>VOIT01000109.1:0-734532 GCA_031010545.1 Laburnicola sp. JP_R_19 | reverse complement strand
CCTAACCCTAACCCTAACCCTAACCCTAACCCTAACCCTAACCCTAACCCTAACCCTAACCCTAACCCTAACCCTAACCCTAACCCTAACCCTAACCCTAACCCTAACCCTAACCCTAACCCTAACCCTAACCCTAACCCTTTCTTATATTTATAACCCTAACCCTTTTGTATATTTATAACTCTTACTAATCTACTTTTATTTTAAAATTCTAACTATTTTTTATATTTATACCTCTAACTCTTTCTTATATTTATAACTCTATCTCTTTTTTATATTTATACCTCTAACCCTTTTTTATATTTATAATATTAAATCTTTTCTTTACTATTCTTATTATACTACTTTTTTCTTTTTTTTTCTTCTTTTTTTTTCCTCCTATTTTGCTTTCTTTTCCTTGTCTACTCTTCTTTACTTTACTTTACTATTTATGTTTATCTATTTTATTCTATTCTCTATACAATTTAATTCTACGCTTTCCTTTACTATTATTCTTTTACTCTATACTTTTTTTTTTTTTTTAATCTTCTTCTTTTTTTACATTTTTTTTTTCTAACTCTAATCTATAATTTTCTCTTTTTTCTTATCTATAACGCTAATACTAAATATATACTTTAATATTTTAAACTATTATTCTATTTTAACTAAATTTCTTTCTTACTAAATAATTCTACTACTTACTATACTTATAACTACTAAATCTCTTTATACTTATAAATTTTACCTTTTTTTTTTTTTTAACTTTCTTTTACTTTAAAACCCTAACCCTCTCTCTACTTTAAAACCCTAACCCTCTCTCTACTTTAAAACCCTAACCCTCTCTTTACTTTAAAATTATAATTCTTTCTTTATTTTAAAACTCTAACTTTTTTTTTTACTATAAAATTCTAATTTTTTTTATATATTCTACTCTACTATTATTCTATTATAATTTTTTTTTATAAAACCCTAACTTTTTTTTAAATAATATTCTAACTCTTTCTTTAATAAAACTCTAATCCTTTTTTTTTTAATACCTAACCCTCTCTTTTATAAAATTCTACTTTTTTTTTATAATTTTTTCTTTTTTCTTTTTATTAAACCTTGACTCTTTTTTTATATAATACTTTAATCCTCTTTTTATATCTTATAATCTAAATCTTTTTATTTTTTTTACTATACTACTCTCTTTACTTTTTTCTACTCTTTTTTTATTTTAATTATTCTTTTTTTTTTTTTTTTTTTTCTTATTTTCTATAAATACTCTTTTACTATTGTGTTTCCTTTTTTAATATACTCTTTTTATATTACTATAATTCTCTTTTTTTATTATATACTCTTTTTTTTATAATTTTTTCTTATCTCTTTTATATTATATTATACTTTATATTACTATTTTTTATATGTATCTTTGTTTTTCTTTTTATATTCTTTTATTTTCTATTCTCTATTTTCTTATTTTGTATATAATTATAATTTTAATAATATTCTTTATTATTTTAAACATTTATTCTATTTACTTATTTTTACTTTATTTTTATTTTATTTACTTTTTTTCTTTTCTTTTATTATCTTATCTTTTTACCTTCTACTCTTTTCTTCTACCTTCTTTTTTTTTAACCAATATTATTTTCTGTTACTTTTTTCTATAAACGTTATTTATTTTATATATAAAAACTCTATATAAAAACTCTATCCTCTACTATACTTATTTACTCTACCTCTTTTTTTTATTTTAAAATCCTAACCTTATTTATCCTAAAATAATTATTTCTTTTATATTTTTTAATAATATATTATTTTACTTTACTTTTCCATTTTTTTTATACTATTTTCTTTTCTTTATTCTGTTTTTATTTTTATATATTCTTTACCTACTTTTATATTATTTTATATATAATTATTTCCGTTATTTTTCTATACTCTATTTTTATTTACGTTATTCTATTATATATATTTTTTAATAATCCTATATTATTCTTTATTCTTATACTACTTTTTGGTTTTTATTTTATTACTTCTTTTACTCTCTATTTTATTATTCTACTCTATTCTCTATTTTATTATATATAATTATATTCATCCTATTATATTATTTATTTTCTACTTATCTTTTATATATTACTTATATAAAAACACCTATAAATTAAAAATAAATTGTGTACCTTTATATTATCCTTTTCCTACACGAATTAATTTGAAATCTTATAACTCTTATAATTTTATGATTTCGATTTTTATAATTCTTACCACTTTTTATATAACCTTTCTTTTTACTTCTTTATACTTTTTTCTTTTTTTAAAAAAAACGTTATTTATATAAATATAAATTTTATTATGTTACTAACTATTATTTATTTTTATGATTTACTTTATAACTATAATCTTTATTTCTACTTTTTCTTTTTCTTTTATATTATACTCTTCTCTATTTTTTATATAATAAATTTTTATTTATTATTTTTATACTATACTAACCCTACCCTATTTATACTTTAACTATTAAAATATAAAAAAAAATCGTTTATAAATACTATAACTCTAACTCTTATATAAATATAATTCTAATCTTTAAATAAATATACCTCTACCCTTTATATAAATATAATTCTTATATAAATATTATATATACTATAATAAAATATATTTTTTATTTATTTTTACGAATATTTATTTTTACGTATATTTATTTTTACTAAAAACTAACTATTGTCTATAACTACTAATATATATTTATTTTATACTCTAATTAATAATACTCTTTATACTATAATTGTTTTTTTAATATTTTATTATATTATTTTATAATATTTCTTTTTTATATAAATTCTAATGTTATAATTTACCTTTTCTTTTTTTTTTTCTCTTACTTTATAAAATTTACTTTTCTTTTTTTCTATTACATTTTTATATTTTTACTTCTTAATGTTAATTTTTATTATAATACTATCTTTTCTTTATAAATATTGGCTATATAAAATAAAATAAAACGTATCTTTTTTATAATATATACTACTACCTTATATATTTATACACTATTTATATCTTAAATTTTCTATAATTAATTTTACTACTTAATTAATTTTATATATATAAAATATCCCTTTTTTTATTATAATGACTATTTTTTCACTATATATATAAACTTCTAATTATATTATTAATATACCTACCCTTTTTTTATAAATTTGTCTATAAATATAAACCTCTACGTTTTTACTTATATTTTCTATATATATCTATTATATTATTTTTTATATATTTATTTTCTTATTTATAATATAACGTACTCCACAAGCGAATCGATCACACAAGCGAATCGATCAGACGTGCCAAGACCCCACCAAAATCTGCACCCATCCATCTTTACCAACACCATGCCTGTAATTTCAAAGATCCAGGACTCTACGCGAGAAGGCAGAATTGCCTGTGCTATACATGCGTTACAAAATAATCAAATCGCAAGTATTAGGGAAGCAGCGCGCATATACCGCGTGAACTACAACACACTCCTGCGCCGCCATCATGGCCATCCTGCACGCTCCCAAACCGTCGCAAACAGCAGAAACCTTGACGATGACGAAGAACAGACATTAACAGAGTGGATATTGGACCTAGCTGCTCGCGGATACCCCCCTCGCAAATGGATGGTTGAAGACACCGCAAATATGCTGCGTCGACTGCGGGGTAAGCGGCCAGTTGGCAAAAATTGGGTCAACAACTACGTTAGACGCACCCCTGAAGTGCAAATTGCGCAGAGCAAGAAATACGACTATCAAAGAGCAAAACAGGAGGATCCTGAGGTGATTAATGAACATTTTCGGCTCCTCAAGAATGTGGCGAACAAGCATGGCATCCAAGATGACGATATCTACAACATGGACGAGATTGGCTTCCTAAGAGGTGATATTGGTACAGCCAAAGTTGTGACGGCAGCAGATGGCCCTCGATACCACATACAGCCTGGAGATCGCGACTGGATGTCGGTTATTGAATGCATAAACGTCGCCAAACGCCGTATACCAGCAATGGTCATCGCTAAAGGGAAGGTGTTCCAGAACGTCTGGTTTGATAAGGATGCAGGCATTCCAGATGACTGGATGATCGCCCATAGCGAAACCGGATGGTCTAATGACAGACTGGGTTATATATGGCTTACAGAGGTGTTTGACCCTTGTACAAAGCAACATACCAAAGGATCGAAACGACTCCTTATTATGGATGGACACAGCAGCCACTGTTCAGAGCCATTCGAGACCTACGCAAGGAGAAACAACATTGTCCCATTGTGGCTACCCTCACATTCTTCGCATATCCTACAACCATTAGATGTCGCCTGCTTCAGTGCGGTTAAGACGCGCTATCGTCAAGGGGTGGAGATGTTGGCCCGTAATGGCCAGAACCACGTTGATGTGGACGACTTCCTTCGGATCTACGCTGCTGCTCGTCCTTACGCGCTGAGTAACAGCAATATTAAAAGCGCCTTTAAAGCCACAGGTATTTTTCCATTCAATCCCAACGAGGTGCTTGACAAGTTGGGTGCGATCAACATCCCACCACCCTCCGAGCCCTCCTCTTCCTCAACAAATTCGGTAACCAACACCCCGAAAACGGTTCGCCAGATTGAGAAGCAGCAGCGAGCTATAAGGCGCCGACAACATGAGCTTCAGCGACGATCAATGTCACCTACAGTGGTGGTGATGCAAAAGATGGCAAAGAGTGCCAAATTGGCCCTACAAGCGTCAGCAATTATGGCTGAGCAACTTGAGCGCGCGCAGGCTCACAATGCTAAAGTGGTTAAAAAGCGCAAGAAGAAAGTCAAGTATATTACCCAAAGAGAGAGTCTTACATTTAAAGAGGCAGTTGAGCTATCACAGGAGCGTGTAGAGCCTCCAGAAGCTGCTCAAAGTGAGGATGGTGATGCGACACCAGGGCCTTCAAATCGAGCTCGGCGCCGCTGCAGTGGGTGTAATTCAATTGGGCATAACGTAAGGACTTGCCCAGCACGTAAGAAACCTTGCGTAATGTAATTATCATACAAAATTGGATAGTCGTGTCATTGATGGTGGTGTTTCGCGGTGCCAAGAAATCCCTGATCGATTCGCTTGTGTGATCGATTCGCTTGTGGAGTACGTTATAACCTTTTTTTTAAATAACACTTTCTACTATAATATAATAAAAAATTATATATTATTTATTTTCTTACTTTCTTTCTATATATTATCTATGATAACTTTATTATATACCTACTCTATATTATTAATAATTTTTAATCGTTTTTTAATTTATTTATTTTTATCTATTTTATACTATTTTATATTTACTATTTTTTACTTTACTAATCCTAAATTATTTATATTCTAATTACTTAATTATATTAAAATACTTTTAAAATAATACGAATCCTAACTTTATATACTACTATAATTCTAATTTTATATATTAATACAACTCTAACCTATATACTAATATAACTCTAATTTATATATTAACATAACCCTAACCCTTATATTAATATAATCCTAACTCTTATTTTAATATAATTCTAATTCGTATATATAATCTACTAAAATATAATTTATATATTTATAATCTATTCTACTTCTTAAACTATTTTTATATTTTATACTACTCTTAATAATTAATAATAAAAAAATTTATAACTTTATAAACCTTTTTTTATATTTATTAATTTTCTTTTTCTTTTTATTTTTATATACTTTACTACAATCCCCTCTTATATCTATTATATAATATAAATTCTATACTATAATTATTTTTTTATAATATTAATATAACTTCAATTTTTTTAATATATATATAATAATTCTACGTTACTATTTTACTACTATTTTAATATTATTCCTTTTGTATTATTATTTAATATTTCCCTAATTTTTTTTTTATTTTTTTTTTAATAATTTTACTATATTATTTCCTATTTTTTTAAATCTATGTATTACTTTTATAATACTATTTTTTTCTTTTTCTATATTTTATTATACCTATATTTATATCTTTTTAATTTTTTATTTTTTTATACCTTTTTTATTTTATTTTTTTATATATATTCTATAATATATCTATTATTCTTTTACTATTTTTTTACGTTTATTTATTATACTATTTTATTCTTTTTCTATATAACTTACCTATAAAATATTATTATAATACACCTTTATTTTTTTATTTTTTTTACTCTATACTAAACATAAAATACTCGTATCCTAACTACTAAAATATATAATTATCTAACTTCGATTATACAAAATTCTAAAATGTAAATTTTTTCTTTTTACTAATATTTTTTGAATAATACTAACTCTTTAAATCCTTTATAAATCTTTACTATTTATAATATTTTTTTTCTTTTCTTTTACTATTATAATATGTTTTTATTTAAAAATAACTTCCTCTTTTTAATTTTTTACTTATTTTATTCTTTTTTCTTACTATTATATTCTTAAAAAACTTTTTATTATCTATATCTATTTTTTAAATTTTATAATCCTTTTACTTTTTATTATTTATATATATTTTTAATATATTATTCTTTTACTCTCTTAATATTTTCTTAACTATACTCTATTATAATTACTATTTCTATTTATATATATCTCTTTTTTATCTTTTTTTTAAAAAAAATCCTAACCCTATACTATTTTATAACCCTAACCCTCTATTATTTTATAACCCTAACCCTATACTATTTTATAACCCTAACCCTATATTATATTATAACCTTAACCCTATATTATTTTATAACTCTAATTCTATATTTTATAATTTTAACACTATACTATTTTTTATCTCTACTACTATACTATTTTATACTTTTAATTCTAATTAACTTTCTAATTTCTAGTTTATTAAATTTTAAAATCCTAATACTTAATTATAAAATTATTATATTTTAAAAATTATAACTAACTATATTCTGCTAATATTATTTATATATTAAATTATTTATATAAAATATATTCTTTATTAATTTTGTATATTATTTATATTCTGTATTATTATTATAACTAATAACTCTAATCTTTATATTTATTATAACTCTAACTCTTAATTATATTCTTTTTTATTCTATTATAATAATCCTAATCGTTATATTTATTTTATACTCTATTATACTTATACTATATATCTTTGTTTTATTTTCTTTATTTAACCTTTCTATAATTAAATCTTTTTAAATCTACTAAATATTTTTTATTTTATTTTAACTAATTTCCTTTCTATTATAAAAATATACTAAACTTTATATATTACTATTAATTATATAATAAATCTGCTTATCTATTTCTACTTTTAATTTATTATATTTTTATACTATATTTATAATTTCTTTCTATTTTTTTTACTATTTTTTCTATTCTTTAACCTATTATTTATTTTATTTTATATTTATTATTATTTCTTTTATTATATATTTATTATTATTTCTTTTATTATATATTTTCTAACTCTTACCTTTTTATATTATTTTTTATATATATTTTCTATCTATAATTTCTTTATCTTTATCTTCTATCTACCTACTATTACTTATTATTATTTCTACTATTCTATAAAATATTTCTATTTTTTTTATTATTTAATTCTATTCTATACTATTTTTTTGTCTTACTATCTATTTATAATTCTATTTTTACTATTTATAATCTATCTAGTCTAATATATAGATTTTTTTATTTTATTCTACCTATATATTTTATTTTTTTATATTAATATTATATATTAAATATTTTTACTATATACCTTTACTTATTACTTTATTTTTCTACACTATAATTCTTTTATATTTTTTTCTATTTACCGGAATATATAAAAACTTATATTAACCCTAATTAACTCTCTATAACCCTAACCCTAAACCCTTATACACCTACTCTTCTAATAATCGGGTGACCCAACAAAACTCGGCCACTAACTGGTTACTCTCTATAAAATCAAACGGCTGCTTCGTTCCTAAATACCGAATAAACCCGTCCATGGACGCCATGTCAACCCCCTGCTCTGCCAATCGCCTGCCCCAATGCAACGCAACAAACGCCTTGTTTCCTAATGCAATCCCAATCAACCCACCCACCAAAATGCCATGATACTAACAATCGCCACCTTCTACACGCTAATACCGCCCATGCCCGTTCTCTTCCCATCGATTGCATATCTCCTGCGGCACCCCGCACCAAAAACAACCTGAAAACGGCGCGAACTGGATCCCCTGCTCGATCTTCTTAATCGTCTCCTGCGCTTGCTGACTCTCTGCCCGCCAACATCGCCGGACGTCGTGTGCGCTCTGTCCGTCGCCCGCGGCCTCGCATATCCCGCACCGATTCGCCCACTTCGCCAACTGCCTGCGCAACCATTCCATGCTGGCATACGCCTCCTGCTGGTCCTGCATCAACCTCTGCCGCGGACCTTGTCGTGTCTGCTCTTGCTGCCGGAACGCACGCTGTACCCCCTCCCTCTCTGTCTCCCTCTCTGTCTCCCTCTCTGCTTCGACCACGTCCTTCTCTTCTTCATCGCTACTACCCTCGCTCTCCTCCTCTTCCGTCTCCTCGTCTGTCTCCTCTTCGGCTCCCCTGCAAACATCACACTTCTCTTCTCCCTCTTTGCACCCTACCCACTCTACCTCTCGGCTATCCAAATACCTGCCCAACACCACCCGCCTGCACGTCGCTGTCTCGCCTCTCCTACTAACGCTCGCACCAATTCATGCTCCTTCTCCTCTTGCTTGTCCTCGGCCGCTCGCTGTGCCCCCTCCTGCACGATCATAACTGCCTCGCTCCGCGACCTATCTCGTCCTGCTCTGCCGCTCTCCTGCGCGTAATCTAACACGGAAAACGGCCAATCAATGTGGACGATGCACCGGATGTCGGGAATGTCGACGCCCATGCCCAACGCGCTCGTTGCTACAATCACCCGCCCTCTGCCCGACATGAAGTCCTCTAACATGCTTGCCTTGCCCACTGCGTCGTGGTAATACGCATGGCACCCTAACCTCTGCGCCAACTCCTTGACCTTGCGCACCGAATTGCCGTATATCACGACCTTGCCCTTCTTATACCTGCGCAACTTCTGCCGCACCACGCCCAACACCATCCCCTCCACCTCCTGCTTCTTCGCTGCCCTCCCCACCTTGATCACCCGGTATGCCACGTTCGTCCGCGCCGTCTCGGCCCGGAACACCTTGACCTGGTCGGGATCGAAATGCATCCGTCGGAACAACTCGTCCTCTTCGCGGGGCGGTAACGTCGCCGTCAACAACACCATCTGCGTCTCCGCGGCCACCAACTTGCCCAACTGCTGCATCTGCTTGCGGAACGTGTACCGCCGGTTCAACACGATATGACACTCGTCGATCACGATCCGGTCCAACTGCCGCGTCGCCCGCAACCGGTTCAAAAACGTCGCAAACTCCTCTCCCACCGCCGACTCGGGCGTCACCAACACCACCGCGGCGGCGTCGGGCGGGCGCCGGCTATCCCACGCTGCACACGATATCCCCAACAACTTGCACCGCCGCATCATGTCTCCCCGCAACGCAATCAACGGAATCACGACTACGCTGGTCCCGCCCTGCTCTGCCCACGCCGGCAACATGAACAACAAACTCTTCCCACCGCCGGTCGGCATTACGGCCACGACGGGGCTCTCGCCTGCGATGATGGCGTTGATGGCTTCTTTCTGCACGCCACGGAACTCCGCTGTCTTGCTCATCATCCGCTTCAACTGCGCTGTCGTGTCCATCTTCCTCAATCGCCCCCATCGATCGATCCTGGCCTCGTCTGCTTCGCTCTCAAACGGCGCTCTCTTCCGCTTCTTGCTCGTCGTCTCCTCCTCTACCTCGGCTCGGAACCCTAAAAATCGATGCCAATCTGTGCTCGACGCCCGGAATTGCTGCCGCTTGTCTGCCACGGCCCCGGCTTGCTCCATGATCCCTCGCGCGTATATCAATCCTGCAACGTGCGCGCTATGTCCTGCCTGCTCGTCGGCAATCGACGCTCCTATATTCTCCTCCTCCCACTCTTCATTCTCGTCTCCCTCTTCTGTCCGAAATGCCGTGGATCCGCGTAAAAATCGCCGGCTCACGCCAATGGCAATCTCGCGGTATGCGGCAATCGTCAACGCCTGTCCTATCCCGATCCGGCTCTCGCGCTTCAACGCCTCCCGCAACCTTTCTGTCGTCCACTTGCGTCCGTTGGGGTCGGCCGGCCACATGTGTGACGATACGCTCTCCTTCTCCCAAACCAACGCCTCCAAACGCTGCTGGAACGGCAACACCAACCACAAATACCACACGACCAACTCGCCTACCTCGCGCGGCAAATATCGATGGATGATCTTGACGTCGCCGCTGACGTTGTATCCCTTGTGGTAACGCGTCACAAACACCACTATGCCGTCCTCGATGAATATATTGCGGTGCCCCCCTTTGACGGTGTTGCTGTGCCGGACGCTTAATATTTCCGGTCCTCTTGCTGGCTGTCCGCCCGTAATGTGCATCAGCACGGCCAACTTCTCCTGGAACTCGACGATGCGCCCCATGTACCGCTCGACGGCCTCTTGGTCCACCCCTGAACGCGTTCCGGGCTTCGTGAACCTGTCCCGGATGCTGGCGTCTCTCCCTACCCGCTCAAACAACCACCTCTCTCCATCTACGGGCATGCGGGTGCGATGGTCCTTCAAAAAATTCCACCCGGGCCGCTCGTCGGTCGGGTTGTCTCGCATGCTCTCCCACGGGACGCTGGGTATGGGATCGGCGGCCTTGCTGGTGCCGAACATCAACTCCTCCATCAACAACCGCCGGCTTTCGGTCGCCAACCCGTGCACCATGCCGCGGAACTGGGCCATGTTGAACTGCAACCCCTTGTACAACAACTCGTCCCCGCCCGTCCACTCGACATGGCCGCGCGACGTGGTGTTGTAATGGATCTTCAACCCGTACGTCCGCAAATCCAACATCCACTGCATGGGTCCGTGGCTGCCTCGCACCATGAACTTGTCCATCATCTCCTGCACAAACTGCAAACACCCCTTGGGCCGGCGCGGGCGCGGGCGGCTGCTGTCGCTCTCGTACGCGCTGTCGTCGTCGAACTCGTCCTCGTTCTCGTCCAACGGCTCGGATAACTCCAACGCCTGTTGCACGACCATAAAACGGGCCACTTTGATAACTGCTGACAATATCGGCGGATACTGCTCGGGGCCCTTCCACTCGTCCTCCTTAACGCCCAACACCGCCAACGCACACACTAACGGGCTGTCGTACTCCTTGCGCGTAATGGACTGGTTCAACAACGCGATGCAAAACTCCAAACACGCCTTCTGGATTTTCGACAACTTCTCGGGCTTGCTGCGCTCGGCACCTTCTGCCTGACGCTGCTCCTCCCCGGCGTCTCCCTCCTCCATCGACTCATCTACGTCCTCTGTCAACTCCTCCATCATCTCCTCGTCCCTATCCCCTGTCTCTTCTTCCACTTCTTCTTCTTCTTCTGCCGCCTCCCCCTCTACTTGCCTCTCTGCCTGTTGGACCAACGCCTCCCATACCTCCTTCTGCCGGCGCGTGAACCGATATCGGGGGCTCTTCCACGTATGCTCCTTCTGCGTGCGTGCAAAAAACATCAACATCTGCTGCCACGGCCGCGCGTGCTTGACAATGGCCTCCTTGTCTATGTACGGCTGCAACGGCTGGAACCGCGTCTGGTGCTTCTCTGTCCGGATCGCCTCTAATCGCACAAACACGCCAATGCGGTGGATAACGGATGCCTGGCTGAACCGCGCTAACCCATCTATGGCCGCCCAAATCGCTGCTTCTACTGGCTCTGCCTCCTCGTCTTTCCTGGGATCGGCGTCGGCAATGGGCTCTTCGACGCACGCCAATAAATTGGGCCTCTCCATGCCCACCAAATACGGCAGCTACTGCGTCCGCTCCAACCACGGGTTTACCTTGTCTCTTTCGCCGTCTTGGATGGTGTTCTGCGCCCGCCTCTTGATATTCTCCCACGCCTCGGCTATCTGCTCGCCCACCTGCGCCCATGCTGCGTTACCGTCTACGGGTACGGTGTCGGGGCCGCCTTCGCCGGGCTGCCGCACCTTGAAATACTGCGAACCCTGGCCCTGGACGAAAAATCGCTGGCAATGGACAATCTGGGAACCATTGCTGATGCGGTTGCGTATCTTCTTCGCCTCTAATCGACTTGGACGGCCACCTTTGTCCGTCGGCGACCAATCATGGGCGTCTCTCCAATGGTTCTTCATCACGCGCTCGCTTCGGAATATCTGACGGCAATGCTTTGGCTTAATCCGACACATTAACCCGTCTGTATACACTGGTAACTGCTGTATGGGCTTAATAATCTGGCTGGGCACCTCCAATTCGCTGGCATACTCGATCAACCCAGCCCAGCTGCGGACCTCGTCTGCTATTAATTTGGCCTGCTTGCGTCTAACGGGGTGGGCACGCTGCAAATGACTTGCTACCTGACTGGGCAACACCGCGTGCCTGCACTCTCGACATATGGCCAACGAATACTTAGCTAAATGCTCAAAACAATCGTCTGCAACGGGTTTCTCTGCCATGCTGGCGGCGATGGAATGGCTTGCGGCGGACTGGTGCTAACAACGGGTAACAACAACGGGTATAATAACGGGTTACGGGTGCGCGCGGATGGGAAACGGCTATATATATAAAATATATTAATTCTACGGCCTTATTTACTACGCATACTATATACGGCCCCAGCCTCCTCTATCCTGCTGTGCGACTAAACGCATATTTAGGTTTCGTGGTTGCGACTCATCATCTCGGAACGTCCTCCGACCCCGGACGGTTGACGTTCGCTGCATCCTCGCGGCCTCACTAGCTTAACCCTAACCACGAACACCAAACCCCAATATCCTTAACCACACGCGTCCTATACGCGAAAATGAGTTGCATAATACAACCCGCTGCGCCGAATAACATACTCAAATTTCAGCTCTATCGGCCTACGGGAACCTAACGACACCGACCCCTCGAAGTTAACGACATGGAGCCTATGTACCTGTATCTACGCAGAGGAACAAATATTTCATCACTAACAAATCTGAAACAAAAACGACATGGAGGGCTGGATGTCGTTAACGCCCTGGGATAGGTCACACATGGTCACATGAATCACCACCCGCACGCCTGGGGCATGTATACCCAGCGTCAGTATGGTGGTTGCCGTGCACAGCTTCTCTGCCCCGGCTGTAAAGGCCCGGACCATATGAGACTTCTCCTCGTCTGTAGCCATCTCGCGGTAGTACGCGGTGCATTGCAGCAGTTTGCCCAGGCGCTTTGTTTCCCTAACAGACGGACAGTAGATGAGGATCTGTGCCTTGGGGCCATACTTTGCCCGCTTTGCTGCAACGAGGTTGACGAGCGCTACATCCAGCTCGCCCCGCGTGTATTCCTGTACCCTGTACGCAATGTTGGGCCGCGTGGTGGACTCGTCGCGGATAATGTCAAGCTCCCTCATATCGAGACCCGCAACGTCTAGGAAGGCTGGCTGTAGCACGGGTGGCAGCGTGGCTGTCAAGTACACCAGCTGTGTGCCTTTGCCCGTCATCTCCGACAGCCTCAGCACGTCCGGTCGCCACTGATCGTTTGACTCGAGTATTGTGTGGCACTCGTCGATGACAATGCGGTCCAGCTGCCTAAGCATCCGCTTCTCGTCAAGGAAGCGGCCAAACGACTTGGTGGCTGCGCCTTCTGGCGTCGTGAACACAATCCTGGCCCAGTACGGCGGCCGACGGCCATCCCATTTTGCGCTGGGAATGCCGAGCCGGTCGCAGCGGTCGAGCATGTCGTCTTGCAACAGATTGAGCGGCGCGATAACAATCGTCACGCCACCAGGGGACACCGACGCCGGCAGCATAAACAACATGCTCTTCCCCATACCCGTGGCCATTACGACCAGCAAGCAGAGGCTGTGCTGCATGATCGCATTCAGGCTTTCCTGCTGCCGGCCACGATACTCGGCGTCGGGATGGCCTGCTATTCGCCTGAACTCGGGCTTCAGGTCTAGCATAGCGAGTGACGACCACCGCTCTCGAGCCTGCTTCTCCTGCTGTGCCATTGCCTCGGCGTAGTGCCCAGAATGGTACTGCTCCCCCTCCAGCGCCGACACGAACTGGAGGATGCGATGCCAGTCTATACTCACCCGCCGAAACTTGGCCCGCTCTGCCATGGTCTGGAACGGCGACTCGGTAAGACTGCGGCCATAGTTCCCCTCTTCTGTCCGAGCTAAGTGGCCTGACTGCCGTGCTCGCGCATCGTCTTCGTCTGGTTCTTTGTTGAAGTAGAGCACGTCGAGCCAGTCGCGTGCCTTTCCATCGTTGGCCAACTTTCGGTGGATCGCAGGATAGGCGTGTCGCCATGCTTTTGTGTTGAGCGCAGCCGCCATGTACCGTGAGGTCTGCTCCTTCAGCACGCGTCGAATGCGGTCTGTACCCCAGTATCCATCTGGATTCGCAGGCATCTGTTTCCTACCTTCCTCTCCACCGTCCCTGTCGGCATCATCCCCCTCTTCATCACCGTCGTCTTCTTCCTCGCTATCCTCCTCCTGCTCCTCAGGCGCTGGCTCCCAGAGAAAGGTAGTCGAATCCCCCACGTCATGGTGCATCATCTGGAGGTCGTCGATAAAGGGCCGCCCCAATCCAAGGAAGTACACCACCAGCTCGCTTACCTCCCGAGGCACATAGCGGTGGATAGTCTTGACCTTCTTGGTAAAGTCGTACCCCTTGTGATAAGTGGTCACAAACGACACAAGACCCCCTTCTACGAACACGCCCCGGTGCCCAACACCCTCTGCGCCGTTCTCGTACTGGATCGACGTAATCTCGGTCCCGCGAGCTGGTGCGCCCCCCGACAGATGGACCAGCACGAAGAGGGTCTCCTTGAAGCGACGTACGGCCTTCATGTAGGCAGCCACGGCCACATCGTGCCACAGCGTGCGGGGAGGCTGTTGCGTAGCATCCATGCCACGTATAAACCTGTCCCGCAAGGCTGGCTCTTCGACGATCCTATACAGCAGCCACGTGTGCCACGACTCCATGTTGTTGTCGGGATGGTTGAGGAAGCTGTACCCAGTTGACCTCTCGGCTGGCTGGTCTACGACCCTGTCGAGGGAGAGTTCTGGCAGCATAGTCGTGCCTGGCTGTACCTGATCTCGCGCGTCCAGATCCAGCAACAGCACATCTTTCAGCAGCTGCAGTCTCGCCGTCTTATACAGGCCCTTAACTATCAAGCGCAGGTCTTCTAGCGAGAAGCTCTGCTAATTAATTAAGAGCTGGTCGCCGCTCTATAATAGAATGCCATCTGCGTTATAACGTCTAGCCTCTGCTCTCGCTAGTGCCCACAGACAGAGTAGGCGGTTCATAGGAGTTGCTGTATAATTAAAGTCCAACAGCATCATAAAGCGTACGGCCATTTCCCTTACTAGCTCACTCGTTATGGGCGCGGAGTCCACCCCAGCCGGCATCGCCTGCTCCCGCTGGCAGTGAGCATAGTACACGACCAGCGCCTTGGACGTGGTAACTAGGGCCAAAAGCGTCGAGGAGAACTCGTGTGCGGGTACCCATCCACCTCCACGGCGGTCAGGCTTAAGTCCTAGCACCGCAACCCCACTAAGCAGCCCGCTTTCGTGTTCGTCGGCGAGCAGCGTGTAGTCCAGTAGCCATATCCAGAACTGCAGACAATGCTTTTCTAGCTCCGTAGTATCGCCCCCTCGGCCTACACTCTGCTGTGCCTGCGATAGAGCCACTTGTTGGAGGCTACTCAGCTTGTACGGCGGCCGCTCTGTCCGGCCATGTGTGCGCCACAGGTAGCAGAAGACGTGTAACAACTTGTAGCTGTACTTCTTAATAGTTTGGACGCGCTGCCTAGCATAGAAGGGCTTTTCGTTCGACGGTGCACCTATCTTGCGTCGTTCAATAAGCTCTAGCGTGTATCGTCCCACTACCTCAGAACGGCAGTTTCAGAAAGCCTTGCGTATCACTCCCCGCATGGCCTTGCAGGCAACGCTCAGTTCATATTCCTTGTTGGCCTCCAGTAGCTCTCGAGCCTCAAGCAGGGACGCCCTCGAGCAGCCCTTGAGATGGGGCACCCATCCCGTTAGCTCCAGCCATACGTCTGCCTTGACACGGTGGCTGTCTCTGATGATTGCCTGCGCTTACAGTGCCTGGCGTTTCTTCTGGTCGCTCTACCAGCTAGTGAGGACCCCCTGCGCAATGTCTGTTCGTTGTGACGCTGCCGGACGGGCCCTGACGGCCATATACGCAGGCCAGCCAACTGCTCGAAATACCCGCTGGCAAGTTTGGCTATCTTGCCACATCCGGTTCCTTGGCTGCGCTTCCATCTTCTTCATATCACCCCCGCGCCGCTGGTTGCCTACCCAGCCATGTTTGCCAGAGCAATAGGCACGTATCTTCTGCGGCGTCGTGCATGTGTACCAACACGCTAGAAATGTGCATATAAGGCCATTGCTAAGATAGTGTAAGTGCGCAACGCAGTCTTCTGTGGGCTTTAAGATGCGCACATCGCATAGGTCCTATAGTAAGTCAGGCAGCGTATGTGCGATCGCAGCAACATTCTTGCGTAGTACGACTGGTACCTTAGGGTGGCGTATCTTAAGATAGGTAACAATCTGTGCAGGCGGTATAGCAACGGCATAGGGCCAACAGATAATCACCTATAGCTCGCGTTAGTGTTCAAATAGCTCTGTAAAGATGTCCATAGTGTGCAGGCTAGTGACCCGCTTAAGGTAGGTGCATGTCTACTTAGAAGAGTAGTTCTTAGAAATAAATCCATTAGTAGCACTACATAAGACTACTGCCTAACGCGTTGTCTTCTCGCACTACGACACGTCGATTCCTCTTCGTACTACATACCCCAACGCGACGGTGTTAGTCGTAATCTTAGAACGCCGTCGCGCTTGCCACGCAGACGCTATTCTACTCTTTCGCATCCTATTGCATATCTCTAGCTACGCTTAATTTAAGTTTAATGAGGATCAGCCAACTTTAGCGCCGGATTAGGGTTGGCCAAATCGGGCTTAGCCTAACATGCGTCCGATCACAACATGATTGTTTGACTCTTGTTACCGTCTTCACTATCTCGCGTTACTATGGTCTTAACAGCTTGGGAGGCCCTGCTGGCCGAGTCCGCGCGTAGGTTCGATGGCGGTGCCTGCAGCTTTCCCCTAGCCACCACCGTCCCCGTCTATGAACTACCTAACATAGAGTACGAGCGCGTCTTCTACAATGCGAAATCCTCACAAGCTAGTACTCCACTATAGGGTTGTAGTGTAGGCTAGATTATACTAGACGCTAATAGCATATGTAACCTAGTCTTTGTCGCGCACTCGTTGCTGTCCGCCATCTGGCTAGTACGCGAAACCCTCCCCCTCGACACGCTACCTAACAATGCCTAGGCGTGCCTTGCCTATGCGGCTGACAAGCTTGCTTCCCCTAGAGGAAGTATGTTGCCTCCATCAGCACAAAAAGTGCTACAGAAACACGCGTTCTTGCCGTGGGTAGGAGCACCGGTACCCTCTTCTTCGGGCCTGGGAGGGAAGCGCGCTAGCTCGCTGCTGGAATCAGCATCGCCCAAGCGCACAGAACTAGACAGGTCTGAGTCTGGAGAGGTAGCTGGCTCCGTTGTCGGCGAAGTGGACGAGCCAGACGGCATAGTCGAGCCAGCTCAAGCCGGTGCCCCCTCCCCTAAGCACACCCACCACACCAACAACACTATAAGGGCGGAAAGACGACGGGTGGGGAAACAGAAAGCCAGGCAAGTTCAGAAGCGATACGAACTGGGATTGCTCGCACCAAGCGATAAGGCGCCACACCAAGAGCAGGCTGCGTACACGTCTATCATGCAGCCAGACGAAACCCTCGTGGCCTGGATCATCAAACAACCGTACGGGGGCGACACCGATTTCTTCGCAGGCGCCAAGACACCATATTACACAGCCTGCTCGTTGCTCGAAAAGGCCCGCGCGATGGGCAATGCGTCCTCGCGGGTCCATGCCGCTCAGTTTCTGCAGGCCTGGCGTAAACGGGGCTCACTCTTTCACGGTGAATCCAACGCTATTATGGCAAGCCAAGATTTCAGCGGCATGCAGAGTCAGGTGCGTGGTAGACGCCGCGGAAACGCAGCCGACAACGCCTTTCGTTTCGCCTGGGAGATGTGTAACCAGTCCGAGGGCGAGATGGCCACCGTTCACATCACGTATTGCTGGGCGGCTGCGCTGCTGGGGCGGGCATACCAGAACAAAATCGAGCAGATCCGCGAGAGCGACAAGGATATGGTGACTAGCACCGCACGCAGTCGCAACGGCAAAGGCCAAGTACGCGCAGAAGCAGCGGACGACTTGCTGGCCTTAGTGTACACCAAGCCGACTAAGAATGATAGGCGGCTTTTTAAGAATTGTGTGATTCGAGGGATGCGCTAGTACACGATGGGCTAGACGCTAGGCTAGGGTAGTTTCTGCTTAGTACCACACAACGTTATCTCTAATACTTAGCTAGAGTATACGCTGCGCGTCCCCGAGTTTAATATCTAGCTACAGCTTATTAAGAAGGTGAATCTAGATGTCTTTAAGGCAGCACAGATTCTAGATAGCTGGCTTAGGCCTAAAGGGATTGCTAGCAGGGCTATTAGCGAGAAGATACCTTTTAGTATCAAAGCTGAGCCTATAATGGCTATTTATAGTATTAAGGAGATCTAGGATAGTGAGGACAGCGGAGACGACAGCGACGGCATAAAAGCGTCGCAGTCTCAAGCATCGCGGAAGAGCCGCACGCCTATACCGCAGCTACGTTAATTAATATTATTAGAGTTGTTTCACCCTATATAGTAGTATAGTTAGCTGTATAGTTAGCATCGCTGTAAGTAGTCGTGTAGCAAGGCGGCCTGCCGCTACGCTCTACTCAACCTACGCTTTCACCCATTATACTAATAAATGTCTCCTCTGCATTAGACTTTGTCGGCTTTGTAGTAATTATCGTAGCTATTTAAAATATTCTTAAGTATATCTCAAAGTCGTAGAGTATTTCTACTCTTAGCAATGTAGTTATTTTTAATTGTTCCTGCGCTATAATAGTATACGTTTATTATATAGGGTTATATCCTAAGAAAATTCACAACTCTGCCTGCACTCGTTGTAGACAAAATTAAATAGTAGTATCAAGTTCCTCAACCTTTTCTAAGTTATCCTAACCTACTTGGAATATATTTCTTATTGCTGGTTGTAGGTTTAATTTCGCCCATCCTAGCTGTGTTTATGTTTTGGTGTTTGCTAGGGTTCGCGCACGGTCCTCTATAACTACCCTATACAAACTTTACTACCCTATATCTTACGCCTAGTATGCTCGATTATGCTGGAAATTACGGATTATAATTGAAAATTACTCCCTGTAGGCTGTGCAAAGGTTGCATTAGATTTTAAGGCAAAATAAGCGGTTAATCTTAGTGTAAAGAAGCGATGAACTATAGTCGACTATCTGTGCGGGCGCTAAATCTTTAGGTGTAAAAGCGATAAACTACAGTGCAGTTTATCGTAGAATCCATGGGGCCGCACTAGCGTTTCCCCTCCTTTTAACCCTACCTAAACCGCCCACCCTTAGCTCTGTGCCGTACTAGCGTTTCCCCCCCTTTTAACCCTACCTAAACCGCCCACCTTTAGCGCCTTGTGCACTTACAAACCGATTCTCTAACTAAAACACCTTCTTACGTACTTGTTTCCCTTACTACTCTTTCTTTTGTCTTACCCTCTGCTTTACACTCTCTTAGACCCCCCCAGTTTCCTAGACTCCCCTACTTATTTAAATTCTTTTACTCTTTTTACTCTTTTTACTCTTTTTACTCTTTTACCCTCTACTATTTTATATTTCTTTTAATTTTTATCTTTTTAATATACTATACTTCTATTTTTATTTTTATATATATTAATATCTAACCCTTAATAAATACTTTATTGTTTACTGTTTCTTTTTTTATTTTCTATTTTATAATTATTCTTCTTAATCTACCTTTTCTATCTTATGCTTTTATCTCTCTTTAAAAATTCATTTTTATATTTTATCTACCTATAATTTTCTGCTATTTTTCAAAAATTTAAAATACTCCTTACTTATAAACCCTAAAATTTAATACTATCCTTATACACCCTTAACTTTTTAATCCTTTATTACAACTTTTGTATTATTTTTTATTCTTTAATTTTTCCTATTAAATCCTTTTACTCTCTACTCTCTATATTTATTTACTTTATACCTTTTACTTATAAACTTATTCTTTCTAATCTCCTTATTTATAAAATCTTTTAACATCCCTTTCTTTTATTCTTTTAATATAGTAATCTACCTTTTATTTTCCCTTTTATATAAAACTTAATCCTACAGTATCTTCTATCTTTTTTTAAAAAAAAAATTTAAAAAAAATCTCTTATGCTTCTAAATTAAATAGTGTATAATTCTACTCCTTTTCTTTACACTATATAAATTAACGTCTTACTTTTTTTTTAGTAGTTTATTAAACTCCTCTACTTTATTCTATTTTTCTCTTTTTCCCTTTTTCTTTTCTAAACATGTTAATCTTATTACTTTGTTTTTTTTTCCTTATATTTTTTTGGCTCTTCTTACTATGCTATCCCTAAACTTTATATACGTATAACCCTTATTAACTTCTCTTTTCTTTTTTTTCTTTTTTTACTTTTTTTTTTTCCTTATAATATTATATACTTATAAACAAATTTTATAATTTATTCTTTAATCTTACTATTATATCTAAATTTTTACCTTTATTTTATTAATACTATGTATCTTAATTATTATTTATATTCAAACCTTAACCTATTCACTTAATATTATTCTAATCCTTATATTAATTAAAATCTAACCTCTTTATAAAATTTAATTTTATTTTGTTTGTTATCTTATCCTCTAATTATAACGGCTCTTAATTATATAATTTTTAATTTTTAATTTGTTTACTTTATATAAATTTTATTTTTTTAAAAACACTATTGTTAGATAGGCTCTCACTAGTGAAAGGAAAGGAACTGAAAACGGATTACATTCCAAGATTGATTATGATTCTTGTCTTCGTGTGGATGCTACAGAGGTGTACATGCTCTTGTCCAAGTAGGACCGAAGTAGGATCGAGGCGGTCTATTGGGCATCGTTGGGCAGCCAATGTATCTACCAATGCCGATAATCCGACACTGGAAATCTTTTCTTTCTGGATAGCTCGGTAGTGACTGTGTGTGTCCATATTAACTGTGTGTAAAGCATTAAACATCAGAGCCTGTTGGCCTCTGTACCCAGCCCTCAACTCGGACTGTCAACTCATTCCTGTTAATAAGGTGCTCAAGGGCGCGGTTTGGTGATGCCTTGGTGAAAGCGTCCGCAGGATTGTCTTCACCATTAATCCAGCGGATCTCAGTGATCTCGCGACGCTCATATGACTGGCGCAACGCCATAATGTCAATCATAAGGCGCTTTTCCTTTGTTGTCCCAAGCTTCACTAGACACTCGTACAGCGAGTACGAATCTGTGCAGATAACCAAGGGAATTGCAGGTAGTCCAAGGCGTTCTGTGATCATCCTCAAGGTGGTTGCAATAGCGATGCCGATGTCAAAACCGTTGACCATGCCATAGATTTCTGAGGCCAGTACGCTTCGTGTGACGCGTTTGCATTTCGTAGAGCTGTAGTAGATCACATTGCCACAGATTGTAAAGGTGTTATCAACGTCTGTAGACTCATTGACAAGCATCAATACAAAGCCCAGCTGCGAACTGAGGTCCTTGTTGTTGGCAAATGAGCCGTCTACAAAGACCATCAACTTGGCATTGATAAGGTCAACGGGTACGTAGCGCAGACCGCGGTCGAGGTTCTCCATCTGCCATTTAAGGCGCTTGTTGAGCGCCCTGATGTCCTCATCCAAAGGTTGCTGCGCTTGCGCGGCTACGGACAAATCGAAAGAAGCCTCTGGTTGGCACGTTGAGGCGATGTACGCCCCGCGGGCGCGCTGTTCCGTGTACTGTTGCGCGCGATCGTGCGCCTTAATGTCCACAAGCTTAATCTTTCCTCCTTGTCCCTTCTGCTTAAGGTTTAAGATCGCTTCGCCATTTTCCATCATAAGCGTGCAACCGTTGAAGTCCAGTTGCACGTCTAGCGTTAGGACAGTCTTTGGCTTCGATTGGAACTGTGCGTCCTCGAGCTTTTTCTCTTCGAGCGACGAGAATGCGGCTGTCCCAAGCATAAGGGTATCGTCGGTCTGCATGCCGACGAGTCCGAAGGCGTCTGCGTCCCCGTTTGTGACCAACAAGCAAGGGTCGTACGTTGATGTGGACATGTCCAATTCCTTACGGTGATGTCCGTGGTACGTTGTCCACCAATGAACCCCTGCCTCCGCGATCCCATACAGCGGTTTGATCACGTGAAGCAGCGTGCCTTCCGGATATTTTGACACTAGTTCTGAGGGGAGATGTGCAAGAATCGTCCTCTGGAGATTTGTCTGCGCTTGAGGGTATGCCTGCGTTATATCGCGCAGCTCAACAGTCATCTCACGTTGTACAAGTACGGGCGCCAGGGCCATAATCAGACGCTGGCTACAGCGTTGAATAGTTGGAGACTGTGTTAAGATAGCTTCCTTGTCGTGGTCCTAGTAGCCTTGGATGACTAGACGGGATTTCTCGTAGGGCTTAGTTGTTTTTCCTTTGACCTCTCGTACAAGGCGCGATTTGAAAATTCGGATCCCGCCGTGCAATTCCTTATCGTACAGTTCAAACTCGAACACTCCACGCCTACGAGGTCACTAATCTCTTGATCGTCGGACGCCTCAAAGGGTGCGCCTGGGGTCGTGATGACCCCATCATTGCGTAGCTTGATCGCTAGCTCATGGTCGGCCTCCTCCTTCTTCGTCATGTACACATTCGCCTTGCGCTTGTTTTTCGATCCTAGAGGACGGCCTCTCTTGCGCGGTTGCGCTGCCATAGGTACTTCCACATCTGCAGGTGGCTCATGCAGTGCGTGTGGCGCATCAGGGTCGCTCCAGAGGTGGTCTGGTCTGTAGTATGGCTTGACAACAGTTGATCTAAATGTTGTTAGACTATTGACTATGTCAACAGTGACGTTGTGGCCATCTATGCTGGCGATTTTATACAGGCCGTTCCAGCCGTCACTTTCTCTCCAGATTAAAACCTCGCTTTGTAGCGGGAGTGCGAGTACGTCTTTAGTAGCAGGTCCGTTCCAGGTGTTCAGGGCGTCCGCGACCTGGCGCTCTGCGGCGATCTTGCGCAGGGCTTTTGTCGCCTTTTGAATGGCCTCGCTGCGCTTGACCATTGACAGTGACGGCGGTGACTCCGTCGTCATACGTGGGTACGCCCCAAAGACCAGCAGAGTCGGGACTAGCCCGTCAGGGCCGGCCGTATCGTTGACGGCTTTCACAGCCATCTGGAGGATCGCTTCGTCGGACATAGTGCCGGCGAGCTCGACATGGAGTATATCCCATGCGCGGCGTAGGGGCGCATGATACCTCTCAGTCTTGCCTATAGACCAGTGCGCCTCCGTAGGCACTTGTTTACACGTTACTCCCATAATCTTTGCCTCAGCGCGGAACTCTGCGCTCGCGAAGTTGGTGCCTGCATTGTGTGTAATAATATCCGGCGGGCCTTGGTAGGTGTCAATCCATAACATCCGTAGTGCCTTCCACGTCTCCTTGGCCGAAATAGCGCTGAGGAACTTCGCGCCTTGAAACGCAGTGGACGCATCGACCACGTGCAGTACGGGCTTGTTGCCCAGGTACATCACGTCGACAAGGATTTCGTAATTAAAGTAGCGGTCGTCCTTAAGGGTGAACTTAAATCGGCGCGGCGCGGAGCTATTTAGTTAACAATAATGACAGAACTTCGTGATTTCCTTGAGAGTTCTTTCTTCAAAGTCGTTGTGACCGGCGTTCTTCAATAGCTTGACGAGTCGTATGACAGCTAGGTGCCTAAACCGGCGATGCAGCCGTCTTAACTCAGTCTCTGTCAGAAACATCGTTGCGCGCTCTCTCTTGTTGAGATGGAACCACGGATGTCCCCATTTGCGGATCACTGGGGTGCGGTGTTCTCCTTGTACGAGCTCATCCGTGGTGTTGTTGAAATAGACATTCAACCTGTCCATATCCGCAAGGCACAGCAGGAACGGTGTGGGCGCTTCAAGCACCTCGAAATCGATTTTCCCGATCTCCGTAGAGACCTGCGCGGTGCCGATAGACGCGGTAACACAGCCCTTGCCGAATTTGATAGACGCTTTTCCTGCCGTAGATATGTCCATCGTAACCATTAGGTCTTCTTGTGTCAGCACGAGGTATTGTTCCCTGCCAACCGTGGATACATTGGCGGCGCCAGTATCGGGCAGGATTCCCTAGTACACGGATCGCGCGTATCGGTCCTCAATAAGAAACTGCGACGCTGGCGTTGACAGTGCACGTCTGCTATAAATGTCGTCGCCAGAGATGTGGTGCAGGAATGCTTGATCTGCGAGGCATTGTTCCTTGAAGAATTGTTGTTCGACGTACGCGGCTGTGACGCTATTGTCGTTGTCCTCGTCCTCGTAGGCTTCCTCTTCTCTCCAGCCTTCTTGGTTGTACTGGGTCGCGTGTTCAATTCCTTTATACTCCGCGAGGTACATGGAGAAGTCTGTGGGCGGTTGTGTGTCCGCAAAGTGACATGCGGAAAAAAACTGTGTGCGGGCGGCCTTGCGTTCTTCGTCCGTATGGTTGGTCGACCAGCAGCCTTCCTTCTGGCAGACAAAACACTTCTTCTTCCAGCGTGGCGTGAATCCACGTGCGCTGTCATAGCTATTAAGGCGCTGACTGCCTCTGTTGCTTGCTTGGCCTCCTCGGAATCCACCGCTGAATCCACCTCCGCCTCTAAATCCTCCTCTGAATCCTCCTCTGAATCCCCCTCGATCTCTTCCATTGCCGTTGTAGCGGCGGTCCAGGTAGTACTGGTCCTCCGTAACCGTCTTGCTCCCCATTAGCATTTGTGTCGTGTGCTGACGTGCAAGGTACGTCTTAATTGCAGACTATAAGTCTGAAAAGAGCCCTTCGCAGATTAGGGCTGGCTTAAACAGTGCCATTTCGAGTTCAGGAACTCCATGGCACGCATTGATGACCGTCGTACGCAAAGCATCCTCGCCTTCAAAGTTCTTCCCAAGCGCGCGTTGGCACAGCTGCAGCTTATCCAGCAGGATCTGCAACACCTCGTGTAGGCCCTTTTCGGGGTTCTCTATTCGTGTGCGAGCAAAGCTTGTAGTAGTCCAGTCCGTGTAGTAATGCTGATGGTGGACGTTATGGTCAAAATGGTTCTTAATCGCCATGTACGCACTGGCGAAGCTGTCGTCCCTCTGTACGACCTGGATGTAGAACATCTCTGCGCGTCCGGTGAGAATACGAGGAAACACTGCATGAAACTCTTCCTCTTTGATGTTGACCTGCCAATAGATGCTGAAGAAGATCTTGATCTTGTTATCTAGGAGATCGTACGCGTCCCCTGTATACTTCTTGCTGTTGTCCCAGATCTTTGAGAATTGCGTGATCGTGCTGGCGTTAAGCCTGTCGTTGCGTGACCATCGTGGTGGCAGCGTCTTGTACGGGTCGTGGGGAAGTTCAGGCGGTCTGTCGGGTATGCCAATTGTCGGCTGCTGCGGAAATGGCGTGATTTCGCGATACGCGGTCGCTGGTGGTTGTGTGTGAGTTTGGGGTCGCCATTGTTGTGATCGGTCGCCTTGTGCCTACTGTTGTCGAGGTTAATGTCCTCCAAGCGCATCGCTTATGTACGGCGACTTTGGACCGTTAGGGCTCTGGTGTACCAGTTGTGGCTCCTGGCTTCGAGCGCCTTGTCTTGCTTCGTACTGCTCGCCTTGTTGCAAGCCCTGCGAGACCTGCCACGACGGCGGTGGCTGCATGTGCGATTGCGGTTGCCGTGTACCAGCTAGTGGGCTAGCCTGCTGTGGTTGTTTCGGCCTCGGGGCTATCCGTTGCGTGTTCCTTTGGCGTTCGTACGCTCTAGACCGGTGGTCGAACTTCATCGCTTGAAACTCCGCAGGGTCCCATTCGGGGGGTTTTCCATGGCCAGTGTCTTGTATAGGGAATCTACTACCCTAGCGCGGTTGTTGCCAGTGTAGACTCCCCTATTTCGCAGCACGGTCTTAAGAGACTTCAGAGTATTTCGCTCAACCTTAAGGAACAGGTCTCTTGTCCATCCTTCAAAGTCCACTTTGTAATCGTCGAAAAGCTCATTATCCCAGACCATTGCCACGTTATAGTCGTAGACCATCTTAGCGACCCAGGTTGTCGTGTGCGTCTCGTTTGCATCCGCCAGTACAGGTACATCCTAGAGAGATGTGTTGATAACATTGAGCGCGACTGTGTATGGACAGTCTCTCATAAGATGCTTAGCGGTGAACTTAGCCCAAAGGGAAGGAGCTTCCTCGCGTTCGCTTGTGCCGTGCTCTAATAGTTCGTTAAGCAGCTAATTCTAAGCATCCACCGCATCCGCGGCGCTTGTATCGCTTTAGTTGTCCGCCATCGTGCTGACGTGTGTTGACGCGTTGTCGGTGTTGTCTTGCTAGTTGGTCGTTTCCAGCACTTGTTGTGGTCGTACGTAATTGGGTCGTCTGGAGACGCTCGTACTAAATCGGTATGCGTTGCTGACGCGCTCTGTGTCCGCGGATCGGCCTGAACCAGCAGCTTAGAGGGAGGTTAAGAGTGCTTTGTGTTATCTCTGCCTCGCTCTGTTCTTAGCACATATGTCTTGTCCCGAGATTTCTCACGTCAGGGTGTCGACAGTCTGTCTCTTCTACCTTGCTGTCTGTAATCGCCTCAAGCAATCACTAATCAGTGTTAGATAGGCTCTCACTAGTGAAAGGAAAGGAACTAAAAACGGATTACATTCCAAGATTGATATAATTCTTGTCTTCGTGTGGATGCTACAGAGGTGTACATGCTCTTGTCCAAGTAGGACCGAAGTAGGATCGAGGCGGTCTATTGGGCATCGTTGGGCAGCCAATGTATCTACCAATGCCGATGATCCGACAACTATTGTAATTCTTATTATTCTATAACGGCTAATTTTTTTAATAAACTAAAATTATAACGCTTTATTATTTTAAATACTAAGTAAGTATTAAGTTTTATACAAACCTATAATTAAATAAAATTCTAATTCTATTTTTATTATAATTGCCAACCCTTTATTTTATTACCTAAATGCTTTTAGTTCTATATACTCTATTTTCTAAATTTTTTATTTTCTACTATTTATACAATTCAAACATTATTTTTAAAATATTTAATTTTTTAATTTTAACCTCTTCTTTACTATTATTTTAACTATTCTCCTTTACTTTCTATTTTTCTTTATATTTAATTACTTTTATAATAAATCCTTTCTACTTCTTTAATTTATTTTCTTAAATAAATATTTACTTATAACTTTCTTTACTTTTTATTCTATTTTATCTTTTTAAAAATATTATTAATTTTAATACCACTCCTATACAAATCCTACTTATTCTTAAATTCTATATTTATAATATTTACTTCTTTAAAATTACTATAATATTATATTTAGAACCCTAATTATGTTAATATTTAAAAAATGTAAATTCATTTCTACTAACATTAATATTTATACTCTAAATTATTTCTCTAATTTTCTAACTACTATATATTAATATATAATTACTTATGTCGGATCATCGGCATTGGTAGATACATTGGCTGCCCAACGATGCCCAATAGACCGCCTCGATCCTACTTCGGTCCTACTTGGACAAGAGCATGTACACCTCTGTAGCATCCACACGAAGACAAGAATCATATCAATCTTGGAATGTAATCCGTTTTCAGTTCCTTTCCTTTCACTAGTAAGAGCCTATCTAACACTGATCAGTGATTGCTTGAGGCGATCACAGACAGCAAGGTAGAAGAGACAGACTATCGACACCCCAACGTGAGAAATCTCGGGACAAGACATATGTGCTAAGAACAGAGCGAGGCAGAGATAACACAAAGCACTCTTAACCTCCCTCTAAGCTGCTAGTTCAGGCCGATCCGCGGACACAGAGCGCGTCAGCAACGCATACCGATTTAGTACGAGCGTCTCCAGACGACCCAATTACGTACGACCACAACAAGTGCTAGAAACGACCAACCAGCAAGACAACACCGACAACGCGTCAACACACGTCAGCACGATGGCGGACAACCAAAGCGATACAAGCGCCGCGGATGCAGTGGATGCTCAGAATCAGCTGCTCAACGAACTATCAGAGCACGGCACAAGCGAACGCGAGGAAGCTCCTTCCCTTTGGGCTAAGTTCACCGCCAAGCATCTTATAAGAGACTGTCCATACACAGTCGCGCTCAATGTCATCAACACATCTCTCTAGGATGTACCCATACCGGCGGATGCAAACAAGACGCACACAACAACCTAGGTCGCTAAGATAGTCCACGACTACAACGTGGCAATAGTCTGAGATAATAAGCTTTTCGACGATTACAAAGTGGACTTTGAAGGATGGACAAGAGACCTGTTCCTTAAGGTTGAGCGAAATACTCTGAAGTCTCTCAAGACCGTGCTGCGAAATAGGGGAGTCTACACTGGCAACAACCGCGCTAGGGTAGTAGATTCCCTATACAAGACACTGGCCATGGAAAACCCCCCCGAATGGGACCCTGCGGAGTTTCAAGCGATGAAGTTCGACCACCGGTCTAGAGCGTACGAACGCCAAAGGAACACGCAACGGATAGCCCCCGAGGCCGAACAACCACAGCAGGCTAGCCCACTAGCTGGTACACGGCAACCGCAATCGCACATGCAGCCACCGCCGTCGTGGCAGGTCTCGCAGGGCTTGCAACAAGGCGAGCAGTACGAAGCAAGACAAGGCGCTCGAAGCCAGGAGCCACAACTGGTACACCAGAGCCCTAACGGTCCGGAGTCGCCGTACATAAGCGATGCGCTTGGAGGACATTAACCTCGACAACAGTGGGCACAAGGCGACTGATCACAACAATGGCGACCCTAAACTCACACACGACCACTAGCGACTGTGTATCGCGAAATCACGCCATTTCCGCAGCAGCCGACAATTGGCATACCCGACAGACCGCCTGAACTTCCCCACGACCCGTACAAGACGCTGCCACCACGATGGTCACGCAACGACAGGCTTAACGCCAGCACGATCACGCAATTCTCAAAGATCTGGGACAACAGCAAGAAGTATATAGGGGACGCGTACGATCTCCTGGATGACAAGATCAAGATCTTCTTCAGCATCTGTTGGCAGGTCGACATCAAAGAGGAAGAGTTTCATGCGGTGTTTCCTCGTATTCTCACCGGACGCGCAGAGATGTTCTACATCCAGGTCGTACAGAGGGACGACAGCTTCGCCAGTGCGTACATGGCGATTAAGAACCATTTTGACCATGACGTCCACCATCAGCATTACTACACGGACTGGACTACTACAAGCTTTGCTCGCACACGAATGGAGAACCCCGAAAAGGGCCTACACGAGGTGTTACAGATCCTGCTAGATAAGCTGCAGCTGTGCCAACGCGCGCTTGGGAAGAACTTTGAAGGCGAGGATGCTTTGCGTACGACGGTCATCAATGCGTGCCATGGAGTTCCTGAACTCAAAATGGCACTGTTTAAGCCAGCCCTAATCTGCGAAGGGCTCTTTTCAGACTTATAGTCTGCAATTAAGACGCACCTTGCACGTCAGCACACAACACAAATGCTAATAGGGAGCAAGACGGTCACAGAGGACCAGTACTACCTAGACCGCCGCTACAACGGCAATAGAAGAGATCGAGGGGGATTCAGAGGAGGATTCAGAGGAGGATTTAGAGGCGGAGGTGGATTCAGCGGTGGATTCCGAGGAGGCCAAGCAAGCAACAGAGGCAGTCAGCGCCTTAATAGCTATAACAGCGCACGTGGATTCACGCCACGCTGGAAGAAGAAGTGTTTTGTCTGCCAGAAGGAAGGCTGCTGGTCGACCAACCATACAGACGAAGAACGCAAGGCCGCCCGCACACAGTTTTTTTCCGCATGTCACTTTGCAGACACACAACCGCCCACAGACTTCTCCATGTACCTCGCGGAGTATAAAGGAATTGAACACGCGACCCAGTACAACCAAGAAGGCTGGAGAAAAGAGGAAGCCTACGAGGACGAGGACAACGACAATAGCGTCACAGCCGCGTACGTCGAACAACAATTCTTCAAGGAACAATGCCTCGCAGATCAAGCATTCCTGCACCACATCTCTAGCAACGACATTTACAGCAGACGTGCACTATCAACGCCAGCGTCGCAGTTTCTCATTAAGGACCGATACGCGCGATCCGTGTACCAGGGAATCCTACCCAATACTGGCGCCGCCAATATATCCACAGTCGGCAGGGAACAATACCTCGCGCTGACACAAGAAGACCTAACAGTCACAATAGACATATCCACAGCAGGAAAAGCGTCCATCAAATTCGGCAAGGGCTGTGTTACCGCGTCTATCGGCACCGCGCAGGTCTCTACGGAGATCGGGAAAATCGATTTCGAGGTGCTTGAAGCGCCCACACCGTTCCTGCTGTGCCTTGCGGATATGGACAGGTTGAATGTCTATTTCAACAACACCACAGATGAGCTCGTACAAGGAGAACACCGCACCCCAGTGATCCGCAAATGGGGACATCCGTGGTTCCATCTCAACAAGAGAGAGCGCGCAACGATGTTTCTGACAGAGACTGAGTTAAGACGGCTGCATCGCCAGTTCAGGCACCCAGCTGTCATACGACTCGTCAAGCTATTAAAGAACGCCGGTCACAACAACTTTGAAGAAAGAACTCTCAAGGAAATCACAAAGTTCTGTCATCATTGTCAACTAAATAGCTCCGCGCCGCGCCGATTTAAGTTCACCCTCAAGGACGACCGCTACTTCAATTACGAAATCCTTGTCGACGTGATGTACCTGGGCAACAAGCCCGTACTGCATGTGGTCAATGCGTCCACTGCGTTTCAAGGCGCGAAGTTCCTCAGCGCTATTTCGGCCAAGGAGACGTGGAAGGCACTACAGATGTTATGGATTAACACCTACCAAGGCCCGCCGGATATCATTACACACAATGCAGGCACCAACTTCGCAAGCGCAGAGTTCCGCGCTAAGGCAAAGATCATAGGAGTAACGTGTAAACAAGTGCCTACGGAGGCGCACTAGTCTATAGGCAAGACTGAGAGGTATCATACGCCCCTACGCCGCGCATGGGATATACTCCATGTCGAGCTCGCCAGCACTATGTCCGACGAAGCGATCCTCCAGATGGCTGTGAAAGCCGTCAACGATACGGCCGGCCCTGACGGGCTAGTCCCAACTCTGCTGGTCTTTGGGGCGTACCCACGTATAACGACGGAGTCACCGCCGTCACTGTCAATGGTCAAGCGCAGCGAGGCCATTCAAAAGGCGACAAAAGCCCTGCGCAAGATCGCCGCAGAGCGCCAGGTCGCGGACGCCCTAAACACCCGGAACGGACCTGCTACTAAAGACGTACTCGCACTCCCGCTACAAAGCGAGGTTTTAATCTAGAGAGAAAGTGACAGCTAGAACAGCCTGTATAAAATCGCCAGCATAGATGGCTACAACGTCACTGTTAACATAGTCAATAGTCTAACAACATTTAGATCAACTGTTGTCAAGCCATACTACAGACCAGACCACCTCTAGAGCGACCCTAATGCGCCACACGCACTACATAAGCCACCTGCAGATGTGGAAGTACCTATGGCAGCGCAACCGCGCAAGAGAGGCCGTCCTCTAGGATTGAAAAACAAGCGCAAGGCGAATGTGTACATGACGAAGAAGGAGGAGGCCGACCATAAGCTAGCGATCAAGCTACGCAATGATGGGGTCATCACGACCCCAGGCGCACCCTTTGAGGCGTCCGACGATCAAGAGATTAGTGACCTCGTAGGCTGTGGAGTGTTCGAGTTTGAACTGTACGATAAGGAATTGCACGGCGGGATCCGAATTTTCAAATCGCGCCTTGTACGAGAGGTCAAAGGAAAACAACTAAGCCCTACGAGAAATCCCGTCTAGTCATCCAAGGCTACCAGGACCACGACAAGGAAGCTATCTTAACACAGTCTCCAACTATTCAACGCTGTAGCCAGCGTCTGATTATGGCCCTGGCGCCCGTACTTGTACAACGTGAGATGACTGTTGAGCTGCGCGATATAACGCAGGCATACCCTCAAGCGCAGACAAATCTCCAGAGGACGATTCTTGCACATCTCCCCTCAGAACTAGTGTCAAAATATCCGGAAGGCACGCTGCTTCACGTGATCAAACCGCTGTATGGGATCGCGGAGGCAGGGGTTCATTGGTGGACAACGTACCACGGACATCACCGTAAGGAATTGGACATGTCCACATCAACGTACGACCCTTGCTTGTTGGTCACAAACGGGGACGCAGACGCCTTCGGACTCGTCGGCATGCAGACCGACGATACCCTCATGCTTGGGACAGCCGCATTCTCGTCGCTCAAAGAGAAAAAGCTCAAGGACGCACAGTTCCAATCAAAGCTAAAGACTGTCCTAACGCTAGACGTGCAACTAGATTTTAATAGTTGCACGCTTACAATAGAAAATAGCGAAGCGATCTTAAACCTTAAGCAGAAGGGATAAGGAGGAAAGATTAAGCTTGTAGACATTAAGGCGCACGATCGCGCGCAACAGTACACAGAACAGCGCGCCCGCGGGGCGTACATCGCCTCAACGTGCCAACCAGAGGCTTCTTTCAATTTGTCCGTAGCCGCGCAAGCGCAGCAACCTTCGGATGAGGACATCAGGGCGCTCAACAAGCGCCTTAAATGGCAGATAGAGAACCTCAACCGCGGTCTGCGCTACGTACCCGTTAACCTTATCAATGCTAAGTTGATGGTCTTTGTAGACGGCTCATTTGCCAACAACAAGGACCTCAGTTCGCAGCTGGGCTTTGTATTGATGCTTGTCAATAAGTCTACAGACGTCAATAACACCTTTACAATCTGTGGCAATGTAATCCACTACAGCTCTACGAAATGCAAACGCGTCACACGAAGCGTACTGGCCTCAGAAATCTATAGCATAGTTAATAGTTTTAACATCGGCATCGCTATTGCAACCACCTTAAGGATGATCACAGAACGCCTTGGACTACCTGCAATTCCCTTAGTTATCTGCACAGATTCGTACTCGCTGTACGAGTGTCTAGTGAAGCTTGGGACAACAAAGGAAAAGCGCCTCATGATTGACATCATGGCGTTGCGCCAGTCATATAAGCGTCGCGAGATCACTGAGATCCGCTGGATTAATGGTGAAGATAATCCTGCGGACGCTTTCACCAAGGCATCACTAAACCGCGCCCTTGAGCACCTTATTAACAGGAATGAGTTGACAGTCCGAGTTGAGGGCTGGGTACAGAGGCCAACAGGCTCTGATGTTTAATGCTTTACACATAGTTAATATAGACACACACAGTTACTACTAAGCTATCCAGAAAGAAAAGATTTCTAGTGTTGGATTATCGGCATTGGTAGATACATTGGCTGCCCAACGATGCCCAATAGACCGCCTCGATCCTACTTCGGTCCTACTTGGACAAGAGCATGTACACCTCTGTAGCATCCACACGAAGACAAGAATCATATCAATCTTGGAATGTAATCCGTTTTCAGTTCCTTTCCTTTCACTAGTGAGAGCCTATCTAACAACTTATTTACTATTTTTCCCCTATTTTATATATTTTTATCTTTACTTTTTAACTATTATATATTTTTACTTTAATCTTAACCATTATACTATATTTTTACTATAATCTTAGCCATTATGCTATATTTTTACTTTAATCTTAACCATTATGCTATAAATAATATCCTAACTTTATAAAAAAAAGCCCTTTAATTTACTTTTGCTTAAAAATTAATCCTAATTCTAATAACTCGTTTTATAGTTAATTAAATTATACCTTTAATATAATTAATTAACTATACCTATCCACCTTTATTTTTATTAAAACATTAATCTAAAATATACTAGCTATTACTATTATTTTACTATTATTTATTTGCTATTATTAAATTTTTTTATTTTTTTTTAATATTTTTATTAATTATATATTATGAGTTTTATACTTTAATATTAGTTTACTAGGGTATGCTAAGTATCTATTTTTAGTACATATATAAAATTTTATATTATATACTATACTACTAATTTATCTATTAATTGCTTTATTTATTTTACTGCTAAATATTTTACTTTTTCTTTTTATTTTTTAATAATGCCTTTACTTTTATTTATTTCCTAAATATTATATATAAAAAATAGTAAAATTAAACTTATTATTTTTTTATATATAATTATTATTACTACTAACGTATTTAACTAGTACGTCGGTCAGACCACTTCGCCGGCCACTTTTTTCTTAGCACGAATATTCTTTCTAAAACCTTAATAACTTTATAAATACTAGTTTATCTATTATAAAATTTTGATTTTATACTTTTATATATATATAGTTTCGATTTCTTAAATAAAAATAAAAATTAATAATATATTACGTAAGTTATTTAGGTTTAAAGTTAAGTAGACTCGCTTAAGGTTTATACCTAGTAAGTACTGCTATACTAGCCTAATAAAATATAATACTTTTTTTATATAAAGTTATATATATAATCTATATTATATTAGTAGTATATAGCGTGCAGCTTAGTATTACTAGTACTATTTAGGTTTTAGTTAAAAAAGCTAAAAATAGTAAAAGTATTCTTAAACATAGTAGTACAAATATATTTTATATATTTTAACTTTTTAACTACTTTATTATATATATAAAAGTTTAGAAAAAAAAATTTTCTTAGGCTTATTTAAATTATATATTTATAGAAATGAATATATAATTTAGTTAAGAGTAAAGTATTAATTAAATATAATTTTAGGCTAGGATTACTAATTATAAACTTTTAGAGCTATTTTATATACTATAAGTGATAATATAATAGAAAAGAAATATAATAGAAAAGAAATATTTATAAATAAAATAATATAGCTTATATAAATAAAAGAATAAATTTAGAATCTTATTTATTTAAGTTAATTAAACCAGCCTTATAAGTAGAATGTATGCATAGTAAGGTATACTATATTATATTATAAGTTATATATTATATAGAAAAAATAGTTAGTAAGTTTATTTTAGGCTTTATATAGGTGTTACTAGGATTAAACCTTAAACGAGTCTACCTAACTTTAACCCTAAATAGCTTACGTAATATATTATTTATATATAATTTTATTTAAAAAACTAAAACGATATATATATAAGTATAATATTAAAATTTTACATTAAATGAGCCAGTAATTATAAAGTTATTAAAGAATATATTATAAAAAAAAAATCTCGGTATTCGCGATCCGCTCACTAGTCTAATCCACTCACTAATCTAATACGTTATACATTTTTTATTTTTATTATAACGTATTTAACTAGTAAGCCGGTTAGACCACTTCGTTAGTTAGTTTTTTCTTAGCACGAATTTCCTCTCTAAAACCTTAATAACTTTATAAATACTAGCTTATATAATATAAAACTTTTAAATTATATTTTTATATATATATAGTTTTAGTTTTTTAAATAAAATTTTATATTAACAATATATTACGTAAGGTATTTAGGTTTAAACTTAAGTATACTTGCTTAAGGTTTATACCTACTAAGCACTACTATACTAGCCTAATAAACTATAATACTTTTTTTATATAAGGTTATATATATAATCTATAGCATATTAGTAGTATATAGCGTGCAGCTTAGTATTACTAGTACTATTTAGGTTTTAGTTTAGAAAGACTAAAAATAGAAAAAGTATTCTTAAATATAGTAATATAAATATATATAATATATGTTAACTTTCTAACTACTTTAATATATATAGATAAGTATAGTAAAAAATTATTTTAGTTTTATTTTAATTATATACTAATAGAATTAAGTAAGAGAAATTAGTAAAAAGTAAAGTAATAATTTGTTATAATTATAAACTATTATTACTATATATAAACCTTTAGAACTATTTTATATAATGGTATGAATAGTAGAAAGCAAAAACAAAATTAAAAATAAGTTATTATAGCTTATATAAATAAAAGAGTAATTTTAGACCTTTACCTATTTAGGTTAATTAAACTAGCCTTATAAGTAGGCTGTGTAACGGCCTTTAGAATTAGCTGTACGGCTGGTTGTTAGTGCTATGTACAAAGATTCAGAGCTAAAGGAAAAGAGGAGAGAGAAGTAGCAGTCACAAAAGTTATACCATCCCCCAGGGCTATACCTGCCTAACCATGCTTCTACCCCACCTGCCCGCCATCTACGGGTCGATGAGGAGGTTGCCAACACTGGAAGGACCACGCCTGCCACTTCCTCCTGCCAAGCTTGCAGCTAATTGTTACAGGCTACACGCTTAGTAAGCTATGCTATAGTATAATATAATATATATATATTATATATAAAAAATAGTTATTACGTTTATTATAAGTTATATATAGGTGTTACTAGGTATAAACCTTAAGCGAGCCTACATAACTTTAAACTTAAGTAACTTACGTAATAGATTATTAATATAGACTTTTATCTAAAAAAATAGAAAGTATATATATATAAAAGTCTAATATTAAAATTTTATTTTATATAACCTGCTATTTATAAAGTTATTAAAGCTTTAAAATGTAAATTTATGCTAAGAAAAAACTAACCAACAAAGTAGTCTAACCGGCTCACTAGTTAAATACGTTAACATTACTACTTTATTTAATACCTTTATTTAGTTTTATTATATTCCTTTTATTACTATCTTTATAATAAACTTATTTAAATATAAACTTTTAATTCTCTTTATATTTTATTCTTTACTAACCTCTTTATAAATTTTACTAATTTAAACTCTACTTTATTTTATATTTCTAAACCACTTTACTTTTTATTTATCTTTTTAATTATATTCTTAACTACTATATATTAATACTTATTTACTTATTTACTATTTATTCTTTTAATATATTTCTTTTATTTTAAATCCTTTATCTTACTTTATTTTATATTTTATATGTGTATTCTAACTATTATACTCTGCGTAATATTATATCCAATAAGATTAATTTTACCTTTTTTTTTTAAAAAAAAATTTAATTAGACTATATCCCTAGCCCTAATTTTTACTAACCCTAACCCTTTTATGTTTTAAAATTCTAACCCTCTCCTCTTTATTTTTTCTTTAATAACACTCTTCTTTTTTTTATTCTATTCTTTTTTTTTTTGCTATTTATATAACTCTTTTTTAATACTCTTCTTTTTTATACTATTTTATTTTTTTTAAATTCTAACTATATACTCTCTTTTATCCCCTTAATCTTTTTCCCTACTTTTTTTTATTTTTTAACTCTTTTTACCCTTAGGATTAGGATTAACCCTAACCCTAATCACGGGAATCGGCCTAGCGCGGATATTCTATCCCTAACAAATTAACGATGCTATAACGATACTATCGACATGTTACCCAACATGTTTAAGCCGCCCTGGGTTAGGGTTAATTAGCCCGCGGGAACCTTATTCTAGTGGGATTTAAGTAAATATTCTAGCGAGTCTCTGTGCTAAAAAGTACTCACGCGAATCGTGCTAGCGCGGATATTCTATCCCTAACAAAGCGTTCGCCGTAAATATCCAGTCCAATCTTACTAGAATTGCAGCCCTGGGTTAGAATAAGCACAGTCTCCTATATTAAAAGAAGTAGATAAGGTAAGTTAGCTCTATTTTTAAAAAGCTACACTAAGATAAGGAGACTCTAGGTACACAGGACTTACGCGCTTTTATGCGCAGCCGTTGGGGCGGAATAACTATCCATCCAAGGTAGCTGCGCTGGGTGCGCGAGCAGTTGCCCTAGGTGTAGAAGGCAGTCGCACTAGGGCGTAAGGCAGTCGCGCCAGGTGCTCATGTGACTTGCCAGTATACTGGACTGTCACACTCTGCAATAGTAACAAGTAAGGCTAATACCTTACGAAGGTCCTTTTAGATATTAATTCTCGATATTAATTTAGGTATTCTTTCCCTGCAGGATTAGCTCTTCTATTATCTTGTAGAAACTAGCTAGGTTACCGAGGTGGACGGTCGAATGAGCCCGACGGCCGAATGAGCCACCTTGAACACCAAAACAGCCCCACAACTTGAGGCTGTAGAGCCTCACACAATAGCTATTATCGCGATATTTTCTAGTGGTGATATCTATAGGCTTTAATTGATATATATAGCTATTGATATCGCGTAGAAGGCGTGATGTTGCGGCTGCGTCGTGACCTGAGAGCTGGCGCGCCTGCAGCAGCACGCTGAGGCTCTCCCCTACCTACGGGCCTCACAACAGCTCTCTTTTTAAGAGTTGCTTTTGCAGAAGCCTTAAGGCTGCGCTTTTTGCCCTTTTAAGAGGTTTTAAGAGCTTGTTGGAGTCGTTTTGCAGTCCTGCAAGCAGCTGCCCTAGAGGCCTGTTCAGCAGCCTTCTCCGCCTTCTCCTTCTCCTTTACCAGATGGCTGCAGCCCTCGCCTGACGCCTTATTTCCTTCTCCTTCGCCTTTGCCTGTCTTGCCTCTTTACGAAGCCTATTTGTCTCAGCTTTTTAGTGTTGTACCTGCTCCTCCTCGCGCTCCTGGAGCTGCCGGCGATCACGTGCCTCCTTCACCTTCCTTGGAGACCAAAATATAGCTCCACCTTGATACTCCTCAGGCTCCTTAAGTAGGAGAGGCTTGCCTCGCTTCCTACGCGTTCTCTCGTTGATCAGAGCCTCGCGTAGGCCCTTGACCTCATACTCAAGGAGGGTCTTTTGAGTTGAGATTTGGTGGAAGGCCTGGCTTAGCTTTTGAGCTCGTTTATCACCTCGATCCTTCACTACCTGACGCAGTAGGCCTTCAGTCTTCCTCCAGTTTAAGGCACTTAAGGCTGAGGACTCGCTATCGCTTGAGGAGCTTAGGCTAGAGTTGAATCTCTGTAGTATAACCTCAGGATTGAAGGGTGAGAGGCCTGTAGCCTCGAAGGCCTTTAGGATTGTCGTTTCCTTAAAGGAGGCCTGCCAGGCTCAGTAGAAGAGGGGGAAGAAATCCCTCTTACTCATTAAGCAAAGGCCCTGGCTCCTTTCCATAAAGGCTGAGATCTCCTTTGAGTAGGCTGTGGACAGAGGCTTGAACATAGCTACATCGAGCGGCTGCAGCGTATGGGTTGAATGAGGAGGATATACAGCGAGGAGGATCTTGTTCTGCTTGCAGTACTCAATAAAATCCATTGTGAGGTGAGATCCATGGCCATCTAGGATGAGCAATCGATAGGAAGATCGAGCCTTCGCCTTTGTACCGCGATCAAACACCTGTTTAAGCCACGCGAGGCCGATATGTTGTTCGTCCAGCCAGAGGGCGATGAGGAGATTCGAACCTGATGAGTCGCATGATTGAGGGCCTGTAGCCAGGAGTCCTGTATCGATCCTGAGGCTGACTGATAGATGAGAGCGGGCTCAAGGTAAGATCCATCAGCGCAGATACAGGCCAGCAGCGTTATCCACTCTCGAGAGCCATCCTGGATAGTACCCCTCCTCTTCCCATCCTCATATGAAGCCCTGCTGAAGATCCTCTTCGAGCGACCTACAACACCAAGCATGAAGCCCTTCTCATCCATATTGTAGGTATGACGCGCCTCAACGTGATACTAATTAATCTTCTCGCGTAGAAGGTTAAAGTAGAGGCTATACTTCCTCCCTAAATCAGCCTTGTGGCGACTATTGTCAATGCCCGTTGTCCATTTTGAGATAAGCTCGTCTAGGTGTCGGTGCACAAAGCGATCAACCCAGTGTACTCCAACCTCTTTCTGCGTAATCTGCGAGGCGAAATTTCGTATCATAGCTCGTGTAGGTGGTAGGCCTTGATTTGTAAGACGTTTAATATAGTGTAGAAGCTCTAGTTCCTGTTGTGGATAAAGAGCTTGTTGATTCTCCGCCATTGTACTGCGTGACCTTGAGATGCCTTGGTGTCGCCGCGCGAGCGTTGCACGGCTGCAACCATAATCTCTCGCAATCTGTCTATAGCTAAATTTTTCTGTAGGTCCTAGCGATTCAATCGCTGCAACCGCAGCCTCAATCGAGCTCATAGTGGTAGAGTTATCGCGTGTTGAAGTTGAGGTGTTGTCGTGGTGGGGTGGCTCATTCGGCCGTCGGGCTCATTCGACCGTCCACCTCGGTAAGACTCCGGACTTCAGCCGAGGTGGCTAAGTTGAAACTCACGTCTTGCAGTATCACCCAGTCCACATACGCCCTCAACAACAACGTCTCCTGCCATGGCGTATGGCTCCCCCCAAAGGCACTACCCGCTGCCCGCGACGCTGCCCATAGATCCAGGGGCCCTGGGCGCCCTGTCGGGAACAGCTGGCCACTTACAACACCAATGGAGTGCTCTTTCTGGAGATAGGTGGCGATATGCGCAGTGGAATTGACAGCTTTGCAAGCCGTCGTCAACCCCTTCAGGTGGCAGGTCTTACAGAGCCAGAGCCTTGTGCGCTTGCCAACAGCGTCAATATAGACCAGGTCCGCGCCGTAACGCCAGATATTTGACGACTTGGCCTTGCCAGAGATCTGGCGCAGGTCCCGTACCCGATATCCCACCCGCGACGCCACTAGAAGCTTATTGGCGTAGTGTATATTATTCCAGTCCACTGGGAACTCAACGCCGTTGTTCTGGCCCACTTTGCGGGGGAAGGCCTTCGAGAGCGACTCAGCCGGAGCCTTGGGCGTTGAGGGCGTCGGGCCCGACGATACAATGGATGAGGACGTAGAGGGCGTCGGCGAGGTCGCCCTTGCCTTCTTAAGACGGCGGGACGACGCAAAGTGGGTGGCCGCGGCCTGGGTACTGGGGCCGGCCGACGACGACGTCGGGTGGCGAGGCGTATGATTCTGGGACGTCAAGAAGGACCTCATATTGATGGGTGTCAGGCTGTGACTAGGAGATAGAGAAAGTTGAGTTTATTATAGAGATTTGGCGAATCCGGCATCTAATCTCCACAGCTTATCACCGGCGCCCTTGGCAGGTTTCATCTCCAGCCTCAACACCAGTAAAATCTCTGTATAGGCCAGTTACTGCAGTAACTACAGCCTCATCCATCAGCCAGTTACGGAAGGGGGTCCCCTTACTGACCGACTGCCCAGGAATCCGACTGTCAGTAACAGTAACTAACAGTCGGAGCGACTATTGGGAACGATGTAGATGAGGTCTTCGTTGTGGACTTCAGTAGCGCCGAAAGGTTGAACAACTATATTATGTATTATTAAATTATTCTTACCTAGAAGTAGAATAACAAAGGCCTTTATTCTACTTAGTAATTAAAAAGAGTGTGAGAATTATATATTAGTCTTTTAAACTTACTAACTTTAAAGCTAAATTATAAGCTAACTATAATAGTTATTACTAAAGTCCTAATATAAGTTATAAATTTTTTAGTTTTTTTCTCTAGATTATAAAAATAATTTTTTTATTAAATTCTATTATTTTACTTATAAGTAAGGTGAGCGTTGCTTAGTTTACTTATAAGCGACGCTCTGAGCAATCGCTCAGTTTCCCCCATCACTGCCCTAGAGGGAGGTGTCAATCGGACGCAACGGAGACATCAAAGATAAGAACTGTTGTTTTTTATTAATTGAAAAGTGCCTCCTATTCCTATGTAAAGGAAAGGTTCTGGTCCACTACATATAGGTGCCATCTCTGATACGGTTGACTTGGGTGAACCAGCTCGGCCAAACTCGGCCGAGTGGTTAGTCAATCTGATAAGAGATAGAGCTCTAGAGCTTGACAGGAGGCAATAAATTCAAAGGCCGCCAAGCCCGTCGATACCATCGAAATAACAGTTTATATTTACGTTTGTCTACAACAAAGTAAAGCTATCAAAACCCCGCGGGACAACTGACAAGGGCTTCTGACGCTAAGCCCTGCAAATAGATGCTTGGTGAGCAAGGTTTGGTCAGAAAATTTAAAATGCTCCTCCGTACAGCAGACTAAATGTAATAACGGTTAAGTCGAAGTGTATAAGATCCCTCTAAGATCCCTCATTTTCAAGTATCCCAAATGCAGGGACAGCCAAAAAATAAAAGGTACGCGAGGGAATTTAATGCCCAAGGCCTGCTTAGGCGGCGTCGGAGGGGGCGTCGGAGCTAGCGTCGACGTCGCTGCAGATGCAAGGGTTGTCTCTAACAATATCACAATGGTTAGATGGTGGAATATCTAAATAGAAGCTGTACATACCCGGTGGTGCAGAACCCGTTGAAATGGCCCTGCTGCTGGCACTGGGTGCGGCAGGTCGACTGCGACTGGCAGTCAATCACACAAAGGGGTACATCGTCGCTATGATTGGGATGGCGTGTTAGCATTGGTTCTTGCGGGTTGCATCCGAAGGCAAAGTATTTACAGGACGAGGCAACGCTGAAAGCCATCAGAGCTGTCAGGACAGGAGGAACGGCCAGCGGGGCACAAATCGTTGGAAAACGGGTTCTGGGCAGCATCCTGGGCGGCAGCCAAAGCGGGCAGGATAGCAACGAGGATGGTAGTGAACTGCATTGTAGCGGTAGGTTGGAAATTTGAGCTGGGAAGCTTTAGAGCTGGAATTTGATAAAGACTAAAGAGTGTTGGAATAATGATGTTGCTGATAATAATGAGGGAAAGACGAAGGAGATGCGATATTTATAATCTTTGGCCCTTTGCTGTAGAGTGGCTGCAGTCCGCAGTCCGTCTTTCCACGCATAACGCATGACTCTTTTGGAGCTGAGTATCCAGTTTCACATTTACAACTCTAAAGCATGGGCAGCGTTTTATATGCGACATATAGTTTAGAATTTAGCTACCTTCTACTACTAACTTCTTTACCTTAGCTTTGTATAACGCATGACTCTTTTAGAGCTATAACGTACTTTGCACTCGAGTCGGACACTACATCGAGTCGGACACTTTGCCAAGACCCCACCAAGTTCTGTACTATTCACGATAGTATAGAGTCAACATAAACTATTTTTAATAGTCTAAATAGGCTAACCTATTTAGAATCTACTTCTATAAGCTGTTTATAGGTTTTTTTATTGTGCCTAGGCTTGCCGCAGCGTCTACAGCGCTGTTGAGTGGATTCGCCTCTATTAGTGCGCACCCTCTTCTTTGCCTTCTTGCCATCACTACGCACCCTAAAGTCCTTTAGAGTAGCCAGTCGCTGGCCCTCTTTAACTATAAGGACTCCTTCTTGCTGCAATTGCTTTCTTTTATATAATTTACGTCGTATGGCGGCCTTATTAGTAGTTTGAAGTTCGGCGTTGCGTTTGGTCATTAATACTAAAGAATGCCCTATTATCTTAGCGCCTTTAACAAGCTTTTCCATCGCCTCAACTATATAAGTTAGGGAACTATTTATATGCCTTTGAATCCTCTGCTTAACCAGCGTTAATTGCGACCTAAGTTCTGTACTATTTCGCGGAGTTTGCGACTCCCATGTACTATCGCGAATAGTACAAAGTGGAGGCGTACGCAGGCGGACGTCAAGCTGCGATATCACAGCTTCTAGGTCGTGGGGCACTAGGCCAGCACCTCGAAAGCCTCCTTTGATATTACTTTCAGTAAACGAAGCCTTGAAAGCAGCAATAAAGCAAGGCAGGAACTCGATTTTAGTGATGTGCGTGATATGGTTGCGCATCAAATCCTCAGCTTGGCGCCTATACGCCTTTTTTAAAGGCGCGAAACAGCCCACATTAAGTGGCTGCAAGAGGTGCGACGAATGCGATGGCATATAGAGAGTAACAATATTGCTCTTCTTGCAATACTGTTCGAATTCGAATGAGTTATGACTCTTATAGCCGTCAAAAATGAGCAAACGTATTGTGCTAACAACATGCCTCTTTGTATACTTATTAAAGTGCTTTAGCAACTATAGACTAAGCTTATTTGTTGTCTAGCCATTCTCAGAGACTGCAATAACCCAATTATGAGGTAGATCCTTCTCCTTATACTAGGCGGAGAGGTGGTGCTTGCCCCCGAAGATAATGAAGGGTGGGATCCACCACCCCGTCGCATTAATGCCTTAGATGACTATTGTCCACTCCCTATTGCCCTGCTGCACCTGCTTTGGCCGTCCTCGACGCTCAGAGCCTGTAACTACTGCTCCAGTTGATATTATGCCTATTATAAAGCCTGCTTCATCAAAATTGTAGGTGTCCTCGTCCAGGATACTATGTTTGGCCTTTATGTTCTCCACAAGCCGGAACCAGTCTTATATCACCTTAGGATCCTCCTAGAGAGCTCTCTTGTAGTCGTACTTTCGATTGAACTTGACTTTAAGCTCTGGCTGGCGCTTAACAAAGTCATAAGGCCACCTCTAGCCAACTAGCTTATAGTGGCGTGCAGCCAGTAAAGAATCAGCCATATCTTTTATAGCATTAAGCCAAGGCGGAAATCCTCGCGCGTCTAGGTCGAGTATATGCTCTACAATCGCCTGCTCCTCTCTTATAGTAAGTCTTATTTTATTAGGTGCGTAGTCGCGTCTAAACGTCTTTCTAGCGCGTCAGTCGCTAAGTGTACTTTAAGAGACGTTGTAGATAGCTGCAGCGCGTCGCTAAGAGAGTGTCGCGTCTTATTTAATAGCCTAGATCGCAAGCTGTATACACGCTTCTTTTAACGCTAGTAGTTTATTGTGTGGTTAAGGCATCGCGTTATACTATTGCTGATAGTACGTTTTGGTGGGGTCTTGGCAAAGTGTCCGACTCGATGAAGTGTCCGACTCGAGTGCAAAGTACGTTATATCTAGTTTCACAACTCTAAAGCACGGGCCGCGTTTCATATGCGACATATAGTCTAGAATCCAGCCACCTTCTGCCACTAGCTTCTTTACCTCAGCCACGCATGACGCATAACTCTTTTGGAGCCGTGTATCTAGTTTCACATTTATAACTTGAAAGCATAGGCCGCGTTTTATATGCGACATATAGTCTAGAATCTAGCCACCTTCTATTACTAACTTTATTACCTTAGCTATGCATAATGTATAACTCTTTTAGAGCTACTATCCCTCACTACGTAGCGAGCATCACTACGTAGCGAGCGAAATAATAGGTACCTAGGTTTTACAGTTATAGAAACCCTCCGCGCAATTACTAATAATTTTTTCGCTGCTTATATTGTTAACCTAGGGTCTTCTTCTATCTCCCTACTACCGCTGCCTAGAAAAATACAAGCCTTGTTGTCGCCGCTGCGCAAATCTTACGAGGGCGTTATTTTATAGCAGGGCAGGTCTTATCTCGTAGAGCCCTAACGCAGAGCCGGGCACCGTCCGTATGGGGTCTGATATAAGTATCCAACCTTATTAGCCTCAGGATTACGCTAATAGGTCTTTATCAACCCTATAAGCTCGGCTATATAGATTCCGCGCACATAGGGTTTCCGCGCATCCCACCCAAACACGCACCCCTCAGAAAACACGCGATATCTCCCAACGCTCTATTACAATTGCCACGTAGTACACATAGACTGTAGAGTAGATGCTGCTGTAGCTGCTGCTACTGTTTCTGCAGCTTTTTCTATAGTGGATCTACTCTGTTGAGCAGCTGAAGCCTCAGCTGCGCGCATAGCCTCTATGATAGTCTCTACTTCTGCAAAGCGTTGATTTGGGTCTATCTGAACGCGCTTTCGTGGCCGGTGAGAGCTAGCAGTCTGTAGATGATACTCAAGGCGTCTTTTCTCTGATTCTAGCCCTGCAGCTCTAGCATTCGCAGCTGCTAGCGCCTTACCTGCTTTTTGTAGGAGGAGCCGGGTCCTACGACCTAGGTTTTCGAGGCTCTGGACGTCGCGCTGCGCCAAGTAGAGATCCCGAGGGCCTTGAGGGGTAGAGAGGAAGCTCTGAGGCTGCTGCTGAGGCTGCTGCTGAGGCGTAGGCGTCGTGGGCCTCTGAGAGACCTGTGACGAGCTAAGTACGTGATTAATGTTGAATGGGCAGATACCAGCAGCCTGCCAACCAGCTCGAATCACACGCTCTGTGAAGCCTTCCTCCCTAGCTTGATAGTAGCAGGCAATAAAGCGCTCCTTCTTAACGGGCGCGGCGTCGTCGAGCGATGCGAGCTCCTGGATCTGGCGTCGGTAACTAGACTTAATTACCGAGAAAGGAGCGAGATCAAGAGGCTGTAAGACGTGAGAGGAGTGCGCAGGTAGGTATAGGAGCTCGATTTGATGCTGTTTACAGAGCCAGAGGAACTCAATATCAATATGGCTGCCGTGGCCGTCGAGGATAAGGAGGCGGTACTGGCTATCACCTACAGCCGTCTCAGGGATGAATATGCGCTGTAGCCACTCAACGCCTATCGCTTTTGACGTCCATCCATTCTCAGAGGTTGTATAGAGCCAGCTAGGTACGCAGGACGAGGGGAACCAGGTAGTCTGTAGGCTTTGGCCCTTAAAGATGACTGCGCAGCGTAGTTTCCGCCCTATCGCTGATACGCACTCAATTATAGAGACCCACTCGCGATTCTCTGGAGACCGAATGTAAGCCTTCTTTTTCTGGCTACTAGAGAGTACTCTAGTGTTTGTACATACTCCTAGAGCAAGCCTGTCTCATCCATATTCCAGATATCCTCATTGCGTATATTTAGGCGCTTTCTAGTCCTCTCAAAGAGCTCTAGAAAGGCGCGCACCTGCTCTGGAGTCGCTGCCTCAGCTCTCTGAGCCTCTAGCTTTCTACCGACTACTGAGGCGACGCGTGGCTGGCGCCGGATGAAGTGTGAGAGCCAGAGCTTGCCAACAGGCTGATTGTCGCCGTTCATACGCAGGATTCGATTCGCCATTTCTCGAGCGCGAGCGTGTGAGGGAGGGCAAGCGCGCGCATCTTCTTCGAGGATCCACTCTACTAGGAAGTCTTCCTGTAGAGGAGTCAGCCGCTGCTGATGTTGATGGCTAATCGCGCTATTTGTTGTGCCGTTGATTCGATCGCGTAAAGTAGATGGAGGGATGCCGTACGCCTTTGCAGCTGCGCGCTGGCTAGTATAAAGGCCTGTAATAAAATCACTAATAGCTGATTGTATAGCTGCCTCACGAGCGTCCATTTTGCCGAGCGTTGTTGAGAGATATCGCGTCTTTTCTGAGGGGTGCGTGTTTGGGTGGGGTGCGCGGAAACCCTATGTGCGCGGAATCTATATAGCCGAGCTTAGCGGTTAAAAGAGGATGAATCGCACAATGTCGCTACCCGTTTTTCTCGCCTGACGCACGGGCTCACCTGGCGCACGGTTTTTGCCGAACATCGTCAAATGCTTTTGAAGCCTCACACAAATCTCTATATCGTCTAATTTTAAACAGTAGTAGGCAATCAAGTATAGCAAAAAAGTCTACTTAATTATCTAATCACAATATCTTATAGGGAGGTTAATATGCCGCCCCCAACAATTTGTCGCCTGCGGGGCCTCAATGACCTCAACAACCAATTGCTCGCTGCCACAAACCTCCTGAGGGACAATAGACTACTACTTCCTTGCTTTTCTAGCCTGTTTAGCAAATTAGATATCCTTTTAAAGCTGCGCAGCAGCAAGCCGAGCCTGTCTATTGTCCTCCTTTTCCTGCTGCTTCTGCGCTTGCTCTTAAAGCCGGATCTCCTTTGCAGTAGCCTTCATACAACGCCTCTCCTCTAAAGCTCGTTGCTTCTCAGCTTTCTCAATTGCCTTGCGCTGACTATCCTCCTCTTTTTGGAGCCTCTCTGCCTCTGCTGCCTCTGCCTTTTGAGTTTCACGCTCACGCGCTAGCTACACCTTGTTTGGGCTCCAAAAGATAGCACCACTATCCTAAACTAGAGGCTGCTCAAGCTGGAGCGCTTTGCCTCTCTTCCGACGCTTCTTCTCGTTAACTAGCGCTTTTTTAAGGCCTTAAACCTCAAGTTTCAACATTATATTTTAAGTAGAGAGCGAGTGGATTGTTTGTGAGAGCAGCTTAGCCTTGGAGTCGTATACGTCGTCAACAACTGCTCGTAGAATCTTAGTAACCTTCCTCCAATCGTCAGCCGTAAGGACAGACCTCAAGCTCTCGCTAGATGATAGTCTCTCAGCCTCAGTGTGGCTAAATCGTTCCAAGATGACCTCTGGCTTAAAGGGGTGAAGGCCACACGATTTAAAGCCAGAGAGGATATTCTTTGCAGTAAAAGCTTTCTCCCACGCAGTCCAGAACATGCGAAAGAAGTCTCGCTTAGTAAGTGCAGAGAAGACTTGAGATTCCTCCATAAATCGTGCTACCTCGTACGAGTAGGCTTGTGAGAGTGGCCTGAACAGAGTGACGTCAAGCGGCTGCAGCGTATGAGTACTATGAGGAGGATAGACTGCTAGGAGGATCTTGTTGTCGTCGCAGTACTTAATAAACTTCATATTAATGTGGGAGCCATGGCCATCGAGGATAAGCAGTCGATACTGTCGCGGTCGAACCTTTGATTTAGTCTCTCGATCAAAGATAGTCTTTAACCATTGAAGCCCAAGGTTATCGTTCGTCCATCCGCTAGGAGAGGAAGCAAAGAAGGCCGTGTGTATTGTAGGATCAAAATCCTGCAGCCATGAGTCTTGAATATTGCCCGAGACAGCCTGGTAGATAAGGCCTGGGGATAGAGACGATCCATCAGCGCATATGCAAGCAATTGTCGTAATCCATTCACAATTGCCGTCCTGAATCATTTGCCTAGTTCCCCCCTCCTCATATCTCCGTCGAGAGAACACCCGCTTCATCTTTGATAGTACGCCGATAAGGAAGCCCTTCTCGTCCATATTGTAGGTGTGCTGTGGCTCAATCTCGTACTGCTCAATCTTACGCTTCAAGAGCTCGAAATAGAGTGCGTACTTAAAGGCAGAATTAGCTCTCTTCCTATCCTTGTCTATGCCATTCGTCCATTTTGATACTAGGTCGAGATGGTGACGCTTAATGAACCAATCCAGCTAAAAGCTTCCCGCTTGTTTACCGCTTATTTTAGTAGCAAAGTTGCGTAGCATATTTCTTGTAGGCGGTAGCCCTCGCTGGCAGAGCTCGTCAACGTATTGTACCAGCTCTAGCTCCTAACGGTCGTTGAGAAGTCGTTGATTCTCATATTGGGCTGCACGGGAGCCCTGTACACCGCGCCACCTTCGCGATAGCGTAGATCGTTCAACACCATACTTTTTTGCTGTCTGCGCGATATTAACTTTTCCTCCAAGCTCCAAGGATTTCAAAGATGCCAGCGCCTGCTCAATCGGGTCCATATTGGTGGAGCTACATCTATTTCAATTGTGGGGATTTTTGGAAAAGTGTGCGTCAGGTGAGCCCGTGCGTCAAGCGAGAAAAACGGGTAGTTATTGAAGGGGTGGTGGAGGCATCCGGCCCATCAACGCGCACTCGCAAAGTATGCCTCCCACAGAGGTATCACACGTAGTTTATCGTTGCCAATCGATTTATCAAGCTTCTGCAAATGCTACTCTAAAAAATCTAGTGATTTTACGATATATATAGAGCTCTGCAGCTTCAAAAGTAATAGTGGTGGCTATCCTCAAACTGTGCGTTGAGTGGGGTCTGTGCGTTGAGTGGCCGAATTCGGTATAGGCTTCAGATAGGGCCTAGTAGCGTCGAACGCGACCATTATAAGAGGCGGGAAAACTACGCGCACCACCTGTAAGATCCTTTGAGGCTTTGAGAAGAATGGAGGAGAAGGACATAAGGCAGGCGTGGTGGTGGTGAGGTGGAGGGTGGTAGTTAGGTTGAGTACCATTAGGGGATCAGAGTCCAACCACTATACACGGCAGCCCACAACGCGTTGTGCGCACGCAAAATCACCATTTATTTCATCGCGTTTTGTTAGGAGCCCGTGGTAGTACGCGGAACGTCGTCCGCTGCATCAGGGCCCAGGGATCACATCCAGGTCACACCGTGGTTTCCCCCATTCGGTATAGATAGGACAGGTTAGAACAGAGAACGCAAGAAGTTATAGAATAGAAAACGCAACGACGTAATTTAGAAAGAAAGGGGTTAGTTTAAAAAGGAGCTGTAGACAGCGCGTGTTGAGGTGTATTGTCACTATAGCCGCGTATTTTGATCATTTGTAGGAGCATTAGTTAGCTGTGTGCAAGAAGTGCTACTATAGCGTGTTGCCCACCTATATCGCACGCTATTTGACGAAGGCGCACAAGTTATCGTGCAAGGATGCCCAGTTCGTTGCAGAAGAAGTGGATAGTTGGGGTGGGTTAGCATAGTATGCCAGCGAAGTCAAGGTGCCCAATATAGTGATTCGCCCCATTCCTGAGTTGCCTGTGTTTACAGATAGATTGTTGTGTTAATTAGAACTAAGAAAGTGCTAACAGGTATTTAGGAGCAGTAAGTTGGTACGGAAGCACTAGCGAATTGTCTATAGTTAGTCCGCAGGGCGGAAAAAGGGACGTCTAAGCCCAGCAGTAGAGAAGAAAATCTAACAACGCATCGAACAGGCGTGCAAGACCGTTTATTGCTAGCGATTGTTAGTACAGGGCCCCAGTTTGCAGTATTTTAAGGTGTTGAACGAGGCCAATACGGTGCCCGCTAACGAAGAGACGGCATAGCAGCGATTGCGCTAGGAGATAAAGGAAGCATAGGCGCGCGTGCAGGACACCGCCCGCAACACAATTTAGGACAGTAAGCGAGATAAGGTTAACCTATAGTTAGAGCGAACCTAGTGGATGCTATATTTAAAGGGATTGCAGAGGCCCAATTTGTTAGCGTGCATAGAGCAGCCTGTGGCCGATAGCGACCCGCCCAAACCCGTGGAGGCAGCGATATAGGCAGCTATGGATGGATTGGCACGACACAGCTAGAAGTCAGTTATCCACCGCATCGGCGTGTTTGTGTGGTTAGAGGCCATTCGCACGGAGAAGCATTAGACATTGTTCTAGCCATTGCAACTATACATGGACGAGGCGTTGATTGTTAAGCACGTCCGGCCGTGGCAGTAGATATTGATGTTTTTCGCACGCACCTAGCAGGAGCATATATAGGAGAGCCCGAAGTACTGTTTCACGCGAGAGCAGAAACAGGCGTGGGATGCATTCGTGCGGGCAGCCGGCGGGGAGGATGAGGAGGAGGAAGGAATCGACGGAATGGAAGTAGACGAGGAAGAAGAAGGGGAAGAACAAGAACAAGAACAAGAAGAAGACGAGGAAGAAAGAGAGGGAGAAGAAGTAGTAGTAGTAGTAGTAGTAGTATTGATTAACGTCCAGGAACCTAGGTTCTAGCCTCCCATGGGGCATGGGGACGCGCCGAGTAGCCATCTGGGGCCAGCCAGATGGTAAAGGCGATTCATGCTATAAACTATTGCCGTCTCTTGCAGCGGCTCGTAAGAGTCCGCCCCCCTCCGTGCGGGGGCTGAATCCGTGTCTTCATGCCTATAGGCTGAGATGTCGGGGTGTAGCTATTATACATATAACAATCCAAAGCAGGGGCAGCTTCGGCTGCCCCAAAAGAGGGAGAAGAAGAAATAGAAGAAACAGAAGAAAACCCCACATTGTCCCCTATCCCAGGGCGTTAACGACATCCAGCCCTCCATGTCGTTTTTGTTTCAGATTTGTTAGTGATGAAATATTTGTTCCTCTGCGTAGATACAGGTATATAGGCTCTATGTTGTTAACTTTAAGGGGTTAGTGTTGTTAGGTTCCTGTAGGCTAATAAAGCTGAAATTTAAGTATATTATTCAGCGCAGTAGGTTGTATTATGCAACTTATTTTCGCGTATAGGACGCGTGTGGTTAAGGATATTAGGGTTTAGTGTTTGTAGTTAGGGTTAAGCTAGTAAGGCCGCGAGGATGCAGCGAACGTCAACCGTCTAGGGTCGGAGGACGTTCCGAGATAATAAGTCGCAACTACGAAACCCAAATATGCGTTTAGTTGCATAGCAGGATAGAGGAGGCTAGGGCTATATATCGTATGCGTAGTAAATAAGGCTGTAGAATTAATATATTATATATATATAGCTGTTTCCTATCCGCGCGCACCTGTAACCCGTTATTATACCCGTTGTTGTTACCCGTTGTTAGCACTAGTCCGCCGCAAGCCATTCTATCGCCGCTAGTATGGCAGAGAAACCCGTTGCAGACAATTATTTTAAGCATTTAGCTAAGTATTTGTTAGCTATATGTTAAGAGTGCAGGCACGCGGTGTTGCCTAGTTAGGTAGCAAGTTATTTGCAGCGTGCCCACCCTGTCAGACGCAAGCAGGCCAAATTAATAGCAGACGAGGTCCGTAGCTGGGCCGGGTTGATCGAGTATGCCAGCGAATTAGAGGTGCCCAGCTAGATTATTAAGCCCATACAGCAGTTACCGGTGTATACAGACAGGTTAATGTGTCGGATTGAGCCAAAGCATTGCCGTCAGATATTCCGAAGCGAGCGCGTGATGAAGAACCATTGGAGAGACGCCCATAATTAGTCGCCAACGGACAAAGGTGGCCGTCTAAGTTAATTAGAGGCGAAGAAGATACGCAACCGCATCAGCAATAGTTCCCAGATTGTCTATTACTAGCGATTTTTCGTCCAGGGCCAGGGTTCGCAGTATTTCGAGGTGCGGCAGCCTGGCGAAGGCGGCCCTAACACCGTACCCGTAGACAGTGACGCAGCATGGGCGCAGGTGGGCGAGTAGATGGCTAAGGCGTAGGAGAATATTGAGAGGCGGGCGCAGAACACTATCTAAGACGGCGAAAGAGACGAGGTAAACCTATAGTTAGAGCGGACGCAGTGGCTGCCGTATTTAGTAGGCATAAAGAGGCCCAATTTATTAGCGTGCGTTAAAGAGCCTGTTGCCGATGCTAATCCTAGGAAAGACGAGGAGGCAGAGCTAGTAGAAGCAGCGATTTAGGCGGCCATAGATAGGTTAGCGCGGTTTAGCTAGGCGTCCATTATCCACTACATTGGCGTGTTTGTGCGATTAGAGGCGATCTAGACAGAGAAGCACTAGACATAGTTCTAGCCGTTGCAGCTGTACATGGACAAGGAGGCTATTGTCAAGCACGCGCAGCTGTGGTAGCAGATGTTACTGTTTTTTGCACGCACGCAAAAGGAGTATACGTGGAAGAGCCCCCAATATCGGTTCACGCGCCGGCAGCAGGAGGCATAGGAGGCGTTAGTCCAACAGGCAGAGAGGCAAGTAGAGGGGGAGGCGGCAGAAGAAGAAGAAGAAGAAGAAGAAGAAGAAGAAGAAGAAGTGGAAGAAGAGACAGGGGATAGGGACGAGGAGATGATGGAGGAGTTGACAGAGGACGTAGATAAGGAGGAGGGAGACGCTAGGGAGGAGCAGCGTCAGGCAGAAAGTGCGGAGCGCAGCAAGCCCAAGAAGTTGTTAAAAATCTAGAAGGCGTGTTTGGAGTTTTGCATCGCGTTATTGAACCAGTCTATTACGCGCAAGGAGTACAACAGCCCGTTAGTGTGTGCGTTGGCGGTGTTAGGCGTTAAGGAGGACAGGTGGAAGGGCCCCAAGCAGTATCCGCCAATATTGTTAGCAGTTATTAAAGTGGCCCGTTTTATAGTCGTGCAACAGGTGTTGGAGTTATCCAAGCCGTTAGACGAGAACGAGGACGAGTTCGACGACAACAGCGCGTACGAGAGCGACAGCAGCCGCCCGCGCCCGCGCCGGCCCAAGGGGTGTTTGCAGTTTGTACAGGAGATAATAGACAAGTTCATAGTGCGAGGCAGCCACGGACCCATGCAGTGGATGTTGGATTTGCGGACGTACGGGTTGAAGATCCATTACAACACAACGTCGCGCGGCCATGTTGAGTAGACGGGCGGGGACCAGTTGTTGTACAAGGGGTTGCAGTTCAACATGGCCCAGTTCCGCGGCATAGTGCACAGGTTGGCGACCGAAAGCCGGCGGTTGTTAGTGGAGGAGTTGATGTTCGGCACCAGCAAGGCCGCCAATCCCATACCTAGCGTCCCGTGGGAGAGCATGCGAGACAACCTAACTAACAAGCGGCCTGGGTGGAATTTTTTAAAGGACCATCGCACCCGCATGCCCGTAGATAGAGAGAGGTGGTTGTTTGAGCGGGTAGGGAGAGACGCCAGCATCTAGGACAGGTTCATGAAGCTAGGAACGCGTTTAGGGGTAGACTAAGAGGCTGTTAAGCAGTACATAGGGCGCATTGTTAAGTTCTAGGAGAAGTTGGCTATATTAATGTACATTGCAGGCGGATAGCCAGCAAGAGGACTAGAAATATTAAGCGTCTAGCACAGCAATACCGTGAAAGGGGGGCACCACAATATATTCATTAAGGACGGCATAGTGGTGTTTGTAACGCGTTACCACAAGGAATACAACGTCAGCGGCAACATTAAAATTATTCACCAATATTTGCCGCGCAAGGTAGGCGAGTTAGTGGTGTTATATATGTGGTTAGTGTTGCCGTTCCAGCAGCAGTTAGAGGCGTTAGTACAGGAAAAGGAGAGCGTGTCGTCACACATATGGCCGGCGGACCCTAACAGACGCAAGTGGACAACAGAGAGGTTGCGGGAGGCGTTAAAGCGCAAGAGCTAGATCAGGATAGGACAGGAGTTGACAATTGCCGCGTACCGCGAGATTGCTATTAGCATAAGCCGGCGATTTTTACGTGGATCCGCAGCATTTCAGACAGAAGAGGGAGACGAGAAGGAGGAGTGGGATAAGGAGAATATAGGCGCGTCAATTGCCGACGAGCAGGCAGAACATAGCGCGCACGTTGTAGGATTAATATACGCGCGAGGGATTATAGAGCAAGCTAGGATGGTGGCAAACAAGCGACAGCAGTTCCAGACGTCAAGCACGGATTGGCATCGATTTTTAGGGTTCTGAGCCGACGTGGAGGAGACGACGAGCAAGAAGTAGAAGAGAGCGCCGTTTGAGAGCGAAGCAGACAAGGCGAGGATTGATTAATAGGGGCGATTGAGGAAGATGGACACGACAGCGCAGTTAAAGTGGATAATAAGCAGGATAGCGGAGTTCTGTGGCGTGCAGAAAGAAGCTATTAACGCTATTATCGCAGGCGAGAGCCCCGTTGTGGCCGTGATGCTAATAGGCGGTGGGAAGAGTTTGTTGTTCATATTGCCGGCGTGGGCAGAGTAGGGCGGGACCACTGTTATCGTGATTCTGTTAATTGCGTTGCGGGGAGACATGATGCGGCGGTGCAAGTTGTTGGGGATATCGTGTGCAGCGTGGGAGGGACGCCGTCCGCCCGACGCAGCCGCGGTGGTGTTGGTAACGCCCGAGTCGGCGGTGGGAGAGGAGTTTGCGACGTTTTTGAACCAGTTGCGGGCAACGCGGCAGTTGGACCAGATCGTGATCAACAAGTGTCATATCGTGTTGAACCGGCGGTACACGTTCCGCAAGCAGATGCAGCAGTTAGGCAAGTTAGTAGCCGCCGAAACGCAGATAGTGTTGTTAACGGCGACGTTACCGCCAAGCGAGGAGGGCGAGTTGTTTCGACAGATGCATTTTGAGCGGGATCAGGTTAAGATGTTCTAAGCAAGGACAACACGGACGAATGTGGCATATTAGGTAGTCAAGGTAGACAAGGCGTTGAAGAAAGAGGATATAGAGGCCGTCGTAGTAAAGATGGCGCGGCGGAAGTTGAGAGAGTACCGAACCGGCAAGGTGGTGATATACGGCAATTCCGTGCCGAAGGTCAAGAAGTTGGCAGAGCAGTTGGCATGCAACGCGTATTATCACGACGCGGTAGGCAAAGCAAGCATGTTGACGGATTTCATAGCCGGCAAACAGCGGGTAATTGTAGCGACGAGCGCATTAGGGATGGGGGTGGATATACCCGACATCCGGTGCATCATTCACATAGATTGGCCGCGGACGATGTTGGATTACGCACAAAAGAGCGGCAGGGCAGGGCGAGATAGATTGCGGAGCGAGGCCATCATTATAGGGCAGGAAGGGGATAAACGAGCGTGTAATAACAAGCCAACTAAGGCAGAACAGCAATTAGTTCGGTTGTATATAGAAGGGGAAAAGTTAATAATAAGGTGCTAAAGGCGAGTGTTGGACGCGTATTTAAACAGGCGAGAGGGCTAAGAGGGATGTAAAGAAGGGGAGGAGAGATATAACATATACAGAGAAGCAGACAACAAGATAGAAGAGGACAGCAGCAAAGACAGCAGCAATAACAATAAGATAGATGTAGTAGTTAAGACAAGAGGCGAGGAGGCGCAGCGAGCGTTCTAGCAGCAAGAGCAGGAGCGACAAGGCCTGCGGCAGACATTAATACAGCAGCGGCAACAGGAGTTTGCGGACGTAGAGTGGTTGCGTAGGCAGTTAGTATAGTAGGCGAATCGATACAGGATATGCGAGGCGGCGGGGGATAGGCAGAGCGAGCACAATATACGGCAGTGTTGGCGACAGGAGAGCTAAAGTACAAAAGAAGCGATTAAGACAATTAAGGAGCAGATTAAGTTTAAGAGTTATTCAGGGTGTTTTTAGTGCGGGGTGCCGCAGGAGATATGTAACCGGTAGGAGAGGAATAGTTACGGGCGGTATCAGAGAGCAAAAGACGGGAATTGTCAGTACAGAGGGGTGTTGGTAGGCGGGTTAATAGGCGTGGCGTTAGGGTATACCGGGGTAAGAGAGCGGTGGAGGGCGCGGTTAGAGGGATTTGGAATAGACAATTCGGGAGTAGGGCAGACGTTAGTTGAGTTTTTAGGGAAGAAGCAAGTGTTAGAAACAGTAGAAAGTAATTATTTAGCTGGAGAGTTTTGTTGGATAACGCGATTAGTAGTAGAGTAGAGAACGTAATAATGTTTAAGAGATTAGTATTAATCAGCGTAGTAAAAGAATAATATAGGGTTACAAGATAATATTTTATTATAATAAGCATTTTTATATAGGTCGCGTATAGAAGGTGAAAAAAAAAATAGATTAATAGTATAGTATAGAATATAAGGCAGAATAGCATAGTAGAATAGAATAATAGAATAGCGTAGTAGAATAGAATAATAGAATAGAGAAATAGAATAGAGAAATAGAATAGAATATAGAATAATAGAATCGAGAAGAATAGAATAAGAGAATAGAGAGTTATAGAGATTTATTAAGTAATATAAAAGATAAAAAAGTAAAAGATAAAAAAGTAAAATGAAAAAAACAAGAGAAGATAGGTAATATAATAGAAAATAAAGTAATGTAGAATCGAGTTGTCAGATATGCAGCTGTTAGATAGAACAAGCGCGTTGAGGTTGGATCTGTACAATTAAGCAGGGACCATCTGGCTTGGCACACTAGCGAAGAAGTCAGAACCAGCTGAACACGGTGGACACAAAGACAATACAATCATCATCATCCATAAAGACACATTATCGCATTCAACCATTAAATCTGACACGAGTAAGAAATTTATTAAGATAAGAATATAATAGAATAAATAGTAAAGAAAAAGGTGAAAAATTATATACAAAATAAATAAGAAAGGGTTAGAGTTTTTAAGTATAGAGAGTATTAGCGTTTTTTAGTATAGAGAGAGTTAGGATTTTAATATAGAGAGAGGATTAGGATTTTTAGGTATAAAGAGAGGTGGAGTTTTTAAGTAAAAAGATAATTAAAGTTTATAAGAAAGTAATATTAGTTAAAAGTAAGTAAAGAGTTAGAAGAAAAGTTTAGAGTTTAGAAAGAAAAGAAAAGAAAAGAAAAGAAAAGAAAAGAAAAGAAAAGAAAAGAAAAGAAAAGAAAAGAAAAGAAAAGAAAATAAAATGAAAATAAAATAAAATAAAATAAAAAATAAAATAAAAAAATAAAATAAAATAAAATAAAATAAAATAAATAAAAAAAATAAAATAAAATAAAATAAAATAAAATAAAATAAAATAAAATAAAATAAAATAAAATAAAATAAAATAAAATAAAATAAAATAAAATAAAGTAAAATAAAATAAAATAAAATAAAATAAAAGTGTAAAAAGTAGAAAGATTATATTAAAATTAGAGTTAAATAGAAAATAGAAAAGATGATAATAAGAGAGAGTTTTCGAAAATAAGAAAAAAAAATAGAAAAGATGATAATAAGAGAGAGTTTTCGAAAATAAGAAAAAAAAATAAAAAAAAAATAATAAAGAGTAAAAAAAAAAAAAGTGTATATAGTATAATATAAAATAAGAGAAGAATAAAAAAAGGTTAAATTATAGACTAAGTATAAAATAATAAAAACAGATATTTAAGTAGAGTGAAAAAATGTAGGTAAATAAAAGAAAAGAAAATAATAGAGTAAGATTAAAAAAAAAGAAAAAAGAAAAAGAAGAGAAAAAGAGAAGAGAAAAAAAAAGGGTATAAATATATAAGTTAAATAAAAGAGTGTAATTAGAAGAAAAAAAATAAAAAAGGGTTAAAGAGTAGTATAAAATAAGAAGTAAAAACAAAGTTAGGGTTTTAAAGGAATACGAGTAAAAAAACAGAAAAAATAATAAGAGTAAAAAGAATAAAAAATTAATATTAGAAAGTAGAGTAAAATAAAATTATATATAGTAAAATATAAAATAAAAAAAGTTATAATAAGAAGTATAATTATAAAAAGAAGAAAATAAACAGATATTTAGGTAAAGTATAAAAGAGAGTATATAAAAAAAAGAAAAAATAAAGAAGAAAAGTAAAAAAGAAAATAGAAAGAGAATATTAAATCAGAATAGAAAAAAAAAGAGAGAAAAGCTAAAAAGAATAATAGTAGAGTAGAATATATAAAAAAGAGTTAGAATTTTATAGTAAAAAGAAAGTTAGAGTTTTAAAGTAAAAATTAGAATTTTATAGTAAAAAGAAAGTTAGAGTTTTAAAGTAAAAATTATATTAGGGTTTTAAAGTAGAAAAAAAGTTAGAGTTTTAAAATAAAAAGAGGGTTAGAGTTTTAAAGTAGAAAAAGGGTTAGGGTTTTAAAGTAAATAAAAAGTTAAAGTTTTAAAGTAGAAAAAAGTTAGAGTTTTAAAGTAAAAAGAGGATTAGAGTTTTTAAAAAAAAAGGGTTAGGGTTTTAAAGTAAATAAAGGGTCAGGGTTATAAAATAGAAAAAGAGGGTTAGGATTTTAAAGTAGAAAAAGGGTTAGGGTTTTAAAGTAAATAAAGGGTTAGAGTTTTAAAGTAAAAAAAGTTAGAGTTTTAAAGGAAAAAAAGGGTTAGAGTTTTAAAGAAGAAAAAGGGTTAGGGTTTTAAAATAGAAAAAGAGTTAGGGGTTTAAAGTAGATAAAGGGTTAGAGTTATAAAATTACAATTAAGTTAGAGTTTTAAAGTAAAAAGAAAGTTAAAGAATAAAAACGAAATCAAAGTTAAAGTTTATATATATAAAGAGATTTAGTAATTTTAAGTATAGTAAATATTAGAATTATTTAGTAAGAAAAGAAATTTAGTTAAAATAAAATAATAGTTTAAAATATTAAAGGATATATTTAGTAGTAGCGTTATATATTAGAAAGAAAAGAAAATAGTAATAATATAAAAAATATAAAAGCAAAGAAAAATAAAATAGTATAGAGTATAATATAATAAAATAGAAAGGTAAAGTAGAAATAGTATTATAAAAAGAGTAAAAGAAAAAAAAGAATTAATAAAATAGAAAGAATAAAAGAGAAAATTATAGAGTAGAGTTAGAAAAACTAAAAGAAAACAAAAGAAGATTAAAAAAAGTATAAAAAATAGGTAGAGGAATAAAAGAGTATAATAAAAAAAAAATAGTAAAGAAAAGCGTAGAATTAAATAAGATAGAGAATAGAATAAGATAGAGAAGGCATAATAAATAAAAAATAGATAAAGATAAATAGTAAAGTAAAGTAAAGAAGAGTAGATAAAGAAAAGAAAGCAAAATAGGAAGAAAAAAAACAAAAAGAAGAAAAAAGAAGAAGGAAAAAAAAAGTAGTATAATAAGAATAGTAAAGAAAACAATTAAAATTATAAATATAAAAAAGAGATAGAGGTATAAATATAAGAAATAGTTCGGATTTTAAAATAGAGGTAGATTAGTAAGAATTATAAGTATATAAAAGGGTTAGGGTTATAAATATACAAAAGGGTTAGGGTTTTAAAATAAAAATAGGGTTAAGATTATATATAATAAGTGAGTAAAAAGAGCAAACAAAATAGAAATATAAAATATAAAGGTACGATACACGGGTAAGGTTAGAAAATTTCGAGAAATAAATTTTTTATTTTAAGGTGCTAAAACAAAGAGCAGAAGTATGCAAATCGGTCCTACTCTTCCAATTTTTAATTAAGGTCGTGGTCGTGCAGTTATCTGCGTTGAAAGGTAGTGTGGTTGCGAAGTAAGGTCCCGATTCGGTAAGGCGCGCGAAGCGGAGGCGCTAAGCTTAGAAGAGTTCTGGCCTAAATATACTAAGCTAAGAAGAACCCCTACTAAATCCCTAGTTTGCAGATTTTTATTCTAAGGTGTAAAATATAAAGTAAGGGTATACGAAATAAACATACTCTTCTAATTTTTAATTAGGGTTGTGGTTATGTAGTTATCTGCGTTAAAAGGTAGTATAGTTGTAAAGTAAGGTCCTAATTTAGTAAGGCGTAGGGCTAAGCCAAAAAGAGTTCCAGCCTGAACGCGCTAAGCCGAGAAGAGTCCCTCTTGATTCCTAATACGCGACGCGTTTTCTATTCTAGCGTGACCCTATAGCTTACAGTATGCCAGGAAGAAGACTAAAGAAGTATCTTACGGCCGAAGCTAAGGCTAAGGCAAAGCAGAGACGCAATTACGAAGAATACTTATGTAAAAAGGACTGCTCTTTTTAGTATATAGCTCGCCCTAACTTTATCTACTACAAACCTCCACTTCTAGGCGCTCTAACTACTACTTACCTAGACCTTAGTCTTTGACTTAGCGCCGACGTTCCTATTCCTTGCGACCCTCTCCTCTAGCTAAATAAGTTACTAGAAGGCGAGAATGCATATAAAGCACTATCTCCTCTTATATTGCTAGTAGTAGATAATATAGAGGCTGCGGCGGTTATTAGTTAACTCTGCGCAAGTAATAGGGAACAGACAAATAAGCGTATTAAGTACAAACAACGTATACTGCAACAGATAAAGGATAGAGATGCAAGAACTATTAGTATTTTACTTAAGATATAGGCTAGAACTGCGCAAGTATGTATAAGCGCAGATAAAGTTCTAGAGCATTTAGGGAACATAGAAAGGCACGCAGAACTAGACAGCGATAGTATTTATAATATAGCAGGCTAGAGTTACGCTATTAAGAGTAGTAACCTGCAGCTATTATCTATAGCGCCTATTGCTAAGGATTTTGCTGCTATAAACACTCGCAGTGTTAGCTATATATTAACACCTACTCTAGTAAGAGCTGCTAACGCTTCTCTAGAGGCTCTAAACAGCCCACAAAGCCAGCGCAGCGTCTTTTTAGCTTAGTCAAGCGGCCGACGCAAGACCTTCCCAGCCTAGAGCAACACACTACTATCTTAGGTTAAACCTATATCTAGACAAGCGTCTAAGGGCAGCAACGCGCCGCAGCTAGCGCAGCCAACTCCCAGCCATAGCACCCCTCCACTATTACCCCTATCAACTAATCGTAGCACACCTCGCCTGCCACAGCCGTCTAACAGCAGCAACACTCAGCTAGCTACGCAAGGAACACCAGCCACTGTGCCTCCCTTACTATTCGCCCGCCCCGGTAATGTGCCTAGCCCACGCGCTGTCCAAGCAGCGTCACTAGCGCAATCGACACCTAGAGTAGGCAGTCTACCCACTCTACCCACTAAGCGAACCGCCTACAAGCTCGCCAAGCAGCTGCAGAACTTTTAAGGCTGTACCCACGAGGAGCACGCAGCAGCGGACAGACTCTACTAGGAACATCACTAGCGCCCTAACGTATACTCTGCATACTTATTATTTAAAGAGATTACGCGCCTGCTTTGCAAAGTATATAATAGGGGAACGCCTTTTTTAAATATCCTTAGCAACCTAAAGCTAATGCAACCCTCTAGTCTGCCTAAGAGCTTAGACCTAAAGGCTACGTTTAAGGGCACAAGCCCTACCACTTTCCCTAAAGACGTTAGCACGCCTAATAAGAAGCTGCCCTGCAACCTCTGCCTGTAATAGTACTATAATAGTAGCAGAAAAGGACGTGCCGCTAAGGTTAGGTTCGATATAGATAGTGTGTGCTGCTTTCCCAGCAGCCTAGCGTTTGCCTAGAACAGCATCAACTAACATGGATGGCAAGCGAGCGGCGCAGGCAAGCGAGCGGCGCACCCCATCAACTTTCGCACCCGCTCTAAACGCGTCCTACAACAACTCCACGCCACAACACTCAAATGGCTTCAAAGGAAGCAGATGTTCAGCTTGCCATCTTTTCAATCAATACCAGCCAGATCCAAAGCAACCGAGCTGCTGCAGCAGTCTACAATGTACCCGAAACAACGCTCCGCCGACGCGCTGGGAGACCTACGCGACGCGATTGCCAGCCCAACTCGAAGAAGCTCACCCAGCTAGAAGAGGAGGTGATAATTCGTCATATACTTGATCTGGACCTACGTGGATTTTCGCCTACCTACTTAGCAATTCGCGATATGGCAGATAAGCTGCTAGCTGCGCGCGGCGCAGGCCAGGTTGGACAGAAGTGGCCAGCCAACTTTGTTAGGCGTACAGACTCTCTTAAGACGTGTTTTAACCGAGCCTACGATAGACAGAGAGCTCTCTGTGAGGATCCTATCCTAATTAGCGCCTGGTTCAAGCTTGTAGAGCAGACTAAGGCCAGGTACGGCATCTGCGATGAGGACGTCTACAATTTTGATGAGGCTGGCTTCATGATGGGCAAGATTACGACTCAGCTCGTTGTTACAGGGTCAGAGAGGAGAGGCCGGCCAAAGGCTGTCCAGCCTGGGAACCGCGAGTGGGTGACACTTGTCCAAGCAATCAACGCTGCTGGCTGGGCTATCCCACCGTTTATCATCTTTGCTGGCCAGCACCACCTATCTGCTTGGTACGAGGAGGATATCCCGCGCGATTGGGCTATATCTCTTAGCGACAACGGCTGGACGACGAACGAGCTTGGAGTTGAGTGGCTAAAGCACTTTATCAAGCATACAGAGACCCGGATTGTTGGCACGCGTAGGCTGCTTATCCTTGATGGCCATGCGAGCCACCACTCTCTTGAATTTCAACAGCTCTGCAAGGAGAACAACATCTACACGCTCTGCATGCCGCCTCACTCCTCGCATCTGCTGCAGCCACTTGATGTGGGCTGCTTCTCGCCGTTGAAGCGCGCGTACAGCCGAGAGGTTGAGGCTCTGATCCGTAACTACATCAACCACATCACGAAGCTTGAATTCCTGCCAGCCTTCAAGACAGCCTTTGAGCAATCATTTACATCAGCCAATATCTGTTCAGCCTTTCGAGGCGCAGGCCTTGTTCCTCTCCAGCCTGAAGCTGCTCTGTCAAAGCTGGATGTGCAGCTTCGTACGCCTTCACCAGCTGCTCTGCCAGAGGCTCTCTGGGAAGCCAAAACGCCGAGCAACATACGTGAGCTTGAGGCTCAATCAACTCTAATCCGTGAGCGCGTTCAACGGCACAAGAGCTCCTCGCCTGCCTCTATTATTCAGGCGATTAATCAACTTAAGAAGGGTGCTGAAGTAATGATGCTCTCAGCTGAGCTTATGCGCGATCGGATTACTAGCCTTGAGAGAGCCAATGAGGCAGCAACTAAGCGTAGACAGCGCAAAAAGAAGCGGATACAGAAGCAGGGGACCTTAACAAAGGGAGAGGGAGAGAATATACTTGCTCAAAAGGCGGCTGACCAGCAGATAGAGCATGAACAGCGTCAAAGTGGAGAGCGATCAGGCCTGAGCCGCCAGGCTCTGGCGCGCTGCACAAGGTGCAGAGAGCTTGGGCATAACTCACGTACGTGCAAAAAAGATACTTTAAATACTGCTTAATCTATTGTATCAAAATCTATATAGTATATTATATTGTGGTTGAGCTGCGCGACTTCAAAGGTGCGAAAAGTTGATGGGGTGCGCCGCTCGCTTGCCTGCGCCGCTCGCTTGCCATCCATGTTAGCACCCTTAAGCGCATCCTATTCTAAACCTAGACGCAGATATATATTTTAGTCTTATAGTAATTGCGTACAATTGTTGCAGTGACCTAGCGACAAGAAACCTACTACTGCATAAGATCCCTTATTACTACTTTAGTTCTATTGTAGGCAGCATCAAGTCGCTGCTAATATTCATCTTCTTCCTAGAACTTTACCTTAAAAGCTAGTACAAGCATAGTACCTACCTAAGCAAGCAAGACTAACAGCTCTAGCTAGATGCTATGCTGCTCCTAGCTATTAGCAAAACTGTAAATAACTTAACCCTAGTATTATATCTTCCCACCTTTAAGGACAATGCTAGTAGGGGAGTAACTGTAGTGTTGGCAGTGACGTTAAAGCGAAAAGAGAGCGTGCGGGAGCAGCTCTTAGCGTATAGGCTATAGCACTAGCACCTTAATCCGCTGTAGATTACTGTCCTCAAACAGATTGCCAAAAACCCTGGCTTAGATCGCTTTAACAACGCTACACTATTCATGCATACAAAGAACACTAAGCTTGCGCACATAACAGGCGACTTAACTAGTGCGTATAGACGCTAGGAATAGGCCTAGGCAGAAGCTGCCGATCTGCAATTCTATAGCAAAGATCGCACCTACGTAGACCTTGCCAAGACGGTCACATTAGAGGACTATGCCTACCCGTACGACGTTGTCCCAGACAAGTTCGAGGCTAAGACTTTTCTCTGGAAGCGCTGCTGTCTGGAGTCATACGCCCGAACGCGCGTGAAGCTGCTAGAAGACAGCAAACGGGCTAGAGGGACTCCGCGGGTGACTACCTACCCCTAGGCCACTATAAGAGACACGATAGGCCAGACGCTGTCCGCAGTGCTATATAGGTAGGAGAATATAGATAGACTAGTGTACTTATAGTTTTATATAAATATTAAAACACTATTTAATAACTCTAAAGTGTATATATTTAATAATAAGGCGGTAGAGAATTTGGCACTAGATCCTAGCTACATCTGCTTACTACAGCAGTAGGGTGGAGGTGCCACCTTCTCTAAGAACGTCTGTAAGGGCGCCTATCTCCACAGCAAAGGCTGTGCATTCTCCAACCTCAGAGACAACCAGCGGCGATCGTACGGGATTTGAGAAGAGCATCGAATCTCTCTCACCATGATGGATGAGATTTGTGAGCAATGGCGTGAGTGGGATCTCTACAACGACAGCATCGACGAGGTCCGCTCGCCGCTCCCGTACTACGTCGTACCGTCGCAGGAGCTGTTCGGCTTTCTCCGCGCACAAATCAACAAATACTGTTTTTTGTTCGAGCATACGCTCGCGCATACCGCCCAGACGTACTCGCTTCCCAAGACTATGGTGATGGTGATCGCGCTGCGAGCGCTCTGGTTCTGCTATAGCAGCAGCTTGCTATGCAGAGAGTCGCTGCTGTATAAGGATTGCTGGGAATAGAGGCGCGGGCAGGATCTTGTTGTAAAAGAGGGCCTTAGCATGCAGGAGACGCTAGAGAGGTGCAGTATAGGCTAGTTCCTGCCCAAGTTTAGCTAAGTGACTAGGCGGCTAGCGCAGCTGCATAGCAACAATATGCTTGTTAGGAACTTGTTAATACATGCTAAGTACAAGCGCTGGTGGAGAGTAGTTAAGGACCTGCGGGACGTGTTTGTCTAGTTCAACCAGGCAACAGGCTAGTACTAGCAGTACAACACCTAGCAGCACCCTTAGCTGCTCTAAAAGTAGCTAGAGTATCTACATGCGCTTAGCTTAGAGCAATTCGATGCTAATATGTAGTTATTAATGCTAGCCGCCTATAAGAGCTGTCCTGAGCTGTCGCTAGCTGCGCTTAGATAGGACAGTAATATAACGTTCTGCTATAAGGGAATAAAACGCATGTTTCTAAAAGAGGGTGCAGTTGCGCCGCCACACCTAGTTATAGGGAACAAGATGCGCTTTTCTATAGTAGATAAGTTGCTAGACTTTCTATTTCTCTAGAACAACAAGCAAGAGCGCGTAGGATAGGGAGGCAGACCCTATTATCTTATCCTGCAGAAGAGCTTCGAGTTTGTAGAGAGCCATCTGGGCTACTAGTAGGCGAGCAGGTGGCTAGACGAGTTCTTCTACCTCCTCCGCTTAACGTATTAGATCCTGCCCTACCCGTTGAACAAGTTATTAATCGCGTTTACAAAAGAAAGCCGCACGCAAAGCTTAATAGGGTGGATAATGTAGTTTTTAGCTGTGTTTACAGATCCTAGCATAGTTACTTTGCTATTTAAAGAACCGCCTAGGACGGTCTTTAATCTTGTCTACTAAGCGCACTAATACGCTAGTTGAGTGGGCGCATACGATTAGGCATAGAAGACAGCAACGCTAATTAAGGCGTGTAGAAAGAGGGGGCTGCTAATGCTGGGCTAGGACAGGACAGTGGAGCACTAGATCGCCGGCTGGACGAGCGCTGGCACGAAGGGATTCCTACCTGTGTGGGAGCAAGGGATACCTCTAACCCTGTCGATGCGAGAGAGGATTAGAGGCCTAAGCCTAGACGAGCTAGACGTGCTAATAGTAGCATTCACTTAAAAGTAAGGAGCTATAGTCTAAGGAATAGAGACTTGTATAGAGGCCTCTTCCACAGCAGTTATAATATCTTTAAAGAAGCTAAGCATTACCTAACTTTCTAAGTAGGCTAAAGAGGAGCGGAGCGAAAGCAGCAGTGTATTTATACTATCTATTAATAGCAACTAAATACGTTGCAAAATAGAAAAGCAGTGCTATAAGGGAGTACTTTTAAGGTTTGAATATGTCTACTAGGCTTAACAGCATTTTATAAAAGTCCTAAGGCTACGTAAAACTATATAATATATTTGCTCTTAGTACTAAGTAGAAAATTTACTTAACATTATAAAGTAGAAAAGTAAAAAATAGTTAGTAAGTTTCCTTATAATTGTTCTTAACTGTATTATTACTAACTAGCCTATATCTAGTCTGTTACTTCCATAGCCCAATCCTCTTCTCTCTGCGGAAATGCGACCTGCGGTGTTGCGTAGTAGTTTGCTGTTGCTCAAACCAGACTTATTAATAACCCTAGGTCTGCCTGTGTCCTACACATAAGACTCTCCTTTAGCTCTTTAATGTTAGCAATGCTGTACTATGAGCTTGGCCGCGAGTAGAGACTGCTGCTGCCGCTTGAGCTGCGCTAAGGTCGTCGTCCTAATAAGCTTCCTAACGTAGGCTGTGGCAGTTGTAATGGCTAGGGCTATGCATGCTCTAAGTCTACGCTGAATCTTCCTATGTACTATAGCGAAGGATAAGCGGAATTCTTTGTTACGCTTAACCTATTCAAATGCATAGTAGGTAAAGCCTCTACGACGCGATAGATAGTGAATACGTTGCACGCCTTAATAGGGCTAGCCCTCTTTAGCAGAGGGTGCGACAAGGTGTAAATAGGCCTAGTAGGGGGAGCCGCACCGTGCTTTGTGGATCCTTTAGGCATAGTGGCCGGCCTGGTACGCGGCGGGTCTTTTTAGGGCACGGGTGGAGGATGCTAGTGTTGTGCAGCTGAATGCCTACTACGTATCCACAGCTAAAGGTGTAGAAATGCTAACAGCGCGCATAGGAGGCACTCTAGAGTCGTAAGAACAAGTCCAATTACTAGTACCGTAGACGTTATAGAGCGTGTAGAGGTAGAGATAACGTCTGGTCCCACCAAAGACATAGTTTGGGCGTGGGGAAATGGTAGGTTATATAGGTGGTCTTTGTTAACGATAAGGATAACAATTGCAACCAAGTAACGGGTAATAAAACTAGGAAGCGGTTATATATTACCATATATTGCGGCGTTAGAGTCTTATTGCTAGAAAAGTTAAGGGAAGACTAGCTACTGTATAAGAGTGAAATAGTAACACGCTAAATCTAGTAAAGAAATATTGTCTAAATTAAGGAGCACGTTGTATGTCTTATAGTTTAAATATAGTAGCCTACTATAGCACGTTAAAATCCCCTAACTCTCTTCGTTCTTCTTCTTTTTTTTCGGGCACTTGTATTGCTAGCATGGCGTACAACACAGTATCTGTACTAATTTCCCATGGTTTATCTAGGGAAAGCGTACATGCAGGTAGACTTTTTGCTAGATAACACGTTTGCATACGCATCCAAGATAGAAGGTGCAATAATAAAGGGCCTAAAGAGGGCGTAGTTAGCGCTTTTCGGGGCATAAGCCTTAGGTAGAGGCGTGGTAAGCGTTTTAGTTTAGTGGAAAAGAGGCGTAGCTAGCGGCGCCGCGAAGTCGCGGAATAGAGGCGTAGCGAGCGCGCCGTATAATTATTAGAAGCAACGCTATCTATGCTGCAAAAAGTTAGTAACGCCTCTCTACCTAAGCTATAAAAGAAGGCCTTTACTACTATATTTGTGGCTGAACATCTACACTTAGCACGTTTGCGTTGTTGTACCTATAGCGGTTCTTTGTTGAAGCGCTCTTTCTATTTATCTCTCCCCAGCATCTAGTCTGTACAGTACTAATCCTCTCGCCTAGGTTACCTGTAAATGCTAAGTCTTGCTATCACCTACTAGCGTTACTAGACCTTCCTAACCCTATTAACTGTCGTCGCCGGTCTCAAATCTATTGTATTGTACACAGGCATGTATAGCTATATAGTGCTTACAGCTACACTACTAGCTCTGGCGAGCGCACTTCCTTTCTCTTTGGGAACGACGAGTACGTTCTATGTTGCAAGGAAAGCCACCCTGTAAACCCTTAAGGCTTACAAGGTCGACTTAATAGTATCCTACGTCAGTTCTAACTAATCCCCCTTACGCATCCTCCCCCTTAGTGCATTAATTACTTACGGCTAGGGCTTAAGTAATGGAAATGGGTACTGCGAGCACCTCCAGCACATGCTGCAACACACAGGAATAGCCGTTAACATAGTAGGCATAGTATCTTTGGGTAAGATAAAGGACAGGGTGCGTTTATCTACACTTCCTCACCCCTATTACTATAGTGCTAATAGCCACAACCCGAACAGCAAAACGAAGGTCATCTAGGCGCCCTAGTGCATCAAGTCGCTATGCACGCTAAGCAGGACCTCCGCTTTTAACCCTATCTTGTGCTAATTAAGTAAGTCCTACCTTACACAGGTGGACCCCTACACAACGCTAACAAAGCAGTGCGGGAATAAACAATATGCTTAGCTATTCTCCCTAATACCCCCTCAGCTCTATCAACCAACGGATAGACAAACTCCTAGATAGACTCTTTAACCAGATTCACTGCGTAACAATTGTGCTATCTACCCTCCTGCCCAACGCTAATCCCACGGGCGACGACTGTATTAGGACGATTGTGAATCCTAAGTACCGCGCTATTGTAGAGGCGAGACGCCACAAAGGGCAGCGTATCGTACTTGGCGACATGTATCCGAACGTTGGTAAGGATAGGCTGGGTCCTGATGGGATCCACCCTACGGATATCGGGTACCAGGGCATGGCATCGGTATGGTACAAGGCTGTGGTGGAGGCGGCGGGCAAGGGCCTGCTGAACCTGCAAGGCTTGCACGTAAGGGGCGTGCAAACTAACTAGATAGTGCAAAGCGTCGCCACGTACTAGCGTCGCACGTCCTTGCCTGGAGCGTAGCCTAAAAAGAGAAGTAGCAGAAGCACACTCCTTTCCTCTGCTAACTATTTCCTCCTTTCTAGATGCTTTCCCTCTACTTTTATTCTGTTAATAGCGATACGATCTATCTATCCTGCTGCCTACTCTATCACCCTAGCCCTAATGCACCGACTAACAACGAGCACCTGCGCCACCCCACCCCTAGGGACGGCGTAGGGGTCAGGCTCCTACTCCCTTAAGGCAAAGGGGAAGCTAAAGGCAATACTAGGTGGCGCTTCTCTAGTGGTTCCTCGCCTTGGCAGGACACTTCCTGTAGTGAACGTACCACCCCCTCGCAACGTAACGGTCTTGGGGGATGCTAGCACACGTAGCAACGGATGGCTACGCTTCCGGCCACGTGCCGCACGTAGGCTCGACAGATGGATAGCGCTCCCCCTTGCGGTCACGCAGGCAAGGGGTGCACAGGCGTGCCGTTGTTTATGGTTGTGTGGTGGTAGCTTAGACGTCGCGTATTCCATCGGTCCCCGCCATGCTGAGCACGCCACGTCGACCTTCACGCGTACGCGTGGGCTGCACTACCGCATAGCTACGTGCCGCTGCTTGGACCGATCTCATCGTTGGCCCTAGGCTTCCTCCCGACTCGCGCTCGAGACCTTCTCCTAGGTCTTGCTCGAAAACCGTCCAGCACGAGCTAGGTCGCGAGTACCAACTGCTGCCACGGCTGGAGCCAGGCCACAGCCGCCGCTCCAGCATGCGCTCCATCTTGGTACGACCTGGCTACAAAGGCTGGGGCCAAGCGTTCTCTAGATCCGAGCCGATCCCCCTTAAATGCCTCAAACGCTAGCACGTTAGCTAGAAGAAATTTTAGCGATAGATAGGGGACTCTAAAATAGCTAGATGCGTAGGAAGCGAAGCCTTAGTACCCTAAAAGGTAGTAATGGGTTTACAAGCCTTACGGCGGTTAGCTCCCGCTAGCTACTATATGCTAAGGGAAGGTTTTCTAAGGGCAGGTCTGCTAGGAGTAGCCGCGTTCCGCCTTAAGGTAGGTTCGGTTGAAGCAACTGGCAGGCGACGGTCCTTTTTAGGGACGGGGGGAGGGGGTCGCCCATCACGCATTCGTGGGCCAACGCAGTAGAGCAGAAGAAGCAGCGCACAAAGGCAAAAGGCTACCGCCAAAGCGACGAACCCGGCGATTGAGGCTGTGGATAGGCTAGAGCTTATAGGAGGAGAGACGCCGTATTAAGCTGTAGTACTAACTATAGTCTAGGTTCCTGCAGTAGGGTTATTGTCTATAGAAAGAAGCGTTGCGGACTTTATATATAGTAGGTAGATAAGACTAAATTTATTACGTGTTAAAGCGGCAAAGCGCAAAGGCGCTTAAAAGGGCAGGTATAGGGTAGGAGTAGTAGAGGTGCTGTAGACAGCGTAGTTTACTAAGATGCCTATCTACTGTACACACACCACTATATATCTTGCATAGCTACTAGATAGCAGTCCTTAACGCTGCACTTCTCTATTGCTAAATACCTTGTTTGCGTAGCCAATACAACACTAGCCCCTAGTAGAAGCTACCTACGCCCTCTGCCTATGTAGTTGGGAGGAGTAGTAGGGCAGGCACAGTTTCTAGCTAGGCAGCACGCCTGCATACGTATGTCAGCACAGCCCAACTATGTTAGCGTAAGGCTAGGTAGTGTTAGCAAAAAGTAGGAAGGGGGGTATTTAGGTATTGTTAGTGCTTTAGGAGTTGTAGTAAAGAGAGGCGCAGGTAGTGTTTTAGACTATTAGGAACAGCAAAAAAAGAGAGGCACAGATATAACATTGTAGACAAGAAGCATAGGCGGCGTTACGCCCTAGCAGAATAGAGGCGCAGCTAGCGCGTAGGGAACGGCCTTAGCGTAGTAGTCCTGCTCTAATAGTCTAGCGCCTTGACTGACAATCCCTGGGCGCCCAGTATCCTAGTAAGCTAAGCTACGGCCGAGGCATGCCTTCTCTCCATAGCCCAGAGGTGGGGAGCGTTGTCAGGGCTGCTAGGGTGGGCTGGGCCATAGGAACGGAGCGTGAGGTAGGAGGTAGGGGGCTAAGATAACAAAGTAGGAGAGCATAAACTAACTGCCTAGGTGACAGGCGTGTTATGTGTAGACAGGCCCCCAGCTATCCTTTCCCTTTACCTACCTACTAACCCCAGGAGCCGAATACGTCGAGGGTACAGGTGCTTGAAACGTCAGGCCTACAACAAGCTCGTAGGCGCCTTCTCGTTCCACTATACGTACGTTTCCCTAGCCGTCCACGCGCCCATCGACCCTCGTCCCAACATTGCCGCCTTAGGATCGTTGGCCTAAACCCTACCTTCTATAGCTCTTGCACATCACCTTTATAGTGGAATGCACTAGATTACTTCCCTACTAAGTGTTACTTTCTAGTTAGGTAGACTACCTACCTAGCTAATCTGGATAGAAAAGAGTAAAGGACTATGTAATTTAGTATAGAGGGACGATAGCAAGAAGAGATAAGCAGCTTTACAGCAACAAGCTTATATTTATAAGTAATAATATAGATAGAATAAGAGAAAAGGCTTAGCATTTATTCTTAACATAAGCAAGTGTGGTAAGCTACAGTATAGAATACTGCACAGCAGCGCTAAAGAGAGCGAAGGAGAAGCCAGTTCGTTAATCGAAAGAGGGGAAAGAGTAGCTACTAGCCGTTGTTTGAAAAGCCAAGAGAGAAATCGGCTACCAAGCGTGTATCCTAGCCAAAGAACATCCTAATAGCACCACTAATCGCTCTGTCTCCATAATAGGTCTTTGCCTTACTTAGTTAGAAGTATTTAATATTGGCTATACAACCCTCGTTCATTGTTATAATCCGCTTAATAGCATTATTGCACAGGTCGTACACCCCTAAAGCTAGCCACTTTATCTCCTTAATTCCTATTTTGGCAGGCGGATAGAAATTCAGGAGGTAGGTTGCGGTAATATAGCAATTATCCTTAAGCTAGTGGCCTTGCTTATCGTGCCTATTAGTTAGAAAATTAATAACTGCACTAACACTACTATCCTCTTTAATGCTATAGGCGTTAATCTGCTCTTTTAATTGTGAGTAGACGTTGTTTGCGTTCTTCTTAATATCTTCTACCTATATAAAGTTGTTATAGACCTCTATACCATCGCACCACAGCTTTTAGTTTAGGTATAGCTGCTTACCTAGCACCTGCACTTTATTAACAATACCGCGAGGCTTTATAGTGTCCACCTCCTGCGGCTTGTAAAGTAGGACGTCGTCGTTATTATTGTTATTGTCGTTACTAATCTCCGCACGGCGGGCGTGCGTTTGTGTCTAGTTAACACAAGCACGTATCTCCTACAATATAGGCTTGCTGCTGTTTTTTGGGAAGCCTAGATAATGCCCCTAGATACATTTAGTAAAAGGCGAGAACTGTGGATCTACACCGCGTGCGGGGATAGTAGTAGCACGCGCTGTAATAGAGATAAGGCTCACAGCCATAGCGACGCTAGTGGTGATACTTAGCTTTATAGCGTAAGCGTAGGAACTTATAGTTTGTTAAGAAGGCGTCTCTATAAAAAGGTAGATAGGATAAAAATAAATAACAAAGTAAGGACTTACTATTTAGGGAAAGACAGATTAGGGAGCCTCTTAAATACCTTGCTACAAGTCTGCCTAGCCCCCTCCTTCTCAGAACAAACTAGACGCGGCGTTAGGCATAGTTAAGCAATTAGTGCAGGTGGCTTAGACTAGCACAGTATCTTGTAAGTGAAGGATTGCCGCGTATAGCGTTAACTAGGTTAGATGTGCGCTCTTAACCTTAATAGTGTTTCTATTTATAGGACTTATAGTACAACAATCTACGCGCTAACTTTAACCATAAAACTAGAAAGTACGGCACTAACAGATAAGGGCTTATTACTCGTAGTTAGTACGGACAGGACGTGATAAGAGGCACAGGCGGCGGCGACTAAGTCGCAGGATCCTCTTACCTATGCTTCGAGCTTCTGCAGCATGTGCACGTTTACGTAGTGCAGGAGGACTTATATAGTAATAGATTGAATAGGTTAACAATTTATCTATAAAGGATCTCTAGGGCTAGCTAGATTTGTTGTGCTTCTGCAATAGACATATAATTCTAGGGTTTCCCTTCTCTATAGCTAATGTCTTTACTATAGCTCTGTCACTATCTAGTAAGTCCTGCCTCGCGCCGCGTTGTAGAAGGAATTTAACTATAGCCTCTTAGTTGCGCTACACAGTAATATAGAGGGGCGTGCCTATTATGTCTACGTCACAATTAGTCTAATTCTAGCAGAGAACCTTGTTCACTTCCGCGCCTAACTTAAGCAGGAGCTCTATAGCTTTGAGGCAACCCACCTCTGCAGCACCTTGCAAGGCCATCGATCCTCGCACAGCTGCGCTGTGGTCGAGAAGCAACTGCATAATAGTCGTTGATTAGAGCAAAGCCGCCTAGTTAAGGAAGGAGATAGGGGGAAATAAATAGGGCCTATTTAGGTCCGCACCCTTAGCAAGTAGAAAGCGTATAAGGTCTAGTTTGCTATAGAGGATAGCAATGCTAAGCGGCGATCCTATTCGCTCTACGTTGTAATTAAGCCTAAGGCCAGCATCTAAAAGCGCTTAAATTACGTCGGGTATGCCTCCAGCAGCAGCAAGATATACTACGTAGTCGGACATGGCTGCAACACGCCATTCCTAGGGAAGGTCGTCGACGAGGGGGACGACCGGGTCCCAGGGACCGTACGAGCCCTGCCAGTGATCCCTAGGGAGGCTGGCTATAAGATGGCGAAGACTGTTTGTATAGCCACCCATTGCAGCCTCGCCTATTGCTATCTTCATCGGCGGATTGGTTTCTTTAGCGTTAGAGATAGCCAGTAGCTAAGCGGTGTAGGCCTTAACGTCTACTAAGGCGCCTTGTTTGCACGCTTAAAGTAATGCTTGCCTAGCATTTTGTGCAGCTATAGATGCGTACGTATGCCTACTGCTTATTAAGGCGAAAGGGCGTGCGAATTGTGTAGCCAGTTTTGATACCGTAGTGCACGAGATAGGGCGTCGCTAGCGGCATAGCTTTTGTAATGCAGCAATTAGTACCTAGGGTTAGGTGTAAGTAGTTAAGGTTAACACTTAAGCGAGGACACGGTTACCTTTATAATAGATGCGGCAATAATATAACACTATGCCACGCATATTTTGCCCTAAAACCTTCTAGCAAGGCTGTGCTAATTAGGCTTTAGCGCTAATTAGCACTAGTTAAGGCGAATGCTGCTATGCACCCTTTAGCATCCTTATACGCCGCCCCTAGCGTTTACTAGGGCCTAAGCGGCGTATATAGCGCAATGCTAATCGCAACCTCCACTAATTAGGCCTATTTGTAGATAAGTAGAAAGGCAGGTCTATAGCCACTTCTAGATTGCCTACAGCTTTATTTATTACTCTCTTAGATACACTACCTTTTCTCCCTAAATAAGAGTATATAAAACTTGTCTCTATCTACCTATAGCTATGCTGTTCTCTTGTCTACTTACTTCTACCCTCTGCCTATAGAGCGTGCAAGGGCTGCTAGTGCAGGAAGAGAACTTGCTTAGTACGCTTGATACTCGTGGGCTACTAAACGGCTTCCTTGCGCTTGCCACAACGGCTATTTAGAAGCATGCTATCAGTTCTACAAAGACGAGTAAGTATCCCTTTCTACTTGCTATACTTAAGGTAGTATCTAGGCTAATATAGCGAATAGTAATGCACTCTGGTATTAGGCCCGTTAATGCTGCTCGTATCGCCAGAGGCAAGGGCCTGCAGACTGTCGAGACGACTATGTTGTATGCAATCACGAAGGACCGTGAGCTGTACAAAGACACGCTAGCCCCATACTGCATACCTAAGGAGCAGTACTGCGCGCGTCCTGATAATATGTCACAGGACTGGGTAGAGGCGTGGGCGCAGATATTGAGGGCGTAGGCAACATATGCAGAGGAGCAGACTACGCTAGCAACACATACAGAAGGCCCTACCGAGGTGGACGGTCGAATGAGCCCGACGGCCGAATGAGCCACCCCACCACGACAACACCTCAACTTCAACACGCGATAACTCTACCACTATGAGCTCGATTGAGGCTGCGATTGCAGCGATTGAATCGCTAGGACCTACAGAAAAATTTAGCTATAGACAGATTGCGAGAGATTATGGTTGCAGCCGTGCAACGCTCGCGCGGCGACACCAAGGCATCTCAAGGTCACGCAGTACAATGGCGGAGAATCAACAAGCTCTTTATCCACAACAGGAACTAGAGCTTCTACACTATATTAAACGTCTTACAAATCAAGGCCTACCACCTACACGAGCTATGATACGAAATTTCGCCTCGCAGATTACGCAGAAAGAGGTTGGAGTACACTGGGTTGATCGCTTTGTGCACCGACACCTAGACGAGCTTATCTCAAAATGGACAACGGCATTGACAATAGTCGCCACAAGGCTGATTTAGGGAGGAAGTATAGCCTCTACTTTAACCTTCTACGCGAGAAGATTAATTAGTATCACGTTGAGGCGCGTCATACCTACAATATGGATGAGAAGGGCTTCATGCTTGGTGTTGTAGGTCGCTCGAAGAGGATCTTCAGCAGGGCTTCATATGAGGATGGGAAGAGGAGGGGTACTATCCAGGATGGCTCTCGAGAGTGGATAACGCTGCTGGCCTGTATCTGCGCTGATGGATCTTACCTTGAGCCCGCTCTCATCTATCAGTCAGCCTCAGGATCGATACAGGACTCCTGGCTACAGGCCCTCAATCATGCGACTCATCAGGTTCGAATCTCCTCATCGCCCTCTGGCTGGACGAACAACAATATCGGCCTCGCGTGGCTTAAACAGGTGTTTGATCGCGGTACAAAGGCGAAGGCTCGATCTTCCTATCGATTGCTCATCCTAGATGGCCATGGATCTCACCTCACAATGGATTTTATTGAGTACTGCAATCAGAACAAGATCCTCCTCGCTGTATATCCTCCTCATTCAACCCATACGCTGCAGCCGCTCGATGTAGCTATGTTCAAGCCTCTGTCCACAGCCTACTCAAAGGAGATCTCAGCCTTTATGGAAAGGAGCCAGGGCCTTTGCTCAATAAGCAAGAGGGATTTCTTCCCCCTCTTCTACCAAGCCTGGCAGGCCTCCTTTAAGGAAACAACAATCCTAAAGGCCTTCAAGGCTACAGGCCTCTCACCCTTCAATCCTAAGGTTATACTACAGAGATTCAACTCTAGCCCAAGCTCCTCAAGCGATAGCGAGTCCTCAGCCTTAAGTGCCTTAAACTGGAGGAAGACTGAAGGCCTACTGCGTCAGGTAGTGAAGGATCGAGGTGATAAACGAGCTCAAAAGCTAAGCCAGGCCTTCCACCAAATCTCAACTCAAAAGACCCTCCTTGAGTATGAGGTCAAGGGCCTACGCGAGGCTCTGATCAACGAGAGAACGCGTAGGAAGCGAGGCAAGCCTCTCCTACTTAAGGAGCCTGAGGAGTATCAAGGTGGAGCTATATTTTGGTCTCCAAGGAAGGTGAAGGAGGCACGTGATCGCCGGCAGCTCCAGGAGCGCGAGGAGGAGCAGGTACAACACTAAAAAGCTGAGACAAATAGGCTTCGTAAAGAGGCAAGACAGGCAAAGGCGAAGGAGAAGGAAATAAGGCGTCAGGCGAGGGCTGCAGCCAATCTGGTAAAGGAGAAGGAGAAGGCGGAGAAGGCTGCTGAACAGGCCTCTAGGGCAGCTGCTTGCAGGACTGCAAAACGACCAACAAGCTTAAAACCTCTTAAAAGGGCAAAAAGCGCAGCCTTAAGGCTTCTGCAAAAGCAACTCTTAAAAAGAGAGCTGTTGTGAGGCCCGTAGGTAGGGAGAGCCTCAGCGTGCTGCTGCAGGCGCGCCAGCTCTCAGGTCACGACGCAGCCGCAAACATCACGCCTTCTACGCGATATCAATAGCTATATATATCAATTAAAGCCTATAGATATCACCACTAGAAAATATCGCGATAATAGCTATTGTGTGAGGCTCTACAGCCTCAAGTTGTGGGGCTGTTTTGGTGTTCAAGGTGGCTCATTCGGCCGTCGGGCTCATTCGACCGTCCACCTCGGTATTGCGTGGAATTGGCTCGACCTTCTTGAAGCTCTACTATCATCAACAACCACCCTTTCTAGCTATATAGTAGATGGTTTGAAAGCGCGCAAAGCGAAGGTTCGATTGATACTAAACTTGGCTGTCAGCAGTGTGGCGTTGAGCGTGGACGTATGGACTTCTCCAAACCACTTTTTATTTCTGGCAGTAGTTGCCCACTTTGTTGGTATGCCAAGCCCTTACTGGTAGCGCGTCGTCCGAAGACCCCTCGAACTTCGCAATATTACTATGAATTACTGTATTTTAACAACTTACAGATATCAATAACTAACCTCAGAATTTGCTTATTGGCTTCAAGAACCTCCTTGGGGACTATACGGGCGCCAATTAGGCTATTGCCATCCTCTCCGTCATTAACGACTACAATATCGCCACCCAGTTCAGCTGTTTTGTGGGCGACAATGCGACAAACAACGACGCTAAGCTTATCGCGGGCCTCAACCTCCACCCTGACATTTCCATCACCTTTGAGCACCGTATACGCTGCGCGGGCCATATAATCAACCTTGTCGTCAAGGCCCTGATATATAGCAATGGTGTTAGCAAGTTTGAAGAAGAGTTAGCTCAGGCCGCTCCTTAGGATTAATTTCAACTGTATAGAAAGCATAGGATCGTTAGGAAGCTCCACAACTTTGTGAATGCTGTCCTTGCGTCCTATAAACGCTGCGAGCTGTTCACGACTATACAAACTAAGTTGGGCGACAAGGACCCCCTCTAGCGATTTAGCAGTCTCTATTTAATACAGGACGGCGGGATTAGGTGGCACTCCGTGTATCGCATGCTCTTACGCTGTCATAAGCTTCGAGACCCGATCTCCAGGTTCACGCGTCGGTGGAGAGCTCTGTCGGGCGTTGACGACGTCGCCGCCGATGAGGACGGCGATGAGGAGGACAAGGAGGAGCTGGACTACGACCCATTGGCCGACGCCCTCTCAGACGATAAGTAGGATAACATTAAAGAGCTCGCCGACTTCCTTGAGCTCTTCTATTAGATGACTTTAAGACTTGAGGGCAACGTCAGCACCTCTGGGTACGGGAGTCTCTGGCAGACGCTCGTCAACTTGCAACACCTCTGGCGGAGACTCCACAAAGTTAAAGACGCTGTCGCCTACAAGCCTAACAACTCCTACATTAAAAACGCCACTAGGTTTGCAATACAGAAGCTTACGTCGTATTTTATCAAGCTCGTGATGGATTAGCCATCCTCACCGTACTGCGTCGCGACTGCCCTTAACCCGCAGCTTTGGCTACTCTGGTTTTAAGGGCAGTGGTCAGCCTACCCAGCTTGGTACAAGAAAGCTGAGAGATCCCTAAAAGACGTCTTTCAACGGTATGTTGATGCGGAGGAGGAGGAGGTAATTGAGCTTGACGCCTCCGCCCTCTGTCGTCGCAAAACGCCGGGTGGCAAATATCACGACGAGGAGTTCGAGGAGACTATGGCTGTCAACCTCTACTTACAGACCAACTCCCGGGCTCACAAGAAAGCCCGGACGTTAAACGAGCTGACGACGTATTTTGACAATATACGCGGAGACCTCCTTGTTGCTTAGGACGAGGACCCGATTTATGGAGACCCTATGACTTGGTGGCATTACGTGGGCAAGAAACAGTACCCTATTTTGTACAAAGTCGCCCTTGATTATTTATCTATACCTGCCACCTCTTGTGAGTGTGAGAGGTGCTTTAGCAAAGCACAGAGGACTATATTAACGGATAGAAACCTCCTTTCTCTAGCTACAATAGAGGCCTTGCAACTCTAACGTAATTGGATTCAAAACAAGGCTATTAGGAGTGAGCTAAACGAGCTTACAGCTCACATCTCCGCCAGAGGGATATTTGAGGATATAGACGACGATTTGAGGTGTACGACTCCAGTAACTCCAGTAACTGCACCCTTCAGTTACGGAGCTATTGAGTAGTAAGCAGTTACGGCAGCCCTCAGTTACTGTACTCAACCCACCCCCCATCAGTCGGTCAGTCGGGCGAGACGTACAGTTACGGCTTCAAATATATCCAATAGTTAACCGACTATTGGAAACGTTGCTCATCTAACTCCAATGCAGTTGGGTAAGATGGTCTGTCTGTGTTTGATCAATGATGCTGAAAAGGTTCAGAGCGAGGTAGGCCATTCGGGGTATGGTCAGGTTCGACTGGAAGTTGGAAGTTGTCCATGTTCTCACAAACATAAGGTGGATATTTGCAATCAGTCATCTCCCAGGGGTACAATAGTTCGAAAGTGATGCTTGCAAGTTCTGCACAAGGTGTAAGTAACAATTAGAGGTGGGTGACCAGGCCATTAAAAGGGAGTGCTTCGATATTTTTGAATAGAAGAGGAGGAAGAGATACCGTGGGGGAATATAGAACTTTCCATTAGCCTGTTATGCCGCGCGCAACTGTGTTGAGTAAAAAGGTTGACTGCATGTGGGTTACTGATACTGTGGGCGGGCAGGCATATGAGGACAACAAGCTGTATTGCTATCTGCAGAAAAGAGTGTGTGGAGTGAGGAGTCTACCGAGGAAGAAAGGAGAGGGCGAGAGCTTTATCTTGAGGGTAGTGGTCTGTGCACCTGGATGGAACCTTCTACACACACCACCTCTGACGTAAGTCACGTGGCTACAATACTACTATGTTTAAGATATTTAGGGCGAGCTGTAACTGTGGGGGTTACACGATGTCTGTGATCATTACTAAAATAAGCTTTGGAGTTGGTTGTATCTATTTATTAGTCTGTTAATATTAGTAGGTGCGTATATAGAAGGGTTATTGTGCAAACCTAAGATTCTGCTAGCTAGTCTATTACTAAGCTCCTAAGACACTGGATTAAAGTGCGATTGCTTTAAATACTAAATCTACTTAGCTTCTATTATAAACAACTTTGGCTTGTGTTGCTTAATTTGGATGCTAGTTATCTGTAAGGGATAAGTAGGGTAGCAATTAGGAATGAGAGACTGAGTTGATTGTAACAAGCTGAACAGAGAAACTGCTTAAGTAGCAGAATCGTGATCAGCAACTAGTCTACATCAGGTTGGTGGTATCATGTGATATCGTACTCCACACTAACATTATCGCATCTTAGTTTGTAACCTCTTTCCTACACTCTACCTAGTAATATTCTATAAATCCGCGTAGGTTGCTATTATAATGCACCTTCTAAATATACTGCTTTAGTGTCTTAAGGTTGTGCAGCTCTGCATTGCAGTTTTGGTACTTGCACTTAAAAGATTAGAATTAGCGTGCCTTGTTTAGAACGCTAGGTAAGCGAGAGTTAATACAAATAGGTTTGTTGTTACTAGTGTTCTTATTGCGTAGTGCGCTTAGCTGGGAAGGCTTCTATTGCAGAGGTAGGTCTTCGATGCAGACCCGTTGAGTACTTTGTTGAGTTTTATACAGTGCACAGTTTGAAGTTGACGATTGTATTGATTGTTTAGGGTTGTCTCTACTTCAAGTCCTTGAGGTCCTGGATCCACCTGTTGTCCTGCCACTTGTCGATTCGGTCAATTACAGCCTTATCACTAATGGTAAGGCTGTAGGGCCACCTTGCGAGGATAGCGTTGAGGGCACTGCGTTGCTCTTTAATGTAGTCCTTGTCCTTCCTCCCTCGTGTGCCTTCTGTTCTTGTGAGAGATAGTGCTATGGTTTGGATGGGTATCCTTACCGGCTCAATCCTCTAAGATCTGAAGGTGCAGCTGCAGCAGCTGGAGCTTCTCAAGGAGCTTGTTATCCTTGTTATTGCCGATAATCTTACTCCTCTGCTTGCGGTATTTCTGTAATTCGAGAGGAAGCTTTCTGAGTCGGTTGTAGCTGTTGCGCGTTCTCGTGTAAAAGCTGACCGCCTCGGTGGTAGTGATGATAGGAGGACCCATGTCGAGGATAGGATTGAGGTACTGAGGTACAGATCTTAGGTGGCACGAAGGGCCATTTATTGCCCACAGCGATTCTGCCATTTTCGCCGCCCTTTGGAGCTCCGTAGTCGAATGGTGACTCTGAGGTCACTGTCCTATGGTTCGCTGTCATGTGATCGGCCCTTTACCAATCATGCGCGTTATGCTTCGGCTCCCCACTGTGGTTGATCCCAATCGCGCCCTTTTTTTTACGTACTTTAGCTGTTGAACCTTGGTTGTGCTTGCTGTTAAGTCTCATAATCTGTAAAAGGTTAGGTCGACTATAAACGGATATGAATGAATGAATGAATGAATATTGCAGAGGTCCTGTGTGTCTGTTAGCGCTAGGACGTGTCTGGGCTTTGGTGGAGCCATAGATATTTTTCCGCTAGCTAACTAGCAGACTTGCCAACAATCAATCCAATTGATTCAAATTGATTGAATTGATTGCAAAATGCAATTCAATCAAATCAATCGCAAATCGACCGACTACCTATTATTTTGCAATCAAATCAAGCCCAGCTCGAACGATTGGTTGATTCGATTGAGTATTTGGGCTATCTCTAGTGAGGTTTTCGAGTTGGCCGTAACGGCGATCTCACGGTATCTTTCTGGTGTTGGCTTTACGACGGGCCGGGTCCACCTGGTGGAATCTCATTGGTTGAAGCAAAGGCGTCTGTACGTAGCTAATCGCGTTGTACTGACTGCGTACATTTACGTGTTTCTTGCTTCAAACAACGTCTCTACAACACCTATACCGACAATATGCCTCCAGACAAGCCAGGGCGCAAACGCGCTGCCGAAGCCTCCAAAGCACCCGCGAAACGCGCTAGAACCAGCGGCTGTGGTACAGCCAGGCAACCCATTGAACTTGATGAGTCGCAGCAGCTGCCTCCGCGCACCTCACCGTGCAAAGCCCTGGCAATCGCGACAGCCCAGGCCATCGAGGAACGTCTATTTGAGTTATAGTTGCGCGATTTGCTACCTAAAGACACCGCCATAGAGCCCTTGAGAGCAGCTACTGAGGCCACAACGGAAGATACTAAGAGCGCTATTGAGGGTCTTGACGCGCTCTTTAAGGACGACTTCGAGGGCATTGATTGGGCGCGATTACTGGGCTTTATCGCGCCTTTGCGCACCTACAAGCATAAGAAAAGCTAGATCTATTGCTACGGCTATTGTGTCTCGCCTATCTCTAATCTATTGCAAATCTGGTTTATCTGCAAGTACTGCTATTAGCACAAGCGTATCGATTGCGGCAAAACTGGCAAATACAACAGCACGAAGTCAACCTCGGCGGCAGCAGCGCACCTTGAGGAGCGCACGAAGGGCTATGGCCATACAAAGCTAGGGGCAGCCGCGAAGCCGTTGCTGCTGGGGGGTCAACTCTTATTGCAATAGGCGGCTAATCGCGGCGTGGTGTTGACCTAGAGCATTGCTAATACGCTGGGTAACTTCGACGTTTAAAGCTTCAGGCTTGCTGCTGTTACTTGGCTCGTTGAGGGCAACCACCCCTTGCGTGAGTTTGAGTCGCCAGCGTTCCGGAGGATGCTGGCCTTAGCCAACCCAGAGGCAGAGGAGGCGCTGTGGGCTAGTCGTACATTAGTTTCTCAGTACGTAATGAGGCTTTACAATCACTTGCTCCCGCAAGTTGTTAATAAGCTATCACGTGCTGCCTCGCTCATCCACATAAGCTTAGATAGCTGGACAATAAAAGGCGGCAAACGTAGCTTCTTTAGTATTGTTGCGCACTATACTAACAATAATAGCGAGGTAGTTGACTTGCCAATTGCGTTGCCGCAGCTATTAGGCTCCTATAGCGGTAAGAGGATAAGCGAAATTGTCGTTAAAACGCTGCAGAAGTTTGGCATTAACAGCAGTAAAGTTAGTTACTTTGTGCTTAATAATGCCAATACCAATAACAAGGCAGTTAATTATATTGCTAACAAATACAACTTCTAAGTGTCCTATTGTCGTCTTCGTTGCGCGCCTTATATTATCAACCTTATAGGACAGGCTTTATTATTTGGCAAGGACTGCAAGGCGTACACTAACAATATTAACCCAGATGTAAGTTAATAATTGTGTGCCTTTACGCTGAGCTTCGGCTGATCCAAGGCAGGAAGAGACGAAACTTATAGACGAGTGGCGTAAATAGGGCCCGCTAGGCTTTTTGTTTAATGTTATAGGCCATATTAAAACACCTTTGTAATATAATTTACTTAATTAGTGTCAGCACCAAGCAAACAAGTTGTTACCTTCTAATAAGCGCAAGATCTACGAACCTGTAAAGCCAGTAATTACACGCTGGAACTCTTACTACGACGCCCTTGCTCGCGTCTCTCAGCTACAAACCGCCATCAACACATACGCCGCCCGCTATATAGATGATACCCGCACTACTAACGCCTACGCGCGCGCAAAAAATAATAAGCTACCCGACGTGCTCGCGTGGATGAGGTCTAACAGGCTATTAGCCAACGATTGGCAAGTAATAACTAAATATATGGAGGTGCTATTGCCGCTTAAAGAAGCTACTAAGAGGCTTAAAGGCCGCGGTAAAGGCAACGCTTTTGGCGCTATATATGAAGTTATACTGGTTTTTAAGCAGCTACTTACCACCTTTAAGCATTGGCTCGAGTTGTTTGCTAATGTTAATTACCACGAATCTGGCGCCCTAAGCCGCCCCACCGACCTATGGCGCACCCCACCTATCGCGCGCGACGCGTTCGCGCACACATAATTCTTCCAACTGCAATATCTCCACAACCACATATAATTATCACATATAATTGTAGATATGGAGCCTCGATACAGTCCCCATGATATCAAGCACGCAATATATGAAGCTGAGATGCTGCAAGGCGCCTCGGTACGGTCCATAGCCTCAGACTACGCGATCCCACCCTCCACACTTCGAAACCGCCTCAATGGCCGCACTGATGCGGTATCTGCACAGTTACCACACCAGAAGCTCTCTCCTAATCAGGAGAGATGGCTCGCTGATTAGATAGTCGAGGAGCACAGCCTTTGGCGCGCTCCAAGCTATGCTACTGTACGCGAAATAGCCAATTGCATCGCACGCGTTAACAGCGACCACATTCCTATAGGCAAGAATTAGATTGCCGGCTTCAGAGCTCGTAATCCGACTATTACCACCCTAATCGGTCGATCACTTAATAAAGCACGCGTTAATGGGTCCGACAAATCGACTCTCGAAGGGTTCTTTATTGTATTGAAGGCTATCGTTAGCAAACACCGCATCAAACTATCCAATATCTGGAATATTGACGAACACGGCCTTCGGCAAGGCAGCAGTAGCAATGGGAGGGTACTAGGACCTGTGACGAAGTCAGGATCCAAGCGTACGTACGTAAAAGAGCCTAGATCAACTAATTAGGTATCAATTATAGAATGCGCCAGCGCTAAGGGCCGCTCCATCAAGCCTCTTATTATATTTAAGGGCGCAGGGCTTTAAAGTACCTAGTTCCCTATTAATAACGCGCCTGATTAGCACTATACAGTGTCCGAAAATAGCTAGACATCAAATAATATTAGTCTGCGGTGGCTAGAGACTAAATTTCTACTAGAAAGTACGCCTAACAACTTATCTAACTAGCGCCTTCTTATCTGCGATAGTTATAGCTTACATGCGACGATAGAATTTATATAGACAGCTAAAACTAATTAGATCTTTGTTCTATACTTGCCTCCTCACACTTCGCACCTACTTCAGCCTCTTAATCTATTATTCTTTGGCCCACTAAAGCAGAATTACCGTTAGGAGCTAGATAGGCTGTCAGCCCTATCCGATGCAGCACCAGTCAAGCGCAATCGCTTCCTCATGCTATACGCAGACGCTCGAGGCCGTGTCACAGCCAATCATATCACGATGGGGTTCCGTACAGCTGGTATACATCCGTACAACCCTAGAAAGGTCCTCAATTCTTCACAACTACCGTGCAATCAGAAGGTTATAGTACCTCCAACGACTCCGAGCCCACCCTGGAAGCGCAAGCGATCACCCATAGTTCGTACACCATCTAGACCTCAAGAGATACCCTGTCTATTGGCAAATCTGGCAGATGGACAAGGATCTAGGGCGCAACGGCGGGTAGAGAAGGCGCTAATGAAGGGTTGGTCGCAGCAATCGACCGAGCTGGCTGCAGCCGAGGCGCGTATTGCCAGACTTGAGGCTCAAGTCGAGGATCTAAAGCCCAATAAACGCACGAAGGTTAAAGTAGACCTCAATGTCAGCTTTGCAGGGCTTGACGATATCAAGATTGCATAGGAGCGGTCACAGAAGGCTTCGGCAAAGGATGGGCTTCGCCAAGGCCGTGGAGCGACGACGAGGTCCGCCAGAGGCCGTAGACGAGGCGGGCAACGGGGAAAATCATCTGGATAGCTCGGTAGACTGACTAGCTTCGTTTTCAAATAGTTTTGAAAGTTGAAACATGAAAACTTGCTATACAGAATACAATTTTGATGAGGAGGTTGCCTATTCGGGCGCGTGCGCCATAGGTGGGGTGTATCAGAGAAGACAAGGAGTCAATAACTGCATATAAGAACTGTCCTCCGGCGGCTGTCCTACGGAGTAGACACACGAGGTTATATACATGCGGTGTGCGTAAGTACATGACGTAGAAACAGTAGTAGTAAAGGTTGTAGAACATAGTCGAAGATTCGGCCAAGAAGTATCAGGCCGATTCCGGGAAGGGTAGTCTTAATTAGCAACACACCCCCCCAGCTTGAATGAATAGTGAAAGCTGAAATCAATCATGTATCTCTAAGAGAGACTCGATATTGACCTCCTTCATAGTAGTAGTCAAGCGGTCTAAGACGTCTTTAAGGCCAAGCTACTTAATGAATTGTGCGTGCTTCTGTCAAGGTAGCGCCTTTGTCAGTCCATCAGCGGGCATGTAGGCAGTCGGCTTCCAGTCTATACACAATCTTCCATCCTCTATCTCTTGTCATAGCCACAGTTAATAAATGTCTACGTGCTTCAACTTTGTCTGGAGCTTCTCTGTAGCCTTAGTAACTACACCAACTGTCTGCTAATTGTCGCACCAAATTGTGGGGCGTATGTTTGGGCTGAATTCGATCTCGCGAAATAGCCTATTCCACCATTCCATTTCGCCGCCAGCGCGGGATAGAGCCAGAAGTTCTACTTCTGTTGTAGACTTCGTAATAGTCTTCTGCACAGCAGCCTTCCAGTCGACAGGCAGGCCGTATAGTTTAAACAAGTATGCTTCAGAACTTCTCCGCATGTCAGGTTCGTCCGCATAGGCAGCATCAGATGCGCCAAAGAAGATTGGTTCATTTGTGTCCGCGTCCTCTATAGGAATCACGAAAAGGTCTTTCTCGCTTCGAGTTCCTAAGGCCTTAAGTGCCAGATTTCTCTTGCCAATAAGATAACGCCAGCAATAGATTGCTGCGTACAAATGCTTTTGGCTAGGGTTTGCAAGATGTCGGGCCAGTACTAAGTGCGCTCGTGCGACGTCAGGTCGTGTAAACGTGGCAATGTAAGCGAGTGATCCAACTAGTTGTTAATAGAGCTTCGTACGCTTAGAGTTCGGTTGCTCAGTAGATGGCGGCAGGAAGTTTTCCTTCATCGGAACATCAGGGTATCCCTTCTCGCTTGTTAGGTTGAACTTGCTTGCAACCTTATCAATGAAGGAGTCTTGAATAATTTCAAGGCTCTTCGACCGGATCACGCGAATTCCAAGGAACCAGGTTAATTCGCCAAGTATTCGAATATCGTAGATCTGTAGCAAGCGCTTTTCAAATTCCTCCTTATAGCCTAGCTTTGAAGGATGTACCAGGACCACAATGTCGTTAACGTAGAAGAAAACAATTAAATTGCTGTTAGCAAATAAGCAAGGAACTCCAGGAACTGGGTTTAATCCTAGCTTCTTCAAAGTCTTCTAGAGTTCTGCATACCAAAGCAATAGAGCTTCCTTAAGACCGTACAGTGCTCGAAGGATTAGGAGCAGCTCTCCATATCGCTTAGCAAAGCCTTCAGGTGTGTAACAGAAAAGCTTTCTGTTTACTCGTGCGTTAAGAAACGCGTTCAGTGCGTCGTACTGAAACATCAAGAGATCGAACGCAGCAGCCAGCGCGATCAATCCTCGAAAGACTCGGGCAGCCAGTGTGGCCGCGTAGGTATCTCCCCACTCTGCTTGAAGATCTCCTCGAACAACAAGTCGAGCTTTAAACTTGTACAAGTATCCATCTTGGTCGAACTTGTATGTGTATACCCACATTAGGGGTAATACCTCAGCGTCAGCAGTTAATGATGTTGCAGGTGTCTGAGCAAAACAACCTTTCTGCCAGCAGTTGTCGAATTCGATGTCCATTGCCTTGTGAAACTCGTTGGCAAATGGATGTGTAGCGACATCTCGATAACGTTTTGGAGGTGGTGGCAGCTGATCTCTGTGGATTCGAACTTTCGGCACTTCTGCAAACAGTTTTGTCGTTTCTAGTTAACTAATTGCGGTCAAAAATGTGCTGTAGTAGGTCAAGTTCGTACTTAAGTAATTACGATGAGTATAGTTGGCCCGCAGTCGTCGTCGGCATCCTTCAATCACATTTTCTTAACTGCCAACCTCCAGATCTGTACGTCTTAGAGCATTGTTCTGGTATTAATTTAGTACATAGTCTTGGTATTGGTCTTGGTGTTGGTCTCCCTAACCACCCGGTATATTGTGCTGTCGAGGGATTATCGACTCCAACGTTGCAGGGCCATTAAATTCCTTATCCTAGTTCTCTAGTTCAAGGTGTATATAGTTCTTGGTTGTTGCTTCAGCATCGTTTAGAGCATTATTGGTCAAGTCGTTCTCCTTATAAGATCGGTTCCGTTTCTGCAATAGAGACAGAAGGTCCTCAACATCCATAAGTGCTTAAGGTGTAGGTATGTCCAAGATCTCGATTAAACGTTCGGCTTCTTCTAAAAGTTTCTCAGGCTTATCGTCGTTCTTCATAAGGTGCTATCGCGCAAAAACCACATCACGTGTTCGTATTACACGTTCTTTAGTTAGTATCCAGATGCGGAAGATGTTCGTCGAGTCGTAACCAACCAAGTATCCAATCATCGTTCGAGATTCAAGCTTGTCTCCGCGCTTGACCTTCCTGTCGAGCACGTAAGCACGACATCCAATCGGAGCCATGTGCGTTACCAATAGTTTTCTGCCAAACACTCTTTAGTAAGGCATCTCCCAACCAAGGCTCTCTGTTAGTGTGACGTTAAGCAACATAGCGGCAGTAACGACAAGCTCGTTTGCCACTTCTTTTAGAAGTCCTAATAAAATTCTTAATGCTCTTCCTTGTTCGGCTATGATTCTCCCAGCTCTTTCAGCATTTGGATTCTGCGCTGGAGTATCCGCAGCTCGTGCTTTAATCTTGATTCTAAGCTCTTTGCAGACATTGTATAATAGCTCACAGTAACCAGGTTCGCTGTCGATTCGAAATATAACAACAATGTATTCGAATTGCCGTTGAATCTTTGCAATTAGGGCCTTGATCACATTGACAAGAGTGCTCTTTTGTTGGTTTGGTATTGTTGTGACCTCATGCCACTTGATCGAATGACAGATTGCGTGAAAGGCGTACTTGTCACCATTGTAACAAGCTTCTCCTTGAGGAAGCAATTGAATCAGATCAATACCAACGCGATAGAAAGGCGTTGTATTCGTATCCTCAGGGGTCCTTCGAGAGATTTGCTGCGTCATTTTCGACTGGATACACACTTCACAGTCTTTCCATCTTGGCGCTTTGTCGTCCTCAGTAAATTCAAAGCCTGTAACGCTTTCAGGTAGATGATCAATTGCCTGCTTGCTCGCATGTCCCCATAACTGATGCGCCTCGCTAGCCGTTGCGACAATCGCTGGTCGTGGCTTCTGAGATGTTCTTTGAGGCTGAAACCGAGTAGCAAATGTCGATAGCGTACTTAGCGCGGGTCGGTCATTCTCCTCAGCATCAATAAGCCAGTGCCCATTGCTGTACTCCAGCATTGCGATTACGTTGCTCGAGTTGTTCTGATAGAGCAAGTCGCGTCCTGAATCGAAATGGATTCCTAGCGATCGACAGCGCGATAAACCAAGGACACTGGCAAAGAATCCTTCCACCAATGCAACATGGGTGAGCTTGATAGGTGCTGTACCAGATGGGGTTCGTACATTGAGCACAACGGTGCCCCATTCGGCGATCTGAAGCACCTGACCTCCAGCATAGATTACCTCTCCAGGCTCAGCTTTCCGTTGAAAAGTCCAGCCAAATTGTCGGGTGTTACAAACATGCGCGTTTGATCCAGGATCCAATACCCATCGGTTTATAAGGTGTGGTACTTTAGCAGTTGCAGCGTTAAAAGTCTGCATTAGTGCATTCGTCTGGATTAGGCCGTTGACTGGTTGGTCCTCATCAAATTGGATAGGAGTCGTGGTTGCTGAGGTTGCTGTATCGCTCCTTGAACTAGTCTTTGCATCCTTTCCTTTCCTAGAATGTCCCTATCCTTTCTCTGCTCAAAGAATGTGGTCCCTAAGCTTTGGATGCTTCTTTGCCTTCTCTTTTGCTTCTAAGATATCTCTATCGCCTTGCCAGCCGATCTCGCGTAACTTTGGGTTGCAATATTTGCATTCAACAAACAAATGGTACTCGCTATAAAAGCACTTCGGCTTCTTCTGCTTGTAGCCTCTGTTCGCATCAGCTATACGTAACGTAGCTGAAAATGTCCCTATTCCTGCTGCTCTAGGGCTCGTGCGACTGTGGAATGTTCGAAATTTCGACACATACTCTTGTAAAGACGGAATGGGTACTCCTGCTTCGTCCTTAGCAAGAAGGTCAGTGAGCGTCATTGTTGCCCATGCGTTGTTGAGTGGTTTGACAGCAATAAGGAAGTCCTCCTGGCATCGAGCTCCATGAACATCTGGCAGATTAAGCATCTTCATCTGATCAGTGATCTTGATCCAATCATCGAGCCATCCCTCAACTGCTCGTCCTCGCCGTGTTGCTTGCAAGTCTCTGTACTTGACTACAAGCTCGCGTGATCGTCTTGCGGTGTTTGGCGAAAGGTGCTCCTTAAGAGCCTTTAGTCGTTCGTAGGCAGTCGTTTTGCCTTCAAGTAGATATAGATTGCTCCGTGCAGTTGTCTGCGCAATCTCTGACGTCATCTCGTTCAGTGCCTTCTTCCTATGCAGATAGGTTCTTTGGTCGTATTCCCAGGCGTCTAGCTAGTCCTAGTAGTCGAGCCGTTGGTCATAAGTAAGCTGTGAACGAAGCATTACTCCTTCTGCCACAGTAGCAGGCGTCGGTCGCACAGGTTCAATAAGCTTCTTCAGCTCATCTTGCGACTTGTCGGGATCGCAGTACTCCCATATGCCGTTAAGAGTAGCTTTATCACGTCGTAGAAAAAACCATTCTTGCCAATCAGATGGCTTCTCAAGAATAACGGTAGCCTTAGTTACCAGACTAGACGATTCGGTTGCAGCCATTGCGACAAGCAATACGGTGGCAGCAAAAGACGTACAACAAGGTATTCGCAATCAAACAAACGATAGAATACGCTTGAGGAAAGACAAGAGAACAACAGTTATTGACAAGAGGTGCAGCAGCACGTATCCGGGCTCATAACTATCAGAGAAGACAAGGTGTCAATAACTGCATATAAGAACTGTCCTCCGGCGGCTGTCCTACGGAGTAGACACACGAGGTTATATACATGCGGTGTGCGTAAGTACATGACGTAGAAACAGTAGTAGTGAAGGTTGTAGAACATAGTCGAAGATTCGGCCAAGAAGTATCGGGCCGATTCCGGGAAGGGTAGTCTTGATTGGCAACAGGGTGCGCCATAGGTCGGTGGGGCGGCTTAGTACTACAGTAAGCTCAACAACTCGCCTATCCACTACGCCGCTTGCTGTCTCCATCCTTTCTACAAGTGTTATTGCCGGCGAGCTTGGCGCGGGAAACCTAATTGGCTTGCCTTAGCTGACGCTAGTTTTTGGCAGCTTTGGGGGCAGTACTAACCTAAAGTTATTAATATAGTGGCTTCTAGGCAGTTAACTGTAAACAACAACCTTAACGATGCGATTAACCAGCTTGCTAGCGGCGATAGCGACGACGAAAATAAGGAAGATGGTGACGAGTACAATTGCTGGTTCAAGCGCGAGCCCAGGTGGACGCAACAGCAGTTTGATAGCGGTGATAGTCCTGTCAAGTACTAGGTCGGATTACGCTCGAGATACCCCAATTTGGCGAAGTTTGCGATTAATATAATTACTAACAGTTCCAGCATTAAGCTGTGAGTGTAAGCGCGTTTTCAGTGAACTTGGCGACCTCCTTAAGCCTAGAAGACGCTATATAGGTGCTTAATTGCTGGCAGCAATACAATCTATACAATCTTGGCTGAAAGCTGGCTTTAGTGAACCCTCTAATGGCGCTGTTACGAAGCAGTTATCGACTTTGAGTGACGAAGAAATCGACACCTTATACAGCTTGTGTGACTGGGACGAGGCTTCTTAGTAATTTATATGTAGTTTGCACGAATATATGATCAATTTACAATCAATTTACAATAAATCGGCTTAAAAATTACCTTTCAATTCAATCAATTCAAAAGGCTGGATAACTTATTACAATCGATTCAATTCACTGTCTGGAAATTGATTGAATTGATTATTGGCAAGTCTGCATTCCTCTCCCTAGAAAACCATCTTCGCAAACTAAGTGTAATAAGGACTTTTTACGTAATTGGGCCTTTTTATACGCTGTGGAACTAGGCAAAATTAAAAGGGTAACATTATGGCTGGAGCGGGGCGCTGATGTCAACGCGCAGGGTGGACGCTACGACAACGCACTGTATGCGGCTTCACTTAAAGGCGATTGTGAAGCTGCTAGTTAACAAGGGCGCTGACGTTAACGCGCAGGGTGGAGAGTACGGCAACGCACTCCAGGCGGCTTCACTTAGAGGCCACGAGGCGATTGTGAAGCTGCTGGTCGACAAGGGCGCCGACGACAGCGTGCTAAAAAGAGTTAAGCGACCGCATGCCCTCTTAGATTATCAGATGGAATTAATGCTGCTCGAGCAGGATAACAAGAAGCGATTGCTGATGTTCAGAGATGGCAACAATCAGGTCAGTCAGTCTGGGTAGTCGTACCTGCCCTGACCGAGGGGAGGGGTTTCCATGAGGCTGATCTGATTGGCCGGGTAAGCGTTGGGGGCCAAGTTGACCTGGTGATTGAACTGACTGGTATTTTTATGTACAAAAAGAAGCGGATTTTCAGCCGTCACAGTCGTCCCACTCCCTCAATTGATACATCTCCTCCAAGACCTGCTCAGGGAGATCCGTACTGTCAGCAAGAGTACGGTTAAGGTCCGTAAACCCAGCTTTAACCCAAGATCGTACGCACTGGGTTGCAGAGACTAATTGAGGGCTTTGTTTCCGTCTCTTGGGCTCCATCATATCACCCGTCTCAGAGAACACCCTCTCACAGTAACAAGACGACGCCGGGATGGACAGCACGTCAATCGCGAACTTTGATAGGTGGGGATAGTCCTCCCCAAGGCCTAGCCAGTACGCAATAGGATCCAGGGCATGAGGGTGATCGATTGGGAGGCGAGGCTCCTTTAAGTACCAACGGTCATACTCATCCTTTTGGCCAGCAGTTGGAGCTAAATCAAGCCGTATAGGTCTTGTAAGACTCTTAGTAAAGGCGTTAATATTGCTAACCCTAGCTTTCTTGCGTGACGGAGAGCTAACAAGGTTGCCGTCTCTAGGTTTGTACGTCTCTTAGAGCTGTCTGAATTAAGCCTTGCTCTTAATAAGCCAGTTCGGGTTCTTCACTCCCCAAGCGTTTTCAAAATAGTGCTTGTATTAAGGGTAGAGAGACGTTGCAGCGAAATATGCAGGTGAGTCGTTAAGCTTTAAGTAGCACTTTAAAAGCTTCTTATGAGCTAACCTAACGTTAATTATCAAGTAGTCCTCGGGAGCGTCGTCCTTGTTGAAATCAACGCTCTCCCATTGCAAAGCAAGAGCCTCAAAGTGGCTAAGAAGGTACTCAAACGTTGGGTAGACCTCGTAGACGGCCCTAAAACGTCCAGAGAAGCCGCGGCCTTCAAGTCTCTTAGTAGCCTCCTTTAAGGGCTGTAAGACTTGTACGTACTGGGTAACCACCTGCCAGTCGTTGGACGTCAGTCCTAAGGATCTCATCCACTCAGGAACCTCGGGCGACGTCTCCAGCCGACGCGCTCGCCATGTCGCGTCGTTAGAGCGCGTTTTAGTAATATGCCACTTTATGTACGCGTTGAGAGTGGTGTGTAGTATTATAGCCCTCTTAAAGGTGTCGCAGAAGGAGTTCCACCTTGTAACAACAGGCTTAACAGGCTCAAGGAGCTTAACAGGCGTAGTGTCGCCCTCAAGACGTTAAGACTGGAGAATAGTCTTCTAGAGCTAATTAAAAAGGTCGTACTGCTAAGGCGTCCGGATTAAGTGGAGAACGTTAATCAGCACCCCTAGCGGACCCTTCTAACACCACTCACGCAGGAGCTTCTCCTCCTCAGCCCGCGCGTCGTCGTTGTCAAACGCGTCCTTGTCCACTCCAAATATTACAGTCTGGCCTGTCAAATTGAGCGAGTGAGGTCCGCAGCGTAGACGGCGATCGGACGCGACAAAGGCGTACTCTCGGGCGAGCCATTGTACGGCTGTATTATTATTGGTGGCGTTGTCAAGGACAAAGTAGCCGACGGAGGACGCGTCTATCCCGAACTTTGTCAGCGTTAGTTTGACAACCTCGGCCATTCTCTCCCCCGTATAGGTGCCAGCCAGCTGAGGGAGGGCAAGTGGCATATCGCAGACCCGTCCTTAGGCATTGACGTAGTGGAAGACAATCCCTAAGAACGCATTCTTGCCGCCCTTAACGGACCAGCTGTCGAAGCTGAAGTAGACCTTGCTGTGCGCGCAAGCCAACTCCCGTCGCACCTGGGGCGCCAGGTAGTCGTAGAGGCGTAAAATATACGCTGAGACGCTATAGTGGCTCCTCCAAAGGGCCAGCTCAGCCTCTGGGTTTGTGACGCGGAGGAGAGCTCGAAAAGTTAGCGATTCAAACTCGCTAAGAGGGTGGTTCATCTCAACAAGCTAGGTAATAATTGCTAGTTGAAAACGCTATACAATGAAGTTCCCAAGGGCGTTGGAGACGTCTTAAGACACCTCCACTCCAGCGCTTGTCAACCTACAAAGAGTACGCTGGCCAGGCTCGAGCGAGGCTGACTCTCTCCCTAGACGCGCTATTACATGTCCTTGACGGAGAGTCTCTAGGTAAGCCCAAGCTGACGACGTTGAGCTCGAGACGTTGTATATCCCTTTGCTTGCAAAGTGCGCAGAAGCTTTATAGATGTGGCAATATCGACAAACAAAGAAAATCCGCATCGGGCGGGCCCTCAGAGCTACTCGATACCCGTACTAATAAATCAGCAACTTCTTACTTCTCTGCGTCCTTAGAGGCTTCATGTACAGCGTCAGACGCCCCCAGTCAATCCCGTTAAAGTTATCCTCAAAATCTCCATTAAACTCAGTATTGTTAGCCTCGGAGTCTCTGGCGGAGGGCGCGACGGAGGGAGCGGCGGGCATACCGGTAACATTCGCATTAGCTCGAGAACAATCTCCGCACGCTACCATCACTTCTGCGGACCTTACTTCCAGAAGCTCTCGAACTCGATACCTTTGCCATCGTTTCCTCCAATCCTTCCCCCGAATTGCTCTCCCAATGTCTCCAAGTTCTCCAAGAAACCCCAGTCAAGGAGCCCACATACACACAGCTCGCGTCGCCCAAGCGCCAAGTCATCGCCATCGTAGATCGCACTGCCGATCTCGCCGTAGCCGCTGAGCACTTGGTAACGGCACGCTTCGCATTCGGTGGAACATCGCCTTACGCCCCGGACGTAGTCTTCGTAAATGAATTTATCAAGAAAGAGTTCCTAGAGCACGTGCTAAAGCACGCGATCCGATTCCTCGCCAGCTCCGGCGATGTAGCCAACGGCTCGCTCAAGTCACCTACATCGAGCGGCTCAAACAAATCTGCAGCCATCGCAGACTCCCTCAAAGTTCTGACAGGCAGCAAGAGCTGGAAGCTCTTCGTCGTCACACGGGGCGATACGGGTGCTATCGTCGAGCTATCCAATGCTTCAACCCTACCGCCCAAGCTCAACCAGCCAATCTTCTGCATATCCGCCATTACATCGCTTGAGCACGCTATCAGCCTCATCGAAGACCACTCGGAAAGATTGTTGGCGGCGTACCACTTCGGCACGCCTTCAACCGGGAAGTACCTCGCCCAGTTCATCAACGCAGACGCCTCGTTCGCGAATCACGTCCCATTCCGTCTCCTCCTAGGTCCGGCAGCACCCTCCTTCCACACTATCGACATCGAAAATCGATATACCACGCACCACTTTACCCGCGCCTCGCCTGCGTTCATTGCACTTCCTTCGTCACAAGTAGCCGTGTCAAAGGTGCTTACCAGCAAAGAGTCGCGTAAAGCAGCGGCGGAACTGCTCGCCACCGCGACGCAGGAGATCAAAGAGAAGAATCGGGCCGAGTCGATAGCCATTGGCTATTTTGAACAAGGCATCTTCATTGGGTTGGGAGTTTATGGTATTCCTCTTTTGACGTGTGTTGGTGCGACGCTTTTCTTTGGCGTGCGGGCGGGGTCGAGGAGGTGGGCGTTTCTATAATTCAGCTTGCTCTGTGTTTCCTTCACTGTGTAGTATATAGAAAATGAAAATGAATACAACTTGCAACATCATTGCTGCTCCCATGTAGTCATGAGGTAACGACGCTGACACTGGGACGGATGACTCCCGGCGCGATGTTTACAATCATGTCTGTATCTTGTATCGCCAAAATCTTTGAATGATTTCTAGAACTTCAATCGTCAAACCCGGGATTGGTGGCTGGCAACATCTCAGCGGTCTTTCAAGTGCTGAAGCGAATTCATAATGCATAAGAATTCGACTAGTACCGATTTCATTCTTACGTACTTGCATTGTTACCGTCCAGAATGCGCAACCTCGGATCAAACGGTTGCAATCCAGCCGAGCTGTTCCCTCCATTTACATAGCCGACCCCTCAGGAACCCACTTCGCCGTCCAAATTCTAAGCCTCTTCCCAAAAAGCAACGTCGGAATCGTCATCAGACCAAAGAGCCCCATAAGCATACCAAAGATGCCAAAGGGCTCAGCCGGTCCAGAATGATGCACCCAATCGCCAACAAAGAAAGTCCAAGCAAAGGAGACAACAGCCCGCGTGAAGGTCACAGCGACGAAGCAGTCTCCAGCGACAGAGCTGTACGACTCAATGAGATAGTTGAAGCCCACCGAAGGTGCCTGCATGAGCCCAAACGACACCATGCCTATTCCGAACTGGAGACCAACCCACCCGGTCGATGAAGGGTTCTGTGCAACGAACCCAAAAACAAGCGCGCCTACGGTAGCGATGAACAGCGCAGGGAGCGCGGTGACAAGACGGGATTCCGGTTCCGCGAAACCATGGTTGTCTTTCTTCGCAAGGCGCTTAGTTGTCCAATCCGCAACAAAGTAGGTGTAGGCGCAGCCCAGGAAAGTGCCGATGATTCCACCAACATTAACCAGCCCAACGTCTTTGCCCCATAGATATGGCGGAGCTGCAACTAATTGAGGGCCGACGGTGCTCACAGTGACGATTAGGCCGACGAGGCCGGCGTACCATGCAGCTACCAGCCAAACACCAGGTAGTCGCATGGCTTTGTAGGGCCCAAGAAACTTGTGCGAGACGCCTGGCCTATAGTTCCAGAGCCTTAGAGAGCGGAGGTATGAGTATGGTGGGTATGAAGAGGACGTTGTAGAGTCTACCGCGATGGCTTCTTTCGTCTCGACCCCCGATTTATCCGTCTCTTCGAAGATATGCCTGATCATCTGTGGACGGTCATACAGCGTTTCTGCCTGAAGTACAAAGCAAAGGGCGAAAGAAATAGCTGAGAGAACAACGTTCATCCAGTGGAGCCAGTCAAGACTCATATTTGCGACAATGTATCCGCCAGCGATCGATCCCACGAGTGAACCAAGTGATAGGAAGACTGTATAAATAGCCTGAGAAGGCTCTGTCAGCGCTTCACCATGGACTAGCATTAACATCAAACGTACCATTGCGCGTCCTCGTTGATGGACGAAGAAAATCTCCCCAACAACATCGGGAGAGACAGCATCCGCAGGCCCACCTCCAATACCCATGAATAGGCGAGCCACCAAGAGACCATTAAAAGTCGTTGCCAATCCAGCCCACATACTTGAGAAAATGAGGAGGAGATGGCTGACGAGAATGATGGGTCGGCAACCAAAGGTATTGGCCAGAGGAACCCACCAGAGATTGGAAGCTCCCAGCATAAGGATGTTGACGGCGGCCAAGTAGGTAAGTCGAGAGAATGGGGTCGGCGGGAATCCGAATACGGGTGTTGACGCGTAAATGGGTAGTGCGCTGGAAATTGAAGCGCTGGTGATGTTGACAACGAACGCATGAAGCGACATGACGAACAGAACCGACATCTTACGCCACATGGGAAGGTTCAGGGGGTCCGCAGGATCCGCCGATGGCTGTGGGACGAGACGAATCTCATCGTGAGCCGCTTGAGATGCTGTCCATTCGAGATGCTCTTGCGGGCGACACATCAGTGTGACTCAGCCCAGAGTGTCATGAAGTCTTACCGACGAGGGTTGCTGTTCCGGGCGGCGTGGCATTTCTAACCTCCTCTTTTGACAACCCGAAGGCACCTTTCAGGGTCGTTGTTGCGGTCGCCATAACAACAGAGTGAAGACACGAAATATAGTGAGATGTTCTTTGATGCCGACGATGGGGTCGGAAATGTTGATCGGCCTGTATGATGCCTGTGAGACGAAGGGGTTGGTGTCGCCAAAGTTTTATACACGTACCAAGGAGCCGGAGAGTCCACCGTGAGTTGCATTGCAGGGTGTAACTACATGGTTCCGAACTTGCGATTGGCAACCCAGACGAGCACAGACTTCCACACCCCAGAAGCGACTACGATATCCCATGGGGTCTCGGAATGTGGAGTCAACCCAAGCAGCCATATCAGTGCTGCGACTGTGACTGACCCAAAGCGGTTAGATAGGCGGGGTCTAGACCCCGTGAGCATCTGCCGTTGCGAGAACACGACCAACGACAGCCGGTGGATTTCTCTGCTGAGCTACTTCTACCTACTAGAGATGCTTTCATAATTATACAACGAAGAACTACGCGCAAACGAACGCTTACTTGGTTGCAGAGCGAAGGCCCTCAAGCAGCTGAACCAGATTTCCCACAAGTGGCGCGCACGAGCCTTCCGTAGCATCGTGCAGCCCTCTTAGTAGGCGCGCCAGACCGTCCATAACTCCTGCAATATCGCTGAGTTGCGTCGTGTTCTGTGAGCCCGGGTTGCGTATTGACGGTACGCCGCGATCCAATGTGATGAATCTTCGTACAGCGAGCGAATCGTTCCCGTTGAGCACGACCACGGGTTGTGGGCCGTCACTAGATGTCGGAACACCTGAACTGTTCCGTTTGAGGAACCCGTATCCCCATAGTATGAGTCCAGCATGATAAACAGCGATGGCATTGAAGTTGCTCAGCAATGCTCTCGGCAGGCTTGCTGCAGCACGAAGGATCTGGCCAGCATGCCACAGTGCTTGACCTGCCGATACAGTTTTGATCCAGTCTCGTAAGCTATAGTACGCGCTTCGTGCCTCTTCCTGTCCCTCGATTCCCGCAAAGAGTTGAGTATCATCTAGCGGCGCATTCAAATGCAATAGCATGAGTTCCATGGTGATCTCATGGCTCTTGCTCAATGACGGACTGCTAACTCGGAAGTCTTCAAGCTGTTTGACTAGCTCCTGATATCGAGATGATACGATTAGGTTGTTGTTTGCTTTCAAGAGTGATTTGGAGGTCAAGGTGCTGACTTGGTGATGTTCCCAAACCAGGCCCCAGACCATGTAGAGATAAGTTGTACAAGCACTATCGTGTTGGGTTAGGTGTCCAGGATCCAGGAAGCAGTCGATCGCTGAAGGGCGTTTCGCGTTGTGGTGGGCGATATTGAGGAAGGCCGACTTCCACGCGGTTGCCGAACTGGCATGCCATAGAGCGTTGGAGCTCGGTAGGGGAAGTTGCATTTCCGCATAAGAAATCAACGGCGGCTTTAGTAATGCCATGGATGACTGTCTGTCAAGCTCGAATGCACGGTACATCAGACGAAGGTATGATTCCTGATGTACCCATTCATGCCACTTGTTCTCCAGCGCTGCGCCGTGATCTCCGGTGACGGGTGCGATCTCCTTCCACGTCGAACGTCGAAACCGGCCTCCACGACGGAGCATAGTTACCATCGTTTGAAGAAAACTCTCCGCGATTTCCATCTTCCGGCTGATTCCACTCCACATGCCCACTTCAAGCTGGACGCAGAGAGTTCGGACGTGATACAAATCCCTAATAGCTGAGTTGTCTCCTTCAAATGCTCGGCCTTGGCCGTTCCTTGAAGCCTCATGCAGAGCAAAGCCAAGTTTGCGCAAGGGTATATCCGGCGTTGAAGCAGCGCCTGCAGCCACTATGCAAGCAAGCAGCTCTGGGCTAGTCTTTGAAGGCGAAAATGTTGGGAGATGAAACCAAGAATGAGTATCGATGCTAGGCGAAGTAAGGAAATACTGGATAAGTCCGTCAAGCAGCTCTATGCTAGGGAAAGCAGACGCTATCCGTTTGACATTTCCTGGGCTACATGTCCCAAGTACGAGGGCCATGAGACGATCACGGCTGACACGATCAAGCCTTTCAGCAATTGCTCGGCGTTGCGTCATCCTGGAGCGACGATTGCTGTCGTTTTCTGAGTCAGTGAAGGCCAGATTAGGCTGCTCTGTCGCACCGTGGTCCCTGTGCCGTTGTGGCAAGTACCGCCAAATGCTTTGCTTGAAAGCCTCAGTCCTCACCGGTACACTATCGGTCTCGGGTAGCTTTTCAGCAACCTCCTGGGCATCGGTTGATGGGGTTCCAGCGGCGAACGGAGCTTGAAAATTGTACTGGTCGAGCAGACCGAGGTCGAGATCTGTAAGACCGACATCCAAGTCAAAGCTAAGGTCCATAATCCCGCGGGGGGTGACCTGTCCAGAGAGGTACGACTCGAGTGGAGGCATGTTTCGAAAATAGTCCGGCAGGAATAGGTCGACGCTAGGCGAATCATCGAAGTGCGGAAGAGTGCTACCAAAGAAAGACAAATCTTCATCCCCAGGAACTGACGGCGGAAGCATGGCATCTGATGCAGTCAAGGGCCTTTTGCGGCCACCCAACTCTGGCCGAGGAGTAAAATTATCTGCATTGGCATTGGGTGCAGACGATGAATGATCAAAGTGCCCGTGCATCTCGAGAACACCTATTCTCGGTGGTAGCGACTGATTGAGGCTGTCATCCGAAATGGGCAGTGAGGATGGAAAGTCGGCACCATTTGAGAGATCAAGTAGGTCCTGCGCAGCATGAACAGCATCAAGCTCGTTCTCGTCGTTGATTGGAGCGTCGGGTATTTGGCAAGGAATGTTCTTCTTTCTGCAGCGGGTACATGGCTTGTTGTCTTCGCATCGCAGATGGCTCTGAGAGCAAGCTTCACAGGCTTGTACTACTCTGGTATCGCGAGTGATTTCTCGTTTATTTCGTTTGTTTGCAGAACCTGAGTCATGGTTCGTGACATGTCTCTTGAGTAGATCTCTATGGGAGGTCAGCAAGGGATGAAATAGACGGAGTTTGCAAAAAGTCAATGTACCCACATCCTAGCGAAGCCTTTTGTGCAGACGGGACAGACGTATGGCTTTTGGCGTGTATCTGAAAGACGTGAGTCAGCAAACGTCTACGCTATTCCTCAAACAACAGCCTGAACATCGTTCGAAGGTCACGACATCGCGGGCACGTGAACACGTGACCAGAAGAAAGATACATACGCGCTCGGACGTGTCGAGTAAGGTGGTCTGCTCTTCCGAATGACCGTTTGCACGTGCTGCATTGGAAGAGGCGTTGCGGCTCGCCCGGATCGGGTAAGGCCGCAGCTGTCTGAATTTGCATCGGTGTCGTCGTTGCCTGCATGTTGGAGCTCATCGGGGGAGGTGGAGGAAAACTGGAGACGAGCTGGAGCGTGGAGGGTGTTTGGGGCAGAATGTGGGGAGTCGGAAAGTGCGGCGACCGGGGCCCTCGGCTTCGGCTAGCTACTACCCGCCCTCCACATCACGACCTGCGCTACCGACGCATTCGTCCTGCATTCGTGCGCGTTCGGTCAAGATGAGATGGAATCCAGTGTGCGCCGAGACCGAAGTCCGACTTGTGAGTTCAAAGTCTCACTTGACAAACAGCACAAGTTGCGCGGAGCATTGACAGTGTGCCCAAACTCCCAGCACCTTCAAGAGGTATGTCTTCAACAACCAGGCAACTCTACCCAAGTAGCTGACATACCAAGTGATCTGGATATTCACGAAGTAACCTTGGAATATTTAAACATGGCCATCCCACCCGTCCATTTCTTCTCCCATGGCTCGACGATGATGCTAGGCGAAGAATCGCACTCCGCCACCTACTGGAAAGCATGCGGCGACGAAGCGCTCCACCACGGCTTCAAAGGCATCATCATGATGGGCGCACACTGGGACGCACGAGGCACAAACCGCATCGACGTATCCATGAATCCAACTCCCAAAAAGTCGCCTGTCGCCTACGTCCATCCACGCAAGTACGTCGACTACGACCTCATCCCTGACCTCGAGTCAGGCAAAAAGTGCGTACAAGCGCTGCGAGAAAAAGGCATCGATGCACGCCCCAATGAGTCCTTTGACTGGATCCACGATACGTATTTGATTCTGATCCGCATGTTTCCGGAGAAATGCCCTCCGACGACGATCATCAGCATGAACGGACGATTCGATCCGCATCTCCATGCCCACGTTGGTAATATCCTCGCGCCCTTCCGCGAACAAGGGTACCTCATTATCGGCACCGGTGGCGCAGTGCACAACCTCTACCGCAACCACTGGGGCCAGATGCTGCGGTACTCGGACAATTTTGCACAACCTTACCCTCCTGAAGCGCCGATGCTCGAGTTCCGACAGAGCGTGGAAGATGTGTTCGTTCGGAACTGCAGGAAGGGGAGCAAGAATGGAGCGTTGACCAGGGGAATTACGAGACTAATGAAGCACCCTATGTTTAGGGACGCGCACGCTACGGATGATCATTATATGGCCGCTTGCTTCATCGCTGGTGTTGTAGATGGGTCTAGGAGGGATGGGGATGAGTGCGTGTTGGGTGCTGAGGATTGGGAGTTGGTGAATATGTGTAACAGCCAGTTCACCGTCGGTCGGTGGGCATAGCAAGTCCGAGATGGGTATATTCAAGGCGTTTAGAGTGTGGCATGTACAATAGCTGCTTATGAACTTTCTATATGATTCAAAGGCCTTAACGAGGAAGCCAATAATGTGCAATACCAATGACGCGTTCAGACTTTGCCATTGGCGTGATAATATTTGTTGTGAGCGTAAGCAGGTCTAAGATGGATTATATCGAACGCGTTGAGAGCGGCTTGACCAGAGGCGAACGGTATGACTACTCTAAATTTATCATCACCCGCGATAAGCTTCTCTACTGGCAACAAGTTGTGAAGTCTACTGTACATTTTCCAAAAGAATCTGAGCATTTGCATATGAATCAAAGCCGTCTATCTCCAAACAATTCATTTCGCCTCATTTTGGCGGCACAATTGGCAGCGTAACATAATTCACAAACTTCTCTCCAAAGTGCAAATGGTTCAGTCCCGCAAACTTCTCCTCACTCCTATCCTCCGGATGAATATGCTGGAAGATTCCACTGCCCTGTGTATCACCACTGCTGACTTTGAACACAATCTTCCCTCCCTTCTCGGCCACGACATTCGTCGGCCAGACTTCTACGTCGACAGCATACACGTCACCCGGAACCACCGGCTGTATGTCGGTGCTGAAGTAGTCTCGCCATGGAAGATATTCTCGGTGTTTCGGATGGTTGGGATTGGTCTTGCGCAAGCTGACGCGCAGCCAGCCCTTGGAGAGGGGCACAGGATCGCCAGCTGTGCCGGTGTAGTAGACTTCCTTCCCTTCTGGAGAAATGTAACGGAGGGTGAGGAAGAGGTCAATGTCCCTGGGGGTTGCACCAGCGGCGTGCGGTGAGAGAGATACGTTGAGATGTGCGACGATATGGCCTGTAATCTCAGTTTCTTCTTCGAATGGCGAGGTGGAAAATTGAAGGAGCTTGGGGTTATCCAAAGTACCGAGCGCCTCATATGATAGCTTTTGAGGGCGATTGGTGAATGGTTGAACCTGGGTGATTGTTTTGAGGTCAGATAGAACTTCGTATACCGAGTGCGTGCAATGGGCCACTCGTTCTCTGTCCGCCTCTCGTATGCCTTTTCCTTCTCGGCATCGTTGAAGCGCACATCGCCCTTCCTCAGCACCATGTCCACTGGTGGGAGTTTGCCTTTTATAGACCAACCAACTCGGTCGTCGCCTTTGAGGAATGCATCAAGGAAGCTTCGCTAGATCTCAACTTCTTCCTTGTAGTAGAATGGCAGGTCATGTCTTCCTGTGATCATCCGCAAGTACTTGAACTCAGAGCCAGCGTGCGTGTATCCTTCGATGTTGCCGCGGAGATGAAGCAGGATGCCGCCCCAGTTGCCCACTGAGAGAAGAGGTACCTCGATGTCGCTCATGTCGTATTCCTTGCTGGCATAGTATTGCTCGTCGCGGAACTTGTATGCGGCAGTGTCGATTGTCTGGTCTTGTCGATTCTTCTCACGCACTTCGTCTGACAAGTTGCCGTCGACGGTGTCCGAGCCCCAATTTCTCTCTGCTCGTCCAGGGCGACCGTATTGGTTCGTAATGACTTGACGATTCCTAAGCGAGACTGCAGTCAGCCACTGGTGTTGAAACGCTATATAGACAGAGCCTGCAGGCCCAAGGAAAGGAATACTCACCACCAGAAGTCGAATTTGTTGCTCAAAATGCCACCATGTCGGCAGCGATCACGGTAGTAATCGCTCATGCCCTCCCAGGGAATGACGGCGGCTAATCCTTTGGGCTTGCGCGCTGCTACACGTCACTGAGACCCAGCGTAGTAGCTTATACCGAGAAGGCCGACCTTGCCTGACGACCAAGGTTGATCGGCCGCCCCCTCAACTACATCAAAGAATGCCTCGCTCGTTCCGCGGGACATTGTGTCTAGAAATCCCGGAGACTGGCCAAGCCCGCGCTCGTCAGCGCGCACGATAACATAGTCATTCTTCGTCCAGAAGCCGGGGTCTGGCGTTTCCCATGTGGAGTGATTAGAGTGGTGCTCGGGATTGACCTCTGAGTACGATTTTCCGTGGAAGCTATTGGGTGTCAGCTATCGTCTTAATGCGCTCGAAACTACGAGTAAACGTACTCTTTGTAGTGGATGTCCTTTCCGTACCATCCATAAGTCACCAAGACTGGGAGTTTCGCGCCTTCCTTAGTCGATTTCGGCCGGTACACGTTGCATCGAATGATTCCGCGCGGAGATGTCTTCAGCGGCACCGCAACATTCTGCTCGAAGATGTAGGGGAAGGACGAATTGTCCACAGTGTGCGCGTCTTTGACTTCAAGCTGTTCAGACATGGTGTCAATAGATTGAATGGTGTAGGATTTATCCAAACTTACAGTCCAACATGATTTGCATATATAACGACGGTCGCGACGCGTGGTGGGTACTGACACCGCCGATGCGACCGACAGTCCAAGTGTTTAAGTGGCGGGCAGCTTCGGAATGTGGAGGGCACCAATCCTGGTCCGGGGATCCTGGCATTAGCCGCTACCCTAAGGTGCAGCAACCTTGTGCTTCATTTTATGCGAGATTGGACCGAGATATTGAATCGACACAAATGTATGGTTGTTTTGTTAGAGCTAACATGCCTCGTACAGATGCTGGGAAGAAAAACATTCGGATAGGTATGATGTTATTTGTAGTGCTTGTCGTTATCACCAATCATAGCGAAGATGCACATCAGCGCGTGCATATCAAGCATGTTGATCATGGATCATGAAATCAAATTCATAGACGAGTATATGCTCCACACAAGTCTATGACGATGCCGGAGCACCTTTCATGGTGCCATAGTCCTCCGTCAATACCTCGCCATCAACCTCAACTGGCTTACACTCCTGCAGAACATACATCATCCTAGCCCAAGCAGTATCGCTCAAATTCCTCCAAGCATGCATTGTGCCCCTCTGAATAGCAACATCTCCACGCTTCATCTTCCTCGTCTCGCCCGAGTCCAGTACCAATTCCATCTCCCCCTCCAATACAACACCGTAGTCTAGCGAGACGGTGCGGTGCATAGGCGAGAGGGAACCAGGTGCCACATCGACAAATCGCAGAATGGTGCCTCCGGAGGCGACGAGACCAGGCGGGCTTTCAAGGTAGGGCTTGTAGACTGCGACGTCGGCGTCCGCGTTTAAATCGACGGGGAACCCTTTGGTGACGTAGCCAAGACGAAACGCGGCGCCTGGTATTTGGTCGACTACTGTGTCTTCTGAAATGGTGTCTGAGAAGATGGCTTTCTTGGTCGCAGGGTCGTGGGTTGTGATGAAGCGCTTGACGCTAGGGAGATTATTCTCGATACCGCTCTTTGATGTCATGGCGTCGTGATGGTGAGGTTGGAAGAGTGTGAGGATTTGGGTAGATGCCAAAGGGCGTCACGACGACCAGCGACCTCCCGAAGTGGAGGGTTGTCATCTGCCGATGCGATTTGTGGCACGGTGCGGGTGCGGGGCCAGGAATCCACCGGATCTACTAGCTATGCTGTACCGGCATAGAAGTTGAATGAGACATGATCTTCCGAACTGCATTTCTGCCCAAGACACTCGGAAAGAAGTGTGTCGAGGAAAGGTGATGTAGCGCCGTGTCAGACAGTTCCTATCGATAAGAAAACCTGCCCATGCCAAATTGAGACTAGTTTTATCCTCGTCGGCTTCTTGCCAAATCTTGAAAGAGTACTGTCCGCTCCACGGCACGTTCTTTTCATCGATCTATTTTTGAACAAGCAATCATGTGCTACTTCGGAGACTTTCGAGATTCACCATTCGTATATTCCGCACACGTCGACCACCTACTGCCGGTCGGGGTCCTTCGGAGCGCCGATGTGGAGGAAGCGCACCCGAGACGAACTTCCCCACGGGAAGGACTTCAGCAAACGCAGATTGAGCAACAGTATTGATTACTAGGGTGCTACTACTTCTCACGTTCTCCACCGTATCCAGACGGAAACTTGTGTTATTTTCGAAATCAAGGCCATGGCAGACAGCTACGCCTCACACTTTGGAATCACCAACATTCCATACGGCATTGCCAGTTCCCCAAAACACTTGAAACCACAATGTGTAACTCGCATCGGCAACAATGTCATCTTCCTCGCCGAGCTGGCAGAACAAGGCGCATTTCAAAGCATCTCAGCATCGCTAGCCGATATATTCCTTCAGCCAACCCTAAACAGCTTCGCCGCTCAATCGCAAGAAGTGCATAGCCAAGTCCGCCTTGCTATCCGACAAGCCTACGAACGTGAATAATTCACGAGCTTATATGAAGATATCCAAGACGTCACCCTCCATCTTCCCATTCAGATTGGAGATTTTACCGACTACTCCGCCTCCGCAAACCATGTTCTCAACGCAGGCGAAGCCATAACAGGCACACGCTCATTTCCACCCGCATTCCACAAATACCCCGTCGGCTACGCAGGACGCTGTTCGTCAATCGCCGTATCTGGCACGCCTATAACACGCCCCCTGGGTCAATTCATCGAAGACTACACGGTGGCGGAGAAGAACATAATCTTCGGCCCTAGCCGCGCACTAGACTACGAGCTCGAAGTCGGCGCGGTAATAGGCCGCCCGGTACCATCCAGCACACAGTTAGACGCGAAGAACGCGGACGAACATATCTTCGGGCTGGTGCTGGTGAATGATTGGAGCGCACGCGATATCCAAGCCCTGGAAATGCCTCCGCTGGGCCCGTTCAACGGGAAAAATTTCGGGACGAGTATCTCGCCTTGGGTTATCACACTTGATGCGTTGAAACTGTTCGAAGTCTCCGCTCCAGAGCGTATAGCGCCTGTGGCGGAGTTCATAGATGATCCGAAAAGCATCAACTACAACATCCATCTAAAAAGTGTAATCAAGAGAAATAGAGCCGAGACGACGACATGCAAAGTCAACTTCGATACCATGTACTGGACATTCCGACACATGATTGCGCACCACACCATTGGGGGCTGCGGGCTTCGCACGGGGGATCTGATCGCGAGCGGGACGGTGTCTGGTGCAGAGTTGGCAACAATCAAGTCGACTTGATAACTTGATTGACTTGATACAATCAAGTCAATCAAGTCAATCAGGGAGGCGAAATTTAGCAAGTCAATCAAGCAAATCCTGCCGACTTGATTGACTTGATTGATAGACTTGAATCCCTAGGATCTTAGGGGTTTATCGTAGAATACTGGATCCTTAGAGTATAAGGCAACTCGGAGTTAACGGACTTTACCTGAGATTGTTGCCTATCTAGGCTTAGCGCCGTATTTCTGAGTTTCCTCATCTCCCACCACCCATCTAACTTACCTACTTACCCGCCACCTCTCTCGCTCTGCCAACGCCCTTCTCTATTAATATGGCGTCGCCCAATCGCCTAGAAGGCATGAATAGTAACCTCTCTCATTCTCGCGCACAAGTTTCCTACAATCAGTGCTCGATTGGGTGGTGGCCGATAATCAGGCGCTCTCTGTAATTGAGGGCGCCGCTTTTCGAGCTATGTTACGGCAGGCTAACCCGCTGGCTGAGGCAGAGCTATGGAGATCCCACAACACCCTACGAGCTCATATAATCGCGGAGTACGAGTCGTACGTACCCGCTGTCGTCGATTACCTACGCGACGCGCGATCAGCTATACACATCTCCTTCGACAATTGGACGTCAACAGGCGGCAAGCAGGCGTTGACAGGTATCTGCGTCCACCACCTCGATCGCGACGGCAAGCCTCGCGATTACGTATTAGGCCTGCCCTTGTTGATGGGCCAGCATACAGGCGTCAATATTGCCGCCGTCGTTGATGCCACGCTCAAGAGCTTCAAGATCTCCGCCTGCAACTTGGTTACTTCGTCCTTGATAACGCCACCAACAACGACTCCGCAATCGACGCCCTGGCCATCAAATATAACTTTAACGCCCGCTATCGACGGCTACGCTGCGCCTGCCATATAATCAACCTCGCCGCCCAGCAAATTATATTTGGCAAAGATCGTGAGGCGTTTGAGAACGCGGAGGAGCATCTTGATGAGGAGGAGGCGCTTCTTGACGAGTGGCGTAAGGTTGGCCCTCTGGGCGTCTTGATCGACGTCATCGCCTCTATTTGTACTCCGCAGGCTCGACAGCTTCTTGAGCAGTGCCAGATAATTAGCAACACTCAATTAGAGGCAGATTGCAAAGTTAAAAGGCTGGAGATCGTTAAGCCAGTAAAGACAAGGTGGAACTCCTATTACGACTGTTTTGCGCGCGCGCTCGAGCTCCGGATGCCTCTCGACGACTATATCAATCACAAGCTCGTTGAATATCGTCGCCAGGGCACCCATCAACGCTCCCAACTGCCTGATCTTAAGAAGCGTCGGTTTATTGAAGAAGACGGCCTCTCTGCTAAGGATTGGGCGACAATTGCAGAGTACCGAAAAATCCTACAGCCCTTTAAAGAGGCCACCACCTGTATGGAGGGCAGGGGCGTAGCTAGCACGTCAGGAGCCATCTGGGAGGTGCTCCCTACGCTTAATTGGCTTGCCACCACCCTCGACGAGATGCTGTTTCAATACAACAACGTCGACTTCACTGACGTTGACGCCCCAGAGGATCATATACAAGCCACTTGTAATATGGCTTATATGAAGATCCTCGAGTATATGCGCAAGCTAAAGGATACCCCGGCATACTACGCTGCCTGCCGTCTCCACCCACGCACGAAAAGTTACATGGATAAAGTGTGGGCTGTGCCTCTTGATTACAGTGAGGAGGCTTATGCAGGACCTCACACATACAAAGGCTGGCTAGATGATTGCCACGTTGGCTTTCAACGCTTGTGGGCAGAGTTTAAAGAGGCCGCCTCTCCTGTTAGTACTCCAGAGCCTCCGGCGAAGAAGGCACGTACTGGGCCAGCTAGCAGTCGGTCTGATTTTATAAGAGCTACCCTACAAGGTGACGACACCCGTCCAGTCTATCGTTTCGTGCGTTGGTCGTCTGGCTCCTCTGTACTCAGGCCTAGATGTCCGTCTGCCAGCGGCACTGCTGGGTATTTTGTGCTTCCTTGAGCAATGTTGTACTTCTTTGCCACCTTGTCGATGAAGCTGTCTTGGAGTAGCCAGATCTTCTTCTGCTTTCTGTCTCGAATGACGCGTATGCCCAGGAACCACTTTAACTCTCCCAGGTATCGTGTGTCATAGGTTGCTCTCAGCTGTCTGTCGAATTGACGGTAGGCGTCCTGATTGCTGCGAGATACAGCTACCACTATATCATCGACAAAGAAGAAGACGATAAGCTGGTTACTGCTGTATAGACAGGGCACTCCAGGCACCTGTCTCAGTCCCATCTTCTCAAGCGTTGCAGTGAGATGCTTGTACCATAGTCGCGGCGCGTCACGGAGTCCGTATAGAGCGCGCTTGAGCTCTAGCAGTTTTCCAAGTTCTTTATCGTATCCTTCTGGACAGCGTACGTAGCTAAGTCGATCGAGCTCCGCATTGAGAAAGGCATTGAGTACATCGTACTGGTATAGATCTAGGTCGAAGGCTGCTGCCAGGGCGATAAGGCATCGGAAGATCTTCGCAGCCAGTGTAGCTGCGTATGTGTCGCCCCAGTCTTGCTGCAGATCTCCTTGGACAACCAGTTGAGCTTTGAATTTGTAGAGGTATCCATCTTCGTTGAACTTGTACGAGAATACCTATATAAGTAGTAGCACCTTAGCATCTGCTTGCTTAGCGAGCTCTATAGCTCTTCTAAAGCATCTACAGTTAATAACACTATTAATTTTAACTCTGCTTACCTTCTTAAACTCAGCACTAAATAGGTGACAATCTAGATCCTTTTACCTCTTTAGCTCTAGTAGCAGCTAATTATAATGTAGTTAAGTCTTTAGCGCCTCGCTAAGTAGCTTTGCTAGTGCTGTAGAGTTAATATAGGCAGCAAATGTTACTAGATACATGCTAAAGCTCTTTAGCTTCTAACTTCGCTTACCCTCTATTACGTTCTCCTGTAATAGTTAACTAGCAATCTCCTCTTATTACTTTGCGTTATTTATTGTTTAATTTAGCTCTTCTCCCTCTAGAGCTAGAGCGTAGCCTTTCCCTTAGCCTATGTCGTCTAGTAACTAGCGCAGTCTGTGCTTCTCTAGCGTCTCTTTTAGGGTTATAAGAGCTAGTTAAGTATCCTTAATCTTAGCCTTAGATTCAGAGTCAAACTTAAGCTCTAGCTTAGGCTTAGGCCTATAGGAATAGTCTTCTAGTGTAGATAGCTAATTAATTAATATGTTGCTGTAATCAGGCGTCTCCTTAATATTGAGCACCTCTGCTGCCTCACAAATATAACTCTTCTTTGCGTACTTTTCTTGCTTATTATAGAGCTTGCCTTACAGAAAGACAACGTCTTAGGTTTGTATAACTTATCTAATTGTTAGTAACTATACTCAAAATATATTAGTTAAATCGAAGCCTACTAGGTGGCTAATTAGAGCTTAAGATTCGAGCTTGTCTCCCCTAGGTAGCTTCTTGTTGAGCACATACGCTCTCGCTCTAATCACCTTAAGGTGAGCGACTAATAGCTTCACTCCCTTAACTTTAGTGTACGGGCATTCCTATCGTATCGCTTCGGTTAGTGTACGATTAAGTAGATATATAGCTGACATAACGCACTTGTTGGCGTACGCCTTTAGTAGGCCTGCGTGTAGGCGTATAGCTCTGCCTCGAATTATAATAGATTTGCCTGCGCGTTTAATAGCTCTACTCTAAGCTTCTGTAGCTCTAGCCTTAATAGCGATTCTAAGATCTCTACAGAGCTCTAGCAGCTTAACATATCTAGTCTCTATGTCCAGCCTTACAATAATAACTTAACTCTAGAATTGCTACTTTATCTTAGCTAGTAATTGCTTAAAGACCTCTATTAGAGTAGTCTTTGTCTTATCTAGTATATAGTATCCTTCGTGCTACTTCGTGTATTAATTAAAAGTATAAAATAGTATTAATCGCCATTGTAGCAGCGCTCTCCTTGCTCTAGGAGCTGTATCAGATCTATGCTAATACGCTTAAACGGTCGAGTCGCTAGTTCTTAAAGTGGCCTTTAACTAATAATCTTTGTTAACGTGTTTATAAGCGTGCCGTCAGTACAAGCGAGCCGTCAACCCCACCAACTTTCCGTAACGCGCGATAAGCAAACTACAATGCCTCAACCAACTACAACTCAATTGCCCTATAACGAAGGAGATATCTTCCTTGCTATCTCAGCTATTAATAAAAATCAGATTCAGAGCGAAAATCGCGCTGCCTTAACGTTTAACGTCCCTCGATCAACGCTGCGCGACCGACGCGCCGGAATTGCTGCGCGACGCGATTACCAGCCCAAATCAAAGAAGCTTACCAAGCTAGAAGAGGAGGTGATTGTTGAGCAAATACTTGACCTAGATTCGCGAGGCTTTGCGCCCACTCTAGGTGCTGTACGAGATATGGCGAATAAGCTGCTCACTGAGCGCAGCGCAGGCCACGTTGGCCAGCAGTGGCCTAGGAACTTTGTCAAGCGAACAGACAGCCTCACAACGCGATTTAATCGACCCTAACGATCGACAGCGAGCCCTCTGCGAGGACCCGACGGTTATACAGGCCTGGTTTGAGCTAGTAGCACGTACAAAGGCCACCTACGGTATCTGCGACGAGGATACCTTCAACTTCGAGACTGGCTTTCTGATGGGTAAAATATCCTCCCAGCTAGTCGTTACTGGCTCAGAGAGGCGTGGCCGGCCAAAAGCGATCCAGCCAGGCAATCGTGAGTGGGTGACGGCGATCCACGGAATCAACGCTGCTGGGTGGGCAATCCCGCCCTTTATCATCTTCGCTGGCCAGTACCACCTCTCTGCCTGGTACGAGGGCGACGATATACCAGGTGACTGGGCTATTGGTCTCAGCGACAATGGCTGGACTACGAACGAGCTTGGTGTTGCCTGGCTGCGGCATTTTATCAAGCATACAGTAGAGCGTAGAGTGGGCGCGCGTCAGCTACTGATACTTGACGGCCATGAGAGTCACAACTCGCTCGAATTCCAGGATATCTGCAAGAAGAACAAGATCTACACTCTCTGTATGCCGCCACATTCGTCACACCTTCTGCAGCCGCTTGACGTTGGCTGTTTCTCGCCGTTGAAGCGGGCGTACGGGCGCCAGGTCGAGGGCCTGATACGCGACCACATCAACCATATCACTAAGCTTGAGTTCCTACCAGCCTTCCGCGCCGCCTACGACCAGTCAATTACAAAGGAGAATATCTGCGCAAGCTTTCGAGGCGCTGGGCTAGTCCCACACAATCTAGAGGCGGTGATATTAAAGCTTGATGTGAAGCTTCGTACGCCGTCGCCAGCAGCCCTACTACAGACCCTATGGGAGTCTGCAACACTAAGCAACGCGCGCGAGCTAGGCGCTCAGTCAACTCTAGTTCGTGAGCGGATCCAAAGGCATCAAGGATCCTCTCCTACATCAGTTATCCAGTCGCTTGATTGGCTTACAAGAGGGGCTAAGAGAATAGCGCATTCGATAGTAATTATGCGCGATGAGATAGCTAGTCTACAAAGGGCAAATAAGGCAGCCACAACGCGTAAACAGCGCAAAAAGAAGCGGATCTAGAAGCGAGGCACTCTATCAAAGGCAGGGAGAGGATATTATTGCTCAGAGGCTGTTGAGCAGCAACTAGAGGGAGAAACGCGGTATAGCCAGGCGCGGTCAGGTGCGAGCCGGCAGGCTTCAGCGCGCTGCACGCGCTGCAGGGAGCCTGGGCACAACTCACGTACGTGCAAGAAGGCTTCTATAGATACTGCTTGATTTAGGAAAGCTATTATATTAATAGAATTTTGATGTGTTGTTAAACTACGTGGCTTTTTAAGTGTAGAAAGTTGGTAGGGTTGACGGCTCGCTTGTACTGACGGCACGCTTGTAAACACGTTAGCTTTAACTATATACATGTTTTATAGTCCTTCTACTTTAGTGCTTAGCTATCTATAATATGTAGGCCTTTAACGTTCTTAGGCAGGTGCTTAATCGCCTCTCTGCCAGCGTGACCCCATATAATATGTGCTTCCTCTGCAGTTAACTATAGTAGCTTCTTAGGCTCGTATAAAGGCTTCTTGCGGGCGTATGTTAAGGCTGCAAGTAGAGAGCTAGCGTCTAGTCTCTCTATGCCTTTAGCGTCTATTAACCAGTGTCCGCTGGTATAGTTAAGCTTGCAAATAACGTTCTTCCAGCTCTTTTAGTATAAGCAGTCACAGGAACACCAAAATCGTGATTCCACCCACACGACCGTGTGGGGGGTTCCTGTAGTATGAAATTGTTCGCCTGAACAAGCTGATTACTAGAATCACGTTCTTTATCCGCAAAAAGCTGGCGCTGTTGCGATAAAGAGACCAAAAGCCAAGATGCAGAGTTTTCGCTCTGCCAAGACTTGGTCAAAACCTTTCACCCAAACTAAGTACCGCTCAGGCGACTACTACTACTTGTTCAAGCTTGAGGTTTTCCCCTACGAGGTTTTTACTCAAGGTACAAGGCAGCTTGCTAACTCGTACGAGGTCCTACTTCGTACGAGGTAGGGGGAGGAAGACAGTACGGGAGCAGAGCTACAAGGGCGAGGGAGAGAGGGGCAGGACAACAACACCCTCACAGATGAGGGCCGGCTACTATAGGTATCTAGGTGCCTGTAGTAGCAGGTAGACCTATTAAAGGGAGGATGGGCTATGTACAACAAGGCTACTGTGGTAGCCAGCCGGCAGGCACGAAATGCTTTCTGTAAATACAGCTTAGCACGTCCCCATGCCCCATGGGAGGCTAGAACATTACGTTCCTGGACGTTAATCAATACTACTACTACTACTACTAGTATAAGCAGTCTCGTCCTAAGTCAAAATGAATGCCTATTAATCGACAGCGTGACAGGCCAACAACATTAGTAAGAAATCCTGGGACATATGTAACATATATGAGCTCTATCTGCTCCGTGCCTCTAGGCGTGTTAATAAGTAGGATAATATCTCCCTACTTGTGTATTAATAGCTCCTAATCTTTAGCCTTAATAACTTCACCTGTCCTATTAGCTCGCTTCTTCTAACTATAGGCTCTGCTGTTAGTGACGTGTGTGTTTGATCCTGGATCAAGAATCCATTGATTAATCAGACTTGGCTTAACTGTCTGCTTGCTTACGCAGTCTAAGCTTATAGTAAGCTGCGATACATAACTATTTAGCGTGTTAAGCGTAGGACTGTGATTATTAAACTGTTAAGGTGCTATTAAGACTGCAGACGCTGCCAGTTCTGCCTAGTCTCTAGTATTTGTCGCGCTCCTATTTGCTTTAAGTGCTGCCTTTATAGCTCCTTTAAATAATAATTAGCTTGCTATAGCCTTATTAAATCGTTCTTGTATCTTAGGTTTAGGTATCTATCCTTAAGGCTTGCCCTTTGCTCCTAGATACTAATAGTCCTTAAATTAATAATTAAGACCATATATACACTTAGGCTTCTTATCTTAAGTCTTTTCTTTCTTCTCTATTGCCTGTGGCTTATTAGTGCTAATGCCTAGTGTGGAAAAGGTGCCGAGCGATAACACTACTGGTCTCGTCGAACGCTAGTATATAGTAAATTGAGCGATAAGGTCGTGTATGCTCTTAACAGCCTGTCCCTGGATCTGTGCTTCAAATAGATTAACTTGCTGAGTAGTTGCCTATGTGTCGTCAAGTCCTTTAACTGCGAGTAGAAAATCGCGCTGTGCTCGCGGCGATGTCACGTCGGGTAGGTTCGCTGCCTCGCACAGACGTACAACATGTAGCCACTCATCTAGCCAGGTATCAATATTGTTGCGGGGTCGGCTCTGCAGTTGCCAATACTTTGCTAGAAGCTGCAGCTCCCTCTCAGCCGTCGATGGGCAGAGGTGCTTCTTGAGCCTCTTCAATCGAGCGTACGCTGTATCGTCGCTCTGGATCAGATGTATATGGCGACGGCTGATCGTTCTGCCAATCTCCTGGGTAAAGTCGTCCAACGCTTTCCTCTTGATCGTATATCTAGCCAAGGCTCGATCGTAGCCTCTCTCCGCCTGCTGGTATCGCTGGAACTCCTCGGTCGTCATGTCTTTCAGCACGACGCCGGTATCCTGCTCTGTCCCCTCATGGTAGTGCTCTGGTATCACGGGCACTGGCTCCTCAAGCTGTTCGAGTGCCGCCTCGTCAAGATCCGGGTTAACCATAGGCCAGAGGTGATTTCGATTCGCGCTATCCTTACGTAGGAAGATCCATTCTTCCCAGTCTGCCGGCTTCTCGAGTATAACCGTCGTCCTCGTAACCAGTCCATCTAGCTCGGTCGTAGGCATCTTGCTCTATCGGCTCCTAGAAGGGCTCTCTTCGGTAATGGAACGCGTGCTCGAGGCTCGGTAAGGTAGCTTGGTGACGTAGCTCTGTTGACAGCTTGTCAACAGCTCCTCAGCAGCTCATCAGTACGCGTGCAGTAGCTAATACAGCGTTTGAAGTCGATAGCCAGGTGCTCAGCAGCTGCAGTGGTTAAAGTCCACAGCCGGGCTCATAACTGTGGGCGGGCAGGCATATAAGGACAACAAGCTGTATTGCTATTTGCAGAAAAGAGTGTGGAGTGAGGAGTCTACCAAGGAAGAAAGGAGAGGGCGAGAGCTTTATCTTGAGGGTAGTGGTCTGTGCACCTGGATGGAACCTTCTACACACACCACCTCTGACGTAAGTCACGTGGCTACAGTTAAACTCCTCAGCCAACTCCCGCAATAACGCGCCCGCCTCACACTTCGCGATAATTAAATACCATTGCTGGACAGATAATTCGGCATTGCGGCAACGATTTCCTGAAATTTCTACACCAAAAGAGCTCATATTGGTGGAGTAATGCAGTGTTGAAAATAGGGTGTTGGTGTTGGTGTACGCGCGTTAGCGTGTTGGGGGAACAGACTTTTGGCTTGGCACTGTACTTGAAGACCCACATTAGTGGGAGGACCTCTTGGTCTTGCGGGTTGAACTCCTGCCAGGTAATCCTCTTATACGTGCCTTTTCGCTTCACGTTGCTAATTTCTTATTGCATAGCCTGGAGGAAGCCTTCCCTATGTGGAGATGGCATTTTCATCACATCTCTATAGAGACGCGGCTTAGGAGGTAGCTTAGTATAGTGAAATTGTGTTTTTAATACTATAGCTAAGGCTGCTACTCTTCTAAAATAGCTTTCTAGATCTTGTTGACCCTTTAGGTAGTATGTGAGACTGACGACGGTTGCTATCAATCAGTTCTCGATTCTCTGCTTAGTTCGAGTCCGTTCGTGAGACAGAGTCTGATGTTTGACGCTTGCGCTTTCTTAAGGATGTAGGTTTTGGAGGTAGGCTGGCTGGCGTAGCTGATAATGAGCGCAGTGAGTTGTCATGAGGTGAGCCCCGTGAGCTGCTGTGAACATCAGTAGTCTCTGTTCAACTCGGTGTTAGAAGCTGCTAATAGTGACTTCTTATCTAGTGTTGGGTTGTTGTTACTCTTTGCGTCAATTGGCTTTGCTCTGTAATAGCAGCAGTCTGGCTGGACTAGTCTAGATTTAACATGAGCTCGTCTCCAGATAAATCTTCTGTAGCGCTGTCTTGGCTGCGTATTGAAGGTAGTTGATACTCGTGGGCGAATTGCTCTAGCTCAGAGCCTTGTAGGAGCGGATCTGCTTCATCGTGTGGTTGATAGAAGAGGTCTTCTCGGAAGGTAACGTCTCTCACACGAATGACTTTGCCTCTATGAGCTCGGCTTCTCGCCTTGGGCATCCAGATTCGGTAGATGTTTGACGAGTTGTAGCCAACTAGGTATCCTACTAAAGCTCGAGGACTGAGCTTGTCTGTTCGTGGTATCTGCTTGCGCAGTGCGTATGCTCGGCAGCCATAGACGCGTAGGTGAGCAATTGACGGCTTCTTGCCGTAGGCAATTTCGAATGGTGTTTTCCAGCCTAGTGATCGCGTGGGTGTGCGATTGAGTAGGTATGCTGCTATAGGGTAGATCTCAGAGCCAAGTGCTAGAGGTAGGTTTAAGGTGATCTTCATTAAACGACTCCTCTCGATAAGACTCCTGCCTGAGCGCTCTGCTGAGCCGTTCTGCTCCTTGGTGTGTGGAGCTCTAATCTGTAGCTTGATGCCTTCTCTCTAACAGTAGTCTCTAGCAGAGTCGTCTGCCAGGCCATATCCTCGCTCGTCGTCAGCAATGAGAAAGGTGACAGTTGTGTTGAATTCTCGTTTGATTGTTCGATCTAGTCGTCTGATAATAGATAGTAGCGTAGGCTTGTCTCGTCTAGGTATCGTGTAGACGAAATGGAACTTCGAGAATAGGTCAAACCCGTGGAAGACATATCAATCACCGTTGTAGGCTCTTGTGTTAAGCTCAATTAGGTCGATAGCGATAGTTTTAAAGGCTCAGGTTGCCCCTATCTTATAGCCTATCCAACGCGAGATAATCTGATGTGCTTTGCTTCGTAGGCATTCTTCGCAGTGAACTGTTTAAGGAGCAGTTCCAGTAGCTGGCTGTATGCCTGTCACGTAACTTGACAGTTGGTCAATCGCATCATTACTTGGATGTCCCATAAGGACATAGAGCTGGGCCTTGCTCAGCGATCTTGATTTAGGCGGTAGGGCTAAGTACTGTGGCCAACGTTGATGGGTAGCGAATGTTTAAAGCTGAGTAGATTGGGTAGATGGAGGATCAGTTCGATGGACTACTAGCCAGTGACCACCTAGCCTAGTGAGGCTAGCGATGTCTTCAACTCTTAACCCTGATAAGTTGGACCAATACAGAGTGTTTCTGCCTAAGTCGAAATGGACGTTTAACGATAATAGTCAGGCTAGAGAGACTAGGCTTGTAAAGAAGCTTAGTATTAAGGCGACGCGCTTGAGCTTTGTCTTTTTCTGTCCTTGAGGCGTCGATAGGAATATCTCAACTTCTCCCCATGCCTGAATAGCCATCTCTGTGCCTCCTGCGAGGACAACATCGTCTAGCGATGCAGGAGCCTTCCATTGGAACTCGGTAGGATTGTTGCAGATGTCAGCGTTGACAACGTACCGTAGCGAGTACGGCCGCAAGTACGGCCGAGCCGTGCACGGTGTATAGAGTGCGCTTTCAACCTTGAAATTAGCCAACATACAATCTGTGCACGGCTCGGCCGTACTTGCGGCCGTACTCGCTACGGTACGTTGTCAACGCTGGCAGATGTGGATATCAGTGGCTGGATCTAGCGTCCATAAGTGGAGGAGCGGGAAGTGTTGTAGCGTTGGCCCGTTATTAAATGCCGATAAGTAGACAGCGTAGGCCTCATGTGGAAGGTCGCCTGTAGGTGCATCACCTGCGTCAATTTCTATCAAATCAGGTTCTGACCCATAGCTCCCTTGCATCCTACGCTTCTTATAGCGCTAATTATTTTCCCGAATCTTGTTTAGTATGCCTTTCGTATCCTTGGCTTCGTAGTCAACTATCTTCTTGGCTTTTTCAGGGTTTTCGACGAATCCTCCTCCGCGCTGTGAGGTGTCGATGTACGGACACTGTCCCCAATAGTGTAGATCCCCACAGAGACACGGTTTTGATGGCTTTGATGGCTTGTCCTGACGAGGTCTCTTTCTGTTGTTTTGTCTATATGGAGACTCCTCTTGATTCAATGTAGCTGCAAATGCTTCGCCTTGGATAGTTGATTTTGTTGCGGTCGTACGATAGTAGCGCAGGTATCCTGCTAGTAGTTCAGGTAGTGTTGGCTGGACAGTGGAAGCACGGGACGTCATAAGTCGTGGTCGTGACTGCCACGCCAGCATTAAGCGATATTTGCTGGCGTACGGTGCAGCGTGATATTGCGCGTGTGACTGTGACAGACCGACAGTGCGGCTGAGAGTGCAATCTTATCGTGTGAACACGCCGACAGCGCACACCCTCAGAGGCTCATTGGCAGGCGATTGCGGTCGCCCGTTCATTCATTTGCAATGAATACTGTGGTGTTTCCCTCCTTGTTAAGAACATAAGCGGAATAAATGTGAAGTATATTCTGAATTCTCCTGCAGTGAAAATAGCACTTGGGATGGCCATGGATTGGTGATGTTGACAAAAGTGGAGAATGGTGGAGAAGCCTAGATGCATGACAAGGTTCCCTGGTGGGATTGGAAAGTTTAGCTATCATGAAGAATACTTCGCGCACGTTCCGTACACAGTATAACGCTGTGAGAGAAAGCTGTAGGTGTGCTAAAAAACGCTGTGAATTAAGGTAAAGCAATGAGACTAGTTTGGCGACTATTTAGGGACACTGTTAAGCATGTGCAAATTAGCCAGCCCCTTATGGAGTTAATCACGAGCTGTACTATAGTCTATAGCTATTCCCTACGCTAATAACACTATTACTACTAGACAGGCAGTTACACGTCCATACGTGTATAATAAGAAAGATAATAATAATAGAGATAGCTAGGATTAGTATAGCAAAGGCTAAACGCCTCCTAATATTGCTAATAATATAGCAGCACAATATAAGTTGTGTGGCAAATAGATCGCCTTAGCTAGTTTGTTCTACAGTGATAATAACTATAGAATTATAGATTTTGACTTATAGCTTGCTCTTGGCTAGTTTAGCTGCCTTGTGCTTAGCTATATTAATAAGGGTTACTAGATATATTTTTAAAGGCAGTAGGAGAGGATAGGCAAAGGTTATAAGAGGCTCTAAAAGAACAATATAAGGCTATACAACCTAAAGAAGCTGTAGTATAATTTCTAGGGTAAGATCTATATAAAGTGGCTGCAAGAGGTGTTAGGCATATATAGGTACGCGCTTGTATTATAGGATTTCTATAGGAGATAGGTGGAGTGAGGTTAACGCTAGGGAAGTATCCTAGAGGTTAATAGGTTGTTGACGGAGAATAGTAGGGTACTATTTAGTGTTAGGAGTAGGTAGCGCGCGCGCAATTTATTGTATATTACAGCGGCGGCAGAGCGTGCGTGTAGTAGGTTATCTATTGTCTGGTAAGGTAGTGGGCGGGCAAGTAAGTTAGGGTGTTGTTATTGTGAGTTTGTCGTCTTAAAAGCTGGGGGGAGAAACGTTTGTGAAACTTTGACGCGCTCTGGGTCCTGGGGCTTGGCGCGCATGTGACGTGATGTCACATAACGTCACATAACGTCACGTGGGCGCCGTAACGCAATGAAAAAAAAGCAGTAACATTAATTGAACGTAGTGGGGCCACTCGAAAACCGAATAAGTGGAGGCAGTTTATACTCTTGCCCAGGAGGGAGGAAAGCTTAGCATAGAAGGCAATACATATTGCGAGGCTACCAAGCTAGCAGGACAACCTGCTGCACGTCGAACCCTACGTAGTCACTGATTAGCGACAGGAGCATTTTTCAGAGTGCCGTTTCGACATTTCAACTGCTGCTGGACGCAGACTCATAACCACACATCAAGATCAAGCAGGAAGAAGAATTCGATAATTGCGAGCGGATTTCGAGAAGAATATTGAAATTGCTACCGCTGGCCGTTCGGACTGCACGTCGCAGGAAGATGTACCCAAGCTCCGAGAACTTTCCAGTCATGAAAAAAATCCCGTCCGTAACAATAGCTGAAAACTCCTGCAAGTTGTGTTGCTGATATCAAGCCTCATAACGCCGCGACCATGCGTGGGATGAAATCATAGCGCCCTCGTCGCAGGGGCACCTTGGGATAGTGTGGCTATACGCTGTGTACAGAGCCGTCGACGGCGATATTCGTTTACGAAGGGATGGCTTCGTAGCCGCTGTCGTTGTGGGCCGCGCGGTTGGAGAAGAGGTAGTAGATGAGCATGCCGACGAGCGGGAGCAGGAAGATGACGAGGCACCAGATGGCCTTGTTCAGCGGCGGGCGGTTGGACTTGATGATTTCAACTGCGCGATGTCAGCGAATGTTAGGACGCACTTCCAAGGCGATCTAGACGTACCCCATGCAATGATGTCCAACACAAGAATGATGAAGCCAACAATACCGCCTCCGGTAGGGCCTTGCCACGAGACGCCTTGAGCGGTGATGGGCGCCGCCTCGACGAGCAAGGACAGCGAGAGCTGGAGAAGGGCAGCGAGGACGAACTGGAACATGGTGGCGGCAGCTGGGGTTCAAAGGTGATAAAATGCGGGTATCGTGATGTGTAACAGGAGAAGGGCTGAAGAGGAGGGGTTTATATGAAGCAGTGGAAGCCTGGTAGGATCTCACGCGGCGCAAGCGCCATGATTGTAATGTGACGTCACTGTCCACGCAATTGCTGATCAGGCGACTCACACGGCCGCCCGCATGGGCCCCACGGAGCCGCAACTTCTCGAGAACTTCACTTGCCGTACGACTTCAATGTTACTTGAATACAATGCGTCCCAGTTTCCTTTCTGCACCCTGAAATTAAGCAGGTCAAAACGGGGGAATCATTGCGGTAGACCACCAGAACGGTGGCAGCACGTTTCGGTTAGGCACTAGTCCGTATGGGGAACCTTGGAACGACGCCTGTCACGTGATATCATAGAAACTTGGAACCTGGGAACCTTGGAATGGAACACTAAAAACGATGAAGGAGCAGTAACTCCAACCGAACCGAAGAGTGTGAAAATTCAAGGCAGCACAATTGCCGCCTTCAGAAAGACAGGCGTATGGGACCAATAAGACGGAAAAAATACCATGTTATCGACTCGCATAGTCGGCATATAGCACCGTTCCTATGAGTCCGTGGATCACTGTGGCTGATGCACTGCATCGCCACAGCAATCATTGGCCAAAATTTGTGGAGCCTCGATACGAGTACGACGGCACAAATCCTGCCCCTCCGTATCCATCTCATATACACCCAATTGCAATGTTTATCAAAAGACCAAATTCAGCAGCCCTATGCTCACAATGTACCCCCTCTTCCCATTACTCGTTGACATTAGTGCGGCTTCCAATCGTTCCCCGCTCACAATGAGTGGTGGGACGCCACGTTCGGCAAGGTTAAGTTAAGCCTTCAGGGTTTGTTGCCTAACGAGTGCCAACTGTGTCTTATATTACATAACACATTCTCTCGGATTTCTGAGTTCGATTCGGCAAATACTGTCATCAAAATATCCGCCCACGAGCTCGCCCGCCATAAGCATTTGGAACACAACACCTGTCTGTTTAGAGCATGCGGCGCGGAGTTAGCCCTGGCTCCGATTTTACCCGTTGTGACGGCCGACGACGGAGAACTCATGAACGTATTCGCCGGTCGACCTGTGCTACAGTCATTCAACCCGTTGCTGGCGAAGATTTGGATGGAAAAATGCCAACAGGAACACACCGCCTGTAAACCGGATCACTCCTCAAAAGATTTTGATTTTCCATTTCGCCTCATCGATGTACAGGAAGGAAGGCTGGTAGATGCACCCACAGATGCCCGCTATGTGGCGTTGAGCTATGTTTGGGGCTGGGTGAAGCAGGTCATGCTGAAGAAGACGAATAAGAAGTTCCTGGAACAACCCGGGTCTATTACCCCAGAAGGCTTAACTGATGCAGAAGGAGAATATGCTCATGTCAAAGAAGCTGTGGATACAGATGGGAGAGTCATGCCTCGAACGATCCGTGAAGCGATACGGCTCTGCCAGCTCATGAACGAGCGCTACTTATGGACAGACTCGCTTTGCATTCTGCAAGACGATGAAATTCAAATGGATAATGGAGCTTGGACGAATGTCGACAAACTAGCACAGATCCCTAAAATGGATATCATTTACGGTGCATCTACACTGACTGTCATCGCTGCATGCGGTACAGATTCCAACGCAGGATTGCCAGGTGTACACGCAACTCCTACACGAACTCAAACCATGGGAAAAATCGGCGATCAGATCTTTGTATCGGTCCGGTATGACCCTCTAAGCAGTTTCTGGAATTCGATCTGGTATAGCCGCGCCTGGACCTTCCAGGAGTTCCTCCTTTCGAAACGCCACTTGATATTCCTACCGGAGCAAGTAATCTTCCACTGTAACACTTTGGCCTGGTGCGAGGATCAGCCACTCGAGTATATCGATGACCCGTCAGCGTCGGGTAACGGTGTTCCATCATGGACAAAATCGTGGAAACTAAAACCGTTTCAAATACCAGTGCGATCGAAATGGGCAGACGACATCTTCTTCCCTGGAATATTTATTAACCAGTATTTTAGCGAGTGGCTGAAGAACCTACTGAAGCGACGTCTGACAGTACCATCGGATATATTATTCGCATTCGAAGGGACGCTCTCAGCGTCAAAACGCTTTCTGGGGACATTTCATCACGGGCTTCCAGTCGACTTCTTTTGCGAGTCCCTCCATTGGACGGTGGGGAAGAATGGAATGTATGGTCCGACGGTTGTTCTGTATCAGGGCCTCACGCAGCGACGATCAGGCTTCCCTTCTTGGTCTTGGACCGGCTGGATGTGGAACGTCGCACCTTCCGAAGAGTTCGCCATGTCCTATACGAAGTCGCCTGGTCATTGTTGTCGGGTTGGTATTTGGGGAGTAAGAGATTCTACAGATGGTGGCATTGAGCTGTGGGAAATGTGTTCTCCGGATGTCCAGAGATGGGAGCGCTTGAATATGTTTCCACATGCGGCCTTCGACGTGGGCGACGACTGGATCAACACCAGCCTCCCATATCACCTTGAGCTTGTGAAGAAATCAGCAATACCTATGAACTGTCTTCTCATTAAGACTGTTACCTCCTCCATCTTCGTCAGCCCCCAACCGCTAAATCAATACAGCAATGCGTTTCGCGCGTTCCCGTCGTCTGATTTCACACCTGAAAGGCCCCTCGGCGGTATCAGTCTCTCGGGCGAGTGGCGGGACAAGATAGAAGCCGGTCTGCAGTTGAAGATTATCGTTGTAGGCAATTTCTTCTTCGGCCCTGATACACAGTTCCCGGATCAAACGGATGAGGATGACCCGACTATCAAGTGCTTGGTCGTCATCGATGCTGGCGGTGGGGTATTGGAGAGGTGGAATACGTTCGCGGCAAAGGCTTCGCTTATGAAGAGTTTGGAGTGGGTGCCTATTGTAGCTATATTGCAGTAATACGGCTACTTAACCGTGTACGCAAAGTGCGCCAAGTTCTCTTTCTGGGTGGCTACTTAAAAACGCAGGTAAATGAATGTCTATCAGTCCACAAAACAGTATTCGTCCTTCGACAAGGCTCAGAGTTTCGGCAACTCGGCTGTTTACCCCCACCGGCTCCACTTTCGGTCAAGATCTGTTCGCTGTGCTCTGTCCCACGAGACGCACAAACTAAACTAACAGGTTAAAATTATCTCATGACCCCAACAAACCCAGTTTTTGCGAGCAGCACGCGGCAATTGGAGGGTTGTTATGCGGCTTGTCCAGTAGCAGCTGATCAGACAAACCCAGGACTTCGATGTTGCGTCTGTCCCCATGAAACGCGTAAACAAAAATACAACAAGGACCAACACCTTCTGGTGGAAAAACTCCCGTTTTGCGAGCGTCACAGGGTGTTTGTATCAATTTTATGCGGCATGTTTAGTAACAGGTGACCAGAACGCCAAGCATAAACAATCATCATCCAGTTCCAGTGGAGTCATATATAAGGAGACCAGAGCGCTGGTCCAGATCTTCATACCCAGATCAACCCACTTGTCTTTTTCGGTAGCTTAGCTTGGAATAAGTTCGTCCTGAAACCAATTTCTGATCATCGATATCTTGGTAGCCTTCAGCATGGCCACATCAGCAGCCCCCAGCAATTCGAGTTTAACTGCCCCTGCCCTCTCTACCGGTGGCCAAAGCTCAGAAACTGCAGCCTCGTCTATGTACTCAACGCCTCTGAGTGTTACGTTCGAACGCCATCCCCGTACCAAGATCCTAATTATAAAATGGATTAGGAATACAAGTCCCGCCCCTGGCTCGGACGCAACAGGAGGCACCCAGGTCTCTGTTCAGGATAAGGGACAACCAACACCTTCCTCATTCAAAGCTGCGAGTCCTGCCTCTCTTGCTCAGAAAACTACGCGGTTTGGAATTTACCTAACCTCTTAGTCCTGCCAATCGATACGTATGAGCTTCATTGCAGCGAGAACCCCAGAAAAGAAGAAATTATTCGGAGCCAGAAGCTTAGGCATTCAGCGATCCAGGAATGTCTCACACTTATTCCCCAGTTAGAATCCGTCAGCAAGAGAATCACTCTGCATATCAGCCACGGGAAATTACCGGCCGACAAACTTATCATTCCCATTGGCCAAAGCGACATGGGTACAAGACCTTCAAAAGGAGCTTTCCGAAGAAAAATTAGTCGTCCTCGCCAGCACTAAATTGACAAAGAAAGCCCAAGGTTCCTCTGGCAATGCCGTATCCAAGATGTGCTGTATTATGAAGAAAGGGCCTCATAAGGTCCTTAACATCCAAAGCCCCAATTACTTAGAGTATTGGGGTCTCGCCATTCGAAAATGCGCGACACAGAACATGAACCATGTGCAGACTCAGCGCTTGGGGTATGGAATAGCTAACGACTTCTTCTACGACATTGTACAAGGGTCTCATGACCTGGAACCTCGCTAGCTCAAATACCCCATACAAGGACCCTTCGAGAAACTAAGCACGGTGAAGTTCAAAGTGCGACAGCAAATGTCATTGTTGGGATTGTCAGATCGGAATACATCAGACTTATCCGGTACCGAGCACCAAGTGTTGCCCGAGGAGTCGCCCCAACTCAGCCCCGTAGATACTAACTGCGCGGTGTTGAATTTCAAATTCGATATCGTTCCAGTCATACTGAATAACAGCATCGTAAGCAACGTTCTTATTGAGCTGTTTGGTCCCTCAATTCTAGGAAGCGGCTCGACGCAACGTTTGAATACGGTTAGACACATGCTTCTCGGACTTCGAGTACGTTGTATTTACACCATGGAAGCTGGAAAAAAGGGCCGGATCCTCACTATACCGAAACCAGGAGACCCTGAGACGGTGCAAGACGGACGTTCGTGCACCATCAATGATATCCGTCTTCCGGGAGACGTGAAGCGATTTGCTGTAAAAGAGTGCTTGTTCACGGTAGAGAGGTTTTTCAATGAGAGTAGGTCTAATTGCGTATAAACCAAGCTGTCAGAGTGCTAAGATGTGTCTAGTAGTAGTAGTAGTAGTAGTAGTATTGATTAACGTCCAGGAACCTAGGTTCTAGCCTCCCATGGGGCATGGGGACGCGCCGAGTAGCCATCTGGGGCCAGCCAGATGGTAAAGGCGATTCATGCTATAAACTATTGCCGTCTCTTGCAGCGGCTCGTAAGAGTCCGCCCCCCTCCGTGCGGGGGCTGAATCCGTGTCTTCATGCCTATAGGCTGAGATGTCGGGGTGTAGCTATTATACATATAACAATCCAAAGCAGGGGCAGCTTCGGCTGCCCTAAAGCTGTGTTGAAAAGTGCTAAGACCTTAGCGTAAAACTAGTATAGGAAAGGTAAGGATTATATAGACAGTAAGGAGAGGTAAGGAGAGTAGGAGAGCGTAGGGGAGGTTGCCTCGTGTGGCAAGATGTCAGGATGAGAGGCACCCCTGCTGGGAGCTCAGACAGAGTTGACGCCAGAGGAGCTGTCCCAGGTTATTGTCGCGCCCGCCAGCATCTGTGGCTTAGTAGGCAGTCTATAGAACTAATATTTATTTGTTAGTGTTAGTAGGGTTAGCAAGCTCTAGCAAGAGTTAAAAATCTTTAGGCTTAAGGGTCTTTAAGTATTCAACGCCCTCCCGTGTGGTGCTAGGAGGGAGAGGGGGTTGTTTTGGCTAGTAGCAGAACTTCCGGACCGCTTGTGGGCAGTAGACTATGTAGTCTAGCGCGAGGTCTGCCCTGCAGGAGCATCCTATAACTGCATTGTTGTGTTTAAACTTCTTATAGTACTAAGCGTAGTGTCTATAGCGGGTGCGTATAGATAGTAGCTTTGCAAGCGTTAGTTGTTGGAGGGTAAGCTCCTTTAGCTGTTTTGCAGGGCGATACTTGAGGTCCCACTGCATGTACTACTTGGACAGATTTGGTGTGTGCTTGCGCCACTAGTCTATCTCTGCGCTCCTAGTAAGGGCGCGAACGTCTGACTTAAGGCCTGAGGCCGTGGGTTTAGTTGCCATACCGTGTAGAGGTTTAGGGGTCCTTGCCGCGTTGTCTGCTAGCTAGTCTGCCCGTTCGTTTCCCTCTATATTGCAGTGTCCTAGGGACCACTAGACAGTAATGTCCAGGTTCTCAATTGTCTCTTAGCACCTAACGAACGCCCACTGCGAGGAGGGGGATAGGTTGCCTCTGATGCACCATATAACAAAGGTGCTATCTATGCACATGTATATGCATCTAAGCCGGTAGGCCAGCGTGCGGAGCGTGTGTGAGAGTCCTCGCCACGCGCCTACAGCTTCGGCATCGAAGACGTGGGACCTGGGGTTGAGGGAGCCGTTGCCCTGTATGGTGAGAGTCTGCCCTCTAAGATGTGTCTAGAAGTTCTGGAAAACGGAAAGATATTGCAGTATACGACTCTACCTCTCGCAAACATCGGAAAGGTGGGCAACAAGGAGCATTGGGTTCCACTTGAGATGCTTGTCGTCGACGAGGTCCAGATCTTGAGGAGTGCTGGTGATATCACAGATCTGTCAAAGTTTCATCCACGATTGACAAAGGCAATCATGAGCCAAGAGCCCAAGGATTTTGAGCACGATTATGTGTTAAAAGTCTTGAGGAAAGTTAGTAACGATGTGAGACTGCAAACCCTGCGACTAAAACTTCGCTGACATATTTTCAGTGCTTCTTCGCATTCACCGCAGTGCCCACATTCCTGAAAGCTGAGGCCTACACGCCAGAGCCTAAAGGTTTAATTCCAAAAGCTGCGAACAGCAAGAGGTGCCAATCGCTGGGACTACTCTACGTTGCACATCCAAACTCCAGCGATGAGACCCTAAATAACACCACCAACATGTTGAGGGGCAAAGTGCAGCGATTGAAATACCCTGCAAAGGACAGAATTTCTTTCTCTGAGACTGAGGTTATTCCCATTCCTTCCTTGGAGACATTTTTTAACAATCCGAATGTTATGATGAATCGGATTCAAAATCCAAGTTTTCTCCTCGCTGTGGTAGATACAACTGGGCGCGACCGAGCCGACGTGAGGCATATTTACCGCCAACTCAGTAGCTACGGTGATCGAACAGCCGGAGTCAATATCGTCTGTACAACCCTGCAATCGCTCACCGATCTTATAGATCGTGGCGCCGAAAAGATGGAGTCAAGTGGTCGCAACGAGGATGCGAAGTCCTATTTTCCTAACAACATTCTTCGAAAGATGAACTTGATGGCTATGGGCACTAACTTCGAACACGATGCTCTGAACCTACTCACAACGGCCACAGAGTCTACGCCTGTCGTGGTATTGGGTGGGCATATCTCGCATGCAGGACCTAATGCCATTAAATACTGTCCATCTGTCGCGGCAGTGGTTGGAAATACGAGGGTAGAAAATGGCTCGTTTCCCAGCAACTTTCCAGGATCTATACGTTTCCAATCTTCGGTCCGAAAGGTTGACCACAAGCGGAACCCACGTCTTAAATGCCAAGAAGATTTCTTCGTTAAAAACAATTGCATAGAAGGACTCAAGGACATGGCAAGGGAGCGATTCGTTAGCTGGAAAGAGTCGGAAAAAGAGAGATACAAAAAACCACACGTCTTGTTCTATCGGGATGGTCTAGACTTCGACGGCAGAGGCGTGCAAGGCGTCATATCCCCAGAGGAACCTGGCTGTGAGGCTGATGAGGAGACTCGTATATGCTATAAGCAAGCCAATATTGTTCACTTTGAAATGAATGCCATCGCGGAAGCCTACGAGGAGGTGTTCGGTCAAAAAGCCAACAATACCAACGATGTCAATGATGCCAAAATGCGTTTGGCCTACGTTCTCATCAATAAGAATGCTTCACCGCCCAGATCCAAGAAGCAGGACAAGGTGTCAGACCCCGAGAAAATGCCGGATCTGCACTTTGCTACTGAGACAGAAGAGAGTAAACCTAAATACTTTTACTATGTATTCTACAACGACAAAGACAATAAGTTTTCTCTTGATAGAGAGCAATTCGCAACAATGGTATGTTATTGCAGGTTCTCATCCTTTATTCTATTCATATTGACGATCCCAGACCAAAGAATTGAACAAGAGCTGTCAGACAGGAGACCCAGTCGCTATTGCGCTCCCCATTCACTACGCCCAGAAACTCAGCCGCCGCGCTTTCAATTACATCGACTTCTGCCGCACAGGCCAGGTCGAAAATATTCCTTCCGTTGTCCAAGCGGCAATGGGGAAAAACGGCGATGACGCCGCAAAGGGTCTAAGCATGAGTGAGGCTGTGACGGATTATCTGCGTGGTGTGAAAACTGCCCTCTTGCACAATCCGATGGTTAAAAGCACCCAACGAAACAATCCGTGGAAAGTGGAGTTTGATAAAAACATGTTCTATCTTTAAGGTTGCGAATTCGGCAATCTTGCAGTGGCCGGCCAAGGACAGTCTGTCTCAATTTGACCACACGCCCAGTATAATTCCTTTATTCGGAACTATTCAACATTCGGCGTTGCGCCTCCCCAGATTGAACCTGATTCTCCACATTCAGCGTCTCGGAATCCCTTTCTACCAGCCGTCGAATCCGCATTTCGTTTGTTTTGTCTCCTTTTTCTCAGCACCCCTAATCACACGCTTGTTCTCTTTTTTTTTGGCTTTCTTGTTACGACGAACCGCAATTTCCCACTAACGCAACCTGCCCGCTCTACCCATTCCTGTCTCAGTCCCTAACTGATTGACATTGGCTGCTCACGCGGCTTTGGATGGGATGCTTCCGGTCTGCACTCTGTTTTTGTTTCTCTTTCTTCGAAATTTTCTTTTTGGCTGGTTTGTGTCTTTCTTATTTCATTTTTGGTTACTTTCATTGGTTATACTGTCTTGGCGTTGCTTTTTCTTGTATTCATATCTAGCTGCTAGTTTTGATATTATCACTGACCGTAGTCACTCCCTTGAATAAAATAGTCGCTCCTTACTTAGTTTTCCTGTTCAGTGCTTCTGTCTCTATTTGATATCGTCCAACCGTGACGAATGCGCCCGTGGGCATGTACGCATTACAGAACAATGCCTGAACACAAATGTAGACTGACTATGTGGCGTTAAATTAACTACCTAGGCGTAGAACGACAAAGGCTTTCATCTCAAATAACATGACAAAAGAAGCAGAGCCCCCTGCTTAGTAATCAAAAAGAGCGTAAAAGGTGATCACAAAAAAAGCGCGTTCGAACTGCTAAGCGCTCTCAATCTACTTCAACCTCAAACCAAAAAAAGGGTCAAAAAAGGCGTTCGGCAAGCCGACCGTAGACTGACTATTTCACCTGGAACTTTAGCATTCGATCATTGATCCCAAATGTTTCATTGGCTCGAATACCGTCCAAGGGATAGTGCTCCATAGATAGTCATATTAAACGCCCCCATTATTTATTCCAGCATCCTAAAAGCTTTCTTTCCTAGTAGCTTTATACAGTGTACTCAACCGTGCGCGAAGATCTCTTTAAGATGAAATAGTACTATATCCAGTTATGTTACTTAGCATATTACTAATAATGGACATACATAAGCTCAATCAGCCTTCCCTCTCTCATAGTTTGAACTTCCGGCAAAAAACCAACTATCCCGCGCTCAGAACATCGCTTTCTATACCGAAGTAACGGCACAACGGTCCGGGAAACCAGGCAGCTAAATCCTTACAGCGCTTTCACAGAATAATCACCTCAAGCATAGTTTAAAAATTCACTCTAACCACGTCTACCTCTCCACAAGTTCGAAATGTTGCTTTATGGAGAACATCATTCGGGAATCCGGATTGTATTTTTGCAAAAGGTGGCTTGTTTGCCACAGGACGCGATCTCCGTGTCATACTTTTACAATACTGACGAGATAGAGAAGCAAGCTGGTTCGGTCCAACCTGAGTTCGCCATTCACGCAGGCCCCATACTCTTCGCGATATTTATTTCAGTCTTTTACGTCGCTCTACGGCGCGCACCTTTCACCGTTGTGTCAGAATTCGGTCCATCTCATAATAAAATTGCGCAAGGGCCACACTGGAACGTGTCCCCCTGGTGTTAGCTTACTATTTTTTGGCAGCTGAATAAGGTGATCACAGCGCGTAGAGTGACTTGGTAAGTTCTATAGCATGCCAAGAGAAGCGACGCCGCTGTGACAGCTTAATAGTCGTTATGGAGACAGATCGCCTATCAACACAAGCACATTGCGAAAGCGTTTGCTCCCAATAACTACATACAGGCCGATGTCCACACCCCGCGGATTCTATTCCGTTGCAACCTATAGATTGAATTCCTAATTGCCGAATCATCCCTCACGCATCATCCAACCCCTCGAACAAATGCACGCCCCACGCTCCACCAGGATTGTTAAACCTCACCGGGTCATCCCCCAACTCATCGATGTTCGCCAAATCATCTGTCTCAAGCCCACATCTCTTCGCCCCCAGATTCTCTTCAATGTATGCCTCGTGCTTGCTCTTGGGGATCACGCTCGTCCCGCGGCTCATACCCCATGCGAGCACAACCTGCGCAGCGGTGCAGTCGCGCTTCCCTGCGATATCCTTGATCGTTTCGTTCTCCAGGAGTAGCGGCGCTTTGGACTGCGTAGTCACCGAGCGGCGCCCGCGATCACCATAGGTCGGATTCATGTTGCCCAGAGGCGAGTAGGCGGTGACGGCGATGCCGTGGGCCTGGTGCGCGCGGACCCACTTGCTCTGCTGGAGGTAGGGGTGGAGTTCCATTTGGTGGACGGCGGGCTTGACGTGACTGTGTTTGAGCAAGTCCTTTAGCTGGGCGGGGGCGAAGTTGGAGACGCCGATGTGGCGGACACGGCCGGTTTTGAGGAGCTCGGACATGGTGTGCCAGGTGTCGAGGTGGTCGAAGTGGTATTTCTTGTCGTCGGGGCCTTTGCTGACGGGCCAGTGCATGAGGTAGAGGTCTAGATAGTCGAGGTTGAGGTCCTGGAGGGTTTGGTTGAGACCGGCTTCTACACGGTCGGGCGCGTGGCTGTACTATGTTAGTTGTTATAATTCGAACAAGCCTTTGAACGTACTGATCATTCCACAGTTTACTCGTAACCCATATCTGCTCTCTCTTCAGACCCGCTTTCTCTAACCCCTTGTGGATGCCCTTTCCAACTGCTTCTTCGTTGCCGTACGCGGCCGCGCAATCAATTTGCCTGTAGCCCTTTTCGATGGCAATAGCCACGGCACTCGTAGTGTTATCTTGACTCTCCTTCAAGTTCCATGTTCCGAAGCCAATTGCTGGTTGCGCAATGCCTTCCGGGTTCAAGACGATCGGTTGCTGCTTGTTGCGGCACTCGGAGAGGCCAATTAGAGCCGCAAAGGCAATGGATACGCGCATGATGAGCGGTTTGCCTTGGAAGTATGATGGTCAGATTTGAACATTGCGAGAGCTTCCTATCCCACCGATGTGCCTGAGACAATCATGACGTTGCTACAAATGCAAGGATGCAGGGAGCCGGGGAGGGGGGCCCGTCAACGCCGATCTCCGGCGTATATCCGACGCTAGAGCCTAGATAGCACTAGCGCAACTTGACGACACCACAACACCACGATCCTGCAGCCCCACCACGACCCCCCATACCTCCTACGGCTCCTACGTACATTTCGCCGGTTCAACGGTCGTTCAACTCAACTTGGTCAACGTGTCTACTAATTGCTCACGCTCAACTCGCAAGTCAGCGCGCATTCTAAACCTCGACGAACACGGCACCAGTTGCCGTGCCGGCCCTCAGACCTGCATCAAAAGCCTGGACCGTTGCCAGTGACAGCTATCAACCAGTGGACATATCCTCAAATCCAAAGGACTATCTCACTCATCTGCAACATCGCCCCTCCTAGATGCACCAGTGCGTCGCCGGTTCGTTGTGATGCCTCTATACACGACGAGCGCCCCCGCGGGTCGTTCGACCTGGGACATCTGGGTACCTCCTCTGGCCTTGTTGCGCCAACGTGCCTCTGATTCCGTGCAGCCAGGCTGAGCCAGCTACCACCGTGCGGAGCAGCTAGTCTGCACGTGGAATGACTGCTGGCCAACTTTGAGTGAGTCCTAGCCTGGCCGTGCCCGTGCGAGTCACAAACTCCCAATGGCTCTGTAAAACAATATCGACCACTGTCGCCTCGGTGATTGTAAGTCTGGCGCAGTCACCCACTTGGAAGGACTCCCACCTTGGCTATATCTGTGCCGTCACAAACACTAAATGACTCCGCGGAACAACTGTGACCTTGATCTAACGAAGACACCAGCGTGGAATAACCCTCAGCTTGGCCTTGACTATGCGAGTCACAGCTTTAAATGCCTCTGTGCAACAGTATCCACCAATATCACCTCGGTGACTCACGGTCTAGTGAAGTCGCCCTCGTGGAATGACCCTCACCTGGGCGGCTTTGCCGTGCCCTTTCGAGACACGGGTGTCTAAACCGGGATTGTGCAACATTATCGGCCAATACCAGCCCTAGCTGACCTCTTGGGCGCCAAAGCACGATCCCGTCCATCGCCTGGGACAGCTGACCCCAGTGGCCAAAAGGTGTGTCGACTCTGCTGTGAGTCAAAGAGCGAGGAGTCATGGCATCATTCTCCACGCGGATTTTCTGGACATACCGAAGTATAAAAGCTCCTTCCTCGAGTGTGCAGCAGCCTATCTTTCCTCATACACTCCATACCGGCCTCTTCTTTCTTTGAATATCTTTATCATACATTCTTTGTACCTTTCCTCCACAATACCTAAGCAAGCATCTATTCTGCGCCATAGACATCCCTCTAGTGGCCAGTTATCAGCAAAAACCTCGACTATGTCCTCTTCGAAAGATCCATCTACACCTTCACCTGAGAAGTCTTCTGCCCCCGCTCGGCCGGCACCGCCCAAAAAGACTAGCAGTTATCATTCCGACATGGCCCCTACAATCATTGAATCAGAGACTAGTTTGACGGAGGAAGAACTCGAAAAACTCTATAATGACTTGAAAGGAGGGCCCATTTTCAAAAAAGAGGACATAGCGTTCATGGCCAAACAGAGGCGGAGCATTCACGCACGGCGCAAATCTCTGGGTGACAAGGTCGACTTGACATTTAAAGATGTCACTGGAGCAGAGCATCGAGAGACGATCGATCGGACGTACCTGTATGGCCATGGAGCGGTTCCAGAAGGCATCGGAGAACCAGTTATTCACTTCTACTCGCATTAAACTCTCTGCGGCGGCCCCAACGGTCCACCCGAACCTTTCTTCCCACTTTGGTGCGTCGAAGAGATCTATTAACTGTACGTAAGGTTGCATTCCACTAGAGTACTAATGTTCTACTTATTGGAAATGCGTGGAGTAGGCGAGCCTCTTATAGACAAGGAGATTGTCGCGAAATTTAAGAAGGATTGGGAATGCTACGCGAAACGAGAGGAGATGTGAGGAGTAATAAGTAAAGTGGAAGTTCCTGTCACCAAGATTATCTGCTTTGGTCTTGGTTCGACCGCAAGTTATAATGAAATGCTTAGTAATTTTCCGCTGGAAATTCCCTGAGCTCCACCTGCTTTGATAGTGCAGTATTTGGCCGTCTTTGACCTGGCGGAAGCACTACAGGCGGATGACCCTTCGAAACCGAGGATTCCCATCTTTTTCCAGGATCCGGCTTACCGGCGAGACGACAAAGACTTTCTGAACTCGATTTCACGCGACAGGAAGTTTCCTGTCGAGTTCTTGGAGCAGTCCCAAGGGCTGTTGGAGATGGACGAGAACACACTCGTACTTGCGTATGGAGTCCAAGTTTTCCCGATCCGGCAATTGGTCGCCGACCTCACCGCTGAACACCGCGGACCAGCTGGATTCTTTTGTCGAACAGTGCACGGCGCTCGTCCGTGGACAGTCGATGGTGTTCCATACAAGAAGTACACCTGCACGGACGACATCAGAGACTTCAAGCACCAGCCGAACGATCCTGTTAACAAGAACGTTGTGAAAATGCTGAAGGGCTTCAAGAAGGTTTTTGACACTGAGAATAGTAAAAACCCTCTATATTGGGAGTCTTGATTGTATCTGAAGAGAAACGATACAACCCCCCCAGGCCCTTCGACCGGACAGGCTGTCCATGCCCATTCGCATCGGAGGGTTGAAACGGGCATGTCAGTCTTCCACTCTTTTTTCTCTATCTGTTTTCAATTGGAGACGCTCCAGCCACTCATTTAGCGAGCTTCTGGTCATGCCGTTTTGTCCGTGGGCCTTCACACTCATTTGGCGGGCTGCTAGCCACTGCGTGGGCGGTTTGGTTTCTGGTTTTGGGATCTTGTTGGTAACTGTACCCTTTTCTCTTCCGGCTACTTTCTTTAATACAATTTAATCATCTGTTTTACTTACACGGCATCTACTACTCTAACTTGTATACTCTAATGCATATCTATTACCCTGTTCCTCGTCTTAACACCCACACTTCGCGCACTACTGCTCCAGCTCAACAGACCCTGCTGCGCGACGCCCGGTGTTTTCCTTCCCTCCCTTCAAGACACTACACTACACTCAGTCTGCAGAGCAGACTCTAGCGCTTGTGTTCGTGTTGGGCGCGCGATCCGCGCTTTGCGAAGCTGCATCGTCCTGCATCGTCCTGCATCGTCGTCGGCTCGGGCTCTGGGCGTCCGCGCCGTGGTGTGGTGTGGTATCCCCGCGCGCCGCCGTGCGGGAATTCTTTTAATTGTAGGCGCGCGTCGTGGTGAGCTGTGAGGGGGGCATGCATGTGGAGAGGGAGAGGGAGGAGCTGTAGAAGTATGGCGGAGGGAGGGTGCTGGTTACGCTGTTGAGGATGACTCGATTGGGTTGAGGTGTCTTGAGGAGAGGACGGTGGGGGAGGTTGTGTATGGGGGGTTGTGCCTTCCGGATCTGTTGGGCGAGCGACTTGCCTACGTCAAAGACAGAGCGAGAAATCTTCTAGAGAAGTGAGTAATAAGAGAATCCATCTAGATTGGTACAACAAGCCGTGGCCGTTTGGAAGTATTCACACATTGCTCGATACTATACAGATTTCTTGACATTTTACAATGGCCCACGTTCAAGACCCGCTTACATCTTGCCGCCGGTAAGCGCTTCGGCGACCTTCTTGACGCGCTCCTTGGCCAGAGCAACGCCCTCGCTTCCCTTGAGCTTGTTGAGCCTCTCACCAACACCGTCGGGTATTCCTCCTTCCCAGGGGCTGACGCCGTTTCCGGTCGTCCTATTGACCTCGCCCTGGGCGTCCCAGCGCACGGGCAGGGCATCGGTGCCAAAGGCCTTCTCGATGGCGTCGTCCAGCTGCTGCTCGTTCACGATGAACTCCCTCGCATTCGTGTAGAGGTCATGAAGACGCGACCGGCGCACAGTATCCAGCTTCGCCAAGCGGCTCATGTATGCTCTCCGTCGCATGTTGGCGATCTGCACGCGCGGCGTCGACGGCAGCTCGTTGTTGAGGAAGTCGCGGATGCCCTTGGAGATGGACGTCTGCGTGAGGACGTCGACGGTCCGGGGCGGCGCCATGGCGAGGGCCCGTCGATGGGCATTGCTCCGTTGTATTTGCGCCGTGAGGGCGGAATCCGTGGCGACCTTGCGCGCGTGCAGCTCCTTGACGCCCTCGCGCAGGGCCTTTTTCCTCGCGTCGGCCAGTCGCTGCTTGTACAGCCTGTATTCGGCGTCTTTGCTGTACGGGCCCGGCTGCGCGGGCTTCCTGGCCTCTTGGGATGACTGGGCCAGGAACTTGTCCGACTCCTTGGGGAGCTTCGATCGCGTCTTGAAGACGTCGCGGGGCACGGGCAGATGGCCCTTTATGTCTGGCTTGAGGGGGAACGTCGGCTGCAGCGGCTTGGGCACTTCGATGTAGTTAGGGGACTCTGGGCCGAGAGCAAGCGTCGGCGAGGTCGAGGAGAAGGTGCGCAGCGCGGGGCTGGCATGGAAGCCATGGGAGACGGCGGCGGCCGGGCGTGCTGCCCAGGGGAAGCGGACTGGTATTCGGGGCGGCATGGCGATGGCCGTGGTGCTGGCAGTGGGGCAGTGGGAGACAAAGTCGTGGTTCGAAAAGTGAATTCGCAAGTTCACGTTCCGACCACGCTAACCCGCTTGCAGACCCTCCGGGCTAGCGTGCTAGTGCGAAAAAAGTTGGGCCAAAATTCACTCTGCGCCGCTCCTCCAACGTCGCCCAGCTTCCCCCCACTCGACAAAAACCATGGGCACCCACAAGAAGGAGGCGAACCGCAAGGAGCGGCAGGGCGCCACCGGCGATGGCATGGCCAATGTGCGTATGCACCGCCCAGTCTTCCCCGCGGCCGCACTAACAGCATGCAGGTCAAAGTCAAGGGCGAAAACTTCTACCGCTCCGCCAAAAAGGTCAAGGTGCTCAAGCGGCTCACCGACGGCAAGGCCCAGCACAATGCCTCGGGCAAGGTCACCAAAGCCGCCTCGTACCAGAACCGCGAGGCGCCCGTCGCCCGCGTCGAGCCCAACCGCAAGTGGTTCAACAACACGCGCGTAATCACCCAGGATGCCCTCGATTCCTTCCGCTCCGCGGTGCAGGCACAAGCCTCGGACCCCACGTCGTTTTTGCTCAAGCGCAACAAGCTGCCCATGTCCCTGATCGACGAGAAGAAGAACGTAAACGGCCTCAAGGAACACCAGGCGAAGATCGCCGTCGACAGCCAGCCGTTCAGCGACACGTTTGGGCCCAAGGCACAGAGGAAGCGGCCGAAGCTCGATTTTGACTCCATCGAGAGCCTGGCGGGACGGACCGACGACATGCACGACCAGTACCTAGACAGGCTGGAGGAAGCGAAGCTGTTGTCAGGCATGTCGGGGCAGGAGAACAACGAAGCGGATGGTGTTCTAACCACGGCAAAAGAAGCCATCTTCAGCAAGGTAAGTCCTCGCTAACCGTCCCCCTCCCTTACCCACGCACTAAACCTCGCACAGGGCACGTCAAAACGCATCTGGAACGAGTTGTATAAAGTGATTGATTCGTCGGATGTCATTCTGCATGTGATCGACGCGAGAGATCCTATCGGGACCCGCTGCCGCTCCGTGGAGAAATACCTACGGCAGGAGGCCCCCCACAAGCACCTCGTATTTGTATTAAATAAGGTCGATCTGGTCCCCAGTCGTGTTGCTGTAAGTTTCACTGTCTTCCCTCGCCCCTCTTTTACCCCATCGATAAGTCAAGGATCTATCCCTCCTCATGGACTGGTTCTGTTACATCTTTGGGAGATCAAAGACGACTCGCTCCCCCGCGGCCGTTATGGTTGTGGGTAGACGAGCTACCGTACTGGTGGCGAGTCGCTAGAGTTCGCCGTGTCTCGTTTGAGTTGAGGGCCGCCTCTGCTAGGCCTTGCGCTCTGCAGCTTTGTGGTGGCTCTCTTAGTAACGCTTCACACATCTATTCAAACCTCAATTTCCTGATATTATTATATGGAGCACAACTAACGTGTCTCCAGGCGGCTTGGGTCAGACACTTAAGCAAAGAGTTTCCGACGCTAGCTTTCCACGCGAATATAAACAATAGCTTTGGAAAAGGATCTTTGATTTCACTTCTGCGGCAGTTCAGCCAGTTGCATTCGGACCGCAAACAGATATCCGTCGGCCTGATTGGGTACCCCAACGTCGGTAAATCATCCATCGTCAACACACTCCGGAAAAAGAAAGTCTGCACCGTTGCTCCTATTGCCGGCGAGACAAAAGTGTGGCAATACATCACGCTGATGAAGCGCATCTACCTGATCGACTGCCCCGGCATCGTGCCGCCGAACCAGCAAGACACGGACGAGGAGCTCCTGTTACGAGGCAGCATACGCGTCGAGAACGTCGAGTGGCCTGCGCAGTACGTCGAAGCCGTGCTTCGGCGCGTGCAGGCCAAGCATCTGCAGCGCACGTACGAAGTCAGCGGATACACGGATTCGACCGGTTTTCTTGAGCTGCTGTGTCGGAAACAGGGGAGGCTGTTGAAAGGTGGAGAGGGGGATTTGGATGCTGTTGCGAGGATCGTGCTGAATGATTGGATAAGAGGGAAGATTCCTTGGTATACGCCGCCGCCGGAGGAAAAGGGGGGCGAGGCTGGTGGTCCGGTCAGGGGTATGGATAATCGAGATGGCAAGCTGGGGGAGATGCGGAGGAAGAGGAAGAGGGATGCTGAGAGTGGAGGGACGGAGGGCGTTGCCGGCGCTACGGACGGCACTGCCGGTGCGGCGGGAGAGGATGGGGATGACGACGAATTCGAGGGGTTCAGCGATGATGAGGGTCTCCAGCTCGAAGGCGACGCGAGCGATGATGGGCAGGACGAAGGCTCTGGAGAAGACGGGAATGATGCTGATGCGTTTGTTGGTGAGGGCGGAGCGAGCGGAGACGATCAAGAAGTCGAGGGCGAGGTGGCGGCTATATCTGCGGCGTTGGCGGATGCCAAGGCGAAGAAACGGAAGGGGAAGAAGGCGTAGGGGTGGGGATATGGATGAAGAAATGATACCCATGATGTGCATGTTTGCAATGATCTATGTCTTTTTATGTTTGTTTTGTTGGTTGATTGGCTGGTTGGCTTGTGTGGTCGTTGTTGTTGTTGCTGTGATTGGTGCCCGCTGGTGCTACGTGCCTGCCGCACGGGTGTCGCTTGTACGAGGGATGGTGGTTGGAGGTATAGTATTTGGGACGAGGTTTAAGCTCTGGCTTGCTTGCTTGCTTGCTTGCTTGCCGGGGCGCTGGGGCGATGCTGAATGAGTGAGTGAGTGGGTGAGTGAGTGTTAGTACACAGGGCAGGGCAGAGCAGGTTTGTCTTCTTTGGCATCGATCGATGAGCGCCTCGAATACCTCGCCGCATAGGAGAACAGTATTCTAACATGAAATTAACGTCTAACGATACCAACTACGCAACAGCCCCTCATCCATTACCCATTGTCCCCTACCAATCCCCCCTGAACCTTCCCACCCTCCAATCCCACGCCCCCTCCCCAGCCATAAAAACCAGATAACCAACCAAAAACACAATCAAAACCCCCCCATGCACCCAACCCACCACCGGCCCCCACCTAACCCGATCCAACGGACTGGTCCTCCCCTCTCTACCCTCCGCCCCATTCTCCACCCACGGCACCACCTCCCCACCCTCCTTCAAAATCTCCTCGGTCACAATCTTCGCCCCGGCCAGCACAATCGGCACCCCAGTCCCCGGATGCGTACTCGCGCCGACAAACCACAACGCGCGGATACCCGCATGCCTCGTCCTGGGCCGAAAACCAAGCACGTTGAAAAACGAGTGGCTGAGGCCAAGAATCGCCCCGCGGTCGAGGTTAAACGCGTCTTGCCACGCGGGCGGCGTGTTGACCGACTCGTGCACGATGTGCGGCCCGAGGGCGATGTGGAGCCTGCTTTCGATGGTGCGGAGGACCGTGGTGCGCGCGGCGGATACCATGGCGGGCCAGTCTTGCGTCCCGCCGTCTTGGGAGGCGGACGGCCCTGTGTGCGCTTCCGAGCTGGAGGGGAAGAGGTGGCCTACGGGCAGGGTTGTCAACAACCAAACATGCCTCAATATTTTGTTTGAATTTTGTTTGAATTGACAACGTCAACCAAACAAAAAGCTGCTGCTGCAATTTTGATAGGTCAAACAAACAAAAGAGGCAATTGCAGTCAAAAAATTTGAAGTTTGTTTGAATCGCTTAGCATACTGTAATGATAAGGTACCCTAGAGTTAGTGATATATTCTTAGTGTTGATGTAACAATAACTTTCCCAACGCTGCAATTATATAGGTATTCCTATAGTAAACAGAGCAAAAAACGGAGCTTCTTAAGTGGATTGTACCTGCGTAAAAAAAGCCCGCATAACGGATGTGTGCTTCCACTGGCCGCCAGCAACTGATATACATGAATTGCTATTCGGCTTTAGCACCTCCTATCCTCTGTTCCTCCTCTTTCTTTACGTAGGTAATAAGCTGTTAAAACAATAAATATATATAATAATCTAAATAAGCTAATATTATAGTGTTGAGGTATTGTAGCAAAGTGAGTTTGCGCTGTTGCAGCGAAGCCTAAGTTATGTTTATATATTCTGAACCTAGTTACTACTCTTAAAAAATCGTTTGCTATAACCACGCAATAAATCTTGTCTTCTATAAGTTAAACTATTAAATCAATGTTGCTAAATTAATTCCTGTCGCCTGTTTTACTATATCTCTATTGTTGCGGGCTGCAGAGCGTCGCGCAGTACGCCTTGGCATGAAGTGGTAATGTTGGCTAGCCGACCGCGTACTTTCCGCGTACCTTGCGCGTCAACGCTTACACACCCACTATACTTTGGCTTACTTGCCTGCGCCTACAGCTTACTTTTTCGCGCCTTTGCTTACCTTCACGCTTACCATGCCCCCAAAACGAAGCCGCGAGCCTGCTGAGGCATCCGAACCTATGCCCAAACGTTCCCAACGTGCGCCGAAACCCAGCCAGCGCCTTATGGATAGCCAGCGGCCGCTTACTCCTCCGCCAACCCAGCCGTCTATTGAGGTAGTTGACGAGCCGGAGCCGCCTATTGAGGTGCTTGAAAGTACTCTAGAGCCGCGCTCAATAGAGCCACCAACCGAGCTAGAGGAGCGCGCCCGGAGGCCATCACGGCCTATACTACAAGCCTTACAGGCCGATGAGCCAGCTTGGGAGTTGCTGTTAGTGGCTAATAAGCCGCCTATAGCTACTAAGCCGCCGCGCGCGTTTAGTAATGCTGCCACAGAGGCTTCAGTGGAGGAGGACGCTGCGCCTAGTGTTGACTTCACCAACTACGAAGGCCTTGACTTGAAGCGCCTGCTGGGCTTCAATGTGCCTCTATCCACACCCACAGGCAACATCAGCTGGGTCTTTAGGCACGGCTATCGCCTTCGAAAGCTTGGTACTAACCCTGAGAAGATCTACTTCCAATGCAAGCACTGTCACATCAACAGAAGAAGGGCGGCCTACACCAGACCACTCTGTCAACTACAGCCGCAACAACCATTTGAAGCAAGACCTTCCCGGCCATCGGCTCACCAAACAAGGCACTATCGTACACAAGAGGCCGCTCGAACCTGGCCAGAAGTCGCTGCGATGGGCGGAAGAAAACGGGTCACATTAAGCCAAGATGCAACGCAGGAGCTGGGTAACTTCGACGTACAAGGCTTCAGGCAAGCTGCAGTGTTATGGCTCGTCACAACAACAGCCATTACGCGAGTTTGAGACTGAGTCCTTCCGCGCGATGATCAGGTTCGCCAACCCAGAGGCAGAGGCGGCGCTATGGAGGTCTCGCACAGCGTTTCGAGTTCGTGATGAGGCTTTACAGCTGGCTACAACCTCAAGTCAAGCGCGCCTTGTCTGAGGCCTCTAGCAAAATACACATAAGCTTTGACGGCTGGACTACCAAGGGGGGAAGCGCGGCTTCTTTGCAATTTGTGCGCACTACGCTGACTCTCAAGGCAATATAGTTGACCTTCCCATCGCCTTGCCGCGCTGGTTGGTGCGCACACAGGCTCAGCGATCGCGGAAGCTGTCGTACGAATCCTACGCTACTTTGAGATTTCTAGCAGCAATTTGGGCTATTTCGTGCTTGACAACGCCTACAACAACGATACTGCAGTTATAAACTCGGCACAATGTACGGCTTTATCGCCAACGATCGACGCCTCCGCTGCGCTTGCCACATACTCAACCTCGTTGGGCAAACTATTATGTTTGGCACTGACTCCGACGCCTTTGATAACGAGCCTGAACACTACAACGAAGAGGAGTTTTATATGAAGCAATGGCGGAAAGATGGTCCGCTTGGCGTGTTTCTTGATATTGTTAACTACATTAACACGCCAAAACAATGGGGTATATTTGAGGATTGTCAGAACAGCGAAGCAGTTGAGATGCCTGCTGGCGCTACAGCAAGACGCCGTGAGCCTTTCAAGCCTGGAGTTACGCGTTGGAACAGCTATCATGACTGCTTTAAGCGCGGTGTTGAGCTACAACACGCCATCAACAGCTACTCCTCCTACCACATACAAGAGACTGAGCACGCTGACGAGCTTGCCAAAAGCAACAACACTAAGCCGCCTATTGTGCCGCAGTGGATGCGATCAGGCGGGCTTGCAGCTGCAGACTGGGCGGTGATTACCGAGTACATTGAGGTGCTTGAGCGCTGAAGTCCGCAACTAATCGCTTGCAAGGTCGCGGCAAAGCTGGCACTCACGGCGCGTTATACGAGGTTTATCCCTGTGTTTGAGTCTCTTATTGCTGACCTAGATGCCCGCCTTAGACTGTTTGAAAGCGTCAATTACCTGCCAGACGAGGCGCCAGAAGATCACGTCGCTATCAACGTACGTGCTGCGCTCAAGAAGGCGAGCAAGTACCTTAATAAACTCCTCAAAATCCCCGTCTACTACACTGCCACGGCACTCCACCCACGCTTCAAGAACTACTTTAAACGCTTCTGGCGTGAGAAGCCCGCACAGTTACAAGCTACGCACGCGAGCTTCGAGCAGCTTTGGGCTCGTTACAAGCCCGCCCTAGCGACAGCAACAACAATAACAACTGCGCCTAAACACGCGATGAGCAGCTTTGACGACGCGATCGATTCGGTACTTGACAACAGCGACGAGATAATAGGGGTGGCGGATGAGTACGAGAGCTGGCTTAGAGAGCCAACATGGACATCAGAACAGTACAAAACTGGCTGTACAGCTGTCCAATACTGGTACCAGCTCAAGCCGAGGTATCCCAATTTGTCACGATTGGCGCTGGACGTGTTAACTATCCCTGCCTCCAGCGCTGACTGTGAGCGAGTCTTCTCGGGTACTGGCGACGTACTTGAGCCACAGAGACGCAAAATGGGCAGCCAACTATTGGCTGCTTTAATTTGTACTCAACGATGGATTCGAGCAGGTTTTAAACCTCCAAGCGCAAAGGTGGTGGCAACGTACGATGACAATAAGCTCAACGAACAGTTTAGCATACATGAGTGGGAGGAGCCGCCGCCTATAACACCACCAGAGTCTCTTTCACAGTCCTCTTAAAGTACTCAAAATCAAACAAACAATCAAATAAAAAGCGCCTCTATAGCTCCATCAAATCAAACAAACAAACTACAACACCAAGAAAGTCGTCAAACAAACAAATTCAGAGCCTCAAATTTTGTTTGTTTTGTTTATTGACAAGTCTGCCTACGGGGATGAGGACGACGACGGCGTCGCGGCCGGGCGGGGCGGCGGTGGGGTCGACGCGCGAGGGGACGTTGACGTAGAAGGAGGGGTGGTCGGGGAGGAGGTGTCGAAGGATTCTTGGTAGGACTCTGCGAGGAAGATGTTGTGTGGGGAGAGTTGGGGGAACTGGGTGTCGAGGGCCCAGTAGAAGGAGATGCTGGAGCAGGAGGCGTTGCGGGTGGAGAGGGCGGTGGCGTAGGGGGAGGGCGGCAGGAGGTGGTTGTAGGCGTAGACGAGGTCGGCGTTGCAGATGATGAGGTCGGCTTGGAGGGTGGTGCCGGAGGGGAGGACGACGCCGGTGGCGCGGTTGGAGGGGGAGATTTTGATGCGCGAGATGGGGGTTCGAGAGGTGGTATTTTACGCCTTTGCGTTTGCCGATGGAGACGAGGGCGTCGATGACCTGGGGGTGGAAGTGAGTATTGGGGTTTCGACTTTTCGAGGCATCTCACGGGTTCGTACCTTGTGGAGCCCGCCAATGGGGTACCATATACCCTCCGCCAACTCGGTGTACTGCAGCAGAGAGTATGTGCCTGGTGCATCGAACGGGCTCATGCCCATGTACATACTCGCAAACGTAAACACGCGCCTCAGCCTATCCGTCCAGAAATAGCCACTCGCGCGGCTATAGATGCTCTCAAACGGATGCAACTGCAGCAAATACCTCAAAAAGCTCGGACGTACCATGCTCAGGAGCGAGTAGAAGTTTTTGCGCAGCACATGGGTTACAGATTGCTCGTAGTGGCGATGCGATTCCTGGAGAAAAGACAAGTACCACTCAAACCCGTCGATGCCTTCAAACCGCTCAATCTCTTCTTTCATGATCGATAGATCGGTAGACATCTTGAACGAGGTTCCGTCGTGGAAGTGGATGTTGTAGTTTGGTTCGCATTTCACGAGGTGCACTCCCTCGTCTTCCATGGACGTGCCTAGATCTCGGAACGTCTCGTGAAAGAGGCGCAGTAGGAGGAGCAGGCTCGGGCCTTCATCGAATCTCTGTATGCGCGTCAGCGTACACGCACCATCGCCAGACCTTATAACGTACATATCCATCTCTATTAATCAGACTGCATTGTCCGCCAGTGAAATTATTCTTTTCCACAACGGTGACATCCCATCCCGCAGCTGCGAGGCGAGCCGCGGTAGCAACTCCACCCGCACCAGCGCCAACGACGATAGCACTGCGCGGCTTTTCCATCTTCTCCAATTTGCCACTGTCAAATCGCCTGAGGTTGGTGTTTCACGAAATGTCAAAAAGCCACAACACTTTTCGCCTTGAGGCGCGTTCCCGCCAAGCCTATTCGCTCAGGTACCTTAGGTGGTGGTGTTATGACGTCTACGAAAATTCCTGCCATCGACATGGGAATCGCAAGGGCATTTCGGGAAGTCTGGCAACGTAGCGAAATATTCTGTCGAGGTCTGGTGGGCGAGACTACATGGCACGCATTCCTAACTATATACAGCTAGGGCTTAAAGAATAGCTTACTTGCCTAAATTTATATTGAAAATCTTTGTTATGTGGAGATTCTAACTAAGGTTGAGTCCGCACTATATATAGAGAGGACCTTTGACGGAAATTTCGACTATGGATATTGTGCAGTGATGTAATGGTTTATTGTTTGTATCTCTTTATAGATACTAGCAATTGCCCTTAGGTTACTTTACATTGCATCGCTGTACGCACACTCCTTTTATCCCTTTTATTACCTATCCTTTTAAAGGACTTAGTTTGCGTTGTTGTTTTGTTGTTATTATTATTTTATTGTTGTTATTATTACTACTAGTATATCTATATAGTGTTATAACTAGTAATAAGGTAGAGGTACTAGTATATGTACCTCTTATTATTATTCTCTTTAATAGAAGTTAACTATATATAGTAATGTATAGTAAGATTATAGTTAGCCCTAAGGTCCTTTTCTAGTAGGCAGAGGTTATAAAGTTTAGCTGTGTATATTATATTACTAGGTAACTGTTTATATAGCAGCTATAGGCTAAGCTCCTTAAGTTAGATAATTTAAAGATCTGTTCACATCTAGCGTAGATTTAGTAGGCCTTTTAGGTGCTACATACCTATCTCTTTAAATATACCTTTTAGCGTCTTAGTATATTATAGTATTGCCGCTTTATTAATAAGTACACCCTTTAGCTTAGCTGCCCTAGTAGGCGTAAGGGTAGGGCGCGTCAACTCCTTAAGCGTATGCAAATTTAATATAGTAAGGATAGTAAGGTAGAGAATACAATAGGCGAGCAGCGTTACTAAAGAGTAGTTAAACCTATAGTGCGGACTTGTAGGAAGCTATAGTAGTAATAAGTGTTACTACTTATAAGTAAGTTAACGCGTTATATATACTTATGGTATATAAGTATAGAGTAGTTACTAATATATATATAGGCATAGTACACTAAACTAATATTACGTAATTAATAACTAAGCGTATATAGTATACAATTACTATAGCTAGCTAACGTCCCTTTTAGTAAGAATAGCCTAACGAAAACGAACAAATAAAAAATATACAGAGGATATTAGGAAAGTTTTTTCTAAAAGGCTGCTTAATTTTACGCAGACATGCGCAGATATGCGTATACTTACGCATTTTTGCATAAGTAATTTATTAGTATAAAAATACTTAAAAATGTGTAAATATACGCAGATATACGCAAATGGGTATAAATAGGCTAAATAAGTAATTTTTTTAAAGCTTTATAACTTTTTTACTAGTAAAGCTATAAATTTAATTTTTAAATAGATTTATCGGGAAAATACCAGTCCTTGATTATTTAATTTAAAAATACTATTTTTATTACGTAATTAGTTAGTAATTATTAAAAAACTCTTTATTCTACTAGTTATTATATAATACTATAGTACTATTAATATTGTCAGATTTAATAGTTGAATGCGATAATGTGTCTTCATAGATGATAATGATTGTATTGTCTTTGTGTCCACCGTGTTCAGCTGGTTCTGACTTCTTCGCTAGTGTGCCAAGCCAGGTGGTCCCTGCTTAATTGTACAGATCCAACCTCAACGCGGTTGTTCTATCTAACAGCTGCATATCTGACAAATATATTATTTAAATTTTTAAAAAGGTTTTAATAAATATAAAGTAGTTAAAAAGTTATTAAAGGTTATACTTTTTAAAATAGTGTTCTTTACTAAGCTACTAATTTTCGCCTAATCTAATTCTTTTAAATAATTATAAAACTATATTCTTTCTTGTAAGACTGCCGCATGGCTGTATGGTCGGTCCTTGGTCACATGACCTCGGCCGGAATAACCTTATGCCTAGCCTCACCCATACACCTTTAGGGGCCTCGGTCCTCCATAGCAATAAACACACCTCTTTTCTCGTGGTCAACCTATATTACTATGAATTACTGTGATCTCCACTATCTTACAGTTATGAGCCTGGCACGACGCTTATTGCGCACCCTCTAAAACTCCTTACTAATTAGTCCTGCTGCCACATTATCGCTCGCATGGACTAGAGCAGAGTTTTTATAATAACAACAAGAAAAAGTTATTGCAAAACCACAATTATAGTTACTATAAATCACTGTAAAACACTGTGAGACTCTGAATCACGACGAAAAGCCCACACTGGTGGCCAAACACGCGAAAAGTCATTGCAGACGCGTCATAATGGCAACGCTAAAAGACGAAAAAGTCATACTAAAAGGGATGGACAACTTTGAACTATAGTACATAGTTTTTAAACGTACTGCGCGCACACTACGCGTCCTAAAATACGTCAATCTAGAGGCTACAAACCTTGCGGTGCTAGAAGATGTTGAATCCGACCCTAATAAAAACCTCAATATTGCAGTGTGGAAAGAGAAATACAAGCGCAAATAAGAACGCGAGAAATTGCTAAGCAAGCTTGAAAGCCACATTATGAGTACAGTGAGGGACAATATACTAATTTCTATGCCTGCCGACTACACTATTACAGAACAAATTAGGTTCCTATACAAGAACTACTTAAAACTAATAGTTACTAAACAAGAAGAAGCAGACTGTTAATACAACAAGGCGAAGAAGTACACGCCTAGTCGCTAGTTAATTAAGGACTGGATAAACAACTTCTAAATTCATCTCAACAAGGGCATTGAACTAAAGGTTCCAGCTGTCTAGGGTTTCGCTCCCTAGCAAGATCTTCTTAAGGTCTTTCATGCTATCGATTTAGGGTTTGCAGCAACAATAAATAAGAAAGTCCATAAGGCCTATTCAGCATATGTTAACGCAGAACTTAATCCACCAGCTTTAATAGTCTACACTATACCAGCTGTTATCAATCACGCAGGCGTCGTTGTTACACTAGAGCAACTTATTACAGTCCCTGCACCACCACTAAGTATATCCAACAAGGTATCTGTCGCGGCGCTTATTCAACACTACCAAACAACGCCGTACCTACACAGCTTAAACAAGGGCAACATACAAGGCACCGCCTATGCCGCGCTCAACAGAGCACAGTCTCCTTACCATACAGATGCGAGAAATCAGAGCCGTAGCTCAACGCCTTCGAACAATGTGGGAGGACTTCAGAACAATAGGAAGCGCACTAACACTAAGATCGCTGGTGGTTCGCAAAGAAAGCCTTGTCCTTGTGGCAAAGGCAACGCCCACCTAGGTAACCCACGATGGGGAGCTTGTCCATACATCTGCACCTAGCTGCAAAGAATTAGGTTTAAAATCGACCCAGCTTGCGTCGAAGCCATGTAAAGATACAGTAAGGTTACTAGACAGGCCAAGCTGCTTAACAAAATACAAATAAGAGAGAAGGCAAAGCAAGATCGCGTTACACCTATAGGTTATATCAACACTAGCAACCAAGCCTCTAATAGAGAATACAAATAGGCACACGGAACAAAATACCTTATAATAAGCAATAAGCAACGTCCAACCTTAGTACTCTATCACTCTTAGATCCTTAATTATAGTTCAGACATACACATCTGTAATAAGCCTAACAAGTTCACATAGATTCGTCCTACAATACTAGACGAAAGGATTAGTTGTAGAGAAGACTTAGTAGAAATCGCCGCATAGGGTAAATGCGACATTAAAATCTAGACACTAGGTGGACGTTTATATTACGTTTATATCTAGGCTTTATTACCTTACTAGTGTCGCTCTTAAGGCTTAAAGGAAAAGATATTTACTTTAACTTAGGGCGTGAATACCTGTACACAAAGGATAGCACTAAGAATCCTATCTAGGCAACAGTTAAACCTATAGGCGGTCACTATGTTCTAGTGGACCAACGGTCTCCCCTAGCACCACCAGAGGACCACACTAACAGACCTTTCCTGGCGCTTGCCAACAAAAGGAGCTACAAGAAACCCTCCATTGCACCACTACCTAACCGCACGTTATCCAGTCTTCACGCACACGTCTTAATAGGCTATGCTAGAGCTGAATTAATAGAGAAACTAAGTCACAACGTTGCTAGCATAGCTTTGCTCACATCTCCTCCCCCTAGTACACAAAACTGCGAACAATGCAGAGTTAACAAGGCTTCACAGATCATCTTACGGAGATCTAACAGAGAGCACCAACCTACGCGTGCATTTAAAGCTATTGCCATCGATATTATCGCACTTAACGCCAAATCTCTTGCGGGCAACTAGTACATCTTTCATAGTTACTGTCTTATCTCCAAGACCCATATGGTGTATGGCATACCCGATTGATCTACGGATGTCCTAGATAGAGTCTTTAAACTTATGGACAGACACATTAAACGCCGCTACAACGCCAGCCTAGTGTTCGTACTGATGGACGGAGAGAGTAGTAGTAGTAGTAGTATTGATTAACGTCCAGGAACCTAGGTTCTAGCCTCCCATGGGGCATGAGGACGCGCCGAGTAGCCATTTGGGGCCAGCCAGATGGTAAAGGCGATTCATGCTATAAACTATTGCCGTCTCTTGCAGCGGCTCGTAAGAGTCCGCCCCCCTCCGTGCGGGGGCTGAATCCGTGTCTTCATGCCTATAGGCTGAGATGTCGGGGTGTAGCTATTATACATATAACAATCCAAAGCAGGGGCAGCTTCAGCTGCCCCAAAGCTGTGTTAAAAAGTGCCAAGACCTTAGCGTACAACTAGTATAGGAAAGGTAAGAATCGTGTAGACAGTAAGGAGAGGTAAAGAGAGTAGGAGAGCGTAGGGGAGGTTGCCTCATATGGCAAGATGTCAGGATAAGAGGCACCCCTGCTAGGAGCTCAGACAGAGTCGACGCCAGAGGAGCTGTCCCAAGTTATTGTCGCGTCCGCCAGCATCTATGGCTTAGTAGGCAGTCCATAGAACTAATATTTATTTGTTAGTGTTAGTAGGGTTAGTAAGCTCTAGCAAGAGTTAAACATCTTCAGGCTTAAGGGTCTTTAAGTATTCAACGCCCTCCCGTGTGGTGCTAGGAGGGAGAGAGGGTCATTTCGGCCAGTAGCGGAACTTCCAGACCGCTCGTGGGCAGTAGACTATATAGTCTAGCGCAAGATCTGCCCTATAGGAACATCCTATAACTACGTTATTATGTTTAAACTTCTTATAGTACTAAGCGTAGTGTCTATAGCAGGTGCGCATAGATAGTAGCTTTGCAAGCGTTGGTCGTTAGAGGGTGAGCTCCTTTAGCTGTTTTGCAGGGCGATACTTGAGGTCCCACTGTATGTACTACCTGGACAGATTCGGTGTGTGCTTGCGCCACTAGTCTATCTCTGCGCTCCTAGTAAGGGCGCGAACGTCTGACTTAAGGCCTAAGGCTGTGGGTTTAGTTGCTATGCCGTGTGGAGGTTTAGGGGTCCTTGCCGCGTTATCTGCTAGCTAGTCTTCCTATTCATTTCCCTCTATATTGCAGTGTCTTGGGGACCACTAGACAGTAATGTCCAAGTTCTTAATTGTCTCTTAGCACCTAACAAACGCCCACTGCAAGGAAGGGGACAGGTTGCCTCTAATGCACTATATAACAGAGGTGCTATCTATGCACATGTATATGCGTCTAAGCCGGTAGGCCGGCGTGCGGAGCGTGTGTGAGAGTCCTCGCCACGCGCCTACAGCTTCGGCATCGAAGACGTGGGACCTGGGGTTGAGGGAGCCGTTGCCCTGTAGGGTAAGAGTCTGCCCTTCGTATATAGCGTAGCCGTATATGACGTGCTTAACGCCATCAAGCCATTGTTCAGAGCCGTCGGAGAAGACAGTGATAGCAGTTGGCGGGAGAAGGGCCCACCACTCCTTAAAGCAGCGGGCGGCTTCCTTCTTATTCACATGGCCTGTGGGGTCGTCGCGGCTCCTAGGGGAGTAGTGGGGGGCGCGGAATTCGGGTCGGGGTACCGGGTCGAAGACCTGTGCTAGTTGTTGTACCTTCGTGCGGGCTCTCTGTGGGAGGCCTGCGCCTCGGCCTCTTCTAACTGTAGGAAGGTGAGTCCTAGCAGTTAGCGGGTTCTTTTCGTCAATTGTTAGCAGGTGTTCTGCGAAGCGGAACTTGCAGGTTTCTAGGGCTACTGCTGCTAAGGGGAGTCTAGCGTCCCTGAAGATAGCGGTGGTAGGTGTAGTCTAGTAGGCCAGAACAACAGCTTTATATGCCTGCCTAAGGACCTTGTTAAGTGTTTCTATATGCCAACCTAGTTGGGTGCTCACTTCGGCGCCTTTTGACTAGCGCATAATTCTAGAGGGTTTGGTTCTTCCTCCGTACCAGGCCTCCGCACCGTACAGGAGTTGGGGGAGGACGCAGGAGATCACCGCTTTGCGCAAAGACCCCAGTGGGGGGCCGTGTTTGATCCAAGCGAGGCTGCGAATGTGGTGGGCAACAACCCTTGTCTTTGCGGCGCGTATGGCCACGTGGGTCTTAAAGGTGAGCTTCCTGTCGAACCATACGCCTAGCCAGCGCAGTGCAGGTACCTCACTTGTGGGGAGGATTAGGTGAATAGTAAGGTGATTGTCGACGGCGTAGGGCGGCGCGTAGTCCCCGTTCTATCTTATAAGGTGGATTATTTCGAGCTTATCTAGTGAAAAAGCAATCTTGTGGTCCGCGCTGTATGAGTTGATCTTGCGGACTTGTTTAGCAAGTATTTTAACGTTAAGGTCGAGGCTGTAAGAAGCGCTATAGAGGCATATGTTGTCAGCATAGCTAAAGCGCATAGTTGTGTCCTAGAGCAGTAGCTCTGCAAGGTATAACATGTAGATAACAGGGGAGAATGGCGAGCCCTGTGGGGTGCCGCAGGCCACTAGGTAGCGGCCAGAACAGTGTTGGCCGTAGCGGACAAGAATGTGTCGGTTCGTAAGGATGTTGCGTGTGAGGACTAGGACCTTCTAGTGCCAGCCTTGGTCTTTCATGCGGTGCAGTAGCCGGTTAACTAGCAGCGCGTCGAAAGCTCCTAGTACATCCATAGTTACCATGGTGACGTGTTTGCCCTCGCTAAAAGCGAGTTCGGCTTCATGGGTGAAGGCCGTGATTAGGTCCATGGCCGACCTTTTTGGGAGGGCCCCCCCGTGCTGGGGGCTTAGGACGCCGTGCAGCACAGCCAAGTGGGCTATGCGCCGAGCGATTACCCTTTCAAAACCTTTGCTGAGGCAGAGCAACATGGCAAGTAGTCTTATAGACCCTAGGATTGTGTAGTCTTTCTTGCCAAGTTTCTTGATAAAAACAATCTCCCTGTTTGTCCAGGCGGCCAGGTAGTAGTCAAGTAATAGTAGGTCGCGGTAGATGTCGCAAACGTACTGTCTAATGTGGTTCTAGCATGCTGTGAGCAGCCGGACTGTTATGCTATCAGCGCCTGGTGAGGTGCTGGAGACCCCAATCACGCAGCGCTCCGTCTCTTCAATCGATAGGTACGTGTCCCACGGGATAGTAGGGTGTTCTTGTGGGGTGGGCGGTTCCGGCAGATCGTCCTCCGCCGTGAATCTGCAGAGAAGTGCTTATTGTAGCATCTCAGTCTTGTCTTTGTCTTCAGTCGCCTCCGCGCCTCTAAACACTATTAGTGCCTATATTATAGTGGGTTCCAGTTTGTGCTAATTAATAATACAAAAAAGTTCCTAGTTGCCTTTAGCATTATCTATAGTGTGTTGCTAGTACTCCTTCTTTGCCTTGCAGACTATCGCTAGGAAAGTACGTGTCTTATTAGAGGGGCCCTAGCCAGTGTGGCCGTTAAGCGAGTAGAGGTGTGCTCAATAGGCTGTCTTGCAATCGTCTGTCCACCAGGGCGCCAAGTGGCCTATCCCTCTCTTCTTTCTACCTGCCGTCTTTAGGGCGTTAGTAAGGACTTCTTCTAAGGCAGCAACGCGCCTGTTAACGTGCTCGCAGGTCTGTGGCCCGTCTAAGCGGGGGGCGCCTTTCATTCCGTTAGCAACAGCGTCGACAAATAGCAGTAGCTTCTTTGTAGGGACCCTATATTGGAACTAGTTAAGGGGCTCCTGTCCTCTGCTAGAGATCGTAGTAACCAACGTGTTATAGTCTAAGCCGCAGTTCATGTCTATTCGTACCACAGTGGTCGCGAAGGGGATGTTGCAGAAAGAGAGGTCTATAACGTGCCCAGCCCTATAGGTGGGGATTCCGGGTTCGCCTATATAATCCATGCCGCTGTCTGTAGCCCATTAGGCTAGCTTAGCTCTGCCCTGTGTGGTTGTGACACTAGGCTCGAACATGTCATATTTAGCGTTGAGATCACCTCCTGCCAGGCACCTGTTTGGTGGGGTGAGGTAGGTGATGTAGTCGAGTACCAGCGTAGTCTGTGGCACCTGGTAAACGTTAAGTATGGAGATTCTGTTCACTTCGATCCACTGCAGGTCCCTATTATGCAGCGGGGTATAGGGCGTGATCTTTAGTCTGTTGCCCTTACGGGTGAAGATAAGGACCTGGGGGCGTTCTGCCTCCCAGGTCTCCCAGCTGTCCTAGCCGTCCACTGGTGAATGGAGGTTATAGCTGGGGTGGTTCGAAGTCCGTGTGCTAGGCTAGGTGGCTAGCTCTTGCATGCAAATAATGTCAATGCCCTCTATAAAAGCGATCTTAAGGGCGGCTGTGTGTGCTAGGCTACTTCTGCCAACATTAGTCTAGTATACTTTTATATTGGGGTCCCTGTAAGGGGTGTATCTGCGGCGGTTGTTCCTTATTAATTAGAGGAGTTGTCTATAGTTATGTCCTCCTATAAGGAGGACTGTGTGTGGTCTGCATGTCTCGCGCTTTGTGCTGAGAATGCAGCGAGGTTAAGGCTGCCACTTATGGGCGCGGTGAGTCTGACTAGTTGGCTTGAGGCGCAAGCCGCTTGTCGTGCTGCAAGATTAGGGTAGGGGCTTAAGCGCTGTCCTCTTGGTGGGCGGGGGCTAGGAACTCGTTCCTGGCTCTCTTGGTCTGTAGGCTTTTCTTAAGGGGCTTGTTAGACAGTGTCTCCGGTAGGAGCAGTGTCCTCTTCGTTAGGTTGAGCGTTGCCCTTAGTAGGAGGGGCGCCTTCTCTGTTGGCGGCGTTGCCTTGTCTCTGCGCGGTGGGCGCGGGTTGGGGTTGCGGGTTGTGTAGCTGGTCGTAGGCCTTTTGTCTAGCGCGGCGGAGGGTGGCCAGCTCACGGCGGGTAGGTCTTATAATCCTGCCGCTCACTCGCCTGGGCTTTACTAGGCAGGTCGGATCGTCGGCGGCGTGTGGACCGCGGCAATTAGGGCACTGTAGCTTGTGAGCGCAGTTGTCACCTATAGGGCCTTCGTGCTCGCTCTGTTTCATGCCGCAGTTGCGGCAGCAGGGCGCGCGGGTGTAACGCGCTGCGTTGCAGTATCCCTAGCAGCTAGGGTCGTGTCGCTTAATTGCGCGTTTTTTAACAATTTTGCAGGATAAGTTGCTAACGCTAAAGAGTTAGAAAGGTGTTACTAGCTTCTTAAAGGACACTACGTAGGTAGTGTGCCTGTATTAGTTTAGGCTATGCCTAGAGGGCTAGTAGTTTACTGGGCGAGTTAAGGTCTGCGTGAAAGCCTCTTCCGCGATCATTTCTAGGGTGTATGGGACTTCTTGTCCTAACAGCGAGTGGTAGCTGCTAGGCACCCCAGGGACAGCGTAGTTGGTCCAGCGTGTGGGCAACTCTGCGCTGTCGCCATTAATAGAGCGGATTATTGGTTCCTTCTTTTCTTGTTCCATAAGTTGTTGTCGTATAGCCTTAGAGGCTGGTGTAATAGCCCAGCCTATTCGGGTCCTTGTGGCCGTAGGGATGTCGCTAATATCAAGTCCTATATCGTCGCAGATTGCCTTTCGCACAGCGAAGGCGGAGGTCTGTCTAAGCCTATTAGCTGGATTCGAGACAGTGAGCAAGATCCGTGGGTCTGCTGCTTGTCTAGGGGGCTGCTGTCGCTTAACAGCGGCTGTGGCCCTTCTGCTATCAGTTGTTGTGTGCCCGCTGTCCCCGTGATAGGAGGCAGATGCTACGCTTGCCCATGTCTTCTAAGGCTGGGCAGCAAGGCCGCTGTCACTATCTGTAGTATAGGCTGTGGTTGTCAAGTCGTAGCCAGTCCTTACCAGATTGGGGCGAAGGCTTAGCGCAGTAGTAGAGTTTTTCATCGCCTGTATAACGCGGTTGCGGAGGGCGATAGCAGCCGCCAGCTCCTCCGGGCGCTTAAATTTGGCGAGGCAGTGGTCAACAGCATCAGCTATTGCCATTACTATCTTTTCCTGGGTCTCTGCCGCCTTGCGGGTGGCTGTAAGGTGGGAGTTGAGGACACTGGCTGCAGTTTCTGTGTCAGCAGGGCGGACAGGCACGCCTCCACCAAAGGAGAGGCGTCTAGGAGGGCGAATATCGGACTGTTGGCGCTTCCTTGTGACGTGCTGGAGGTTATTCTGTTGCGCAGACTCAAGGTCTGGTGGGCGGGTCGCTGTAGAGGTCCCCAGAGGGGGCCTCTGAGGCGTCTCCATTGCTATCATCAAACCACCGCACGCGTGCGGTGCCTGAAGATGGCTAGGAGTGGTATTTAGATGAAACTGAGATAATGAGATAGAAAACTAGGCAGTTTTGACCACTTTCTCAAAATTTCAAAAGTTGATGGTGTGTCTGATGGACGGAGAGAGAGCTTATGGGTTTTAGAATAACCTTGGTGTAGTTGAGCACTGCAAACAACAAGGCATTACTATACAGCTCTGGTCCCCTAACACTACAGAATAATTAGGCTATGCAGAATGGTCAGGAAAGATGCTGATTACTGTGTCTTGATTAATTAGGACTACGTCTAACCTTCTACTTTACCTGTGCGAAGAGATGTACGTCTATGTGGCATATCTACTTAATTGGACTCCTGTTAAATTATTAAACTGGACCACACTGTTTGAGGCTGCACACGGCAAACCGCCCTCTATCGCTTATTTACGCATCTACGGATGTAGAGCATACTACCTTTGCAAGAAGATTCCCCGAACAGACAAGCTTTCCCTAAGGGCGCTTATTGGTTACTTGGTAGGCGTAGACTTACGCAATATCTACTGTATATAGGTACCAAAAGCTGTATCCTATGGACACAGAGGCAAGGTTATTCGAACAAGGGATGTTACCTTTAATAAAGAACTATTCTTTGGGTCTACTAATAAAGAGAGCCTACTTGGTATTTAGTTAGATTAAGCTATTGACAATATTGAGGTTAAAGAATTAGAAAGTGAGCAGGAAGATTCTGATGAGAAAGTATATGAAGATGCTAAGCTGTCTATCCTTCCTACTGAAACCCTACTCGCAGGCGAGAAATCAGGCCAAGCTCATGATGTACACCGTGGCAGAGATGCATACCCTTCACTAGTTTCTATGGTTAATCGGACCTCCGCGCCGCCAACGTCAGTACCAGCTACACCGCCAACGCCCTCTCAGTCCTCTGCATCCCCTACACCTACATCAATGGGACCTCCTGCGCAAAGAAAGCGATACAGGACCAATACCCATCTCCAAACTACTAACGTGTTGCCCAAACGCACACGAAATTCTGCTGCTAACGCTATCTAGACTTATTAGAACACGTTCGCGTCGGCCTCACTACTAGACAAAGTGCCCCAATCAATCGCACTATTACGGCGAGTCCATAGAGACCAGCTTCCGCCCCTGCCTTAATTTTGGAATAATGTCCTGAAACTCCTTACGTGGTTCAGAGAAGGCTTCATGGCAGCTGCGAAGAAGGAGCTGAATACTATCGCTAGAAAGGAGACATATACTGAGATTCCGCTCTTAGAGCTCCCTCTAAACACTAAAGTCTTGCTACTTATGTGGGTCTTTATATACAAATTTGACTAAGGCTACCTAGCCAAGTTTAAAGCACAAATTGTAGTGAGAGGAGACTTGCAGACTGTTGTGGGTGACACCTATGCTGCTACTCTTGCTGTACGAATATTCTGCGCTCTTATGGCAATTGCCGCCTACTTCAACATGGACATACGTCAATATGACGCTGTTAATGCTTTTACTAACGCTAAACTCCCCGAACCTGTTTACACCTTTTAACTAGAAGGTTTCCGTGACGGCGGGCACTACTAGCAACTTCATCGCGCCCTTTATGGCCTCAAGACGTCACCACTACTCTAGTACGAAGACTTTACAACTACAATTAAGAGCTTTAGTCTATCACCAGTACTTAACGCACCCTGTCTATAGAGAGACAACCGCATTATCGTCTTCTTTTATGTGGACGATATTATTACTATAGCCCTTCCAGGTCATTCATCCTTCCTCAACGCCTTTGAACGCAAGCTTGTCAAACAGTATGAAATTACTGACTTGCAAGGCCAAGAGAACTCTACTTTCTGTGGTATTACCACACACAGAGACCGCGACAATAGTTATCTTTAGTTGTCACAACGTGACTACATCCAGAAAATCTACGCCAAATACCCGGCACCTCAAAAGTCGTCCTAGACTAAGGCACCTGCTTCACCTCTACCTTTTAAGGAGCTTGTACCATCAACAGAGTCTAAGAACGAGGACGCATCTTATCGTTACTCCCAGATAGTTGGATCTGTTGGCTACGCCGCTAGTGCTACACGTCTAGATATCGCCAAAGCTTATTTAAAATTGGCTGAATTCCTTACCAACCCTAGCCTTAAACACTTATTAGCTGCATATCAGTGCCTCGCATACCTGCATTACTCCTAGGACCTAGCACTGCACTACTCTGCAGACTACACTACTCCGCATCTCTATTAAAAAGATACCAAAGAGATAGACTTCTATAGCGCAACTGACGCGTCTTACGCTGATCATAAGGCAACCCGCAAGTCCTCATAAGGCTACATCTTCTTCCTATTCGGCGGTCCAATCGACTGGAAAGCAACGCTCTAACGCTGCGTTGTTAAGTCAACTACTAAAGCTAAACTCATCTCACTCTCTATAGGGTACACTAAGTACTACTAGTGGTCCAGGATCTTTAATAATCTCCACCTGGACTTTAAGGAACAACCCTCTATGTACTGTAATAACAAACAGACAATTCGTCTACTAGTTACAAAGTCCCCTTAGCTGAAGACAACCCTTTAACACGTGGATATACACCACTATTAGTTACGGGAATAGTCACTATAAGAAACTGTTACTCCCGCTTACATTAAAACTAACTCTTAGCCCGCTAATAGCCTTACAAAACTTCTACCTAAACAGAAGCATTAAGAATAGTTGAAGCTCTTACAACTTGAGCCTATTCTAAAGTAGATTATAGGTGAACAAGTAGAGCCTTCGAGCTCTTCCACCTCTGCAACCTTATAGCAGAACATTGGCGGTTCAAGTGACCTATGAATCTCACCCTATCCCTGTGCCTACAGTCTCTAGAATTACTATATTTTACTGTGTTAATAAGGCCTATAGCTACGCGCTCTACTAGTCTAATGCTCCTATATCTCTACATATTAATAAGGCACATAGCCACGCGCCCCTCTAATCTAACATTGCCCCTAAGCACTGCTCTATTCCAGCACCCTACTTTCCCTATGTTTCACAGTAACAAGACCTTACACGTGTTGTATCACAGGTCTAGCAAAAAGAATCTTAACGTCCAACGCAGAGCACTGTCTATTAAGAAGTTAACAATAGCTAATAACTGTCTACACCTAGGTAGATTAGCTACCTATCCTGCGGATTAGTTCCCTTAGTACATACACACCTAAGGCACAAGTCTAGGTATTAGCAAGGAGTTCTGTCTCCTTGTGCTGGCGCAGCTATATAGAGTGGTTCCGCCCACTTACGCTAGAGTCAATCACACTGGAGTTAATTAAGACAGCTCACATTAATAATAAACACAGGCAGACATTAGCACTAGACTAGGACCTACCTTTTTCTTATTTTAAGACTAGACTCTCCTATAAGGTACGCCCTTACTTGCTGGCCTAGCTATATGGAACAGTTACAATTGTTTACGCTAGTACCTAGGCAGACTGCTTTCTCATAGTGATTTCACATTGAAACAGACCCAATCTACCATTACAGGCTATATGCTAAGGACACTCAGACGCCGACCCACACACAGACGGCTCAGGTGACCCATCAGTCTCACCCCGTCCTAGCGGTTCAGGTGACCAATAAATCTCACCCTATCCTTGCACTCACAGTCCACAAAATCACTGTGTTTCACACTATCAATAAGGCATATAGCCACGCGCCCCTCTAGTCCAACACTATGTCAATAAGGCACATAGCTACGCGCCCCTCTAGTCTAACACCTTTTAGCTCACTCACACTGTTGTCACAGTGTTTTATGGTAACTTTTACAGCAAGCAGCCTACACAAGAACCTGCTAACAGCTCCTTTTTCTTCCCCTTACTAAGGTTAGGAGTTGTTTGTTGCCTATCGCGCCATTTTAACTTTATCTCTTATCGCCACGTATACCTGTTTTGACTCAGGACCTGGCATCTCTTAGATTACTACTGTTGGCAATCTAAAGGGGGTGTGTAAGACTGCCGCATGGCTGTATAGTCGGTCCTTAGTCACATGACCTCGGCCGGAATAACCTTATGCCTAGCCTCACCCATACACCTTCAGGGGCCTCGGTCCTCCATAGCAATAAACACACCTCTTTTCTCGTGGTCAACCTATATCACTATGAATTACTGTGATCTCCACTATCTTACATTTCTATTTTTAAATCTATAAAATCTAGAATTTAGAGTTAGGTAGAAGTTCTATATAATACGCTAGTAATTAATACTAATATATTAACTAGTAATTACTATCTAGTAAGAGACTTTAACAATATACTTTAAAAAATCTTTTTTTAAAAGCTTACTAAGTAGCTTACTAAGCTTTTTTAAATTTTAGCTAATTTAAGAGCTTTATCTACTTATTAATTAGCATTTTATAGGTAGCTGTCAGATATGCAGCTGTTAGATAGAACAAGCGCGTTGAGGTTGGATCTGTACAATTAAGCAGGGACCATCTGGCTTGGCACACTAGCGAAGAAGTCAGAACCAGCTGAACACGGTGGACACAAAGACAATACAATCATCATCATCTATAAAGACATATTATCGCATTCAACTATTAAATCTGACAATTAAGAGTCTTACTGCCTCAACTGATACGAAATGGCGCAACAACTATACCGCGATCCTACAGTAACGCTGAGGGATCATACCGACTATATGGGATGGATAACGCAGCTGCAGGCGAGATGCGTTGTCTACAACATCTGGGATAAGGTTAATCCAAAGTTAACAGTCCCGCTGATATTAAGACTAGCAGTTGTTAGAGCTCCGGTAGTCGCTGATTACACACCAGCCGCGAACGTCGAAATCCCAACGAGACTGACTGCGCTGTCAGCAACTGGACAGAAGGCGTTTAAGGAAGACCTTGAATATTACAAGATCCTTGTTAAATAATACAAGAATGACTAGCACGACTTTGAGAAGGAACAAACAAGCCTCTAACACATTGTAGTATTTATCTAGTTAACTGTATCCCTACACCTATTGCGCATGTGCTGCCTACTAGAGAAGCTATTGCGATAATGGATTATAGACCTACAACTAATGGTTAGAGTTAACAAACAAATTGAACAAGAACGAGCTCGCGAGTAATATCTTGCCTTACTGAGGCTAATGAAGAGCGCGTTGCAATAGGACACATAGCTAGCAGAGTACGACTAAGCAGCTACTAAGGCGGAGACATATTAAGTCGCTGAGCTATTATAATTAAATGTGATTATAAAAGACTTCCTGGCAGCCGTGAACAAAGTTGCTCCTATATAGTCTACAAACTTTTAAGATAATGGTCGATTTGCAACTGGCATGAGCTGGAAGGAGATGATAAAACGCTTCTAAGAACATATAATAGCAAACTATCCCCTTAGATTAGGGAAGCACAAAGCAGCTTTTGTAACTGATAATGCATTATTTCTCGCTGAAGGTGGTGCAACCACTTAGGGCAATGACAGGGACGCCTCTTATGCCGAAAGCGCGCCATCTAACCGAAACTGGGGCAGACCCCGTAATCAACGTACAGCTGACAAGAAAGATGTTAAGCTCAAGCAGCCTTTAGATTAAGAGCTAGCTATGATAGAAGGAGCAAAATGCCCTGCCTATGGACAACGCCATAGTATTAGGGACTGCTATTATGTCAACCTAGACAAAGCTCCTAAGTGGTGGAAACCTAATGAGATTATAAATAAGCTTATTAACTTTAAGCGTAAGAATGACGCAACTTTCCAAGGGCTAATCCGCGGACAAAGCAGAACCCGATCACAAACACCGATTATTAAATAATCGCACACGCCCACACCTGAGATCCTTGAGTCCCCTAAGGACTAACTAGAGGGATAGAGAATATCAAACGTTAACGCTGCGTTTACATCAGCGCTAATGGAAACAGAAGTGTCTAATTACCCACTAAAGCGCTTGTTTATTCTTGATTTAGGATTAACTTGCCACATTACGAACAACCCCGACTGTATCTACAACTTCCGTCTACCTACGTCTGGAGATTATATATAGGCTGGGAATACAAAGATATAGATAAAAGGCTACAGCTCTGTTGACTTAACACTGAGAGGCTAATATAGAACAACTACGTTGGTTCTACATGATGTAGCTATCTGTCCAGACCTCCTGTGTAACCTAGTCTCCTTTCAACTACTAAGGCATAGAGGAATCTGGTGGGATACGCAAACGGACCCAACTACGCTAAAAGGACTAGACGACAAGGTTATTGGAAAACTATCTGAGATACATAGTTAATGGGTACTTAAGTATAATTCGCTACTACCTACTTTATATCACATCTGCAAGAATGCATCACGAACGAAAGGAGCACTATAAAGGGCCTTAGCCAAATTATGGCACAAGAGACTAGGACACCCTAGACTAGCAGCTATTGAATATCTTGTGCAGCAAGCTGAAGGGGTGCGAGTTAAGGGAGTTACAACAGTTTAATGCGACTCCTGTAGGAAAGCAAAGATCTAGCAACAAATTAGCTAAGCACCGCAAATTAACAATGAAGGACTAGAAGAAAGACTAGCTATTAACTTTCATGCCTACGAGGCGCAAAGTAGCACTGGCGAAAGGAGCTAGATGCTTGTCACTAACAGGTACTTAGGCCTGCAATAGGACTTTTATTTCAAAGACAATTAACTAGCAAAGTTAGTTATTAAAGTTCTATTAAACTTCTTTCTCTTCCTTAAAAACCATTACAACATTACGGTTAAGGTCATTAAAGCGGACAACGAGATCACGATGGTGAAACTAGAAATCGAGCGCTGGTTAGCATCACAAGGAATTACTGTTGAGCCTTCCGCCCCGGATACACAAGCTCAAAATAGAGGTGCCGAACGCTTAGGGGGTGTGAACAAAGAGAAATCGCGCGCGATGCGTCTCGATGCTAACCTACCCTGGGAACTATGGCCTAAAGTTATGAGAGCTGTAGTATACCTCTATAATTGAACACTAAATTCTGCGAATAACTGGAAAACGCCATATGAGATATTCTTCACACAAGTTGCTCTAAACAACGGAGTAGTCACCTTAATTAAGAAACCTAATCTTGCTTACCTTAAAGCGTATGGCTGCAAAGCGTTCGCAATGATGGATGATACACATTAAGGTAAATTAAGGCTACAACGCCTAGACCTAAAGGCTTGGATTAGTTACCTAGTAGGATACTGGTCCTTAAACATCTATCGAATCTAGATACTGTCACTTACTAAGGTGATAAGCACCTGCAACGTTATCTTTGACGAATAAACTGTCTTTAGTGGCAAAACTGAGGACCTTATAGATAACCTTATGCACAGCACACTGGAGGAAATCGCCATATACGTGAGAATAATTGAACTCCTAACACTAAGTTATTAACTAGAGATAGAGTCCTTCTATAAAGACGACACTGTTGGAGGCTTATTAAATCCCTAAGGCGAAGTAGACCTACTAGGCTACTACCAAGGAGTGAAGATTAGGGACAACTATCTAACTCCTCCAACTACACCACCACCTGCGGCATTACTTGCGCAGTTAATAGCTAGAAATGAATTAGAAATGAACCTAAAAGGGTTATCTAAGACTGTCCCCTGGGCAGCCGCCTTTATAGCAGGAACTCAAGCTGGCTACATTAGGAAATACAGAGGGGATGTTATAGACAAGGCTAAGATAATAAGAACGCTCGCTAAAGGCTTGAAGCCCTATCGAAGTTAACTCCCACCTCTGCCAACGTGCCGTACCAAGCTTGAGGATTACCCGATGGGCGAATTGTTTAAAGAAGCAGAGCGGGATCACATCGCAAGCCACAAACAAATGAAATCATAGTTAGAAGTACTAATAAAGAAGATCAAACTAATAGGACAGCAGATCCTTGACTGTATGTGGGTATACACCTACAAGCTTGACAAACACCATCGCTTGCTAAAGTGCAAGGCACGGCTCGTTGTCTGGGGCAATCAACAACGGAATATTACCTCTCAAGACACTTATGCAGCCACGCTTGCCAGCAGGTTGTTCTAAATGCTAGTGGCAATAGCAGCTCACTATAATATGGAGCTCAAGCAATACGACGTTACAAACGCTTTTGTCCATGCAAGTATGGACCAAGAGGTATACATAAGAATGCCCCGTGGCTATTAGAAGCCTAGAACGATACTTTAAGTCAACAAGGCTTTATATGGTCTTTAGATCTTACCACTCCTCTAGCAGAAAGAGTTTACCTTAATACTTAAAGCTCTAGGCTTCTAGACAGTGCCTCACGAGCTATGCTGCCTTCTTAAAGACGGAATTATTGTCTTCTTCTACGTCGACGATATTATTGTGGCTTTTTATAAGCAGAAAGAGGAAGAAGCCTAATAAGCGATTAAGCGCCTATAAGAAAAATACACCTTAAGTAGAGGAAACAACCTTTAGTGGTTCCTTAGCGTAGAGATTATTAGAGATTGAAAGACTAGGACGATTCAACTCTCTTAGGCTGCCTACTTAGACAAGATCAGTCAATTAGTTGACAAGAGGAATATTCGACACGACACCCTAATGGCAGCTATCGAGCTGAAACCACGAGACGGCTTAGCGACACCCTTAGAAATCAACAAATACCAACGCAAGATTGGATCGCTTCTGTTCGCGGCAGTAATAACTCGACCGGACATAGCCTTTGCAACCTCAAGGCTAGCTCGATTCCTGTCAAATCTGGGCTTGGAATATCACAATGCCGCTGATCGAGTACTACTATACTTATTAAGCACTAGATGGAGAGCACTGTAGCTTGGAGGAGGCAACTGCCTTTAAGTAGCCAGCGATGCCTTATTTGCTGACAACACACTGGACAGAAAGAGCTTGTAAGGATACGCTATTAAGCTATTTAACGGACTTATTGCCTAGAAAGCAAGCAAACAAGACACTGTTACAACTTCGACAACTGAAGCAGAGCTTCTCGCCCTATTACAAGTGGCTAAGGAAGCAATCTTTATATTAAGACTACTGGACGAACTGTAGATTGAACTGCGCTTATTGTTAATTACTGTTTAATGCGATAATAAGCAAACTATTTGACTGGTTACTAAGGAGATATCTAGGCTTTAGACTAAACTACGACACGTTGACATTCACAATTACTGGTTGAGACAGGAAGTCTCTACTAGAAAGATTAAGGTGGAGTACGTACGATCGGCAGAGATGATCGCTGACGGCTTCACGAAGGTCCTCCCAGTTAACAAGTGGGAAGGATTCCTAACCTAACTTAGGCTAGTTAAGGTAATAGAACGCAAAGTAGCGAATAAAGTACCTCTTAAGGAAATTCAAGGGCACCTTAATAACCTCACTTTAGGATAACAGGCTGCTAAATAGTTCAGCTTGCAAGGATCTTCCAAGCTGAGGGGGTGTGTCAGATATGCAGCTGTTAGATAGAACAAGCGCGTTGAGGTTGGATCTGTACAATTAAGCAAGGACCATCTGGCTTGGCACACTAGCGAAGGAGTCAGAACCAGCTGAACACGGTGGACACAAAGACAACACAATCATCATTATCCATAAAGACACATCATCGCATTCAACCATTAAATCTGACAGTAGCATAGGCATCTAGGGTATTTTACTCTAGCTACTCTAGGCGCACTAGTAGCATAGGTGCGTATTCTTATATAATTTTATATATATATGTATATACTAAGAAAAAGTAGTATTACTAGTACACTTTAAGTGTATTTAATACATAGGTATACGCAGCCTTATATAGTGTGGGCGAACAACAGAATGACGAACTGGTTGATTGCTATCTAATGAAGCCAGAGTGGTTATATACATGGAGTGGAGTATCTAGAAGATTCCAGATCAGCAAGGTCACATAACTGTGTGACGACATAGTAGAATATTCTAGAGTTAGCTAACACCCCCCCCTAGCTTAAGTGAATTGCAGAAACGAAAGCTAAAAATTAATAACTCTAAGCTCTTATTCTAGTAATCTCAGCGTGTGTATCTCTAGTACTAACCGTTAAGCTCGTTTAATACAATATCTTCTAAGTCTATTTAAGGCTCTAGTAATCCTAAAATATCGCTAAGTCCTAGTTGGCGTATGAAGTTGGCGTGCTTTTGGCGTGGAAAAATCTTTATAAGGCCATTAGCTAGCATTTCTGTGGTGGGCTTCCATTCAATCTGCAATCTGCCTTCTGATACTTCCTGACGTATCCAGTGGTAGTGCACGTCTACGTGCTTAAGCTTTGTCTAAAGCTTATCGGCTGTCTTAGTTGCAATTAAGACAGTTTGCTAGTTGTCGCACCAGAGCGTTGGTGTAAACTCCGGGTCAAATTGGATTGCCTGAAAGAAGCGTTGCCACCACTCTATCTCTCCTCCTGCTAGTAATAGAGATAGCAGCTTAGCCTCAGTGGTAGATTTCGCAGCTGATCGTTAAATTGTTGCCTTTTAATTAATGGGTAGGCCGTAAAGCTTAAAAAGATAGCCTTAAGAACTTTAACAAGTCTGTAGCTCATCTGCAAAGGCCGCATCTGATTCCCTATAAAATAACAGTTCTAGCTCCTGTTAGGCTGATTCTAGTGTTAAGATACTCGTAATTCCGCCTTGTATATCTGCTAATGCACGAATAGCAAGATTCTTTGTACCAATTAGGTATCGCCAAACATGCTGCGCTGCGTGCATATGCTTCTGCCCTAGGTTCTGAAGATGGCGTGCCAGTATTGAATGTACTCGCGCGACGTCTGGGCGCGTTGAGGTTGAGATGTATGCTAGTGAGCCAACTAATTGCTGATATCTGTGTGTTTGAGCTGCGCTTGGTTCCTCTGTTGAAGGCATAAGGTTGTTTTCCTTTAATGGTACGTCTGGATATCGTCTATTAAGCTTAAGGTCAAACTTTATTGCGATCTTGTTAATAAATAAGTCCTGGATTAAGTAGATAGATCTTGTGAGCTCTTCTCGAATGACTCGAATCCCTAGGAACCACTTAAGCTCTCCTAGCTCGCGAATGTCATATGTGTTGAGCAGCTGTTGCTTAAACGCTTAGTAGGCGCTTATATTGAGCGGATGTACAAGGACGACAATATTGTTAACATAAAAGAACACAATTAACTGATTGTTTGTGAACAAACATAGAACTCCTAGTACTAGCTTTAAGCTAAGCTTCTTTAAGGTTAATGACAGCTCTTGGTACTAAAGCAACGGTGCTTCCTTGAGGCCATAGAGTGCTCGTTGCAGCTCAAGAAGCTCACCGAATATGTCTATAAATCCTTCTGGGGTACGGCAGTACATCTTTCGCGGTAGTCGAGCGTTAAGAAAGGCATTTAATATGTCAAACTAAAACATCAGCAGACTAAAGGCTGCTACTAAAGCGATAAGTGCTTAAAACACCTTTATAGCAAGCGTAGCAGCGTATGTGTCTTCCCACGTGTCTTGTAAGTCTCCTCGTACGCAGAGTCGTGCCTTGAACTTGTATAGATATCCGTCTTCGTCAAACTTGTACGTGAAGACCCACATCAGGGGCAGTATCTCAGCATCTGCCGTAGCTGAAGTCGCCTTAGTGCGCTTAAAACAGTGCTTTTTCCAGCAGCTCTTAAACTCTGCTCGAACTGCCTGGGTAAACTCTGCGCTGAATGGATGATTCTTGAGGTCTTTCCAGCGCTTCGGCGGTGGCGGTAGCTGATCGCGATGGAGCCTTATCTTTGGTAATTCTCTAACTAGCTTTGCTGGGGCTGTTGGATTTGTTGCTGCTGCAAAAGCTGTATAGTATGTAGCTAAGGCCTGATTTAGTGCCTTCCTAGCTCGTTTGCCTGCAACGACGTTGCTGCTGCTTCCAACTTCAGGATTAGTCATCCTGGGTGCGTTGTTTCTCTGTCGATCTGGAACATATTCGCCTGAACTCGCCCATCCTTTGGGTAGAGTTGAAGGTGCCTTTTGAGGCTGGCTACGGTGGCCTGATGCGATCGGCATAAGTGGCCCTTGTCCTTGACTAGTAACATTATCCTGCTGCGGTGCTCTAACATATATTGTTGGGCCATCTTCTTCTTAAGCAGACTACATGTCTTCTTAGTTACACTATATTTCTTAGCTAGACTGCATTTCTTAGAGCAATTGCTCCTGTAACTGCTGTTTAGTGTCCTACTCTTTTGCAGTTTGCTAATTATTCTGCGCATCCTACGCGCCTATGTTAAAGATATCCTCGCCTTCCTCCTGCTAAGGCGGCGCTGTGTTGCCACGAATTAATAGCTTTAGCGTTGGTAGATAGGCTATATAAGGCTTATCCTCCTTGTAATTAGGTATAGTGTAAATCCATAACTATATTAGCTTAATTAGATTAGTTAAAGTGGCCTGTGTGTCTTAAGAGTGAGGTATATCTAAAACCTCGATCTCTTCCTGCGTCACAGCCTCCCTCTCTAAGTTATCACCAAAACGACTTTCGCGCTTAAAAATCACGTCTCGTACGCGAATCACCTAGTCCTTTTTGGGTAGCCAAATGCGAAAAATGTTAGTAGAGTCGTATCCAACCAAGTATCTAACAAAGGTGCGAGATTTAAGCTTATCAGCCTTCTTCAACTTTTTGTTGAGAACGTAAGCTTTGCATCCAATCAGAGCAAAATGAGCAACTGAAGGCTGCTTGCCGCGAACAAGCTCGTATGGCGTTTTCCAATTGATAGCTTTTGTTGGTGTGACGTTGGCGATTCGAGCCGCAGTGATAGCTAGCTCATTTGATAGTGACTTCGGTAGTCCTGCTTAAATTCGAAGCGCCCTTGCTTTTGAGATGATAACATGTCCTGCCTTTTCTGCTGTACTAAGCTGCTCAGCAGTATCTAGAGCTCGTAGCTTAATCTTAAAGCCTGCTTGCTTCGCAATGTTATAGAGCTTAAGGCCATAGCCCCGCTCACCATTAATCTTGAGTACAACTACAATATACCCATACTAACGTTGGATCTTGTTAATTAATGCTTTTAGCGCTAGCACTACTAAGTGCAGTGTCTTGTTTGTGAGTGTGGTCACTTCATACCACTTTGAGTACTCGCACACAGCGTGTAGCAAGTATTAGTCTCTGTTATAGCAGGTCTCCCTTATAGGGATAAGCTACACAAGATCGATTACAATGCGATAGAATGGCCTTGTAGCCTGTTCTTCAGGCTGGCGTCTGCTTACTTGAGCTGCTGATTTTGCTTTAATGCATGTGTCGCATTCTCGTAATTAAGGTGCTCGGGTATCTGGATCTAGGGCTATCCCTCTCACGTTCTTGTTTACATAATCAATTGCTTCTTTACTTACATAGGCAAATAGCTTATATGCTTTAATATAAGATGCTGTAATTAGACGTTAATCCTCTCTTAAGGCCTTATATATTCGTCAAAGAGCTGTAGCAAAACTACTTAGCGTTAGTCAGTCATTGTCCTCAGCATCAATGATCCAGTGGCCATCCTTATGCTGTAGCGAGCAAATAACGTTTAACAGATAATGCTAGTATATCACATCTCGTCCTAAGTCAAATTGCACGCCTACTGCTCAGCATCTTGAGAGGCTTACAACGTTCATAAAAAAACCTTCTACAAGAGCAACATCTATAAGCTAAATCTGACCTATGCTATGAGGCAAGTTTATATTAAAAGTAACTTTTCCCCAGGCTTGTATAGGTACTGTTAATCCTCCTGCGAAGAGAATATCCTCTAGTTCTGCCTTGCGCGTCTCCATCCATCCAAAACGAGTCGAGTTGCAGACATGAATGTTGGAACCAGGGTCTAGGATCCATTGGTTGATGATCGTAGGTAGCGCTTTCTGCTGCACCTGTTGCGGCCGCATAACAGAGAATGAGCTGTGGGCAGCAAACCTCTGATCACGACTCACTGACGTCTTTCCGTCATTAAGCTTTATTGGCTCGTCTGCCTTCTTTATGCTTATCCCATCTCTTGCAAGGATATTGCCAATTCTCTTGGCTTGCTCTGGGTCCTTTAAGGCCTCCGTCACCTTGGCTTGCGTAGCCTGTACTGGTCGGAAGTTCTTTGGTTTCTTCGGATGGTCTAGGACCAGGTACTAGCAGTCCTTATACCAGTGTTGGCCTCCGCACACACACTCTAGTGTTTTCTTAATTAATAATTGTTCTTTCTATTCTTGGTTCTGTTGTGCTAAAACGCCTAGTGTAGCAAACGTTCTGGGTGAAGCCGTAGTAAGTCCGATTTGTCAATGATATATCCTAAATTGGGCAATATAGTCTGCTAGAGATTGAATCTTGTCTGTTTTCCTAGTAGTTTCTTTTAGAATAAGGTTATGGTGTAATGCACCGGCCCACTCCGGAGCAATCGTTCTAACAACTGTCAGAAAATCGTCTTGGGCTTAATAGCCTGTCGTCTTAGGAAGGTCTGCCTCCCTGCATTGATTCGTAATGTGAATCCAGTCATCAAGCCATTGTTCAAGGTTGCGGCTTCGAGGCTTCTCCTGCAGAGCGCGGTACTTAGTTACTAGCTCTCTGCTGCGTGCAGCTGCGGTTAGTGCAAGCTGCTGCTTGAGCGCGATCAATCGATCATAGATATCGTCTTTTCCATTAATTAGGTAGAGGTGGCGAGTCGCGATGGTGCGGCTAATATCTATAAGAAGCTCGCCCTCTCTCCGCTTTAGGTTTGTATATTCTGTTCTTTCGTATCTCTAGTCGTAAAGGAGATCGCTGTACATCGCCTACTAGCCTGCATCTAGCTAGCTAATCGCGGTTGCTCTAGCCTCGATGGCGTTGGGCAATAGTTTCGTAGGTTCAATAAGCTTTAGTAGCTCATCCTTTGGCTTTAAAATGTCGCAGTATTTCCAGATACCGTCTACGACAGCCTTCTCTCGTCGTAGCTAGAACCAAGACTCCTAATCTGCTAGTCTATCCAGTATAACAGTCACGCGTGTGACTCCTAAGTCGCTAAGCGACATCGTGATTAATAGCGACACCACTCTATAGCTGTTGTCTATATCAGGTCTTCGACACTAATGCTACAGCTGTCGATAATAAGGTCTCTAATACCAACGTTATAGCTATTAACAATAAGGTCTATATAAAGAATAACAAATAAACTTAGTAATTATCAATTGCAAGTGCAATTTAGGCTTATAACTATAGGCGAACAACAGAATAACAAACTAGTTGATTGCTATCTAATGAAGCTAGAGTGGTTATATACATAGAGTGGAGTATCCAGAAGATTCCAGATTAACAAGGTCACATGACTGTGTGACGACATAGTAGAACATTCTAGAGTTGGCTAACACCTCTAAACCAATAACTTGTTGGCGGATATCAGTCATTCCCAATTGCTGCAAGAATCGCTCGTGCTTGCTACTATCAGAGAGAGACTTTATCAATCCATCAGCGGGCATATCAGCAGTTCCTATCCAGGTAACGTCAATGTTCCCGGCTTCAACTTGCTCGCAGATCCACATCTAATATACTTTAATATGTCTAAGCTTCGTGTCGAGCTTTTCTTCGTCCTTGTTAGCGATAGAGACTGTTTGCTAGTTATCGCAGTACAACGTAGGTCAAACCTCTGGATTAAACCCAATAGCTTCAAAGGTGTTCATCCGCCAGGATAACTCAGTGCCAGCAGTTGACAGGGCAAACAGTTCAGCCTCAGTAGTTGACTTAGTAACGGATCTCATGATTTTTGCCTTCCAATCAATGACCATACCGTAGAGCTTAAACACATAGGCGAATGAGCTTCAAGCAGTATCAGGATCGTCAGCAAACGCGGCATCAGAGGCACCAAAGAACAACAACTCCTCAGCTTCGTTATCGTCAATTTGACTGATGTAGTTGACGTTCTCAGAGCGTGCTGTTGTTGCTCCAATTGCCCAGAATCGGAAGTCGTATAAGTACTGCCACACAGACTTAACAGCAGCAAGATGCTTTTGGCTTGGATTATTTAGATGGCGGGCAAGTATCGAGTGCGCTTTTGCCACGTCAGGCCGGGTGAAATATGAGATAAAGCCAAGGCATCCAACTAGGATCTGATATAGGCGGGTGCGCTCCGCGTTAGGTTCATCTGTACTTGGGGGGAGATAAGACTCGCGCAGAGGGACCTTAGGGTGTCGGCTGCCCTGAAGGAGATTGTGGTCGTGGCAGACTTTTGCGATGTAGGAGTCTTGGATCATCCAGACCTTGCCTTTCGCATAGTCTCTAATAATGCGTATCCCTAGGAACCAGCCTAGTTCTTCTAAGCTTTGTGTATCGTATTGTTTCGTGAACTCGCGTTGAAACTGTTAATAATATTGTTGATCGCCTTTGCGGAAAAGGACGACGATATTATCTACGTAATAGAATAGTATTAGCTTGCTATTGGTGAATAGGCAAGGGATACCCTTGACTTGAGTGAAGCCCATATTAATAAGGGTCTTCTTTAGGTGTTTGTGCCACAGCGCTGGGGCATCCTTAAGCCTATACAGTGCTCGGCGTAGTCGCATCATATTGCCTAGTCTGTCTCGGAACCCATCTGGAGTCCAGACGTAACAGAGTCGGGCTAGGTACGCGTTGAGGAAAGCATTCTTGACGTCGTACTGGTAGGCAAGGAGTCCAAAGGCGCACATGATAGCGATAAGGAAGCGGAGAGTTCGAGCCGCGAGGGTAGCTGCGTAGGTATCATCCCAAGTCGTCTGCAAATCTCCTCTCACGACTAGTCGAGCTTTGTAGCTAGTCAAGTAGCTATCAGCATCGAACTTGTACGTGAAAACCCACATTAGCGGCAGGGTCTCAGCATCTAGGTGCTCCTTTATATTATCTTTCACCTTCTTAAATACACCTTTGTGAAGCTGCTCCTTAATCTCCTTGTCTGCAGCAGCGAACTACTTATTAGTATTAGGGCGGGATTTGACCTCAGCCTAGTTCTTTGGTGGTGGCGGCAGTTAATTATGGTGAACCTTTAACTCTTCATTTGGGGGCAGTTGCACGATTGCTGTAGCAAACGTTTGCTAGTATAGAGAAGCGTGCGTACTGAAATGGTCCCTAGGCGTATCGTCTCCTCTACCACCTCCCTGACGACGGGACCCTAGAACGATATTGTCTGCAGCAATATTAGGGTTTGTCCGTCTTGGAGCGTTATTCTGATGGCGGTTTGGCGCAGTATCTCTAGAAGCAATCTCTCTCCAGCCTTTTGGTTGAGAACGATTATAAGTGCTAGGTACTGGTGTCTCTTGGGGTGTGAGTAATCCTTTATAGGCCTCCTGTTGAATCTGCTCTTCGGCATTGTCTAGCCTAGTAGCCTCTTCTTCTTGACCCTCAAAATCATCCTCAACTGTATGTTGACGATGGGTTATATCACGATGGATCTGCTCGATAACGGGATCTTCCTCCTCGTCCGATGAATCGATATTAAGGACTCTGACTACGCGTCGTATCTCCTCCGTCATAGGCTCAAGTTGTAGAGCCGAGTAGCGTTGGTCTCGTACGAAGACAACATCACGTGTTCGAACAACACTGTCAGCCCCAGGAACCCATACACGGAAGATATTCGTTCCTTCGTATCCAACTAGCCATCCAGTAATCGACCTTGACTCGAGCTTGTCACCTTTGGCCACCTTGGTATTACGGAATAGGGCTTTGGCACCGATAACGTCTATGTGTGCAAGAGACGGCTTTACCTTGCGTACATGTTCGCATGTTCGTAGGGCGTCTTCTAGTCAAGAACCTCTGTTGGCAATCGATTAAGGATGTAAATGGCTGTTAGGCATAACTTGTTAGCTAGTTCCTTAGGCAAATTTGCTTCAATCCGCAAAGCTCTTGCCATAGTGATAATAAGGTTACTAGCCTTCTTAGGCAGGCTAGTTATCTCTTCTGCACCAACAGCACGTCGCTCAGCTGTGATACCCAGGTCTTGAAAGACCTCCTAGAGATCAGCATAACCCTTTTCGTTGTCACAGCGAATGTATACAATAATCGCGTTAAACTAGGTTAGAATAAGCGCCAGTATCTATTGAACTGAGCGCGTTAGAGTCTCCTTCTTCTTATTATAAAAAGTCTTCCCTAAATAGTACCTGCTATGTTGACACATAGCGTGTAAGAGCTACTTGTCCCTATTATAGTAAGCTTCACCCGTCTTCCTGAGTTGTATAAGGTTGATGCTGATACGTTTAAAGGGGCATATTGCAGGCTCGCATTAAGGGCGTTAACTGATAATCTTAGAAAGCTTTAAGTTAATACACTTTTCACATTCCCTTTATTGCGGAGCTTGGGGGCCAGTGATGAGCCTAATACTATCCACTGCCTGCTCTAGGTGTTTAACCGCGCGTCGTCCTGCATGAGCTAGCATCTGATGAGCTTCTATAGGGGTGACTTGTAGAGGCTTGCGCTCTATACGGCTTGGCTTGGCTAACTTTAACTAAATCGCGAATGTGTACAACTCTAATACGTTCGGACGTGTTGCCTTATTAGAGTCTATAACCTAATAGCCACCCTGCTTATTAAGTGTGCAGAATATGTCTATTAAAGCGCTCCTTAGATAGAGATAGCTACGTCCTAAGTTAAACTTAATACTAACTGCTTGACAGCGTGAGAGTGACACTACTAATGTGAAGAACGTAGGGATAAGTGCTACCTATATTATAGTTACTTAATGTTCGCTAGTTAGAGTATTAACAAATAGCTTAACATTTCTCTACTTATGTATCTATAGGGCTTGTGTGCCTGCTAGTAGGATATTATTTAGGTGTCTGTCTTGGATCTTCTCCTAAGTCTTTGGTTAGTGATCTGTGACATATAGATTAGAGCTAGGATCTAGTATCTACTTGTTAATTAATAGTGGTGGAGGCTGTTAAATAGCAGCTGTACTAAGTAGAGTAACAACCTAAGCTGCGTTCTAGCTGCCTTGCTAGTGCATAACTGCTCCTGTTAAGTTTTAAGCATTTAATAGAGAGTGACTAGTGTTTATTAAGAAATTATTTTTGTTAGTAGCAGCTGCCTTTTTACTAGCTTTCTTCTTAGCTCTAAATAGAGCTGCGCTTAAAGGGTTGCCTTTACCTAGTTTCCTAACTCTATTAAACTTGGCTAAGACAGCTAGGTCGGGCCTCTATCTAGCAGGTTGGAGAGAAGGCACTATATAGGAGCACTGTTTAAATAGGTACTGTTCCCTGTAGATACACGTAACTATACGTTTCTAGGTGTTGCTATTAGTGTTTAGACTAGGGCGTCCTAAAACAGCGTATATTCTAAGTACTAACGCTACAGGGTTTAAGGTGCGTTAGAACTATTAATAGTTCTCTACTAGTGCAACAGGATCTATATATAGGGTTCCGTTTATCTTAGCTTGCGTAATCTCCTAAATTTTGTGCGTAACAAAGGACTTATTAATTCCCCTAATTGCTTAAAGAAAGTCCTGCTGTGCCTAATAGTCCTGGACTTTAGGTAGTTTTAGTTTAATTATGTCGCGAAGGATAGTAATGTAGCTCTTATACTAAGTATCTATCTTCTGTTGTTGTGGAACCTTCTTAATCTTGTTGTACTGCTTAAGCAAATTATACTTGCGTTCTGCTACTAATATATAGAATATCTTCTTAAGTTGTATAAGTTGTTTGTAGTGTGTTTTAGCATCCTTAATAACTAGGATATGCCTGCTAGTAATTGTCCTTGCAATCTCCTGCGTTAGGTTGTTAACGGCGTTCTCCTTCTTCTACTAGGCTGCTAGCTTTGTTGCGTAGAACCTATGCTAGAAGGTGTAGTCCTCTTGTTTAGATTTCATAAGTTTGTCTAGTTTAATATTATTGTCGCCTTAGATAATGCTTAAAGCTTTGTTAGGTGTGTTATCCTTTTTAAATAAGTGTAGTAGTTGCTCCTTAGGTTTCTTATTATAGATTTTCTTAACAGTATCTACTGTTAAATCTAGGTTATAATAGTCCTAGATCTTGTATGCCTTAGCGGTCCTCTTTTGTAGAAAGATCCACTTCGACTAATTGCTTGGCTTGTTAAGGATAATTGTCTCCTTAATGATTAGCTTGTCCTCTTTGTTGCTTATTGTGGTAAACTAGAGCTTATTGAGTTAATCTCTGTTGTAGAAAGCGTGTGTGTAGTAAGTAAGTAGAGTGTGAACTGCAGTTGAATTAAGCGTAGGCCGGGCTTATAACTGTGAGGGATAAGTAGGGTAGCAATTAGGAATGAGAGACTGAGTTGATTGTAACAAGCTGAACAGAGAAACTGCTTAAGTATCAGAATCGTGATCAGCAACTAGTCTACATCAGGTTGGTGGTATCATGTGATATCGTACTCCACACTAACATATATATATAGAAAAGAAAAGGCCCCTAGCTATCTAGTCTACTGCTAGAAAGCACGAAGACGCTTTGCTAGCTGGCAATAGCGACCTAGCAGGCCTCTAATAAACGCCCGCGAGGGACAAAAGTACCTTCAGCAGCTCCTTAGCTGCCTAGAGGACTTCGCCGCCTTTCTTAAGCTAACTAGCTCTAATAGGGCTTAATTAAAGAAGCAAGTAAATATAACGTTCCCTTAGGGACAAGATCCTGCGCACATAGGCGCTAGACTAGACTTCTTACTTTACTCGCACGGAGGAGTTTAGGAGAGTTAACAGGCTTTTACAGAGCAGCTATTGCACGACCCGTCTCCCCCTTACGGGGAGAGACGCGTCCCCCATGCCCCACGGGAGGCCTATGTAGATAAAGGCTCTCAGCCAAGTCTACTGGACGTAAATCAATTCTATCTATCTATCTATTTATAGTATTATAGATTAATTGTACTTTAGCGACATTGTTCGTCACTGCTTCTATAGCTGCCTAATTATACTTAGCTAGGTATCCTAGTTTGAGGGTTGTCTTATTGGCTTAAGAGCCTGTAGGTATTGTGCTCTTGCCCTATCGCGCTCGTCTTCCTTATCAACGCCTACTATCTGCGTTAGAGATTTGATCTATTTTCAGATCTGCTTTCTAGGCTTGCAGCAGTTATGTTGCAGGTATTGCGACACAGTAAATTAGATATAGATAACCACTTTTTTAAGACTTGTTCTCTCTTCTTGGTATTTTTTGTCTTTAATCTTGTAGTCCTTAAGCTGTATCTTATAGAACTTAATGTCCTCCTTATATGCCTTAAGGCCTGAGTTTGATAGCTCTGATAGGCGTGTTAGAGGGTTCTGTTGATTGTCGTCGTTTACGCGGATAATTGGCTGGTAACTCGCTATTTCTAGCGGCGACGGCGGTGTCGGCTTTTCGCGTGGGAGTTTGGCTCCGTCTGGATTAATAATGGGCTTTATATCTATTAGCTCGCATCGCTCTTTTAGCTGTTGCAGCTATGGTGTATAGTTGGTGTAATTAGTCAACACGATCGTTGAGTCGCGGAGCGTTGACAGCGACATTGTCTTTTCTTAGGGTCGATTGAGGCAGTGAGACTCTTAATTGTTAGATTTGATAGTGTTCTGTCACTTTGAGATAATATATTAATGAGAATTGATGACTGTGATGATTGATTGTAAAATGGAGAAGCCCAGCTATCGCGAGAAGTTTCTATCTATGCTAAGGCCCTTGTACTATCTAGGATACTGTGTCCGTGCACTCAACGCCCGGATTCAGTCAACGCCCGCCTTTTACTGAATCCGGGCGTTGAGTGCACGGACACAGTAGTACAGGGGCAATGCAAAACAGTAGTGAGCCAGCCTCCTTAGTGTATTTCACAGAGAGATTATCACTGGAATGCACAGTGACCGTCTATCTGACAACCATAAGAAAAGAGGTATGTCATTACTATGGAGGACCGAGGGCCTAAAGGTGTATGGGTGAGGCTATGCATAAGGTTATTCCGGCCGAGGTCATGTGACTAAGGACCGACTATACAGCCATGCGGCAGTCTTACACACTCCCTTTAGATTGCCAACAGTAGTGATCTAAGAGATGCTAGGTCCTAAGTCAAAACAGGTATACGTGGCGATAAGAGATAAAGTTAAAATGGCGTAATAGGCAATAAACAACTCCTAACCTTAGTAAAGGGAAGAAAAAGGAGCCGTTAGCAGGTTCTTATATGGGCTGCTTGCCGTAAAAGTCACCCTAAAACACTATAATAACCGTGTGAGTAAGCTAAAAGGTATTAGACTAGAGGGGCGCGTGGCTATATACCTTATTAACAGTGTAAAATATAGTGATTTTATAGACTGTGAGTGCAAGAACAGGGTAAGATTTATTAGTTACCTAAACCACTAGAATAGGGTAAGACTAATAGGTCACCTAAGCCGTCTGTGTGTAGGTTGGCATCTAAGTGTCCTTAGTCTATAGCCTATAATAGTAGATTGGGTCTGTTTTAATGTAAAATTACTATAAGAAAGCAGTCTGCTTAGGTACCAGCGTAAACAATTGTAACTATTTTATATAGCTAGGCTAGCAAGTAAGGGCGTACCTTATAAGAGAGTTTAGTCTTAAAATAAAAAAGGTAGGTCCTAGTCTAGTGCTAAGGTCTGCCTATGTTTGTTATTAATATAAGCTGTCTTAATAACTCTAGTGTAATTAACTTTAGCGTAAGTAGGCGGAACCACTCTATATAGCTGCGCTAGCACAAAAAGACAGAACTCCTTACTAATACCTAGACTTGTGCTTTAGGTGTGTATATACTAAGAGAACTAATCTGCAAAATAGGTAGCTAATCTACCTAGGTGTAGATAGTTATTAGCTATTATTAACTTCTTAATAGATAGTGCTCTGCGTTAGATATTAAGACTCTTTTTTCTAGAGCTGTAATACAACACATATAAGGTCTTATTACTATAAAACATAGAGAAAGTAGGGTGCTAGAATAAAGCAGTGCTTAGGGGCAATATTAGACTAGAGGGGCGCGTAGCTATGTGCCTTATTAATATGTAGAGATAGAAGAGCATTAGACTAGAGGAGCGCGTAGCTATAGGCCTTATCAACACAGTAAAATATAGTAATTCTAGAGACTATAGGCGTAGGGATAGGGTAAGATTTATAGGTTACCTAAACTGCCAATGTTCTACTATAAGGCCGCAGAGGTAGAAGAGCTTAAAGACTCTACTTATTTACTTATAATCTGCTTTAGAATAGGCTTAAGTTATAAGAGCTTTAACTATTCCTAATACTTCTATTTAGGTAGAAGTTTTATAAGGCCGTTAGTAGGCTAAGAGTTAGTTTTAATATAAGTAGAAGTAACAGTTTCTTATAGTGCCTATTTCTATAACTAATAGTGGTGTATATCTACATGTCAAAGAGTTGTTTTTAGCTAAGGGGACTTTGTAACCAGTAGACAAATTATCTATTTGTTGTTACAGTACATAGAGGGTTGTTTCTTAAAGTCTAGATAAAGATTATTAAAAATTCTAGACCACTAGTAGTACTTAGTATACCCTATAGAAAGTAAGATGAGTTCGGCTTTAGTAGTTAACTTAACAACGCAGCGTTGGAGCGTTGCTTTCTAGTTAATTAGACTGCTAAATAGGAAGAAGATATAGCCTTGTAAGGACTTATAGGTTACCTTATAATTAGCGTAAGACGCGTTAGTTGCGCTATAAAAGTTAGTCTCTTTAGTATCTTTTTAATAGAGATACGGAGTAGTGTAGTCTATAGAGTAGTGTAGTACTAGGTCCTAGAAGTAATACAGATATGCGAGGCACTAATATACAGCTAATAAGTATTTAGGGCTAGGGTTAGTAAGGAATTTAGCCAATTTTAAATAAGCTTTAGCAATATCTAGACGTGTAGCACTAGCAGCATAGCCAATAGATCTAACTATCTAGGAGTAACAATAAGATATGTCCTCGTTCTTAGACTCTATTAATAGTACAAGCTTCTTAAAAAGTAGAGGTAAAGCAGGTGCCTTAGTCTAGGAAAACTTTTAAGGTGCCAGATATTTAGCGTAGATTTTCTAGATATAGTTACGTTATAACAACTAAAGATAACTATTATCGCAGTCTCTATGTGTAGTAATACCGTAAAAAGTAGAGTTCTCTTAGCCTTGCAAGTTGGTAATTTTATACTATTTAACAAGCTTATATTTAAAGGCATTAAGAAAGGATAAATAACCTAGAAGGGCCATAGTAATAATATCGTCTACATAAAAGAAGATAATAATATAGTTGTCTTTCTATAGACAGGGTGTATTAAGTACTAGTAATAGACTAAAGCTCTTAAGTGTAGTTATAAAGTCTTTGTACTAAAGTAGTAGTAACGTCTTAAGGCCATAAAGGGCGCGATAAAGTTGCTAGTAGTGCCTACTATTATAGAAACCTTCTAGTTAAAAGGTGTAAACAGGTTTAGGGAGTTTAGCATTAGTAAAAGCATTAATAGTGTCGTATTAACGTATATCTATATTAAAGTATGCGGCAATTGCTATAAGAGCGCGGAATATTCGTATAGTAAGAGTAGCAGCATAGGTATTACTTACAATAGTCTATAAGTCTCCTCTTACTACAATTTATACTTTAAACTTAGCTAGGTAGCCTTAGTTAAATTTATATATAAAGACCCACATAAGTGGCAAGACTTTAGTATTTAGAGAAAGCTCTAAGAGCGGAATCTTAGTGTATATCTCCTTTCTGGCGATAGTATTCAGCTTCTTCTTCGCAGCTGCCATAAAGCCTTCTCTAAACTACGTAGGGAGTTTTAGGACATTATTCCAAAATTAAGGTAGGGGCGGAAGCTAGTCTTTATAGACTCGCTGTGATAGTGCGATTAATTAGGGCACTTTGTTTAGTAGTAAGGCCAACGCGAATGTGTTCTAATAAGTCTAGATAGCGTTAGCAACACGTTAGTAGTTTAGAGATAGGTATTAGTCCTATATTGCTTTTTTTGCGCAGGAGGTCCTATTAATATAGGTGTAGGGGACGCAGAGGATTAAGAGGGCGTCGGCAGTGTAGCTAGTACTAACATTAGCGGCGCGGAGGTCTAATTAACTATAGAAACTAGTAAAGGGTATACATCTCTACCGCGGTGTACATTATAAGCTTAGCCTAATTTCTTACCTGCGAGTAGTGTTTTAGTAGGAAGGATAGACAGCTTAGCGTCTTTATATACTTCCTTATTAGAATCTTCCTACTCACTTTCTAATTCTTTAACCTTAATATTGTTAATAGCTTAATCTAACTAAATACTAAGTAGGCTCTCTTTATTAGTAGACCTAAAGAATTGTCAGATAGACGGTCACTGTGCATTCCAGTGATAATCTCTCTGTGAAATACACTAAGGAGGCTGGCGCACTACTGTTTTGCATTGCCCCTGTACTATCCTAGATAGTACAAGGGCCTTAGCATAGATAGAAACTTCTCGCGATAGCCGAGCTTCTCTGTCGGAGCAAAAGGCTAACCTTCCACTCCTAAGAATAGAAGAATAATGAACCGTCACATTCTCCGACAGAACACACACACAATCAATCAATCAACCCACCACTTTTCCATCTCAACTCATCAAGAATACCCGTATATTTGACAAGAATAGTTCTTTATTAAAGGTAACATCTCTTGTTTAAATGACCTTGCCTCTGTGTCCGCGGGATACAGCTTTTGGTACCTATATGTCGGAGCAAAAGGCTAACCTTCCACTCCTAAGAATAGAAGAATAATGAACCGTCACACACCCCCCCAGATCGTAGTAATAGCGTAGAGCTGGTAAGCTTTTCAAGGTTTCTGTACATGCTGTTTCGCAACATGCCCTGTATATTCCGCTCCAGGCATCTAGCCTTGTTGTGTCTGTGGCCCTCTAGCAGCTGGCTCTTAGCTCTTCGGCTCTCCGGCTCTTCGGCTCTCTGGCGCAGTGCTCTTTGGCTATTTCTGTGGTGTGCACGGCTTCGCTTGCGGTCACCCACCGTCCTAGCAATCTACGCTTGAGATGCTTAGGCAGGAATAAGCGATTCCGGGCTCATAACTGTCGGAGCAAAAGGCTAACCTTCCACTCCTAAGAATAGAAGAATAATGAACCGTCACACTATATACGGTAGATATTACGTAAGTCTACGCCTACCAAGTAACTAATAAGCGCCCTTAGGGAAAGCTTGTCTGTTTAGGGAATCTTCTTGCGAAGGTAGTATACTCTATATTCGTAGATGCGTAGATAAGCGATAAAGGGCAGTTTGCTATATGCAGCCTTAAACAGTATAGTCTAGTTTAATAATTTAACAGAATTTTAATTAAGTAGATATACCGCATAAACATACATCTCTTCGTATAGGTAAAGTAGAAGGTTAGACGTAGTCCTAAGTAATCGAGATATAGTAATTAGCATCTTTCCTAACTATTCTATATAGCCTAATTATTCTATAGTATTAGGGGACTAGAGCTATATAGTAATACCTTATTATTTACAGTGCTTAACTACACTAAGGTTATTCTAAAACCTATAAGCTCTCTCTCTGTCTATTAGTATAAACACTAGGCTAGCGTTATAGCGGCGTTTAATATGTCTATCTATAAGTTTAAAGACTCTATCTAGAACATTTGTAGATCGATCGGGTATGCTATACACTATATAGATCTTAGAGACAAGATAGTAACTATAAAAGATATACTAGTTGCCTATAAGAAATTTAGTATTAAGTGCGATAATATTAATAGTAATAGCTTTAAATACACATATAGGTTAGTGCTCTCTATTAGATCTCTATAAAATAATCTATAAAGCCTTATTAACTCTATATTATTCGTAGTCTTATGTACTAGGGGGAGGAGATGTAAGCAGAGCTATGCCAGCAACGTTATAACTTAGTTTCTCTATTAATTTAGCTCTAGTATAGCCTATCAAGACGTGTGCGTAAAGACTAGATAATGTGCGGTTAGGTAGTAGTGCAATAGAGGGTTTCTTATAGCTCCTTTTATTAGCAAGCGCTAGAAAAGGTTTGTTAGTGTAGTCCTCTAGTAGTGCCAAGGGAGACCGTTAGTCCACTAGAACATAGTAACCGCCTATAGGTTTAACTATTACCTAAATAGGATTCTTAGTGCTATCCTTTGTGTACAGGTATTCACGCCCTAAGTTAAAGTAAATATCTTTTCCTTTAAGCCTTAAGAGCGACACTAGTAAGGTAATAAAGCCTAGATATAAGGCAACATTCCTTAATATAGTCCTTATAGGTCTACCTAGTGTTTGGATTTCGATGTCGCATTCACCCTATGCGGCGATTTCCACTAAGTTTTCTCTACAACTAATCCTTTTGCCTAGTATTACAGGACAAATCTATATGAACTTATTAGGCTTATTATAGACGTATATGTCTAAACTATAATTAAGGATCTAAGAGTAATAAAGTACTAAGGTTAGACATTGCTTATTGCTTATTATAAGGTATTTTATTATGTATGCCTATTTGTATTCTCTATTAGAGGCTTAGTTACTAGCATTAATATAACCTATAGGTGTAACGCAATCTCGCTTCGCCTTCTCTCTTGTTTGTATTTTGTTAAGCAGCTTAGCCTGTCTAGTAACCTCACTATATCTTTGAATGGCTTTGACGCAAGCTAGGTCGATTTTGAACCTAATTTCTTGCAGCCAGGTGCAGATATATAGACAAGCTCCCTATTGTAGGTTACCTGGGTGGGCGTTGCCTTTGCCACAAGGACAAGGCTTTCTTTGCGAACTACTAGCAATCTTAGTGTTAGTGCGCTTCCTATTGTTCTAAAGTCCTCCTATATTATTTAAAGACGTTAAGCTACAGCTCTAATTTCTTATATCTGTATAGTAAGGAGACTATACTTTATTAAGCGCGGTATAGTAAGGAGACTATACTTTATTAAGCGCGGTATAGGCAGTGTCTTGTATGTTACCCTTGTTTAAGCTATATAGGTACGGCGTTGTTTGGTAGTATTAAATAAGCGCCGCGATAAATACCTCGTCGGGTGTACTTGGTAGTAGTGTACAGACTGTAATAAGTTATTCTAGTGTAATAATAACGCCTGCGCGATTAATAATAGCTAGTATAGTATAGACTATTAAAGCTAGTAGATTAAGTTCTATATTATCGTATGCTAAACAGGCCTTATAAACTTTCTCGTTTATTGTTGCTACAAACCCTAAATTAATAGCATAAAAGACCTTAAGAAGATCTTGCTAAGAAGCAAAACCCTAAACAGCTAGAACCTTTAGTTTAATAGCCTTGTTAAGATGAATTTAGAAGTTATTTATCTAGTTCTTAATTAACTAGCGACTAGGCGTGTACTTCTTCGCCTTGTTGTATTAATAGTCTGCTTCTTCTTATTTAGTAACTATTAGTTTTAAGTAGTTCTTATATAGGAACCTAATTTATTCTATAATAGTGTAGTTAGCAGGCATAGAAATTAGTATATTATTTCTTACTATACTTATAATATAGCTTTTAAGCTTGCTTAGTAATTTCTCGCATTCTTATTTACGCTTGTATTTCTCTTTCTACACTATAATATTGAGGTTTTTATTAGGGTTAGATTTAATATCTTCTAGCACCGCAAGATTTATAGCCTCTAGGTCGACGTATTTTAGAATATGTAGTGTGCGCGCGGTACGTTTAAAAACTATATACTATAGTTCAAAGTTATCTATCCCTTTTAGTATAACTTTTTCGTCCTTTGGCGTTGCCATTATAATACGTTTGTGATGACTTTTCGCGTGTTTAGCCACTAGTGTGGGCTTTTTATCGTAATTCAGAGTCTTATAGTATTTTATAGTAATTTATAGTAACTGTAATTATAGTTTTATAAATAACTTTTTATATTGTTATTGTAAAAACTCTACTCTAGTCCGTGCGAGCTATAATATGGCAGCAGGACTAACTAGTAAGGAGTTTTAGAGGGTGCGCAATAAGCGTTATTCTAGACTCAAAACTATAAGATAGTGGAGATCACTGTAATTTATAGTAAAATAGGTCGACTATAAGAAAAAAGGTGTGTTATTACTATGGAGGACCGAGGGCCTAAAGGTGTATGGGTAAGGCTAGGTATAAGGTTATTCCGGCCGAGGTTATGTAACCAAGGATCGACTATATAGCTATGCGGCAGTCTTATATTAGTTAAACAGCCAGTCCAGGATTATATAATATTACAAATTAATTCTAGGAGAGAACTATATTATTATATAATAATATTACGTAATATATATAATAACTTGTAAAATAAAGAGTTTTTTATTAATTACTAACTAATTACGCAATAAAAATTATATTTTTAAATTAAATAATTAAAGACTAGTATTTTCTCTATAATTCTATTAAAATATTAAAATTATAGCTTTACTAGTTAAAAAGTTATAAAGATTTAAAAAAATTACTTATTTAGACTAAATTATATATATTTATATATATTTGCGTACACTTATACATTTTTATATTAGTAAATAGGCTAGCAAATAGGTATAGGTTAGGTTAGGGTTAGGTCAGATCCGCACGGGCTAGAACACTAAAATCAAAATCTTAATTTTTAAATATCTTAACTAATACTATAGATATAGTAATACAAATTTAATTTAAAGTGTAAATGGGCCTAAATAACAATATATTAAAATTCTAAAAAATTCTATTGAGGCTTAAAGGTCCTTTAATTATCTTTTATAAATATTTTATATAAATATCTATATAAAATAAGCTAGAATTAATAGAATTTTTTAGAATTTTAATATATTATTATTTAGGCCTATTTACACCTTATAACGTAGTTTACTAGTAAGTAACCTATACTAGTAAGCGCGCCACCTTTGCCAAGACCCTACTAAACTATTTTATTTATTATTAGACTGCGTTGCAACACTATTTAAAAATATATACTAAGTGTCGGATCATCAGCATTGGTAGATACATTGGCTGCCCAACGATGCCCAATAGACCGCCTCAATCCTACTTCGGTCCTACTTGGACAAGAGCATGTACACCTCTGTAGCATCCACACAAAGACAAGAATCATAATTAATCTTGGAATGTAATCTGTTTTCAGTTCCTTTCCTTTCACTAGTGAGAGCCTATCTAACACTGATCAGTGATTGCTTGAGGCGATCACAGACAGCAAGGTAGAAGAGACAGACTGTCGACACCCCGACGTGAGAAATCTCGGGACAAGACATATGTGCTAAGAACAGAGCGAGGCAGAGATAACACGAAGCACTCTTAACCTCCCTCTAAGCTGCTGGTTCAGGCCGATCCGCGGACACAGAGCGCGTCAGCAACGCATACCGATTTAGTACGAGCGTCTCCAGACGACCCAATTACGTACGACCACAACAAGTGCTGGAAACGACCAACCAGCAAGACAACACCGACAACGCGTCAACACGTTAGCACGATGGCGGACAACCAAAGCGATACAAGCGCCGCGGATGCGGTGGATGCTCAGAATCAGCTGCTCAACGAACTATCAGAGCACGGCACAAGCGAACGCGAGGAAGCTCCTTCCCTTTGGGCTAAGTTCACCGCCAAGCATCTTATGAGAGACTGTCCATACACAGTCGCGCTCGATGTCATCAACACATCTCTCTGGGATGTACCCGTACCGGCGAATGCAAACGAGACGCACACGACAACCTGGGTCGCTAAGATGGTCCACGACTACAACGTGGCAATGGTCTGGGATAATGAGCTTTTCGACGATTACAAAGTGGACTTTGAAGGATGGACAAGAGACCTGTTCCTCAAGGTTGAGCGAAATACTCTGAAGTCTCTCAAGACCGTGCTGCGAAATAGGGGAGTCTACACTGGCAACAACCGCGCTAGGGTAGTAGATTCCCTATACAAGACACTGGCCATGGAAAACCCCCGAATGGGACCCCTGCGGAGTTTCAAGCGATGAAGTTCGACCACCGGTCTAGAGCGTACGAACGCCAAAGGAACACGCAACGGATAGCCCCCGAGGCCGAACAACCACAGCAGGCTAGCCCACTAGCTGGTACACGGCAACCGCAATCGCACATGCAGCCACCGCCGTCGTGGCAGGTCTCGCAGGGCTTGCAACAAGGCGAGCAGTACGAAGCAAGACAAGGCGCTCGAAGCCAGGAGCCACAACTGGTACACCAGAGCCCTAACGGTCCGGAGTCGCCGTACATAAGCGATGCGCTTGGAGGACATCAACCTCGACAACAGTGGGCACAAGGCGACCGATCACAACAATAGCGACCCCAAACTCACACACGACCACCAGCGACCGCGTATCGCGAAATCACGCCATTTCCGCAGCAGCCGACAATTGGCATACCCGACAGACCGCCTGAACTTCCCCACGACCCGTACAAGACGCTGCCCCACGATGGTCACGCAACGACAGGCTTAACGCCAGCACGATCACGCAATTCTCAAAGATCTGGGACAACAGCAAGAAGTATACAGGGGACGCGTACGATCTCCTGGATGACAAGATCAAGATCTTCTTCAGCATCTGTTGGCAGGTCGACATCAAAGAGGAAGAGTTTCATGCGGTGTTTCCTCGTATTCTCACCGGACGCGCAGAGATGTTCTACATCCAGGTCGTACAGAGGGACGACAGCTTCGCCAGTGCGTACATAGCGATTAAGAACCATTTTGACCATGACGTCCACCATCAGCATTACTACACGGACTGGACTACTACAAGCTTTGCTCGCACACGAATAGAGAACCCCGAAAAGGGCCTACACGAGGTGTTGCAGATCCTGCTGGATAAGCTGCAGCTGTGCCAACGCGCGCTTGGGAAGAACTTTGAAGGCGAGGATGCTTTGCGTACGACGGTCATCAATGCGTGCCGTGGAGTTCCTGAACTCGAAATAGCACTGTTTAAGCCAGCCCTAATCTGCGAAGGGCTCTTTTCAGACTTACGGTCTGCAATTAAGACGCACCTTGCACGTCAGCACACAACACAAATGCTAATAGGGAGCAAGACAGTCACAGAGGACCAGTACTACCTGGACCGCCGCTACAACGGCAATGGAAGAGATCGAGGGGGATTCAGAGGAGGATTCAGAGGAGGATTTAGAGGCGGAGGTGGATTCAGCGGTGGATTCCGAGGAGGCCAAGCAAGCAACAGAGGCAGTCAGCGCTTTAATAGCTATGACAGCGCACGTGGATTCACGCCACGCTGGAAGAAGAAGTGTTTTGTCTGCCAGAAGGAAGGCTGCTGGTCGACCAACCATACGGACGAAGAACGCAAGGCCGCCCGCGCGCAGTTTTTTTCCGCATGTCACTTTGCGGACACACAACCGCCCGCAGACTTCTCTGTGTACCTCGCGGAGTATGAAGGAATTGAACACGCGACCCAGTACAACCAAGAAGGCTGGAGAGAAGAGGAAGCCTACGAGGACGAGGACGACGACAATAGCGTCACAGCCGCGTACGTCGAACAACAATTCTTCAAGGAACAATGCCTCGCAGATCAAGCATTCCTGCACCACATCTCTGGCGACGACATTTACAGCAGACGTGCACTGTCAACGCCAGCGTCGCAGTTTCTCATTGAGGACCGATACGCGCGATCTGTGTACCAGGGAATCCTGCCCGATACTGGCGCCGCCAATGTATCCACGGTCGGCAGGGAACAATACCTCGCGCTGACACAAGAAGACCTAACGGTCACGATGGACATATCCACGGCAGGAAAAGCGTCCATCAAATTCGGCAAGGGCTGTGTTACCGCGTCTATCGGCACCGCGCAGGTCTCTACGGAGATCGGGAAAATCGATTTCGAGGTGCTTGAAGCGCCCACACCGTTCCTGCTGTGCCTTGCGGATATGGACAGGTTGAATGTCTATTTCAACAACACCACGGATGAGCTCGTACAAGGAGAACACCGCACCCCAGTGATCCGCAAATGGGGACATCCGTGGTTCCATCTCAACAAGAGAGAGCGCGCAACGATGTTTCTGACAGAGACTGAGTTAAGACGGCTGCATCGCCGGTTCGGGCACCCAGCTGTCATACGACTCGTCAAGCTATTGAAGAACGCCGGTCACAACGACTTTGAAGAAAGAACTCTCGAGGAAATCACGAAGTTCTGTCATCATTGTCAACTAAATAGCTCCGCGCCGCGCCGATTTAAGTTCACCCTCAAGGACGACCGCTACTTCAATTACGAAATCCTTGTCGACGTGATGTACCTGGGCAACAAGCCCGTACTGCACGTGGTCGATGCGTCCACTGCGTTTCAAGGCGCGAAGTTCCCAGCGCTATTTCGGCCAAGGAGACGTGGAAGGCACTACGGATGTTATGGATTGACTACCAAGGCCCGCTGGATATCATTACACACGATGCAGGCACCAACTTCGCGAGCGCAGAGTTCCGCGCTGAGGCAAAGATCATGGGAGTAACGTGTAAACAAGTGCCTACGGAGGCGCACTGGTCTATAGGCAAGACTGAGAGGTATCATGCGCCCCTACGCCGCGCATGGGATATACTCCATGTCGAGCTCGCCGGCACTATGTCCGACGAAGCGATCCTCCAGATGGCTGTGAAAGCCGTCAACGATACGGCCGGCCCTGACGGGCTAGTCCCGACTCTGCTGGTCTTTGGGGCGTACCCACGTATGACGACGGAGTCACCGCCGTCACTGTCAATGGTCAAGCGCAGCGAGGCCATTCAAAAGGCGACGAAAGCCCTGCGCAAGATCGCCGCAGAGCGCCAGGTCGCGGACGCCCTAAACACCTGGAACGGACCTGCTACTAAAGACGTACTCGCACTCCCGCTACAAAGCGAGGTTTTAATCTGGAGAGAAAGTAACGGCTAGAACGGCCCATATAAAATCGCCAGCATAGATGGCCACAACGTCACTATTAACATAGTCAATAGTCCAACAACATTCAGATCAACTGTTGTCAAGCCATACTACAGACCAGACCACCTCTGGAGCGACCCTAATGCGCCACACGCACTGCATGAGCCACCTGCAGATATAGAAGTACCTATAGCAGCGCAACCGCGCAAGAGAGGCCGTCCTCTAGGATCGAAAAACAAGCGCAAGGCGAATGTGTACATGACGAAGAAGGAGGAGGCCGACCATAAGCTAGCGATCAAGCTACGCAATGATGGGGTCATCACGACCCCAGGCGCACCCTTTGAGGCGTCCGACGATCAAGAGATTAGTGACCTCGTAGGCCGTGGAGTGTTCGAGTTTGAACTGTACGATAAGGAATTGCACGGCGGGATCCGAATTTTCAAATCGCGCCTTGTACGAGAGGTCAAAGGAAAACAACTAAGCCCTACGAGAAATCCTGTCTAGTCATCCAAGGCTACCAGGACCACGACAAGGAAGCTATCTTAACACAGTCTCCAACTATTCAACGCTGTAGCCAGCGTCTGATTATGGCCCTGGCGCCCGTACTTGTACAACGTGAGATGACTGTTGAGCTGCGCGATATAACGCAGGCATACCCTCAAGCGCAGACAAATCTCCAGAGGACGATTCTTGCACATCTCCCCTCAGAACTAGTGTCAAAATATCCGGAAGGCACGCTGCTTCACGTGATCAAACCGCTGTATGGGATCGCGGAGGCAGGGGTTCATTGGTGGACAACGTACCACGGACATCACCGTAAGGAATTGGACATGTCCACATCAACGTACGACCCTTGCTTGTTGGTCACAAACGGGGACGCAGACGCCTTCGGACTCGTCGGCATGCAGACCGACGATACCCTTATGCTTGGGACAGCCGCATTCTTGTCGCTCGAAGAGAAAAAGCTTGAGGACGCACAGTTCTGATTGAAGCCAAAGACTGTCCTAACGCTAGACGTGCAACTGGACTTTAACGGTTGCACGCTTACGATAGAAAATGGCGAAGCGATCTTAAACCTTAAGCAGAAGGGATAAGGAGGAAAGATTAAGCTTGTGGACATTAAGGCGCACGATCGCGCGCAACAGTACACGGAATAGCGCGCCCGCGGGGCGTACATCGCCTCAACGTGCCAACTAGAGGCTTCTTTTGATTTGTCTGTAGCCGCGCAAGCGCAGCAACCTTCGGATGAGGACATCAGGGCGCTCAATAAGCGCCTTAAATGGCAGATGGAGAACCTCGACCGCGGTCTGCGCTACGTACCCGTTGACCTTATTAATGCCAAGTTGATGGTCTTTGTAGACGGCTCATTTGCCAACAATAAGGACCTTAGTTCGCAGCTAGGCTTTGTATTAATGCTTGTTAATGAGTCTATAGACGTCGATAACACCTTTACAATCTGTGGCAATGTGATCTACTACAGCTCTACGAAATGTAAACGCGTCACACGAAGCGTACTGGCCTTAGAAATCTATGGCATGGTTAACGGTTTTGACATCGGCATTGCTATTGCAACTACCTTGAGGATGATTACAGAACGCCTTGGACTACCTGCAATTCCCTTGGTTATCTGCACAGATTTGTACTCGCTGTACGAGTGTCTAGTGAAGCTTGGGACAACAAAGGAAAAGCGCCTCATGATCGACATCATGGCGTTGCGCCAGTCATATGAGCGTCGCGAGATCACTGAGATCCGCTGGATTAATGGTGAAGACAATCCTGCGGACGCTTTCACCAAGGCATCACCAAACCGCGCCCTTGAGCACCTTATTAACAGGAATGAGTTGACAGTCCGAGTTGAGGGCTGGGTACAGAGGCCAACAGGCTCTGATGTTTAATGCTTTACACACAGTTAATATAGACACACACAGTCACTACCGAGCTATCCAAAAAGAAAAGATTTCCAGTGTCGGATCATCAGCATTGGTAGATACATTGGCTGCCCAACGATGCCCAATAGACCGCCTCAATCCTACTTCGGTCCTACTTGGACAAGAGCATGTACACCTCTGTAGCATCCACACAAAGACAAGAATCATAATTAATCTTGGAATGTAATCCGTTTTCAGTTCCTTTCCTTTCACTGAGAGCCTATCTAACACTAAGTTAATATATCTAATTTAGATTCTTCTTCTTTAACTCCCTAGCAGGTTTGCGTATTATATCTAGGTTGCCTATAGATACTATAACGCCGTTAAGTTAATAGCCCTATTGCAGCGCGACTAGTACCTAATAACTATTTACCCTTCTTCTGTCTACTAGCGTCCTTAGGAGTGGCTAGCTAAGATCCCTCTGCTACTATAAGTGATCTCTAATACTAGATATACCTTCTTTTATGTAATTTTTGCCTTATAGTCTTCTTAATTGTCTTACAAAGGCCTATAATTTTATCTAACACTAGTACCTAACTATGTATTGCATTTAGAGCGCCTTTTTTAAGCTTCTTAAGTATCTTTATAGTTAAAGTTAGTAATAAATTAAAGTGATTTCTAATTCTCTTACAAACTAGTGTTAATTGCGCCTTAAATTCGCGTAGGTTACTTAGTGTTTTAGACTCCTAGGTAGTAGGCTCTTTAATAGGCAGACTAGGTGTATAGATACGAATATTAAGGTGCTGTAATACCTTCTCTAGATTTAATAGGACTAGCCTAGCACCGTAAAAACTACCCTTAATTGTCTCTACAAAGAAAACCTTCAAAAACGCGGTTTAAAAAGCTAGGAGAAACTTAATCTTTGTAATATAGGTTATTAGCTAATACGCTAAGCCTAAGATCTTAGCACTATATGCCTTCTTTAGTGGGGAGAAATAGCCTATATCTAATAGCTGTAGCAGGTGTAACAAATATAGTAGTATATAGAGAGTAATAATCTTATATTCCTTATAGTAATCCTAGAACTTAATTAAGTTATAGCTCTTATAGCTATTAATAACTAGCAGCTAATAGATTTCTTTAACGCGTCTCTTTGTATGCGCGTTAAAGTGTTTTAACCACATAATACTAAGCTTGTTATTTGTCTAGCTATTCTCGCTAACAGCAAATACCTAATTGCCAGGAATTAACGCGTCTTTATACTAGGTAGAGATATAACGCTTATTAATATAGATAATAAAAGGAGGAATTGCCTATCTAGCAGCGCAGATACTCTAGATTACTGTAATTTACTAGTAGTTGCCTAGCTATATTAATTTAGGTTTCGCACGCCTCTCTAATGCTGTAACCACAAGCTAAGACCCTATAACCCTTATTAGGAAGCCTAATTTATTAAAGTTGTAGGTGTTCTTATTTATAATGCCATACTTAACTTTAATGCCCTCTATAAGCTTAAACTATATGTTTATAACCTTAGGATCTTTCTATTATGCCCTCTAGTTATTGTATAACTAAAACTAACGCGTTTTAACTTTACGTCTGCGCTTAATAAACCTGTCTGTCTAGTTAATACTAATAGGTGCCTTTCCTCTCTATAAATATAGTAAATTAGCTATTATGCGTATTATAAGCTTTGTAGGAGGGAATTTACGCGTGTCTAGCTCAATTATACAATTAACAAGCGCCTACTCCTTAAGGAGAGTAAAATTCTTTAATTTAGGTGGGTTATCGCGTTGTGTAGTTGTTCCGTTGCTTCTTTAATTGAGCGTTCTGCAATTAACATTATACAGCCCTGCTGCAGCTCGCTCTATAAGATTTAGGTCTTGTTTGATAGCTCTAATAGTAATAAGTAACTAAGCTTTATTAGATAGCTTAGAAGACATAGTAGGTGGTTGTATTATGATGGTATTGTTGGTGATGGTGGGGTCTGTAACGGTAACTGCTGGCCTCCCTGCCAAGCACTCCCCATCACCTTTCCTTCACACCCTATTTCCCCTATCTGCGCCTTTTACCTTCCTAAAGGCGCCTTTCCTAGTTAGTGTTAGCGTGGTAGTTAGCGTGGGCTCGTGCCCCACGCCGCCCTCTATATAAGAAAGGGCCCCCCAGGTCCCTTTCTTATCCACTGTCTTAGAATAGTATCAATTCAACTAGCTCTTTCAACTATTCTAGCTATCCCCGATAGGTTAGCCCTGTAAGGAATTGTTCAGTCCTTACATTATTCTAAGACCAACCATTTTATTTAGCTGTGGACGGCGACATAATATCTACTCCTCCCTTAAGACGCTGCCCGCGGGCGGTCGAATTAGTGGAAGTTTTACCTTGTTAGTCACTAGTTGTGCTAGGCGGTTGCCTAAGGTCTGCGAGACCGCTAATACGACTCCTCTGCCCGCTGCGAGTAGGTAAGGGTGTATTAGTTTGTTAGTCACTGGGAAGGATCCCCAGCGCCAGGGAGTTTGTGTTTCACTGCCCTGAGGTCTATTGAGAGAGGCCGCTTCTGAGTCCCGCCTCTGCTTGTCGCACAAGGGTAGGAAGTTTGTTAGTCGCTGGGAAGGATCCCCAGCGCCAGGGAGTTTGTGTTTCACTGCCCTAAGGTCTATTAAGAGAGGCCGCTTTAAAAAGTCCCAACGTTTTAAGAACAAACAAACAATCAACAAACAATCAACAAATAACAACCACCCCACTACTGCCCGCACTATGGCTAACCGCCGCCCTTTAATCTAAAAGACCCCTAGAACGTTCCCTGCGTCCTCTGTACCCCCGGACAGCTCCAGGATTGAAGATACAGAGGTGGACGTTCGCCTGCACCCCGCCAACGATAGTCTACACGATATTCGCCTTAAGAAGATTTCCCTACTTAACCCTAGCCTTACAAAGAAAAAGAGCATTATTAAACTACTAGAAAAGGTTTACCCTAAAGGAATTCTTTACAACTTATAGCACGAGCACTACGTCGCTACACTCTAAGCGGACTAGCTAACTAACGAATTTGCGACAGCAGAGCTTGAGTAGCTTGCGCACCAAGGCGAAGCTGAACTCAAAGCTACTGGCAAGTATAACGCGTTTATGGGAAAATTCGAGCCAGACCAATCGATCCAGCACGGTTTGGAAATGAAACAGTTACTGGCCACCTGTCAGCTTCGGGCTCGATATTGCTTTTCTCGAGGTCTGTTTTTAGAGACAGCACTAGATTTGGTGACCAGGGCTGTTACAAAGTCCAAAGAAGACCCCAAATAGGAGGTCCTCGTTCGGGCCTTGTGCGAGCGCGCTAATATGTTTAAACAAGCTTATGCTATACTTAAGGCAACAACACCTCACTACCTAGTGTACGCAGTCTTGGAAGATTCCGACTCCCAGTCCGATGTTGCCGATCAGGCAGCCATTGGACAAGACTTGTTCAGCCCCGAGAAAGTTCTCCCCTCTGTCGAAGATCGTCATGGTCCGAAACACCGCACTGAAGTCCCCTTGAAACCCCCCGGCCCAGGAACGCCCCGCCCTCAGGCGGCCGAGCGGAGCTCATCCCGCCCAGCCGCGCCCCAACGTGCACCACGAAATCCGCCCCAGCTCGCGGTGCCCACTCCACAACAGGAGGAGACCCTTCGCTACTCCCCAGTCCCCAGATACGTGCAAACCAAGCTCGCCAACGGCGCCTGGATGGACGTGCCCTGGGGCAGACACGCTTCCGCCGCCCCCTCTAGTGTGTCTAAGCCAGGACGCTCCGCGAAGCTACCCGACGTTAACAAGTACTACGGAAAAGGTTAACCTAGCCCTAGCATTAAAGATTGGCTGGAGGATATGCGCAACAAGATCCGCGTAAACGCAGACTATTACTAAGGCGATAATAACAAGGACGATTAAGACAACCAAGCAGAAGCTATCCTTAGCCGCCTTGGAGGCGCGCCTTAAGAGGCAGCGCAAAATTAGCGTCGAACGAATCAGGCCCTCTAAGAAGACTGTGGACCTGAAGCACTCTTTGAATTTCTAGAAGAGACTTACTGCGACCCCTTCGCTCCCTAGTGGGTACGCGAGAAGTTTCACAAGCTCTTCCTCTCTAATAGAATGGACGCCCAGACGTTCCTGCAGGCTTTTAAGAGCCTAGCTAGGAAAGGTAGACTAGACGCAAAAACCTGGAAGGACGAATTACAACTTAAGTTGACTGGGAGTCTTAAGTTGATGCTTTAGAAAGAGATAGAAGACTCTAACGTTGACTACCCAGCGATTAAACGCCAGATAACCGCCGCCAGCCGTACTCTCCGCGACAACAACACGACAAACCCGTTTCAGGCGCGTACGAGGACCCCTTACAAGGCATCACCCTCTGGATCAAAGCCCTCGTACACGGCAGCTGAACAACCAACACCCCGCTCCGGACCCGCTGTTCCCTTCTCGCCCCTCCACAGTCACGACAAGACGTGGTGCATTCAGCACAACGCCTGTTTTCGATATGGTAAGACAGAGAACAAACACTTAAGCCGCTGCGACTGTTTTAAGAAGACAGCTACACAAGCGAATGTACAAGCAGTGGACGATCTTGATTTGACTAAACTTGGTATCGCCTACTACTCCAATTCGGAGGCAGGTGATTCGTCAGACGACGAGGCTTTAAATGCGCGCTACTAGACCACTCCGACCTAGTAGCTTACATAGGGGCCACCGAACCAATCGATCTGGACAAACCGCAATTCCAATCACGAAACACAGATGCCAAACCGATATCGCTGCCCGCGGGCGGCAAGACACTGAGAGTTCCCGAGCTGTTCGGAGGCCCTCAGCTGGTCATGCCAGTGCAAATCGTATTCCAAGGGTTGGCTCTCAGGTTGCGAGCCTTGATGGACACTAGTGCTAGCGCTTACAACCTCGTCGCTTTAAGGTATATAAAGGCTGTCCGAAAACAGCTTAAAGCTAAACTACTCCGCCTGAAGACACTAATCCCCCTTAAGAACTTCGCAGGAAAGAGAAGCGCGAAAGTGGACACCTGTTTCACAGCCCAGCTTAACATTAACGGACGCAGCATCACTACATAGTTCGTTTTCTGTGAAATAGGGGACCACAATCTTATCGTTAGTAGAAAATTTTTTAAGCAGGCCAACTGCCTAGTTGACGCTCGGGACCGCCGCCTTTGTTAGAAAGATGACAAGAATCTAACCTTTGCCGGCAACCTCGTCCTACCACGGACTTCTCCACCACCCGACCCCTCCCACCAGGACGACGCCACTCGACGGGATGGTCTACTCAAAAAGCAGGACCATACCTGCCAAACGACTCGCTTATTGAAAGCTGACCAGAGTATCTCCAAGGAAATCTCTGTTCAGCTTCCCAGCCCCACCATCTCGTTCATCGGCACATACTCACAGGCTTACCAGAAACCGAGCTGTGAGGACGACTTCGATGGAAATGGTAGCGTAGAGGCTGTCGAGCTGTCTTCCTCGGACAACGAGCCATCAGACGACGAGTCGCCTGTTTGTCACCCCGTCCCCGCTACCTAAGGAAGCCACCAGCAAGACCAGCCCCCAGGAATTGTGCGGCAGGATCTAGGTATCACCCCTAGCCCTAGACCTGGAGACTGTAATCCTACTAGAGAAGCTAATCTGAAGATCAGACAGCTCTTGCAGGAATTAACTATTCAATTCAACCTACCCCAGCCAAAACGACCTGGGATAACTCCCTTCCGCCCCACCGAATCACTAACGCGGTAGGAGAACTTGCGGAAGATGAACGATGAATTGCGTTCAGCAGACCCACCAGACCTATAGGATCCAGCTAACCTCCCAGAACTTATTCAGGCGCCAACACAGGAACAATTGTACGCTGCTGGCTTTGATGTCAACATAGTGAGCGCCGCAGCCTTCGCTTTGAACAGCGGCCACAAGTCTAACGCGATTATCGGTTGTACCAGCCCCTACGAGCTAGCTAAACTCATAGAGGACCGCGAGAGCGAGAGGCGCGGTCCAGAAAACAAATCCCAAGTCGACCTGCTCGCCGAGATGGAACAAGCGCTTCCCTGGCCCGGATACGCCGGAGCGGAGCCCGCCCATTTTTCAAAAGCAGATTCCAACGCCCTCCCGCCTTACCGAAAGGGCGTCGATCACAATGTCGACCTCACTAAAGACCTGTCCACGCTTACCACCTCGCCTTTGTACAGCATGTCCTTAGAACACCTCAAACTCCTCAAAGCCTACATCAACGACCACATTGAGCGCGGGTTTATCGTCCCTAGTGACGCCAGCTTCGCTTCGCCGGTGTTATTTGCTAAAAAACCAGGCGGAGGTTGGCGCTTTTGCGTTGATTACCGCCGGCTTAATGCTATTACTAAAAAAGATGTTACGGCAATCCTACTTATCAAGGAGACACTTATGCGCCTCTCTAGAGCGAGACTCTTCACTAAGCTTAACATTCGCCAAGCATTCTACTAAATCCAGCTCACCCCAGAGACTGAAGCGCTAACTACTTTTCGAACCTAGTATGGAAATTACAAGTACAGGGTCTTACCCTTCGGTCTCTGCAACGGTCCTGCCACCTTTCAACAGTTTATTAATAGCGTCCTAGGCAATTATCTAGACGACTTCTGTACGGCATACATCGACAACATCCTTATCTTTTCTAACAATCCCCTAGAACACGAAGAACATGTTCGCAAGGTCCTACTTCGCTTAAGGGACGCTGGTCTCCAAGCTGATCTTAAGAAATGCGAATTCGCCGTAACAGAAACTAAGTTCTTAGGATACATTATTAGCACTAAAGGAATCCGTAAGGACCCCGCAAAGACCGCTGCGGTTTGGGAATGGGAAGAGCCTATAACACTTAAGGCATTGCAGAGCTTTTTGGGCTTCTGCAACTACTACTGCTCTTTCCTTTCTTACTACGGTTGGGTTGTTCGCCCCCTAACTAAACTACTGAAAAACAGTGCCTTCCACACTTTTGGAGAATAGGAGCGCGCCGCTTTCGAGGCCGCAAAGCAACTCGTCGCCAGCGACGTCCTAGTCTCCTGGTACTCCCCATTTCGGATCACCCGCATGGAAACCGACTCTAGTAACGGCGTCAATGCGGGTTCTCTTAGTCAACTGCAATCGGACGGCACATGGCGCCCGGTTGCATGGTATTCGAAATCACTAAAGCCCGCTGAGTTAAATTACGACATTTACGACAAAGAGATGTTAGCAGTTATGCGGGGCCTTTTGGAATGGAGAGCGCAGCTGATTAGTCTCTAAACCGCCAAGCCCTTTAATATTATTACTGATTATTGGGCCCTTGAATACTTTAGCACTAAGCGTGAGCTCTCTCCACAGCAAGCCCGTTGGTCTGAGAAGCTGTCCGAGTACCATTGTCGAATTACGTACCGACTAGGCACCGCAAATGTTGTGGCCGATGCGTTATCTAGGAAACAGGACGAGCTAAAGTCGCAGAAGGAAAAGGATCGAGAGGCTTGAACCTGGTTTTTTCTCCCACACCCACTGGATACCGCCGAAGCAGCCCTAGTAGCTGTCACGATTGCAGACTAGGAGGAAGGAAAAGTCAATATAAGCCCTGAAGGAGCCCATCCTCACATGCTCATTGATTGCCTGCTGCATGCTAATTGGACACACGAGGTGCTCGAATCGCTTAGAGAAGAGGCCTGTTCAGGATCACCAGGTTTCGCCCTTACCCCTTCTGGGTTGCTTCTCTACAAAGACCGCCTAGTAGTTCCCTCCATAGAATTTCTCTAGACGCATCTAATTTAAGCGGTACATGCTTATTAGGTCACTGCCCATCTAGGTCTATAAAAAACTCTCTAGCTGTTACGCCAGTTGTATCACTAGAAGGGAATAAACGCCAACGTTAATAGGTACATCTCCAATTGCAAAGACTGCCAGTAGAGCAAGCCCCCACTAGATAGAAAGCCAGGCTTGTTAGACCCGCTTCCCATCCCTAAAAATGTCTAGCAGGATGTCTCGATCGATTTCAAATCATTTCCTAAAGATAAGAAAGGGTACAACAACGCGATGGTATCTTGTTGCTGTCTATCTAAGCGCGCCTTTGCTATGCCCTGCTGCAAGACAGTCACCGCTAAACAAGCTGCCAATCTCTACTATCAGTACATATTTAGAGTCTTTGGCCCCCCTCACTTAATTGTCTCCAATTATAGCCCCTAGTTTATTTCCGCCTTCTTAGCTGCTTTATACTAGCTTACAGGTATCACGCAACTTCTGTCTACAGCGCGGTATCTATAAACTAATAGCTAAACTAAGATTATAAATTAGTACCTTAACTAGTGTCTGCGTCCGTTTATTAACTTTTATTAAGACAACTAGTCTAATTTGCTGCCCAGCATGGACTGGGCCCAAGCGATACTGCCCCACGACAGCACCGGAGTTTCGCCTTTTGAGATTGAGTTTGGGCATTAGCCGTACTTTCACTGGGACTGGCGCGAGCGTACCCAACTAGTCACCGAATCTCTGGACGACGTCACTTCAGAAAAGGCTAAGGCGTGGGTTGAGGCCCGCACCAAAACCTGCGAATTCGTCCGTGACACCACCCGCGCTAACATGTCTACTGCCCAGGAAATGCAATTAGAGCAGGCCAACAAACACAGACAAGCTGTTGACTTCGACGTCAGGGACTAGGTCTTTGTCACCCTAAAGGGATTCATTACCAAACGCCCGTCAGTTAAGTTAGATTATTAAATGAAAGGACTATACCTAATTGTAGGCAAGCAAGGCCACTCCTTTATACTCAAACTCCCACAATACATAAGAGTTCACCCAGTGTTTCACGCCAACAGGCTTCGAAGGGATCCAAATGATCCCTTACCAGGTCAATTGCAACCTCTAGAACTACCCATTAAGGTAGACGGAGTCCCCAAGTGGCTGGTTTCTTGTATCCTTGACAGCAAAGTAGACCGCGGAACACTGAAGTACCGGGCAGCGTGGGAGGGGCATGACCCTGACCCGACCTACTACCCTGCCGACAACTTCGTCAACTCTCCCCTGCTGATCGAAGCTTACTATTAAGAGTACCCCGAACGAGCCGGTCCACCCAAACGGTTGCCTATTTGGCTGGACGCTGCCCTCCGAGACACCTTCCTAGAGCCTATCCCCGAAGACAATGTCCCCGCAAAGACAGGGTCGAAGCGCCGCATCAGGCGTGCTTAGCTAGGTGCCTGTCGCTTTTCAACACCTACACGCCCTTAGGCTCGCGCGCGTCGCCGATACCTATGGCTTTTCGGTACCCTCAAACCCGGACAAACCCTCACCCCCCGACAGACCCTCCACCCCCCGACTGTCCCCACTATCGCCGGCAGCACCTATGGCTTTGGAGCTGCCCTGCCCTAATTGAAAACCGCATGGTCGGTCAACACGTTTTTCAAAACGCTCTCCTATGTACTGGGAACGTCATGCGACACGATTGCGCCCGCGCGCAACGAACCAACCGGAAAATTTTTGGCTAACCGCGTTTTTGTATGGCGTCGGAGCTAAGGATGCGCTCTATCAGCAAAACGCCAAACGCTAAGAGGTGGTTTCTAACCAATTCCAAATCCACCAATTCACCTCCAACTACTTTCCTTAATATCTCCACTATATAGCAACCAAATTAGACACAAAGGCCACCGTTCGAACTATAGGGGCCTGTTGCCCCTATTACAACCCTCTTCGGCCCTAAAATAGTGCTGGTTACGTTGAAAATCCGCCAAAACACCCTATTTTCACATACTTTCCTTCCTATTTTCAGACCTTAAAAGGGGGGTTATATAACGGTAACTGCTGGCCTCCCTGCCAAGCACTCCCCATCACCTTTCCTTCACACCCTATTTCCCCTATCTGCGCCTTTTACCTTCCTAAAGGCGCCTTTCCTAGTTAGTGTTAGCGTGGTAGTTAGCGTGGGCTCGTGCCCCACGCCGCCCTCTATATAAGAAAGGGCCCCCCAGGTCCCTTTCTTATCCACTGTCTTAGAATAGTATCAATTCAACTAGCTCTTTCAACTATTCTAGCTATCCCCGATAGGTTAGCCCTGTAAGGAATTGTTCAGTCCTTACAGGGTCTTGGCAAAGGTGGCTCGCTCACTGGTGTGGGTCACTCGCTGGTGAACCACGTTAGCTAAAATATTTAAAAATTAAAATTTTAATTTTAGTGTTCTGGCCCGTGCGGATCTGACCCAACCCTAACCTAACCTATACCCATTTGCTAGCCTACTAGTAAATTACTTATATAAAAATACGTATAAATATGCAACTCTACGTATATTTGCGCACGTTTAAGCAGCCTTTTTAAAAAAAACTTTCCTAATGTGGTAGGGCATCTCTAAGATCTAACTATATATAGTTAGGGATGCGTGCCGCGTAGCAGATTAATGCGTGCCATGTAGTCTCACCGGGTCTAGTTAGGTGGGAGTAAGGATTCCTGGTCCATTCATAGTGTTTTCATCCGACTTGGAACAAAACGATTCCGGAAAGGGCCTAGCGCGTTCATCGGATTCAGGAAACCACATCGTACCTTAGCTTCGGGTGAGACCCGCTTTTTCAAGCCATAAGAACGATCTTCGTGGACGTCAGACTTGTGGCTCTGCTTTCTCCATAGATAGCGTGCTCTCCAATAAACGGACCGGCTTATTCCACGGCTTGCAGGAGTCATGGTCATCTTGCGTCTATCAGAGAGTCGGTAAGAATCGACAACCGCCTTTTTGAATTTCTAATTCTTTCGTCGTAGCTAGCGCGGATCCAAAGCTCGCAAATGCGCACAGCAAAGTAGAAGACACAGGACAAAGTATCAACGAAGAGGTCAGCCTCTTTGTAATGCCTCTAGAGGCATATCCTCCACCAAGTCTGTTGTCGAAATACTCAACGGATGGTGCGGTTTCCTGCCCGGCTTGTTATGCCCAGTATCGCGCGACAAGCTCCGGTTCGAGGTGACAGACTTCAATCGTTGTTGAAAGTGGTATCGGTAGAAGGAAGAAAGTAGTGGCATGCAAGCTGCCATGATTGCCACGGTCGTCTCAGCCGTACTAGATGGTGGTCAGCCGACGCTCAATCTGAATGGGGCGCTGCGCATACGCGAGCATGATGACGGTCATGTTGTACACGGTTGGGTTGGTGTTCTTGGTCAGGGACTGCCAAATGAGACGGGCGAGACTGAACGCAATGCCACTGTGCATATTAGTTGAGAGCGAGGAAGCGCTTCTACACAGTACTAGAACCAGGGTCTGAGTGCTTTTCGAATGGAAGGCGAATGTACTCAGACTTTTGCCCTGCGGTTGTAGGATTGCATTACACGTACGCTGATCCAAAACTCAGAATAGCGACAATCGCAATCTTCCTTGCGAGTCGCATGTGGAGCCCCCGGACAGCAACGACTGCGACTGCCAGGATCGCGACCTCGGTGATCACATTGATAGCTGAAGCGGTGATGATGAGAAGCTGGAGCGAAGACGACTGGTTAGCAAACATTTCGAATATCTCTCTTAACAGACGTACCTGCTGGTTAAGGCAGCTGCCATTCGACTTTGGAATCTTGTGCCCAACACATTGCAGCTTGACGAGCAATATCAGCACAAAGCAGTACACGACGTTGAATGCGATCATGAACCAGATCCAGAACCACATTCGAGTGGAGCCAGTGATGCGAGGTTCGAACAAGCGGAGATAGAGCAGGAGAATGGCGACTTTGGCCAGAGTGATATCGACACGAGCAGTGATCATGATGTATTTCCAGTACTGCCCAACAAAATCAGTACAAGCTCATTTCAGCCGTCGCAATATGACTCAGGCGGGTATTGAGCGCATGCCTTGATGAAATGGGTGTATCTCGGTTTCGGAATGTTCCAGATGTCAATACCGCCCCCATTCTGCACAGCGCCGAAAGTGACTCCAAGAAATGCGACGAAGAACACCTGCGTAGGTTACTTGGGTGAGACCCAGGGCGCCCGTCCGCTTGCTTGAACTCACCCAAGCCAGTAGGCTTGCCACTGCATCAGATTTCAAGTCAACAGGGTGATGGAAGAGCGATGGCATGAAATGGAAACGCTCCTTTACTCACAGTCGTCCCACCAAAGCGACTTTGTAATGCGTGCCCTAGTGTAGATCCTGATAGAGACCAGCAGTGTGACAAGGCTCAGGCAGACGCTCATAACGATGTAGACGGTCTGGGCACTCGAAGGTGGATTCTGGAAATTGGAAACGACGCCTGGAGGTGGAGTCGCGGCGGGAAGGATTGAAACCATCATTGCAGCTATGATCGGCACCACAAGGGTGGAATGGAGAAAGTGGTATATGAGCTGGGGCAAGCGACTATTGATTTCTTATATCGACCGCGTAGCCAACGTACGGTAGCGGAGTACGGCCGTAAGTACGGCTGCAAGTACGGCCGAAGCGTGCATAGCTGCTATATTAGTTAGTTTCAAGGTAAAAAGCGCACTCTATAAACCGCGCACGCTTCGGCTGTACTTGCAGCTGTACTCTGCTATAAACCGCGCACGCTTCGGCCGTACTTGCAGCTGTACGCTCGACTCAAAGAAGCCGGTGAAGGCGCGTGAGCAATGAAAGGGTGAGTTCCAGGCGCATCGCAATGCATCTCGTCCAGGGGTCGTGTGCTGTAGGGTTCACCAATGGCTTTCCAGACTGTCGGGACTTTTTTTTAAACGCGAATCCATTATTAATACGATCCATTATTAATACGATACGAGCTGCAGGAGCTGAACCGTGTTTGTCGTGATCCGTGTTTAATGCTTGTCGTGCGGTATTATTATGTGTTGTGTCTAGTGCGGGGAAGCCGCGACTCAGCAAACGCTCCCTTGGCCAATAATCGCGACGGGCAATAAATCTATCCCAGTTGCCTTCTTCCCCAGACCACCATCTGTCCAGTTATAATTTTACCACGTCGTCACACTACCAATCCCATCAACATGGCGGCCGCCGCTCGTAATACCGCGCTTGCTGGCAGCACTCTGCAACTTCTCCTCCTCCTCCTATCAGTTTTCTCAATAGCAGCGGGCCAATCGGAGACTCGCTTCAACATTACTGCAATCGGCGCCGTGAATGGAAGATCCACCATCGAGTGTTGGCAGATCACCCGACCCTTCGACGTCTCCACCGATCCGGGAACCGCAGGCACCAAGTCACAACAGCTGGGCGACTTGACCAATCTGACCTTTACCATTCTGCCCCCCAGGTTCGACGGGGGACTGCATAATGCTCCGTTCGTGCAGTGCGTCACGTGTCCTTAGTCCACCCGATATATGTAGATCGCTCATGCAGTCTCAGATACGTCGCGTTTACCTCCGGAGTGGCAGTTGTTACTCTCCCAGACTCCAACGAACGGGCGGTCATTCGTGGCGGCAAATACGGGCTCATCGTTGCAGCGGATATTGCCTCGGAGAGCGAACAGGGGCATATCACGCGTTATCCAAGCAACGAAACGACCATCGCTCTGCAGATACGGATGAAGGACGATACCCCTCCTGCACATAGTCTTCTTCACTGGGGTGCTTGTCGGCGGGAAGAGCTTTCGGAGCTCTGAGGATTGGAGAGGAGGTGGTCTTGCTCCGAGTTGAGAAAATCACGAGGAAGAGTGGCAGTGATCACTTTCTAAATGTCTGATCAGTAATGATATATTGCATCTCCGGGCGTGTAAGATCCACTCAGCGGGTGACTCTGGACAAACCTGAAATGTTCGCACTTGGTGAGAGATTGATTGATGAATGACATGGTCACTGCGACGTGGAGTTCTGCCGAGTTTTGAATAGATAAGATATAGTAATACTATGATACTACCTTTGTAGGTGATGGAAGAAAGTGGAGTTGAGGTTAGACGGTCCAGTTTGGCCGTTACATCATGACAATAGAAGGCGGCGCTAGCCCGAATCGGGGTCCAAGCGCAGCTCGGACTAAGGTTTTTCCGTCCGGTCGCCCATCTCGACATGTGGAAGCTGCCGAAGACTGAACACATCACACTGGCTGTTCCCCGCCCCCACAGCTGACAAGCATTTAGCCTCATGGCGAACAGTCGCCTGGACTTCAAAACCTTGGCCAATGCTCGCCACAATCTTCTCGACTGCGGCTGAACTTCTCGTACCCACCATGTCCAGTGCAGGCATTGCATGCTCGATCTGGCACCCTGCAGAAGGGTGGTACGGAACATGATGGCCGCAAGGCTTTTCATGCCATTGGCACGTACAAAAGCCAGACATCTCGAAATAACAATGACCTGACCGAACTCGGCTACTATCCCTAACGTCGCAGCCGTGGTTAACATGCTTTCCACAAGCATCATATCAGGTCGCTCAACACTCGACATAGCGGCATTGCTGAGCTGAGGGACAGCGAGATTTTGGCATTCGCCTGTTCGGCCTTTCTGCCAATTCCAACAAAACGACCGAAGGAAGCCAGAAGACTGTACGAATTCCTAAATGCTTCTCCCACAAGGAAAAGATGCGATTTTCCGGTAATCCAAACTGAGTCATTGATAACGTCGGTTACGGACCGCTATGTTATAGCCAAGCTCAATTTTATGACTACATAAGTGCTGGGTATTTGGGTATATCGTATCATATTGCTGGAACGTTCAAATATCTTCGTGCCTAGTCAAATATGCAACGCAATCGCCGATTTGAAGCTCTTCACATTGAGATCTATACGAGCGATGTCACCGGTTGCCGCGCAACTCGCTGGTTCCGATGCCTTAAGGTCTCCGAATACTAGGATGCCATTCTATGTTTTGAGTATCCTGGGGTAACACGCCTAGCGATTCTTCGCCCACCTGGCTATGGGGTCAGCGACCCTAACACTATTGGCTATTTGCTCACAACGGGGCTCACCTGTGGTGACAATCAAATCGCAAAAGTTAAGCCAGTGAATAACGGCCACGCATGACAGTGCACACGGATTTATCCACTGCAGACCTAGACTCTGTGTTGGCGCAAAGAAGCTCCTAAAACGAGATGACTTTTCAGAGAACGTGTAGGAATTATGTGTTTGCCATGGCAGGAAGTATGCTGAACATAGCTCTTTCCTGCTTTGCGCAAAACTTAGAACTTCGTGTATGAAGACAGATTTGGAGAGTAGCTCCACTACTGCCGCTTCTTTTCGTACTGCAAAAATGTCTTGTCAACAGCCGTCGTCGAATCTTTTTCGCGCCTTGATCGATCTCCCCGAACTCGACGAAGCGCAGCGAAATGCGATTGGACAGCAGATTGCCTACATCGATGCATTGTTGGAGGACGAAGACTCCGACGACGAAGGCCCGAGACCGTACGATCCAGCGAAGGCATATATCTCGCCTGAGTCGATCGACCTAGAACCTAGTGATGCGCGTAAACGGAGGGCGAGTCATAGCCCAAGCGCCAATTCGCCATCACAAACCAAAAAGTCCCAGCTACGGCTACGTGGAGGCGCTGGCGAGGAAATTCCCCGTATAAGATGGAATATTCACGACCGTCAAAACGCGCAGCGAAATTTTGCTCCTGACGATACCCAACTCCCCGGAGAGCTCATACGAAAAGAGCACGACCCACCAGTCTCCGTTAACGATGACCCTACGGGTAGCGCAAATGCGCTTTATACTTTTGCATCGGAAACCGATGCATTTTTTGAAACGGCCTTTGGGCACAGCCCACACTTGGCAGAGAGTTTGGTGCTTTCGTACCACTACGGTGCGAACTTCATTGGCGGCGTGTGGAAAGGGCGACAGAACCAGGCTGTTTTCTGGGATGGAGACTCTGTCTTCAACAATGCGGCTATGTGCGGGGATCTGTAAGCCCCCTGTTTCCTTTATTATCTTCACAATAGCCCCCTTTTAGAAAGTTCTCAGGTGTAGCATAAAATTTTCACAAGCAGTTAACGGATTCTAGGGTGACACATGAGATCACACATGGTGTTCTTTGTGAAAAATTGGGATTCCAAACTGGCACAATAAAAAAGCTGCCAAATGGAAATGACTTTCTTGAGAACCAGCAGGGACTAGCTCTGTGGGAGCACTTCGCCGACTTCGTTGCGCTCCTCAAAAAGCAGTACGACAGTGAAGGAAAAGCCAACTACCTAATTGGCGATACCTTTTTCAACCCCACCCTAACGACATGTCGCGCTGTTCGAGATGCGTTAAACCCAGGAAACGCTTGGCGGTACATCAAAAAAGATGGTACCTTGAAATACGATAAAGGAGTAGGGCATATGGACCGACTGCATGACGTTAGGGACTATTACGATATATCATTAATCCCCACTCGAGCGTTTGTGCTCTTTAGCCAACGTATTGGCTATAAGGTTGCGGGAAGAGTATGGTGGCAAGCCATATGAATGTGGGCCCGATTGAAGAGGAGCGCAAACACCTCAGGATCACATTCGACCAGCTTGCGAAGAAAACGTTGGAAGCGACGATTAAGTTTGAACTTGAATATAACAAGAATTGTCTTCGACAATGCTGGGCTGTGGTTGGCATTACAGGCGTTTAGCTCTGCCCGGAGTTCACGGAATTACTATTGTTTATAGTACCAGGGATGAAAGTCTAAGCGCCGTATGTTACCTTAGGGTGAGTAATGCTAAGACCCTTTGTCCCGTTGCAATACCCATGTGTTACCTTAGGATGAGTAATACTAATACCAAATGTAGCTTAACTTCTGTTCCACGGCAATACATTTAGCAGGCTAATGTTAGCGTACCAGTACCAGAGTTGGCAACAATCAAGTCGACTTGATAACTTGACTTGATTGACTTGATTGTATCAAGTCAATCAAGTCAATCAGGGAGGCGAAATTTAGCAAGTCAATCAAGCAAATCCTGCCGACTTGATTGACTTGATTGATAGACTTGAATCCCTAGGATCTTAGGGGTTTATCGTAGAAGACTGGATCCTTAGAGTATAAGGCAACTCGGAGTTAACGGACTTTACCTGAGATAGTTGCCTATCTAGGCTTAGCGCCGTATTTCTGAGTTTCCTCATCTCCCACCACCCATCTAACTTACCTACTTACCCACCACCTCTCTCGCTCTACCAACGCCCTCCTCTATTAATATGGCGTCGCCCGATCGCCTAGAAGGCATGAATAGTAACCTCTCTCAAGTTTTTAGCCAGCGGCTTGAAAGCACGGCGTCACAAACCCCTCCCGAAGATGGTGCCACTGATGTAGCCACCAACGCGCCGTCAGAGCTTGACGCCGAAAGCTCTGTGGGCACCCCATCCGCCACCGATATAGAGGAGGACGACGACGATTACGAGGGCATTGAATGGGTACACCTGCCAGATTATCATAAGCCAGCTCATGGTGCAAAGCGCAGTCGAAAGAGCTGGGTTTGGCGGCACGGATATCGCCTCTGGCACCGCAAGCAACAACGCCTGTACTGGCTCTGCCGCTATTGCCACCGTCATAAGCACCCTGCCGGGTTTTATTACGCTGATCAATCAACTACGTCAATCGGGCGCCATCTCGGTGAGCGTAAAGCTGGCCACGGCATCGAGAAGAACAGCCCAAAAGCCACCTCCCGCGTCACGACTCCCTCCCAGCAATCCTCTCTGCTCGCCCACATACATCACAAAGGCCTTGGCGTACCGCAGGGCGTCGCCAACCTCATCGCAGAGAGCTTCTCGCGCACAAATTTCCTACAATCAGTGCTCAATTAGGTGGTGGCCGATAATCAGGCGCTCTCTGTAATTGAGGGCGCCGCTTTTCAAGCTATGTTACGGCAAGCTAACCCGCTGGCTGAGGCAGAGCTATGGAGATCCCACAACACCCTACGAGCTCATATAATCGCGGAGTACGAGTCGTACGTACCCGCTGTCGTCGATTACCTACGCGACGCGCGATCAGCTATACACATCTCCTTCGACAATTGGACGTCAACAGGCGGCAAGCAGGCGTTGACAGGTATCTGCGTCCACCACCTCGATCGCGACGGCAAGCCTCGCGATTACGTATTAGGCCTGCCCTTGTTGATGGGCCAGCATACAGGCGTCAATATTGCCGCCGTCGTTGATGCCACGCTCAAGAGCTTCAAGATCTCCGCCTGCAACTTGGGTTACTTCGTCCTTGATAACGCCACCAACAACGACTCCGCAATCGACGCCCTGGCCATCAAATATAACTTTAACGCCCGCTATCGACGGCTACGCTACGCCTGCCATATAATCAACCTCGCCGCCCAGCAAATTATATTTGGCAAAAATCGTGAGGCGTTTGAGAACGCGGAGGAGCATCTTGATGAGGAGGAGGCGTTTCTCGACGAGTGGCGTAAGGTTGGCCCTCTGGGCGTCTTGATCGACGTCATCGCCTCTATTTGTACTCCGCAGGCTCGACAGCTTCTTGAGCAGTGCTAGATAATTAGCAACACTCAATTAGAGGCAGATTGCAAAGTTAAAACGCTGGAGATCGTTAAGCTAGTAAAGACAAGGTGGAACTCCTATTACGACTGTTTTGCGCGCGCGCTCGAGCTCCGGATGCCTCTTGACGACTATATCAATCACAAGCTCGTTGAATATCGTCGCCAGGGCACCTGTCAACGCTCCTAACTGCCTGATCTTAAGAAGCGTCGGTTTATTGAAGAAGACGGTCTCTCTGCTAAGGATTGGGCGACAATTGCAGAGTACCGAAAAATCCTACAGCCCTTTAAAGAGGCCACCACCTGTATGGAGGGCAGGGGCGTAGCTGGCACGTTAGGAGCCATCTGGGAGGTGCTCCCTACGCTTAATTGGCTTGCCACCACCCTCGACGAGATGCTGTTTTAATACAACAACGTCGACTTCACTGACGTTGACGCCCCAGAGGATCATATACAAGCCACTTGTAATATGGCTTATATGAAGATCCTCGAGTATATGCGCAAGCTAAAGGATACCCTGGCATACTACGCTGCCTGCCGTCTCCACCTACGCACGGAAAGTTATATGGATAAAGTGTGGGCTGTGCCTCTTGATTACAGTGAGGAGGCTTATGTAGGACCTCACACATACAAAGGCTGGCTAGATGATTGCTACGTTGGCTTTTAACGCTTGTGGGCAGAGTTTAAAGAGGCCGCCTCTCCTGTTAGTACTCTAGAGCCTCCGGCGAAGAAGGCACGTACTGGGCCAGCTAGCAGTCGGTCTGATTTTATAAGAGCTACCCTACAAGGTAACAACGCCCGTCCAGTCTATCGTCGCGATAAGTTTGAGCGCTTGATAATGGAGTCACCCATGCCAGAGGAGTCCCTGTTTGCGCGCGACCCGATTCTATACTGGCTAGGGAAGGCTAACGTGTACCCCGTCTTATCGCGCTTCGCCCTCACAATCCTCAGCATCCCTGCGGCGGCCACCAACTGTGAGAGGACCTTCTCAGAGCTAGGCGATTTGCTAGAGACGAGGCGTCTTCGTATAAAGGCAGATCTCCTCTCCGCTCTACAAAGCCTACGTAGCTAGAAGCGCCTTGGCTTAAAGCCTACGACGGCAGCAAAAAGTCCACGTAACGAAGCTATCTCTCCTGAAGAGCTGGAGACGATATACGAGATATACGGTAGTTAATTTACTACGCCTAAAATATACGTACAGTTATCAATCAAGTCAAACAAGTCAAGCAAAAGCCACCAGATCCGTCAATCAATCAATCAATTCACCCCGACTTGATTGACTTGATTGTTGCCAACTCTGACCAGTACTACAGTCGCAAATGTTTGACAACTGTGGTTAGGGTGGCGGGGCTACCAAGGTTCCGCGTTTGATTAATGGAATTCTTGATGTCAATTGGGGACCCGAGCCTCAGAACATGAATGCGCCAAAAGCTGACTAGCTCAACCCCAGCCCGGGGCAGTATAAAGACCCGCTATAAAAACTCCCAGAATTTTTGTTCTCACACTGCATCGACCTCACCAAAAAATTACCTCGGCTCAAAATACGTCTCTTCGTCCTCTACAGACTGTTATGGCGCCACATTATCCTAACCAGTCCTACTGGGATACCTGCTTCGATGAAGACGACGAGTTCTTCGATCAGTCCCCGAAGGCAAGATGTTCCGATCGACGCCGCACCCCGGGAAAGTATTCTCCCCTTATCCGAGTTCTCGCCAACCAACTATCACTGCCACTCAGCGTTGGGGCCGTGTACGAAAACTGGCGCGAACCCGGAAAGATAGCGACACTGCAACTCAACAAATATTCCAGGCTCACAGAAGGACAAGACAGCGAGACCCTGCTAGCAGCCTATCGGTTCGGTCTAAAGATGATCAGCCAGACCGAAGGTGCTGATTTCCGCGACGCAGTAGTGGACGCCTTTGCCGAGATGCTGGATTATGGGAGCTATTATGGCTCCCTTTTTGCATTCACCGCGTTTTTCAAGGCGATAGCAAACGTCCCCAACTCGAGCTTGGAGCGCTTGGTTGTCTTTTACACTGCACTTACTACGGAAGTAGCATACTTCGACGCCCATCTGCCAGAGGATAAGCACTTTCGATACCGCGTGCGTCAACAGGTGAAGGAGTTCCCACAGGGAGTGCGATACTACGATATCTGGGATGAGTTTATGCTGAAGGATCGGTGTCGGTTCCATGAGCATGCAATGGGGCGGTGCTGGAGGCCTGAGGAGTCCGGCCCGGAAGTGAGCCCGCTGGAGGGGCTGGATCTTCCAGTCCCGGACTGGGAAGTTAAGAAGCCGGAAGTGGTAGATCTGAGCGAGGTTGAATGGTTTCAGATTTGAGATTTTACAACGCCGTGCCTATAATGGAACTTAACGGCATGAAAGGCTTTGAAGTTGCAAAGAGGAGGCGAGGTCGGAGTGAGCGCTCCTGCCTAACAGTTCGGTCCGGGCGGCCGTTGTTTGCTATTCCACTACTATCAGCATATGCGCGCTTTGAGTGAGCAAAGAGTGGCATACTCTAGTGAGATACAAAAAAAACATTACTCAGGCTGTCAGGACTACTGGTAAAGGGGGTATTATGCGAATACATGGGGCTAGTTAGTTTGGCATTAGCATTGGCATTGGCAGCGCTGGTTACGCGCGCAGGGGACCCCAACACTTGTTTGTCAAAATTGCCTGTCCGCAGCACAGCAGCTCTTCTTTCATAAAAGGCTTCTATTATGCGCTGGATAAGCCAAACACGCATCTTGTCTCATGGATTAGGACTTTAGATTTACACCCACTGTTTATTTCCAAAATGCGAAACAAATGCACCACCATATCCAGTCTCAATGCTTGCCTTTTCCCAGGTCGACCTAATTACCGGAATGGCTTCCTCTACAGGAACTGGGCCCTTGAAATTAGGGGCATAAGAAGCCATCTTGCCCATGAAAGTCTTCATGGTTTCCATCTGCTTCGGGGTGACTATGGGTCTGCGTTAGCCAGTATCCGCCTTCCAGGGGGACAACATACTATCATCAAAGTGGCCCACCTCCACCACTCCCGGACTGAGACTCATAAAGAGTACACCGTCTTTCTTGTACTGCGCACTGAACTTGCCCACAATAACATTCATGGCTGCCTTGGAGGCAGCGTACAGAGCGTTAGTCTCAACCTCGAGTTTGTTGATGAAGTCGAGGTCGCCATGACCACTGGAAATGGCGATGACCTTCTTCACCTTGCCCTTTAGGACTAGAGGAACAAAGAGGTGGAAGAGGTGAATGTTCCCAACGACATTGGTCCGGTTCAGCTTCGATGCAACTTCCTCCAGTTCTTCGACTTTGTCGCCCCTTTTGAACACAGTTAGCCATGCAAGGCGGTCAGTATATCAAAGGAATTAACCTTACAATGCGCCAACAGGGTCGAAGGCGTCGAAAAGGGACGGGAACGCTGCGTTGGCTACCAGGTAGTCGACGCCACGTTCGCCCACGATCTTGGCAGTGTCGGCAGCTGCTTGCTTCAGGGTGGCGTAGTTGGTGAGGTCTCCATGGAGAATGTGGATGTTGGAACGGTCGCCTAATTGTGCGGCCACCTTCATCGCTGTTGCAACGTTGTTGCGGACCAGACCAACGACTAGGTTCTTGGGGTCCTCTGAGATCTGCTTGACGAACTCGAACTAGCATCTGTCAAAACAAAGTAACGTGTGTGGTGGCGTGCAGAGGACTCACCCCAATTCCTTTCGACACGCCAGTGATAACGTAAACCGACATGTTGAGTGGGTTTGACTGAGCGATAAATACACAGTGGAGGAACAGAGAAGTAGAGAAGTAGGCTCTGATATGGATTGTAAGTCTGCGCCGATGTTTTATATATTACCTCTGGTACTTTGAGCTACCTCTCGCCATGCGTGGGCGTGTGCGGGATTGCGGGAGCTAGTCCGCGCACAAGTTCAGGCCCGGGTGGGTTCAGGTCCACAGAGGTCTCCTATCGGAAATGCATGTATGATGTAACTTGGAGTATATTTTCGTTTCTGTGGTTCAATATGGCCGTTTCAGTTAATAGTATTTACAAAGTAACTTGTGGAGTTGCAGAAATGCCTGCCAATTACATACTTATGAACCCCGTACTGCCAACGCGTATGCCTCTATATCATAGAGCCTACTGCTTCTCCAGTAAGCAGTCCTTATTTCTTGATATCAAATCCCTCGAAATGAAAGTTTCGTGCAGTGTTGTTTTTCGCATTGCGGGCTAGGCTTCCGCACGTCGGGTTAGCGTGCGGGCGATTGGCCAATATCGTGTTTGATCACGTATCGTGTTTGATCACGTACCGTGGGTCACCACCTCGTGCACGGCCCCACCTCGTGCACGGCCAACACCAAATCTCCCGTACTTTCAGAATCGCTTTACACCACCAATATACACCCAATGGAGGCTGCCCTAGAGTCGTTAAAATTGCTGAAGCTTGGAGAGAAGCCTAATTATACTCAGGCTGCGAAAAAGTACGGTGTTGATCGAACGTTGCTGTCGAAGCGTCACCGCGGGGTTATCGGCAGCTATGCGGAGAAAGTCGATAATATGCGCCTTCTTAACTCTACACAGGAAACTGAGCTCGTACAATATATTGATAAGCTCTGTGTACGAGGGCTACCACCTACAAGGGAGATGATACGGAATTTCGCAGCAGAAATAGCAGGAAAAGAGCCAGGAAAAAACTGGGTTGATCGCTTTATTGCGCGGCATCACATTGAGCTTGTATCTCGATGGGCATCCGGCATCGATTCCACACGCCACAGAGCTGACTCTGCCTTCAAATACGCCCTATATTTTAAGCTCCTGGACCAGAAGATAACTCAGTACGATATCGAGGCTCGCAATATCTACAATATGGATGAGAAAGGCTTCTTAATCGGGGTGCTGTCAAAAATGAAGCGCGTGTTCTCCCGCCATCGATATGATCACGGAGGCGTTAAACAAGCACTCCAGGACGGCAACAGGGAGTGGATAACTACGATAGCCTGTATTTGCGCCGACGGCAGCTATCTCACGCCTGCGCTAATTTATCAGGCTGTTTCTGGTAAGATACAAGACTCATGGCTTCAAGATTTCGACCCCGCAGAGCACAAAACCTTCTTTGCCTCATCGCCCAGTGGATGGACCAACAACAAGCTAGGGCTCGCATGGCTTGAACAGGTGTTCAATCGCGAAACAAAAGCAAAGGCAAGACGATCATATCGTCTACTCATCCTTGACGGCCATGGCTCACATATATCGATGGAGTTTATCAAGTTTTGTGACGACAATCGGATTCTTCTGGCCATCTATCCTCCCCACGCTACCCACACCTTGCAGCCGCTCGATGTCTGCCTTTTCAAGCCTCTATCAACTGCCTACTCAAACGAGCTCTCCGAGTTCATGTATAGCTGCCAGGGCATCTCCGCGATTACAAAAGAGACTTCTTCCGCTTGTTCTATAAGGCCTGGCATACAACGTTCAAGGAAAAGACGATCTTAACGGCTTTTAAAGTCACAGGGCTTTCGCCGTTAGTCCCAGAGGCTATACTTAAGAAGTTCAAAATAGAGGAGACTGAGAGGCCCTCGTCAAGCGATAGTACTACTTCCGTACTCAGCGCTTCAGATTGGAGAAAGATTGAGCGATTACTGCGCCAGGTAGTGGAGGATATCCACGATCGACGCTCCCAACAGCTAAGCCAGACGATTCACGTGATGGCTGTACAAAAACAGCTCCTCCAGCATAAAAACAAGCGACTCAGAGGGGCCCTTATCAATAAGAAGAAGCGCCGTCAACATAGCAAGCCTCTATTACTTAAGGCACCGCAAGAGTATAATAGTGGAGCTATATTCTGGTCGCCATCCAAAGTCAAGGACGCCCGCAATCGCCAAGCACAAAAGGATGCCGACAAGCAGCTACTACAACAACAGAAGTCCAAGGAGATCAAGCGTAGGAGCAGCAGAAGCAGGAGAAGGCTACCATACTTGAAGAGAGGCAGCGCATGAGAGAGGTGGCCAAAGAAATACGCCTTCAAGAACAGCGCGAGAAGGCCGTGCAGCGCGAAGAAGCTAGGATCGCGCGCGAAGCCAAAAAGCAACTCCAACAAGACATACAATTCTCCAAAAAGGTTAATAGACGCCGTCCAAAGGCCTTTGCACCACCTCCTCAAGTCTCTAAGGAGACAGAGGATGTTGGTGTGGATATATCATCTGTAGTTGATGTGGTGCCTACACCCGGCCCTGCCACGCGCACCCGCAAAGTACGCCTTCCACAGAGGTATCGCACGTAGTTTATCGTTGCCAATCGATCAAATAGGTCCTTAAAAGCCCTCCACTAAAAAATCTCGCGATAATACAATATATATGCGACTCTACAGCTTCAAAAGTTGTGGGTGTGGGCATCTGGAAACCGTGCACCAGATGGGGCCGTGCACCAGGTGGTGACCCACGGTAATGCACGCTATCGCGTAATGCACGTTTTCGGCAATTTCCGCCCATCCACAACTTGAAGCTGTACAGCTTGTATATATTGTAAAATCGTCGGATTTTCTAGAGTAATAATCAGAAGAGCTTATTTAACAAATATAGCCCTTCTATTGGCTACCTGTAGCGCTCTGGGAGGCGTATTTGACGTGGGCGCGTCGTGGGCGCGATCTCGGGCATCTCGGGCTCGTCAACTTTGACAGGCTGTAACTCAGGCTGTACAAGCTCAATATCCTTTGGATTTTTTGCTGGAGGCTTGAGGCTACGTTGATTACCCTTTTGGGAAGCTTTGAGCTTGTCGCGGAGTTGTTTTTCAATTACGCGGGCCTCTCGCTTTTCTTGAGCTTTAATAGCCTCGCGCTCGCGAGCGCGCTCTGCTTGAGCCTAAGCCTTTTTAAGGCGTCGCTGTTGCAAGAGGGCTTGCTTTTCAAGCTTGCTCTGCTCTCTAAGCTGGGCCTGGATGTCCTTTTGAAGCTGTATCTCCTTCTCCTCCGCGTCCTTTTGTGCCTGCCAGTCGCGAGCCCTCTGGACCTTGGCTGGCGACCAGAAAATCGCGCCACCGTTGTAATCCTCCGGCGTCTCGAGCGCCAGGGCCTTACCCCGCTGGCGGCGCTTGCGCTCGTTAACGAGGGCCTCTTTGAGCTGAGTATTTTTGTGCTTAAGGATCTGATTTTTCGCTGAAATCGAGTGGAGCGTACGCGAGAGTTTGGCAGCCTGAGACTCGTAAATATCTTCAACAACTTGACGTAATAAGCGCTCGATTTTACGCCAGTTGCTGGCGCGAAGGACTGACGTGCTGCTCTCGCTCGAGCTGGGGCGCTCAGGCTCGCGAGTTTCAAATCGCTTGAGGATCCTGTCGGGATCTAAGGGCACGATCCCAGTAGCCTTAAAGGCCTTAAGGACCGTTGCTGACGTCAGCGCGCGCTCCCAGGCGGCCCAGAATATCCTGAAAAAGTCCCTCTTTGTGATGCTGGAGAGGCCCTGGCAGGCGTCCATAAAGCTCGCGAGGCCGTTGCTGTACGCGCTCGCGAGAGGCCCGAAGACGCCCACATCCAGCGGCTGAAGCGTATGGGTGCTGTGAGGCGGAAATATTGCCAGCAGGATCTTATTGGCGTCGCAGAAATCGATAAAATCCTTTGTTACGTGAGATCCATGCCCATCAACGATTAAGAGGCGGTACGACGTCCTTGCCTTTGCTTTCGTCTCGCGGTTGAACACCTGTTTGAGCCAGCTGAGCCCGATATCGTTATTGGTCCATCCTAAGGGCGAGGAGGAGAAAAAAGCCTTGTGGATTTCAGGGTTGAAATCCTGGAGCCAGGTGTCTTGTACGTTGCCAGAGGCTGCCTGATAAATGAGGGCAGGTGTGAGGGTAGAGCCGTCGGCGCAAATACAGGCTATTGAAGTTATCCACTCGCGATTGCCGTCCTAGAGCATTGATTTAAACTTCCTACGCTCGTATTGCTCGCGAGAAAAGACGCGCTTTGATTTAGAGAGGATTCTAATAAGAAATCCCTTCTTATCTATATTGTAAATATAGGGTGCGTTAACGTTGTATTGCTCGATTTTTTTAGCTAATAGCTTGAAGTACAGCGCGTACTTGAAGGCCGAACCAGCTCTGCGGCGTAAGGCGTCGATGCCGGATGTCCATCGCGATATTAAGTCGAGTTTGTGGCGCTCAATGAAGCGTGACGGCCAGCAAGTCCCAACGTATTTTCCAGCTATTTCTGACGCGAAGTTTCGTATAATATGGCTTGTAGGAGGTAGCCCTCGCGCTGAGAGGTCTTGAATATACCGTACGAGCGTTGCTTCCTGCGTAGCGTTGAGCATTTGTTGATTTTCGAGCTTACGCGCCATCGATAGGGTTTTACTACGCGCGCGCCGCGACAGAGTTGACCGGCTAACCCCGAATCTTTTGGCGATTTCTGTATACGTAAAATGTTCTCCTGGTTTTAGCGATTCGATTGCCGCAAGAGCCTCGTCGATTGGAGCCATATTGGTGGGGTTATGGTGGGTTGAATATTTCGCGATTTTGGTGGGGCGCGTGCATTACGCGATAGCGTGCATTACGTGATCAAACACGTTAACGTGTTCGATCACTCATCCGCGCACCCCACCAAAATCGCGACGCGTCCTCTCACAACTCTCGCAATGCCGCTCCCCCAGCACGTCCAGCAGGCTCAAAAAGAAGGGAGACTTAGTCTCTCAATGCAGGCGATTCAGAATAAGCAGGTTAAGAGTCGCCGCCAGGCTGCGCGACTATATAATGTCCCTGAAACGACTATCCGCGAGCGTACCAGAGGTGCTCGCCCTCAAGCTATCGCCAACGTTCAGAAACGAAAGCTATACCCTACTGAGGAGCAATCCCTAGTATAGTGGATCCTAGACCTTGACCGACGCGGATTTCCGCACCATATTATCAACGTACGACGAATGGCAGACAATCTGCTCGCCGCGCGGGGCCAAGAGCCACCTCCACAATCAGTCGGCGAGAAGTGGGTGTCGCGCTTTGTCAAGCGCCAGGCAGAGCTCCAGACTAAGTGGAATCGCAAGTTCCACTCACAGCGCGCAAGATCTGAAGACCCTGTCGGGATCCGCGCGTGGTTCAAGCTGGTAGAGGAGACGCGCCAGTCATACGGCATCCTCGATACAGATATCTACAACTTTGACAAGACTGGCTTCTTAATGGGTATCGCTGCGACGTCAAAAGTCTTTACAAGCTCTGAGACAGTCGGCCGTGCGGCGACTATACAGCCAGGTGATCGCGAGTGGGTAACGACGATTAAGTGTATCAACGCGTCTGGCTAGTCTATCCCACCCTTCGTGATCCTGCAAGGGAAGCTCCACCAAGCTAGCTGGTATCAAGGCCGACCACCTGATTGGACTATCGCTGTTAGCGACAACGGCTGGACTACGGACGACCTAGGCTTCGAGTGGGTAAAGCACTTCCACCGACATACAGTCAACTCTCGTTATAACGATGTCCGTTTTAGCGATATCCTCGATATAGCGATATTTTTCGCTTGCACGGATTCAACTCCACACAATCTACCCCTGTATCCGATATTCAATATCTAATACCACTTCAGCGCCAAGTATCGTTATAGAAGCTATGGGCCGCAAGGGGATATCCAATCATGAGAGGAAGGCTCTCCGCGCCTGGGCCTTCTCTCAGCAACCACAGCCACGACAGAAAGCTATCATCGCATGGTTTGAAGCTGAATTTGGCAGAAAGCTCTCCCAATCAACTGTATCTGAGTCTCTCGACGATCGCTTTCGACACCTCGACGCCCTACCTGCCTCCGCCTCCGCCTCCGCCTCCGCCTCCGGTACATCCATATCCGATACAGCCTACCGCTCACGAGCGGCTGCCTGGCCTCTGCTTGAGTCTATCCTGTATGAGTGGCAGCAGGGAATACAAGTGCGAGGGGGACTAGTATCAGGCGATATACTTGCTGAGAAAGCTCGAGAGATCTGGCGTCAGATTCCAGCCTACCAGGGCCAGGCTATTCCTGAGTTCTCGTCTGGCTGGGTATCAAAATTCAAGCAGCGATATAGGATAGCAGAGGTTACACAGCACGGCGAGCAGAGCTCTGTACCAACGCAAACAGCAGCCGAGATGGTAGATGTACAGAACATCTGCATCCGATACCCAGACAGCGATATATTCAACATGGACGAGACTGGGCTATACTGGAGGTGGGCAATATCAAGAGGGCTAGCTACTGCCTCAATGCCTGGTGTTAAGAAAGATAAAGCTAGGGTATCTATCATGCTCTGCTGCAACGCTACTGGTACTGAGCGCGTAGCACCATGGGTGATAGGAAAGTCAAAACAGCCTCGAGCTTTGCGAGGAGTTAATATATTAGCTATTGGCTGTGTCTGGGGGGCCTCTAAGAAGGGCTGGGTAAACACATCTATCATGGCTGAGTGGCTTGCTGCATTCTATAGCTATATTGGCTCAAGGAAGGTTGTTCTTCTCATGGACAACTACTCGGCCCATCTTTCTGGCCTTCAACAATCGCCGCCTCCGTCCAATATCGCGATCCAGCTCTTACCAAAGAACTCAACAAGCATGTATCAGCCTCTTGATCAGGGTATCATCCAGAACTTCAAGACCTACTACCGGAGGCAGTGGCTAGCGTTCACGGTTAAACACTACAACCTTGGCCTTGATCCATTCAAATTCATGACGATTCTCTATACGCTCCACTGGATAGCTGAATCATGGCTGCTCGATATTAAGGATACTACTATCCTACACTGCTACATCAAGAGCACGTGCATCCCGAAGAGGTGGCTAGATCCTAGCTCTGGACTTGATAGAGAGGAGCCAATAGAGAGTCTATATCAGGCTGCTGCCCAGGCTGGCCAGATCCAGGATCCTATGGCTATAGAGAACTTTCTCAATCCAGTAGATGAGGATTTAGAGGAGGAAGAGGAGGATACATCCCTACAGGATATCGTAGTTGCTCAGCTAGGGCTTGTTCAAGGATTAGAGGAAGAGGAGGAGGTGCTACCTCCTCCTGCTCCAAGCGTTGCAGAGGCTCTTCAGGCTGTACAGGTTCTACTCTGCTATCAGGAGTATCAGGAGACTGCAAAGTATGAGGATATATCCTATATGAAGCGGCTAGAGAGGTCGTTGAAAGCTCAGTCAATCAGAAGTATGAGGCAGTCAACAATTTCGGAGTGGCTGCAAGTCCGCCAAGACTAGCTTAATAATCATCGATTAAACGATATTTCGATATAACGATAGAATTTGCTGTGCACGGATTAATCGTTATAACGAGAGTTGACTGTACTGAAGCCCGTACGATAGGGGCCTACCGACTACTCATCCTTGACGGCCACGGCAGCCACGCAACGGCTGAGTTCGATAAGTACTGCGCAGAGAACAAGATTATTACGCTCTGTATGCCCTCTCATACGTCGCACCTGCTCCAGCCGCTCGATGTTGGCTGCTTCTCGCCTCTTAAGGTTGCGTACGGCCACCAAGTGTCCGAGCTTGCGCGACAACACGTCTTCCACATTGACAAGCAGGCTTCTTACAGATATACCCAGGCATCAGAGAGACAGTCTTGTCAGAGCAGAATATACAGGCTGGCTTTCGGGCGACAGGGCTAGTCCCAGCCTGTCCAGAACGCGTCTTGTCGTCGCTGACAGTGGTTAGGACGCCGTCTCCGCCAGGGGCAGCGGCCAACGCTGAGGTCGCATGGACGTTAGAGACGCCGCATACTACTGCTCAGCTAGAGCAGCAGGCTCGATTTATCCAGGACCGCCTTAGTCGGCCTTTGCAGAGCCCTACTACCAGGCTATCCGCCAGCTTATCAAAGGGTGTCAACTTGCGATGAATTCAGCAACGATCCTTGCAGAGGAGAATAGGAAGCTCCGACAGGCTATTCAGCGGCGGCAGCGTAACGAGCAGCAGCGCCGACAGTATATAGCCCGTGGAGGAGCTATGCGGGTAGAGGAAGGTTAATTGCTTGCTGCAGAGGCTGAGAAGGTGCTCAAGCAGGTAGAGCAGGCGGGGCAGCCAAGTAGGCCTCGAGCACCGCCAACCTGCAGCAAGTGCCACGAACAAGGTCATACAAGGACTTAGTGTACTACTAGATAGCGCGCACTTAATAAATCTATTTACTACCTATTTTATTGCGTTGTTGAAGAGCAATTGTAGGAAGACGCGTCGCGATTTTGGTGGGGTGCGCGGATGAGTGATCTGCGCGGATGAGTGATCGAACACGTTACTGGATTACATCAGCAAATGCACGGTCCCACCAAATGCACGTTTTCGGTAGATCAACCACCCCGACTTTTGAAGCTATACAACCACATATATATAATATATTGATCAGATTTTTTGGTGGAACACTCAGAAATACATATAGGATTGATTGGCAACGATAAATTACGTGCGATACCTCTGGGGGAGCTGTATTTTCCTACTACGTCGCGAACGGGCAGGCGTTGGCCCTACCACACTTCCAGATGGTTGATTCTCCACCACATCGATTTGAGTACCTGGCAGAGACTCACTAACATTCTCCTTCCCCTGTCTGGCCTGCCTGAGGTCGTTTTTGGGTTGTTGATCAGCTTGACGGGCAATCTGAGCTTCCTCAAGTTGAGCAGCTTTGAGCTGCTGCGCTTACAATCGAAGCTCCTTTGCAGCAGCCCTCGTACGCTTCCTCTCCTCTGCTAATCGAGCTTTCTCAGCCTTCCTAGCTTCCTTTTCTTTGATTCTCTCATCCTTTTGAAGCCGTATAGCTTGCTCCTTGGCTTCCTTTTGAGCTTGGCGATCACGGGCCTCCTGGACTTTGGTTGGTGACCAGAAGATGGCTCCACCATAGTAATCTAGTGGTGGTTCAAGAGGAAGAGCTTTACCACGCTGGCGGCGCTTTTTCTAATTGATAAGAGCTCCTTTAAGGCCGTCCACTTCTTGTTGGAGAAGGTTATTACGCACAGAGAGAGCTTGGACCGCCTTAGTAAGCTGCCGAGCTTGTCTATCATAGATGTTATCAATAGCTTAGTGTAAGAGCTTCTCAATCTTCTTCCAATCTGACGCACTTAACACCGAGCTAGTACTCCCGCTTGAGGATAGTCTCTCAGGCTCTGGTTGTTTGAATCGATCGAGAATCACCTTAGGATCAAAAGGTGATAATCCCGTGACTTCGAATGCCTTTAGAATCTTCTTAGCCTTAAAAGAAGCCTCCTATGCCTTCTTAAATAGCCGATAGAAGTCTCTTTTGGTGATACTTGATAGCCCTTGGCAATGGTTCATAAAGCTGGCCAGCTTGGTTGAGTATGCGGTTGAGAGAGGCTTAAATAAGCAGACGTCAAGCGGTTAAAGGGTATAAGTTGAATAGGGAGGATAGAGAGCTAGTAGGATCCTATTATTGTCGCAGTAGTTGATAAATTCCATAGTAACATGCGATCTATGGCCATTAAGGATAAGAAGCCGGTAGGACCAACGTGCCTTAGCCTTGGTCTCCTAATTAAACACCTGTTTAAGCTATGCTATGCCAATTTTATTATTAGTCTAGCCACTAGGTGATAAGGTAAAGAAGACTTAATCCTCTGCTGGATCAAAATCCTATAACTAGGTGTCCTGAATATTGCCAGAAGTCGCCTGATAAATTAGTGACGGCGTAAGAGAAGTCCTATTGGCGCAAATACAAGCTATTGTTGTAATCCACTCTCAGTTGCCATCCTAGATAAGCTGCTTGATCAAGCCTTCCTCATATAGCCGTTGGGAGAAGATTCTCTTTATTTTAGTTAACACACTAATAAGGAAGCCTTTCTCATCCATATTGTATATATGTTGGGGCTTAATGGAATACCGCTCGATTTTCTGTTGTAGAAGCTTGAAATATAACGAGTATTTGAAGGCTGAGTCGGCTTTGTGGCCGTTGGAATCTATACCAGAGCTCCACCTTGATATGAGCTCAATGTCGTGTTTCTTGATAAACCGATCAACCCAATTTTTACCAGCTTCTCTTCCAGCAATTTCCAACGCGAAATTTCGGACTATTTGCTTCAAAGGTGGTAGGCCTTTTAAACAGAGCTTATTGATATATTCTATAAGCTTAGTCTGTTGTATTGAGTTGAGTAGTCGCTGATTATCGGCCTTTTCGGCATAGGAGCAGAGTTGTCAACAATCAAACAAAGTCAAATTTAAAGCTCAAATTTTGCTTGTTTGACGATTTCTTAGTGTTGTAGTCTTATTTGATTGCTTTGACAAGGCTGTGGAGGCGGTTTTATTTGACTTGTTTATTTGAATTTAAGCAATTTAAGAAGCCTTAAAAGGCGCTTTCTATAGTGTTATAGGCGGCGGCTCCTCCTAACTTTTTATGCCAAATTCTTCTGCAAGCTTATTATTGTCGTACATAGCCGCTGCCTTTGCGCTTAGAAGCTTAAAACCTGCTTGAATCCACTGTTGTGTACACACTAAAGCAGCTAATAGCTGGCTGCCTATTTGCGCCTCTGTGGCTTAAGTATATCGCCAGTGCCTGTAAACACCCGCTCACAATCAGCGCTAGAGGCAGGGATAGTTAACACATCTAGCGCCAATCGTAAAAGATTTGGGTACTTTAGTTTTAGTTGTTACCAATATTGTATAGCTGTAAGCCCCTGTTTGTGTTGTAGAGCCGTCCACATAGGCTCTTTAAGCCAGCTCTCATACTCATCCTCCGCCTCTATCGCCACGTTGTCGTCGTTAAGTATCGAGTCGATCGCTTCGTCAAAGCTGCTTATTACAGGCTTTGGAAATGGTGTTATTGTTGTAGCGGCCGCGCGGGCGGGCTTATAGCAAGCCCAAAGCTGCTCGAATTTTGCGTGTGCGGCGCTGAGTTGTGTAGGTTTGCTGCGCCAAAAGCGCTTGCAATAGGACTTATATCGCGGGTGCAGAATTGTGGCAGTGTAATAGACGGGACTTTTGAGTAACTTGTTAAAGTAAGCGCTCGCTTTACGCCTTGCGGCGCGTAGGTTGATAGGTAGGTGATCCTTGGGCGCCTCAAATAGCTCGTAGTTAACGTTTTCATACGCCTGAAGGCGAGCATCTAGCTTAGTAATCAGAGACTCAAACACAGGTATAACCTCGTACAAGGCGCTGTGGGTGCCAGCTTTGCTGCGACCTTGCAAGCGATCGGTTGCAAACTTAAGCGGCTGAAGTACTGCAATATACTCCGTAATCACCGCCCAGTCTGCAGCTGTAAGCCCACCTGATCGCATCCATCGCGGCGCGTCAGGCAGCTTCTTATTGCGTAGTTTTGCCTGTTCGTCAGCATCCTCTGTCTCTTTGATGTGGTACGAGGCATATGAGTTAATGGCTTGTTGTAGCTCAACACCGCGCTCAAAGCAGTCATGATAGCTGTTCCAACGCGTAACAACCGGCTTGATTGGCTCGCGGAGACCGCCTGTAACGCCTACAGGCATCTCACCAGCAGCATCGCGCTGACAGTCACCAAAGATACCCCATTGCTTCGGCGTGTTGATGTAGCTGATGATGTCGAGAAACACGCCAAGCGGACCATCTCTCCGCCACTCCTGCATGTAAAAATCTTCTTCTTTTATATGTTCAGCGGCGTTGTCGTACGCCTTAGAGTCTCTGCTAAACATGATAGTTTGGCTGATAAGGTTGAGTATGTGGCAAGCGCAGCGGAGGCGTCTATTGGCAGCGCTGAAGCTGTACATTGTGCCGAGTTTGTTGATAGCAGTATTGTTGTTGTAGGCGTTATCAAGCACAAAGTAGCCGAGTTTGTTGCTGTTGATTTCAAAGTATCGCAAGATTCGCGCGACAGCGTTAGCTATCGCCTCGCCGGTGTGCGCGCCAACCAGCTGCGGCAGCGCGATGGGAAGGTCAACTATATCGCCTTGAGCGTCAGCGTAGTGTGCAACAACAGCAAAGAAGCCATGTTTGCCGCCTTTAGTCGTCCAACCATCGAAGCTCACGTGTATCTTGCTGCTTGCCTCAGACAACGCGCGCTTAACCTGAGGCTGTAGCCAGCTGTAGAGCCTCATTACAAAAGCCGACACGCTGTTGTGAGACCTCCATAGCGCTGCCTCTGCCTCTGGGTTAGCGAACCTTATCATCGCGCGGAAGGACTCAGTCTCAAACTCGCGCAAAGGTCTGTTGTTGTTAACCAGCCACAGCACTGCGGCCTGCCAAAAACCTTGTACGTCGAAGTTACCTAGCTCCCGATAGACCTCTTGGCTGAGTGTAAGACCTCTGTCAAGCGTCATCTGTATAGATTGTTGGCCGGGTTTGCGCTCTGTTTAGTATACAACAGGGCCGTCCTTGCTGAGTCTATGGCCGCGCTGGTCGCTGGCGAGGTGTAAGATGGCGGCGCTAGTTGTGAGAGTAACTTAGTGTAAGCCGCCTTTCTGCTTGTTAATATAGCAGTACCTGCACAGGAAGTAGAGCTTCTCAGGCTTAGTGTGCTCCTTCTAAATCCGCCAGCCGTGCCTGTACACCCAGCTAGGAGTGCCTTAAGGCGTAGTAAGAGGTGGCGCAAAGCCCTTTAATCGCGGCTAGTTAACACTATTAAAGTTAGTAAAGTCGATAGGCGGCGCGGCGTCTTCCTCTACTAATTAAAGCCTCTGTGGCAGCACTGCTGAAAGCGCGCGGTTAAATAGTGGCTGTAGGCGGCTTATTAGCCACTAACTGCGACTCCTAGGCTAGCTTATTGGCGGGTTAAAAGGCCTGTAAGGCTTGGAGTATAGGCTGTGGTGATGCCCGCCGAGCGCGCTCCTCTGGCTGGGTTGGCGGCTCTATAGACAGCTCTGGCGTACTTTCTGGCGGCTCTATAGGCTCTATAGGCGATTCCGGCGCGTGTTCAGGCACCTCAATAGGCGACTCTGTTGGCTGGGTTGGCTGGGTGCCGTCGCCTTCGCGCTTCTTGTATGTGGGCTTGGGCGTGCGATGGGGGCGTTTAGGGGGGTTGCCGGCTTCTTTAGCGGCCTCGAGGCTACGCTTAGGGGCTATGGTAAGCGTGAAGGTAAGCAAAGGCGCGAGAGAATAAGCTGTTGACAAGAAATAGTAAGCCAAAGTATAGGGTTAGGTAGCTGTTGACGCGTTGTAGGACGTGTTGTAGTACGCGGAAAGTACGCGATAGCTGCCTTACTAAGCCAGCTACAACACTAAGAAATCCATTATTAGCTGCTATTACACCTATCCCAACAACCTTACCTCTATAGCAGCTGCAACACTATAGGTATGTTAAGCGAGTCAATCAAGATCAAATTATCTTGACAAAAATTTACAGATTTGATTGTTTAGCTTATTAAAATAGCAGCGGAGACTCTTGTTTGGTTGAATTTGACCAAGTCAAACAAGATCAATCAAAATTTTGACGCATGCTTGATTACTGACAACTCTGCATAGGAGCGTGTTATCCCTCGGTGACGCCTTGATAACGTTGTACGATCAACGCCATACTGTTCCGCAATTTAGGAATAGACAACTTTTTCGCCTAGTTTTAACGATTTCAACGCTTCAAGAGCTGCCTCAATATCTCCCATATTGGTGGAGTTATGGGGTGTTGAAGTGGTGGGAAAATTTAGGTGGGTCGTGCATTTGGTGGGACCGTGCATTTGCTGATGTAATCCAGTACGTGATCAAACACGTTAGGAGCAATGCAACTGATGACAAATGCACGCTTACAGAACTCCCGACCAGATGTCGACTTCCGCCGCATACACGGCCGACCTAATTCTACACCCAAGGCTCGAAAACGACCTGTTCTTTAACCATAACGATGGATTCGGGATCCAATGCCTGTCGCGCCTGCGCAAGGTCAAAGCGGAAGTGCGGTCGGCAGATGCCGTCGTGCGCACGATGCGTGGAAAGAGGCGCCTCCTGCATCTATCCGCGCATCAGAAGCAGAGCAACTTCCTCGTCTCGGCAGTTGCGTCCGAATTCATTGAGAGGATCGGTGCCGAGAGTGGAGGATGAAGTATTTGCAGAGGTTGCGGGAGACCCGTCCCCCCGCACTGCAAATCTGATCCTGGGAGACGAATTTATGTGGGATACAGCATTCCCACTCATGGACAATGGCATTACTACCCCTTCATCCCTCATTCAAGCGCCCACTGAGCTCGCTACCAGGGCAGACTGGTTCCTTGAGCCTGAGACATGGAGAATATCCCATACATGGGACAGCTCCGTCGCTGCGCCAGCTGGCAAAGCGACAATGAAGAAGTACGTGGCGGCGGTGCAATCTTGGTTCGAACGCTGGGTAGAAACCAACAGTAATCCTTTTATCCACTCCCGTCTGTACAGTGCGAACTTCCCAGCGTGCGTGCAGGTTGCCTATACCACATTCGCTAGTTATATCCATCGGACACCCTCGAACACGGACACTATTCTGCAAATTGTAGAAGATAGATCCACAAAGTTACTCCTGGAGAATGGGGCTGTACTGGACTGGATTGGCGCGAAGGAGTGGGCAGACGGAGGGGAGCAAGACGTTAACCTCTTGGCGCAGATAGCAAGGCTTCACGCGCTCATGGTCTACCAGATCATCGGCCTATTCGACGGTGACATACGCGCTCGCCACGTCGCTGAAGGTCGTATGGCCGTCCAGGACAGCTGGGCAGGCAAGCTGTTGCGCTCAGCCGCGAACGCATTGTCAAACACCCACGCCGCTGTTACGCATCTTGTCGACTGTCTTCCTACGCCGTCCACCTACTCACAGCAACAGTGGTATCTATGGCTTCTGTCAGAGACCATCCGTCGCACATGGTTTATCGCCGTTAGCTTCTCTCCCGTCTTCTCTGCGCTGCAGCAGCGTTCGGCAAGATGCCCTGGCGGCATCATGTACACGAACCGAAGCGGGCTCTGGGACGCAGCGAGCGCTGGCGAGTGGGAGAAACGGTGCTCGGAAAAGGATGTGGCGTTCTTGCATCGCTTTGAGTGGGCGGGGCTCTTTAACGACCTTCAACCCGCGGACATTGACGAGTTCGGCACGGCTATAATGGACATGACGTACAACGGGGATATGTTAGAGAAATGGAGGAGTAGAAGCGTCAGTTTATAGTACATCGTTGCGCACAACTTCATTTCTGGGTCCTACCTCCGTCTATGTTCGGCACACGCAATGATAACAATAAGAGAGCTAAATGGTAAAAGTTCCCCAAGCAGGTAACTACAAATGAGGGTCAGCTATAAGCATGGTGGTCATGTGGATTTACGGGAGGTTGAAGAAGGAGAAAGCCTAAGAGAGTAAGGCTTCAAGTCAGTACATGAGTCTCAACCAGTACTAACACAGTTACATGTCCAGCAAGCGTTTATATTACAGCACAAGGCGTAGAACGGAAAGAAAGTCACCAGACCCAGGTCGCCGCATATCTTGTAAGTGTCCCTGGGGACAAATATTACATACAGTACTTGAATAACGGCTTCAGTACTATGTATTACCCCAGAATAAGTAGCATGGAGTCTACTTGTACTCAGACGTTTGTCTGCTAGCTGTAAGATACAGCAGGCATGGCAGTTTGGAATGGGCAGTTGCTTTCAGAGGCGCCCGTGATTCCTTGTAGAGCATATGAGGTTATTATAGATTCAACGCCGTATTGGCAACTTGGACAAGGAGAAACAGTTGAAATCACACTCTCGGTAGCTTGGCCTGCAGGAAACCTAGTGTACTGAGTGACGATACTTTCTGGTACTAGGGCCAGTGCAATATTAACTAATCGATATGCGTGCCCATGTACAGCAAATGAAAAGGTTGAAACTCATTCATGCAATGGTAGATGCGTTTGGCTTCTGCCACAGTAATGAATATAGCGTGCAAAAGTGAAATCGTAACGACATTGTTCTTTTATAGAGGCCTGCATATAGTGCGTATAGCAGACTTCGATTACAGAGAATAGAGTATACGCCCTCACCGGCTTATTCTTCTCACTAATAATACTAGATATTGAGAAAGGATACATAGCCAGGAAAATTAACAGTTATTACTATAGCCAAGCTCTTGAAAATTGTATTAATCTCAAGCCGAATTATTTACCTTTTCTTAGTGCAATACATAAGGTTCTTACGCCGCCTTTCTACTTACTTTGGCTATTGTCAGTTCACAGGTAGCAAGGAAAAACTGGTCTCTGTCTTCGGTATCTGGTGTCTGTATTCTGTGTTCTGTCACCCCTATGTTCGGCTGGCTCTAATGTCGCGCCTTGTGCGCCAAGCACGGTGGTCCCTGCACGATTATGCAGATCCGACCTCAACGCGCTTGTTCTATCTAACAACAGTTCTCGTAGACTTGGAAGACAAGAGAGTGCAGACACTGGCAACTTTTCTTTTATAGAAAAAGGAGTGTAGGCACTAGGCCGTTGGGACCCGCAGTGTCGTTGACAGCTTTAACAGCCATTTGCAAGATGAGCTGCTTGTCTATTGTCGTAGGTAAGTCAACTCGGATAGTCTCGAAAGCGCGTCGTAATGGAGCATGGTACCGCTCCACCTTGCCTACGCTGTTATGAGCTTCCACGGGTACTTCTTTGACGTCAATCGACAGTGACTTGGCAAATTGCTTGAACTCAGTAGAAATGAAGTTCCTGCCGGCGTCATGGACAAGGTACTCAGGCGGTCCAACGTAGGTATCTATCCAGCAATGCCGTAGAGCGTCCCAGGTGCTTGCGGCTGATACATCTTTGAGAAAGCGAGCAGCTTGAAAGGCAGTCGCGTCATCAACTACGTGTAGGACAGGCTTGCCATTTAGGTACATAACGTCAACAATTACCTCGCAGTTGAAGTCTAGGTCTGGTTCCTTGAGCTTGAATTTGAAGCGTCCGGGTGCTTTCTGGTTCAGTTGGCACTGTTGACAGTACTTAACGAGCTTGTCAATAAGCTCTTTGTGGACGTCGTCATAGCCAGCGCGGATGAGCAAGTCGTAGAGCCGACGAGCTGATGGGTGGCCAAATCGTCGGTGTAGCTGGCGTAGCTCAGTCTCTGTAAGGTGGCAGCTGGCGGCTGCGGTGCGCTCAGGTTGATTGATGAGGAGCCATGGGTGGCCCCATTTACGTACAACTGGGTGTAGCTGGTTGCCCTGAATCAGTACGTTGCGCAGGTTGTCGTATTTGACGCCTAGTCTGTCCATGTCGGCCAGACAGAGCAAGAATGGCGTATTGGTAGGTAGTACGTGGAACGTGACATCACCAATTGCCGTGTTGACGTGTAGGGTGCCTATGGATGTAATTGCCTGGCCTCTGCCAAAGCGGATTTGGTGCTGCCCAGCTGTTGAGGTATCCATTTGCAAATTTGTAGCTGCCTGTAGAGCAGTCGCTTGTAGTTCTCCAGCTGTCGAGACGCCTGAGGCTCCCGTGTCAGGCATGATGCCCTGGAAGACTTTCTCATTGTATCGATCCTCGAACGTAAATACAGTGGCGGGCGCGTCATCGACAGCTCTGAACGCGTCAATTCGGGTAGTCGCGTGGTATACAGCCTGGTCGTTCAGATAGGCAATCGTCTGGTTGCCGTCAATTGTACCAGATAACTCAGTGACGAACTGGTCTCCCTCAATTGTCATCTCAGCGAGCATCTGCTGGGCCTCGTTGTTGATTTCGAGACCTTCGTACTCGGTCAGGAAAGCGTGAAAGTCAGCGACGTTGGGTTGTGCGTCGTGTGAGTAGGCTGATGCTGTCTGGCGAAACCTATTGTAGGATTGCTTGCGCTCGTCCCCAGAGTGCTTTGTCGACCAGCAGCCAGGCTTACTGCAGATGAAGCATTTCTTCTGAGATTGCTGTTGCTCAGGTGGCAGTGGCCGTCGAAAAGGTGGTCCTTGAGAGTTGCCTCGATAGAGTCCTCGGCTGTTAACGTCTTGCGGCGAGAAACGCGACGAGAATCCTTGCGATCTATTTCCTCGACCTCTCCATGAGCCTCGACCTCCGTAGGTCCTATCAGTCCAGTACTGCTTATAGCCCTCTGTGTTGTTGTTAAAGTCATCCTCGTAGGGGTGTTGGAGGTTGTATTCGTTCCGGTACTCGCCGTCAGCGGTGTATTGCGTTGGGTTTGGATTACGCGCCTCGCGCGAGCGGGTAGCAGCGCTAATAGATGAGCGTAGAGTAGAGCAGAGGCCTTCAAAAGTAGGCGCTGGGGCAAAGAGGGCAAGGTTACAGTCTTCAATACCGCTGCACGCGTTGAGTAGTTGTTCGCGCAGTACGTTGTCACCTTGGTAGTTATGGCCTAACCCACGTTGAAGCTCCTGGAGCTTGTCAATGAGCAATTGAAGGGCTTCAAGATGAGACTTGTTAGGGTGGGCGCTGATTGTACGCGCCAGCGTAGTCGTTCTCCACTCGCTGAGGTACAGTTGACGATTCTCCTCGGTGTGGAAATGGCTTTTCATCATACCTATCATCGTCTCGAGGTCATAGCTCTGGCCAGCGAGGCGGTCATAGTAGTAACTGGACGCTCTTTCTTTCAGCATGATAGAGAAGGCTCGATCCCAGTGCCGCTCAGGTAGTCCAATCTTGCTGCAATTGTCGCGAAAGATCCTGAATTTGGTGTCAAATACGTCGTATAGCCCACCTCCAAAGCGCTTCTCATTGTCGTACAGCTTGCAGAGGTCTGTAATAAGCCTATGTGTGTTGTCAAGACGCATGGCGTCTGTAGGGCTTTCGCGCTGTAGAGGGTTGTACGTATTGTACAGGTTCGGCTGCTGTGTAGGGGATAGATGCGCGTTGTGCTGTTGCCGAGGAGGCAGGTATGGAGTGGGCTGCTGTTGTGGTGGAGGTATGGGTGGGTAGACGGTGCGTGCTGTTGGAGCTGGTCGAGGGGAAGTAAGGTGGGCAGAGGGTTGTTGAGAGGATTGTCGTGACGAAGGTGTATCGTATGGAGGCGCATGATTCGGATTAAAGCGTGAGTTAAACTTCTTGCTTATTTTGAGCTGGTGAGTGACCTCTTCGTCAGTCCATTCGTGATAGTCGCCCTGCAGCGCTTCCGCTATGTTGTAGGCAATCGATTTGCCGTCCTTGGCTACGAAGACGCCTTGCTGGCGCAGGTAGTCTCTCTATTCAGTAACAAGAGCTTTATCGCCTTTGTTGAATAGTTCTTTTGGCCATCCTTCAAAGATAACAGTTATCTTGTCCCAGAGCTCGTAGTCCTCCCATCCTTTATCTCGGGAGATTCGGTAGTAGAAGAGGATGTATGTGTTAACTCTCTTTGTGTCGATTGTCTTGATGTCCGTATTCTCGTCAACATCTAGGGGCTGGCCCCAGCTGTCCTCGTCAATGAGCGCCTGTTCTTCCTTCGTGAGGTGGTCGGTGAAAGGCATCGTGATTTCGTGGGGCGTCTCTTCGAAAGCGTGGGACGCAGGTTGATAGTACCGTCAGCGGCGGGTACTGTAGAGCGTGATGGACAGGGACTCAGGTAAACGCTTAGAGTCCTCGTTGCTCAGTAGTGGGCTACGACGCGCGAGTTCCGGCGAAGGCGTGATGGACGCGGAGACCCAGGTAAACGCTTAGGGTCTCGTTAGCACACGGTTTAGGGTATCGCTATACCCCTCGTCGTGTCTCTTCTGGTTCGCCTTGCTGTCTGTAGTTATCTCATAGCATCGACTGTGAGGGTAACTACTGATCAGTGTCGGTTCACAGGTAGCAAGGAAAAACTGGTCTCTGTCTTCGGTATCTGGTGTCTGTATTCTGTGTTCTGTCACCCCTATGTTCGGCTGGCTCTAATGTCGCGCCTTGTGCGCCAAGCACGGTGGTCCCTGCACGATTATGCAGATCCGACCCCAACGCGCTTGTTCTATCTAACAACAGTTCTCGTAGACTTGGAAGACAAGAGAGTGCAGACAAAGGCTTTCATCTTAAATAACATAATAAAAAATGCAGAGCCCCCTGCTTAGTAATTTAAAAAGGCGTAAAAAGGTAATTAAAAAAGTATAAAAAGGTAATAACTTTAATTTATAAAATTAATTACCTAAAAGTTTTTTAAAATTACCTTTTTACACTCTTTTTAATTACTTAGTAAATAGATCTACTTTTTTTATTCTATTATTTAAGATAAAAGCCTTTATTATTTAAACCCTAAATAAATTAATTAATATTATGTATAATACTAGACAGTAGATTTATAATAATTAGAATAGTAAAGAAAGAATAGCTTATAGGATTACTACACTAAAGTCTTATTTCTCTTTTAAAATTCTAACTATAGTCGTTTTATAAATTAACTTTATATATAAAACCTATGTACGCTTAGAGTACTAAGTTTACTTAATAATTTAAATATACTTTTTTTTATAATAATTTTTTTTACGCTCTTTTTAATTACTAAGTAGAAGGTTTTACTTTTTTATTATGGTATTTAAAATAAAAGCCTTTATTATTCTATCTCTAGATAGTTAATTTAATAATATATACATAATACTAAATAATAATTACTAATTATCTAAAAAAAATCTTAGTATAGTATAGCTACAAAATAACCCCTTTTTGTTAATATAACCTTGAAACGCTTTTCTGTGTTAACAATAGTAGGAGGAATAACTGCTATTATTGTAATATTTTTATTAGAAACCCCTTAGTCGCAAAAAAAACCCTATAGCTAATAAACTACTTTTTTATAATAATTTTTTTATACTCTTTTTAATTACTAAGTAAAAACCTCTACTTTTTTATTATATTATTTATAATAAAAACTTTTATTATTTTACTTTTAAATAGTTAATTTAATACTATATAGCGGATAAAGAGTATTTTAAACTATACTATAGCTATATAGTAAAATATAATAATTCTAATAGCTTTTTTATATATATACTACTTATATAAACTATAGTATAAAGTAATAAAAGTTAATTATACTATACTACACTATAGTGGACACGCTAGCAGAGACAAGCGCCCGATGCACAGTGAGCACCCCTCACCGTTCACGTCAGCTGCCAAGCCTCGTTGACGGTGCAGGTGGTTGATCGGACTCTTCCGGATCCGGGCTTTGCCACTGATTAATACCGCAAAAAAATCAATGAATAGAATTTACAGGGCTTGGAGCGGACTCGCTGCAATCCCGAATTCCCAGGCTCTATTGGTGGGACCTGCCCTTTTTGACACCATTGTTCTGATCGGGGAGCTAGAATTCAGGACTCCGGACCTTCGTCCATCGCCGAGCATGCGGCACAGCAGCTCGTCCGCACATACCACGGTATTCTTCCTCGGAGTCGCGCCAATGGTGCCGGAGCGATAATTTTATTTGTTTTTGAGAGGCCGGCGAGGCGTCCGTACCGTGGGTCACCACCTGGTGCACGGCCCCACCTGGTGCACGGTTTCCAGATGCCCACACACACAACTTTTGCGGCTGTAGAGTCGCATATATATTATATTATCGCGAGATTTTTTAGTGGAGGGCTTTTAAGGACCTATTTGATTAATTGGTAACAATAAACTACGTGCGATACCTCTATAGGAGGCGTACTTTGCGGGTGCGCGTGGCAGGGCTGGGTATAGGCACCACATCAACTACAGATGATATATCCACACTAACATCCTCTGTCTCCTCAGCGACTTGAGGAGGTGGTGCAAAGGCCTTTTGACGGCGTCTATTACCCTTTTTAGAGAATTGTATATCTTGTTAGAGTTGCTTTTTGGCTTCGCGCGCGATCCTAGCTTCTTCGCGCTGCACGGCCTTCACGCGCTGTTCTTAAAGGCGTATTTCTTTGGCCACCTCTCTCATGCGCTGCCTCTCTTTAAGCATGGTAGCCTTCTCCTGCTTCTACTGCTCCCTACGCTTGATCTCCTCGGACTTCTATTGTTGTAGTAGCTGCTCGTTGGCATCCTTTTGTGCTTGGCGATCGCGGGCGTCCTTGACTTTGGATGGCAACTAGAATATAGCTCCACATTATACTCCTGCGGTGCCTTAAGTAATAGAGGCCTGCCACGTTGACGGCGCTTCTTCTCATTAACAAAGGCCCCTCTAAGTCGCTTGTTTTCATGCTGGAGGAGCTGTTTTTGTACAGCCATCACGTGAATCGTCTGGCTTAGCTGTTGGGAGCGTCGATCGTAGATATCCTCCACTACCTGGCGCAGTAATCGCTTAATCTTTCTCCAATCTGAAGCGCTGAGTACGGAAGTAGTACTATCGCTTGATGAGGGCCTCTCAGTCTCCTCTATTTTAAACTTCTTAAGTATAGCCTCTGGTCTAACGGCGAAAGCCCTGTGACTTGAAAAGCCGTTAAGATCGTCTTTTCCTTGAACGTTTTATGCCAGGCCTTATAGAACAAGCGGAAGAAGTCTCTTTTTGTAATCGCGGAGATGCCCTGGCAGCTATACATGAACTCGGAGAGCTCGTTTGAGTAGGCAGTTGATAGAGGCTTGAAAAGGCAGACGTCGAGCGGCTGCAAGGTGTGGGTAGCGTGGGGAGGATAGATGGCCAGAAGAATCCGATTGTCGTCGCAAAACTTGATAAACTCCATCGATATATGTGAGCCATGGCCGTCAAGGATGAGTAGACGATATGATCGTCTTGCCTTTGCTTTTGTTTCGCGATTGAACACCTGTTCAAGCCATGCGAGCCCTAGCTTGTTGTTGGTCCATCCACTGGGCGATGAGGCGAAGAAGGTTTTGTGCTCTGCAGGGTCGAAATCTTGAAGCCATGAGTCTTGTATCTTGCCAGAAACAGCCTGATAAATCAGCGCAGGCGTGAGATAGCTGCCGTCGGCGCAAATACAGGCTATCGTAGTTATCCACTCCCTGTTGCCGTCCTGGAGTGCTTGTTTCACGCCTCCGTGATCATATCGATGGCGGGAGAACACGCGCTTCATTTTTGACAGCACACCAATCAAGAAGCCCTTCTCATCCATATTGTAGATATTGCGAGCCTCGATATCGTACTGAGTTATCTTCTGGTCTAGGAGCTTAAAATATAGGGCGTATTTGAAGGCAGAGTCAGCTCTGTGGCGTGTGGAATCGATGCCGGATGCCCATCGAGATACAAGCTCAATGTGATGCCGCGCAATAAAGCGATCAACCCAGTTTTTTCCTGGCTCTTTTCCTGCTATTTCTGCTGCGAAATTCCGTATCATCTCCCTTGTAGGTGGTAGCCCTCGTACACAGAGCTTATCAATATATTGTACGAGCTCAGTTTCCTGTGTAGAGTTGAGAAGGCGCATATTATCGACTTTCTCCGCATAGCTGCCGATAACCCCGCGGTGACGCTTCGACAGCAACGTTCGATCAACACCGTACTTTTTCGCAGTCTGAGTATAATTAGGCTTCTCTCCAAGCTTCAGCGATTTTAACGACTCTAGGGCAGCCTCCATTGGGTGTATATTGGTGGTGTAAAGCGATTCTGAAAGTGCGGGAGATTTGGTGTTGGCCGTGCACGAGGTGGGGCCGTGCACGAGGTGGTGACCCACGGTATTCAGAGGCAAATTTCAGCCGCACCTTTCATATCGCTGGCACTCGAGATATCGACAGACGGAGACTTTCTTCATTCAACTGCCATCATGGCTGTAATGGCTGTCACTTCCCAAAGAGACTTTCTCATCACTGCGCTCGTCTCATCATGTTTCCCCGTAATTGCCTACGTCGTCGTGAGGCTGCTTCTGGTTGGCAGGCGGCCTACTGGGCTACCACCAGGGCCCAGGACACTGCCTCTTATCGGAAACCTACATCTCATGCCTACCCACAAAGTGTACAAAGTATTCGCTGAGTGGGGCAAGAAGTACGGGCCGATATACTCTCTCATGGTCGGGTCGAGTCCTCTGATCCTGATCCAATCGCACAAGATCGCGAAGGAATTGCTGGACAGGAGAGGTGCAAATTATTCTTCGCGACCGGATCTGTACATCTTATCAGAACTGTCTAGTCGCAATTTGCGACAGGTGGCCATGGTACGTTGAACAACTCCCGCACCCATCAATCGCAAAACTCATATAAACAGAAATATGACCATGTGTGGCGCCAGATCCATCGCATCAACCACAAGATCCTCAACGCGAAAGCGATTCGAGCCTACACACCTTACCAGCACCTCGAGATCAAGCAAACGCTGGTGGATCTGCTCGATACTCCGGCCGCGCATAAGCGTCACATCCAGCGCTATTCGAACGCCGTTACATGCCAGCTGGTATACGGGTTTCGCACAACTTCGTGGGAGGACCCCAAGCTCCAAAGAGTCGTTCAGATATTCTCCGACGTGTGCACGCTGGCCATGACCATTCCTGCTCGCCTCATGGACTGCTACCCTATCCTGCAGAGAATACCAAAACGCTGGTTGGGCGTCTGCCGCGAGGCAATGGATCTTGACCAGCGCTGCATATCGACGTTTTTGGGCCGGTGGCTCGAATGCAAAGAAAAGGTCGTGACGGGCAATGCGGTGCCGTGTTTCTGTGCGGGGGTGGTGCAAGCGCAGAAGGACGAAGGCTTCACAGATGAGCTGGCGAGCTACATCGCGGGCGACATTGTAGAGGCAGGGAGCAGCACGACATCTGACGAGCTGTTCGGATTTCTCATGGCCATGTGCACACACCCCGATGTTCAGCGCAAGGCGCAAGAGGAAGTCGATGCTGTGATTGGGACGGATCGCCTGCCCACAATCGACGACATGGACAGATTACCGTATATTCGCGGTTGTGTAAAAGAAACCCTACGCTGGATGCCAACGACGGCATTGCTGATCCCCCACTCGCCGCTCAAGGACGATATATTTCAAGACATGCTCATTCCTGCAGGCTCATCGGTCGTGCTTAACGTATGGGCCTTAAATATGGACCCTACCACCTGGCCTGATCCACACCGCTTCGACCCCTCGCGCTTCCAGGACGATCTGCGATCCGAGCACGAAATCGCGAAAACTGCCGACCTCACCCACCCGCGACACAACTACTGCTTTGGCGCAGGTCGTCGGCTGTGTCAAGGCATGCACATTGCGGAGCGGAGTCTGTTCCTGTCGATGGCTAGCATGCTCTGGGGGTTTAATATTACGACTCCGGACCCAAGTAAAATCGACACTGAGGATTTGCGAGGCGGTCTGGCAGTCGTCCCAGCGCCGTTCGAGTGTAATTTCACGCCGAGGGATGCAAAACGCGCAGAGGTAATGAGGAAGGAGTGGGCCGAGCAGCAGGAACAGTTCTTGGATCCGGTTACGAAGCAGTGGGCCAGGGTTCCCGAGGGGATAGCTTTGAGCACGTACACCCCGGATGCGGCTCCCAAGGCGTGGTAGCCACGTTGTCCGCATCCACGCAGGTTAGCTGGTGGGAGTGTGGATCACGTCTACGATAAACAATTTAATCAGTTCCGAATCGTGATTCTGTCCTTGCGACCATCGTCAAGACGTCTACGCGTAAGAGTGTTGATCAAGATCGAGGGACTTTCCCTTCACTTCCGGTTCGCCCGCTATCGTACGGGACTTCATAAGGGAAAACTGCGGGTGGTGTTGCCCATGACAATCAATGAATCTTCCTCGCCACGCGAGCGCATCTGCGAGCAGCTACTTCCAGCCATGGAACTCCACTTCGGCCGTAGTTTCTTGCCGAAATCCGAGTGCCATGCACATGAAGCAGGTGTTGGTCGGATGGTTGGGGTGATGGTGCCATCTTCACTCACCCATGAACACTTCACCGTTATGAGCAATGGGGTTGCAATTTCATCAACGGCGTCCGCGTGCACACCCCAGCAAAAGCCATCTTGCCCTTTGCTCGCCTCACGTAAGGCGTACATATGTGTGTAAGATAAGCACCCGATGGCGCGTGACCGACGGTCCCAGGCAGCCGGCAAAAGGGCCAAGCGTGACGAGCAAATTATGTGCTTGGCCCATGGGCTACGTTGATAGGCAGGGCCTGTGGAATGGCGCAAAGACGGAAGGTAGATAGTCTAAACGATGTGTGGGTGTGAGTGTTGGTGTTGAAGTTAGTAACAGCGAAGGAGTCGCCTAAGGCTTTTAGCTATACCTACTAACTTACCTACGTTGACTATAGGTTACTATTAGTTAAATAAGTTTTTAAAACTTTAGCCTTTCTAAAACTTACTGATTTTATGCTATTTTAATTATTACTAGTAGCTATTTTTTTACTTTATACTAGTATACTACTAAGTAATATAATATTCGAAAAGTTTTTCTACTTAACTATGCGTAGACTTGCAAATTAATACTATGTATATAATATAATTTTTATATTTTAATTCAACTATATGGCGCTAAATTAACTACCTAGGGGTAGCACGACAAAGGCTTTTATCTCAAATAACATGACAAAAAAAAGCAGAGCCCCCTGCTTAGTAATCAAATAAAGCGTAAAAAGGTAATTGTAAAAATGCGAATTAACTATATATTATTAAATTAACTACCTAGAAGTAAAATAATAAAGGCTTTTATCTTAAATAAAATAAAATAAAAAAAGTAGAGCCCTTTAGTAATTAAAAAAATATAAAAAGGTAATTATAAAAAAGCGCTTTTTAATTACTAAGTAAGCTTAGTAGTCTTAGCGCATATAACTTATATAAGTTTAAAGAAATAATATTTCTAAAAATTAATTAGGTTAGGTTACTCTATTAGGTTCCCTTATAATTTATATAATATAAAATATATAGTAGGTTCTAGGCTATAATATAAACTAAAAACTTTCTAATTTAACCTAGTATTAGCTAAGTTATTAAGCTTTTAAGAAAAAGAGTTAGGTACTTAATTAACTATTTTGCTAAGGGCTTTTAGCTCTATTGCCTTAGCGAACTGCGGGGATGTTAGAGGTGTTAGGCTAAGGAATAGATAGCGCAACAGGGATTGCCAGTGGATTCCATGCACGTTCCCTGCAGTCCATCGGGATCCTCGCCGGTCCATGCCGCCGGTCCACACATGACAGCCAACGGGCGAGACGCGGAACCGCCCGTAATCAACATTAAGCGAGCAACCATCAGCGGGTGCCGCCCGACTCTAGTACGAATAGAGAAGGAAACACGGAAACGCCTTGTCCCTGTGATAAACCACATCTGTGCCCACCCCAGTATGACAGGCATGGTATATTGTCTCCACTTTTGTTGTTCGTCTTCTGGAATGCTTTCCAACCAAAATCCTAGTATTGAGGTCAATCGAAGGATTTCCGTTGTCCGATATCGGTTATTGAATTCATCCAACGTGCCAGGGTAGTGGTAAGCGCCCACCACGTGGAATGTCTGGGAATCAGCCGGAAATCGGAGTCTGCACAAGACTGCAAGAACTCAGACCATCTGCTACTCAGGCTGATCAAAGAATCCAAACACAGTACGACTCCGTTTCAAGGCCACCAGCAGCGTACATGTTGTGTACGAAAGAATTCGGTCGCCCACATCAGACGGGCTTAAGTATTTCTGCTAGTGCTGGACGTGCCGCAACATGGCGCGGAAGCAACAATTAGCGACGCCGCCTCAGTTCATGCCGCTTAGACCCCTTCGCGAACGGTTCTTTTGCGCTATTCTCGTTCACAGTGACAGAAATTAGGGGCGGTAATAGATATTAAGCCCTGCTAGCATGAGGCTGCGATAGGTTTCACCAGCCTTTTTTGTCTACTCCCAAGGCTGACTCCGATCTTGTCCCCGTCCAATATGAGAATCTCTACATCGATCGTCCTGACCGCCACGTGCTGCGCCGCAGTACCAAGCGCGCATGCCTTCCAGGAGATAATAGCCGCCGAACAACTCATTGGCTCTCACTTCGGTGTGCCCGGAATTCCGGCGGCATACGACTATGTCATTCTAGGCGGCGGAACTGCTGGTCTTGCTCTGGCACGGAGACTTGCTGCCGACTCGAGGTACACTGTTGCGGTGGTGAATGCCGGCGACTTTGCCGAGTTCGCGAATGGCAACTACTCACAGATTCCGGCCTTTGCTTCGGTGTTTGGCGGTTCCGACCCTGCTCTGAAGAACCCTTTGCTGGATTGGGGACAATACACCTCTGCACAACCCGTGAGTTGCCAATTCCAGAGTGCGTGCGGAAGCCGAACCAATGCTAATTTGGTGTGATTGAACAGCAACTCGATGGAAGAAAAATCTTCTATATTACAGGGAAGGTCCTGGGCGGCGCCAGCTCTCGCAACTACATGTGGTTTCCTCGGTCACATGCTGGAGCACTAAAAAAATGGGCTTCATTGGTCGGGGACAACTCGTTCTTGTTCGAAAACTTGTTGCCTTACTACAAAAAAGTGAGCACTTTCACACCACCCAACAAGAAGACGCGAATCGCCAATGCAACAACCAGTTATGATGCATCGGTCTGGTCCAACGGTGGCCCCGTCCAAGCGAGTTATCCCAACTGGGCTAACCCCATCTCACCCTGGATTGAGAAGGGTCTCAAAGCAATGGGTATTCCCGCTTTATCTGGTGGACTGGCTGACGGCAAGATTTGGGGATACGGTTACCCACCCTCCACGATCGATCCGGCTCAACAGTCAAGATCTTCTTCTTCGACATCTTACCTTAGGGAAGCACTGAAGAAGACCACAAACTTGAATGTTTACAAGAACACTCTCGCTAAGAAAATCATCTTTGATGGTTCCAAGAAGGCCACTGGCGTCGTAGTTGAGACCGGTGGTATAGAGTTCCCAATCAGTGCGAACAAAGAAGTTATCGTATCCGCTGGATTTGCGAGATCCCCTCAGCTTCTTATGGTATCTGGAGTTGGTCCTGCCGCTACTTTGCAAAGCTTTGGGATCGACGTTGTCTCGGATCTGCCAGGTGTCGGTCAAAACATGTGGGACCACGCACTTGTAGCCCCGTCCTACCAGGTCAAAGTCCTCACACACAACGCTTTCTCGGACCCGACTGTCATCATGGATCACACCAAACTCTACCGCAACAGCCTAACTGGTCTGCTTACCAACAACGGGGGTGACATTCTTGCTTTTGACAAGTTCACCAACAACTCCGTCTCAAAGGCCACGAGCGACGCCATCACAGCGTTCTCAAACGACTGGCCATCAATGATGTTCATGTTCTTGGACGCATATCTCGGCTACAACGAGAACGGTGGATCTGGACCAGCTGGCGACTATGCGTCCCCCATGGTTGCACTCACGGCTCCCTTCTCCCGTGGAAACGTTACCATATCCTCCACGGACACCAATGACAACCCGGTTGTATCGCCCAACTGGCTATCAGACCCCCGAGACCAAGAACAGATTGTCGCAGCCTTCAAGCGCGCCCGACAAGTGTTCACGCAGAAGGACACGAAGCCCGTAGTCATCGGTGACGAAGTGTTCCCCGGCCTAGACGTCGCCACTGACGCCCAAATCCTCGCTGTGCTGAAGAAGCAAGTTTTCTCAGCGTACCACGGCGCCTGTACCAATGCGATGGGCCCGCAAAGCAACAAGATGTCCGTCGTGGATAACAAGGGACGCGTGTATGGCGTGTCCAAGCTGAGGGTCGTGGATGCGTCCGTTTTCCCCGTGCTGCCGCCGGGTGCGCCGCAGCACACTGTTTACGCGCTTGCGGAGAAGATCGCAAACGATATCTTGGTGGGTAACTAAAGAACTAGATCGCTTTCCTTGTATCAATGCTTATTCTCGAACGTAGATCGAGTCCCTGTGGGGAAAATGTTGTACCATTTCTCTTTTTGGCTTCTGCTTTTTATAGCCTTTTTTTAATGTATATAGTAATACCACTACGAATTTCTTGGTCGGTAAATCAGCTGTTCTTGGACACTCAATTTTTCTTATACGTCGTTCCATCCAATGGTAAGTTGCGCTGAAATCGCAAGTTCTTATTACATCTCCAAACACGACTTCGAACCCACACTAGCATACTTCACTCTGACTCCCTTACTCTCCGCAGACGCCTTCCCCGTGAAACAATCCTGTTCAATCTTGATATCCCTCTCGTACATCGTGTCATGCAGAACAAAATCAGTACGACGGAAGAAAACCGCGAACCCAATATACAACGTAACCATAGCAGTGCTTTAGTGTAGTATATCAGCCACAGCCCATCGATCGGCCTCATTATTACTCACTTCAGACCCAAACACATACGACTGCCTCGTCCAAAAGGCAGGAAATACCGGTTCATGCGCTCAATGTTGGGATTGTCGGGGAGCCAGCGCTCCGGGCGGAAAGCGTCGGGGTCTTCGAAGATGGTAGGATCGAGAAGAACCTCGCGTAGCGTCATTCCGACGGCAGTCTGGATTCTGTCAGTGGAGTTGGGCTTGGAGGGTTTTTGGAGTCATACGCCTGCAGGTATTGTCCAGTTGTGGTAGTGCAGATCGTCACGGGGAGACACGACGGGCAGTCTTGAAGTCTGCACTGCAGAATGTCGTAGTGTCTCTTTGATAATCGCGGTCTAATGCGAGATGTTAGCACTTTCGCGATAAGGTCTGATAAAGATGTTTCTCTTACTACCCACGGCAGCTTCTCCAGTTCTTGCCATGATGGTCTGGCCTCTGGTGTTGGCATTACTTGAAGTAATTCGTCTCGAAGGCAGGGCAGAATTTCTGCCTTGTTGGAAAGGACGTAGAAAACACTGTTGGTGAGTATTCTCGCAGTGGTGTCGCTGCCAGCTACCAGCACAACGAAGGCTTCTTGCGAGATCCGCTCCGGTTGTTTCTCTCGCTCGCTCAGTCCGGGAAACGAGAGGATTGTCTGATACAGCTCATGTTTGGCGCGTGTCTCTCCCTTCTTAAATGAGCCCTGTGAAGAGACTGCCACTGCTTCTCTGGCTTGCTGTAACATGTCCTGGCATAAGAAGCCTTAGTCAAACGTTTTCCTAGATTTACCATCACGAGTAGAGTCTTACCCTTCTCAATTTGACGAGTCTCGAAATTTCTGGCGTCAATCTTTCCAAAATCCACATGGGAAGCTTGGTAGCCATTGGAATAAACCAAGTGAACTGTTTAGCAAAGGACGTACCCGTGGCTACCGCATTGACTGTAGACGCCCAAGCTTGAGCTTTATCTTCGTCCTTGAGCAAGCCCATGCCTTCATTGAGGAAGGTGTCAGTGAGAGAATCACAGTTCATCGCCAGCCAGTTGACCTGCATCTCAGCAAATCCTTGACGCTTGATCTGTTGGTCGATGTTTTCAAGCATCTTGGAAACGTTTTTGTAGATGGTGTCGGTTGAAGAGGTGGCTGCTGCTTTCGAAAAGAGCGAGGACATGGAGGCCCGGCGCTTGCGGTGTACCTCATGGAGGGAAGTACCAAAGCCTGATGAAGTCAATCCAAGCGACTTGCCGATGTCACAGGAAGATTTTCAAACCTGAGCCTGGAGCACCTGCCATCAGCGCGGCTGGCGGATACTTGTCGCGAACTCCCTTCGCCGGCATAACATAAAGCGCGTCGACCCATGTTGAGTCATCGACGTGCAACTCTTCTGGATTGATCCGTACGATGGGTCCTTGCCTGGAATCAGCTCTCCAATTGTACATGTACTGCCGGGATGTGCCACGTGAGTGTTGAACTCACCGTAGGTGGCATGCAACCGCTTCAATTCTCGGAAAAAACTACTAGGACGGTGAGGTCTCAGTTCGAAATAAACCTCGTACCATTTTGTCGCTGCGGCGATCTTGGGTCCTGGGAATTTGGCCAGAGGATGAAAGTACAGGCGGTATAGGATCTTGGTGGCCTGGTACAACACGAACGCTGTTGCGAGCGATACCCATACTGAAGCCATACTTGCTGGCTGGACGCCTTGCAATGCGCGCCTTCCCGCACGTCACGGCGTCTACAAAGATTATGGCGACTGTTGCACTAGATCGCAAGGCCGACACGCGCGAAAGACGGAGATGCATACGAGCTAGGCAGCTCCTTTGCCGCTACATGCTGTTGGTCCTTGGGCGATCGACCAGCCTGCGGTGTAGGCCTGCGGCGTAGGCCTGCGGAAGTAGACAGGATAGTTCGAGCCTGCCTTGTGCTTTCCACATTTCGCATTAGCTCCCCCACGAAATTAATGCAAGAATGGTGGGAACCGTCAGCATCGAAGGCGAGCTCCGCGACCGGATGCAACGGTAAGCGCGTACGCACTTCGGATACGAACGATCCCTGTCGATTCTACACTATTGGCAGAGCATGGTTATCGTGGCGCCACGGCCCTGCATGTAAGACGGCGACTAACACCCTGACTCGTGCGAAGGATTCGCGGCGTCGCGGACACTATGGGTCGGGAATGCCGTGTGGATGGGTGAGACTGCAAATGTGGCACGGGCTCGTTGGGGTCCATGAACTTTGTGTACAAGTTGTACAACTTGGGTGCTAGCATTTTGTGGCGCGCTTCACGTCACCTTGAACTTTACGAAAACCCAGCACGTTTTTCGCTATTCGCTTTTGTCCATAGCACTTTAAATCTGATGGGTTCATTCATCTCGAAATCACAGCCCGACATGGACAACGAATCAAGTAGAGAGGGCCCACCTGTACCTCCTCCAACGGATGACGACTACACTCCCCATACTCCGATAGTCTATCGCATCTATGTCATGGCCGATGTGGAAGATACGGTACGTTCCACAGTTGCAATGCGCTTGTCTAGCCACAGCTGCTCACCCTAGCGGCAGTCCGAACAGAATCGTCTAGGTAAGTACCTAATGCACCATAGCCATAACATCCAATCAATGAATGTCAATAATGTCTGTATGTCACTCACCGCTCCTCGTAGACCTCCAGCATCGGATGTGGGTCCTAACCTTCGATGGGAGACTGCACACCACGCCTCTCTCGCCAAACATCAAATCGATCCTCGACCTTGGTACTGGTACAGGCATATGGGCCAACACGATCGCAAAGGCGTTCCCAGACGCGGACGTCGTCGCCACGGACCTCGTTCTGCCCCCAAAGAAAGACGACACCCCATCCAATGTGCGCTACATCCAGCACAACGCCGATGAGCCGGAGTGGACCTTGTTCAAAGACGACCAATTCGACTTTATACATGCGCGCATGGTAACGTCTGGCATCCACGACTGGCCTGCGTTTCGCGCCAAGTGCTTCAAGCATTTGAAACCGGGCGGCAGGCTCGAGTTCATAGATGTGTCGCAACCCCTACGCGCAGCGGAGGAAGCGTATGATTCACCGGATTTGTCAGCGCTTATCAAGTTCGTTGATTTGGCTGGCGACAGTTGGCGGCGAGACGGGCTTGATTACCGTGTGACGGGAAAGCAAGTTGCCGGGCTCCAAGAGGTGGGATTTGAAGATGTAGAGGAAGAAACGTTCCGCTGGCCGATTGGAAACTGGGGTGACGATGAGCGGGAGCAGAAGATTGGGCAGCTGGCTCGGCAGAATGTGGAAAAGTTCTTGACGTTGGCTGGGAAGCACATCTTGACGAACAAGGGGTTCATGAGTGAAGAAGCGGCCGAGAAGGTGATAGGAGCGGGGGCAGAAGACTTGGTAAAGACTGATGAGAGGAAGTATTACTATGTTATGTACGTGTCCCTCTCGTCCTTTTACATTCCTCCGTCTATCAGGACACACGCTCACAGATTTATAGGAAAGTTCATACTGCGCGTAAACCGGTTCAGTCGTAGCCGGAACTACCGCATGGTTTTCCATTATCCGGGATGTTTTAAGGCCCTAGAGAGCATTTCTTGAATTTTGGCGCATCAGCATCAGTTTGATCGTTCAATCTTCCAATCTCTGTAGTTCTATCACCAATGCAAAGATTATTTATAAAACACCACTGCTGCACTACATCCCTTTGTTCTTAACCGGAGCTGAAAATTGATATAATATAACAACAAAGAATTGTCTTGATGAAAACGATATGAATTTTCAAGATATGTAAAAGGTTCAGTCGCATATAAACTGATATGAATCAATGATCAATGTGCAATTCTGGCTGCCGAGGTTCGTCAATTGCCGGCTACCGCATAGTAAGCGCTGCGGCGTAGTACCTGTACGGCTATATAAGAAGTCCAAGAGGGTGCGAAAATGGCCGATTCTTCAAAAACATTACATACAGCTAGCACCACACTTATCTGCCGTTTTAGTGAGGGAACTCTCGTTGTTTATATACTGAAAAAACATCTCTTCACAACCATACAACTCTTACAATCGAGAGAACACGTTTTATCAGGACACAGCACAACTTACAGAGTCAAGGATACAAAAGGATATCATGTATTAAGCTTATGGTCTACTACAACTCATCATACAAGACAACTAATCTACACCATATCGTTCGGCCTCTGACCCTTCGGCTTGTTCTTCATCGGCGCAGTCACCGTTGGTGGCAACAATCCCATTTCATAGTCGTCGTCCTCGGCACCTTGACTATTCACAGTCGTGGTAACAACCTTGTGAATGTTCTTATCCGAGATTGTCGCATGAGTATTGTCTTCACCTCCAGGCAGCGTTCTGTATCGGCTACCTACGCCACCAGTACTGTTGGTGCTCTGGCTCTGTTGAGAGGCATCTTTGCCTGTAGCGCGAGTAGTCATGTTGCGGATACCTGTTACGACTTTGCGAGAGAATATTCGTGCGAGGAAGGGCAGGCAGCAGGATATGGTTGCGAGAGGTGGCTCAAGATAGACCCAGATGGCGGCATGGTAGTCGGAGACTGTACAGTTCGGGTCAGTGGGAGCTCAATTTTATCAAATTGAGTGGACTTACTGCCAATGTCCGCGAAGTCGAATGAGGCCGTGCCTGCAGCACGAACTGTGCTTGCTATGCATGCTCTGTCGTAGGATTAGCGATCTGCAGGATTCCCATGATACGGTTTCGGCAAACCTACAGAGCTCCACACAAGAACGACATTGCTACCAAGATCTTTTGAGTCCTGGGCAGTTGCAACTTCAGCACCGGGGCCACAGGAACCGCCAGGATAAGCCAGTCAATTATGAAGTTGGAGATCGAGTTTCCCCATAGGAAAGGGATCAGTTCAATGCAGTGACCCGGCACCTCTGGATGCCAGGCTTTCTTGATCGGCGTGCATTGGAAAACGCCGACCAGGAAGACTCCAATTCCCCAGCCCCAGGACAGACCCAGGAGAATGTAAATGTACACCTTTGTCGTCTTGAGATGGCCGAAGATGCGAAGGTACGAGAAGAGAATTGACGTCTTGATCAGGACAACGACGATTGTGTAACCGTGCTCGGGCCAGTAGATCATCTACGCTGTATCGTTAGACTACGTTGTTAGACTCGCATGATAAACGTGCCTTCAGCAGCCAAGTGACCCGCTCTGGATGTAATGCGAGGTCTTCAACGCCCCACCCTTGTCCACCTAGAAACGCGACTGTATAGACATCAGCGGTAGATCTTTGGGTTGAAGGCGTGCGCGTGTAGTTTCAGGACCACGTACGCAGATAGGCTCCAATCATCTGAAGGATCAGGAAGAGAACCACAACCATGAGGATGTAGTCATCCTTCCCCATACCTGATCGCCCTCGCACATGGAAACGAAAGAAAGACAACAATATAGCCAAGAAGGTGAAAACTGTTGTGACGACGACGGCATTGACGGCGAGTCGAGAGATGCCGGTCGACAGTATCTTCGGACGCTGCGGAAGAGAAGCCATGGTGTCTCGATAAGCCTGCGGGAAATCGTGAGGCTCTTCTCACCGTGGGGCTGGTGATCGTCACTATTATACGAGAACGTGGTTGTCGTAAATACGGACAGAACGGGCGGTTCAGCCCATGACAGTTCAGCCCATGAAGGATGCGTCGATTTTCTAGCCGCTGCAGGTCTACTTTGATCGGCCTTCAAGGTGATATGGTACGTCGAGCGTCTCATCGGTAATTCATTAATATTCGGGGACCGTCAGTAGCGTGAGGTGCATTAATTGGGCGGTTTCCGGTACCAATGGGGTTGTGAACTAGATTTGGCATGTGTGTAGTAAGCCGCCTGCCGAATGCAGACCCTGGGCGCCACCTTGACCTTGACCATCTCTAGACCGATTTTTGCGGACTTTTTCCGGATAAGCGTACGCATGGCTAAGTACCCTTGTTCTATTGGTCGAAGATTCTCCGCAAATGCACTGTCGCGACAGCCGTGCGACATACCCTTTACACGGAGTATACACCACCTTGCTATATTATAGGGAACTCGCACAACTGCGCTTTTTAAACGATTGGCTGTTTACTAATTAAACTTACCTCAGAGCTGTGCCACACAAGATTCCACTGTTAAGAACACTGCCTTCTAGACCGTCATCACTCTCTCACATCAGCTCTCACCGCTAGGCTTCGCCCATCAAGTTGACTCCATTTATAAGAGCGTCAGCGCCTTGTCACCTGGACGATTTCCAATAAAACTCGTCCACCTCGCCACGGATCGACGACCTGAAGCATCGACCCTTGAACATGGCTGCGCCTGCTAAGCCCACCATCGTTCTTCTACAGGGTACCTTCCAGCTACCCGAGATCTACCACTCCTTCGCCAAGCTCATTGAGTCGCATGGCTTTCCTGTCATCCAGTCATCGTATCCTTCGCTGAACCAAGAGGACCCCGACCTCACTTCGAAAGATCTTACCCACGATGTTGCTATTGTCGAGGCCGCCATCAAAAAGGTTGTCGAAGACGAAGGCAAGACAGTCATCGTAGTCATGCATTCGTACGGCGGCCTTGTCGGCCAAGAATCCGTGTCCGAGAACCTCACTCTGAAGAGTCGCAAGGAAAAAGGGCTGGCTGGAGGCGTGGCGCATCTGTTCTACTTTAGCGCATTCGTCATGCCGCCGGGCCAATCCGTCACTGCCACGGTGGGACCGTCACCCGACCACGATATCTACGATGGGAAGTTCAAGATGCGCGACCCACTTACTACGATGTACAATGACCTGCCAAAGGAAGAGGCGGAAGCTTTGGCTGCAAAGGTGATACCACAGAGCGCTGCGGTCATGGATACGGTTGTGAAGACGTGCGCGTGGATGTCTGTGCCTTCAACGTACGTGGTGTGTACGGCTGATCAGGCGGTGCCGGCGCCGGTACAGGAGATGTTCGCAGGGATCGCTCGGTCTACGGTTAAAAAGATCGAAGCGGGGCACTCAGCCTTCCTAAGCAAGCCAGAGGAGGTGCTAGCATTGATTGAGACTGTCACTTGGTAATGTCTTAGAAGCCAAGAATTGGTAATATAGATAGCGATAGATAAATCTATGCATGTATGTAATTATTTATTTCATTCTAAAATATCAATTGATTGGGTGGTTTAGACGAGTCCTTATCACGTGATGTCTACACCTCAGCCCATGCCAGCTGCGGGCTCCAGGGCTCCAGGGCTCCAGGGCTAGATCCGGGTCACGTGGCGGACACTTATGCACTGAAACACATGTTCCACTTTAATATGCTAATAAATTTAAACCTTGGAAGGGTTTTGTCTAGAATACTATCAGGAATAAACCGTACCGGCTACCTAGATGAGTAAGTCGTACCTACCTAGGTAGGTATTGGTCCACCAGTATTACACGTTCAAGCTTAATGTTTTCCTAAGGTGGAGCTTGAATAGTTGCCAGCGTGTCAGCCTAATCACTTCCAACGCACCTTCCACTGCCTTCGCAGCGTGGAATCTACTTCTGAGACGTTTTACGAACCCTTTTTGCAACAATTAGAGACCCTGAGTCTCTCCCAGCGGACGCGCATATTATGGATGAATTTGCTTCAGCCAAGGATTCGGACAAAAACTTTGTCAAACAGTTCGTGAATCTATCCAGCCAGGAACGTTCTGCCCTGCTGACTTGAAACGACGATACGTTCTGGCTCTCACCAGAAAAAATTTGGAATCTCATGCGGACTTTCGCTCAGATCTACATCTGTAAACATTGCGGAAGTCGACTTATCATAAAGCCAACTTCAAATCGCCATTGGACTTGGTGCAAGGATGGAAAAGTTCTTAATCCAGAAGATCCAGCTGGTACTCGCATGGCAATACAATATGTATGCCAGACATGCGACGACTTTGCCTTGCGTTGTACCTGCAGACAAAACGACGGTTGTTTATATCCGGACCATGAATTGGCTAGGATTGACCTCACGTGGTTTGTAAATGATGAAAAGACGCAGACAAGGCAATCAGAATCCCACAAACTCCTTGTTGCAATGGGAAAATTGTTGCATCCCAGGAGTGGCTACTGTCCAACTTGTTTCGACGTACGTCCCGGTGAATATCCAGTGCTTCCAGATCCTAGGAGGTACAAAAGCTTCGAACGTTGGTCAAGTGCCACAAATCTTTCCGATCTTTATTGTCCAGGAAAACGACAATGCGCACTCTGTTCCATGATTTGCCGTGGACTTATCCATCGCCTATCTGAAGAAGTCCTTCATTTCGATCCATGGATGAGTCTCATAATCCGAGATGACTGCATTGAGGTCACTGTGCACCTCTTAGAAGCGAATTGTACCTACAAATTTCTTCGGGACGCAGACACGCATAATTCACATTATCACTGGTCAACGATAGACCCAGTGCCTATATGCACGAACCAATTCGCTTCAGAACAATCTTTCAACACCATTCGAGCTTGGTTGTCATCATGCAAAAGTGGGCACGACCATCATAAATGCGCTAGGCTGACGGAGGCCGCATTGCCCCACCGCGTTATTTCGCTGACCACAGTCGATCATCATCGTCCCAACCTGCATCTTCACCCAACTTTCGGAGAATTTGGCAAATATATTGCACTCAGCCATCGCTGGGGGCGGTCGACGCTCAGGACAACCACACAGAACTTGTCGCGGATGCGTGAAAACATCCCCTATCAAGAACTTCCTAAGATGTTCCAGGACGCTGTTCAGTGTGCTCAAGAGCTAGGCGTCAGTTATGTATGGATTGACTCTCTATGTATTGTACAAGACGATGTCCACGACTGGAACATAGAGTCGGCGAAAATGGGCGGCATATACGAGAATGCCTTCATGGTTATTGACGCCGCGAGTGCTGAGGATGATCAAGATGGCTTCCTAAAGGAACGTTTGGACGATTTCGCTGGTTTACCTGTCGGAGGTATAGGATCGGAAGAATCCGGGACTTTTATCATGCAAAGGGAAATGCCACATGAGGAATCTCCCGACCGCTCATTTTGGATAGCAATGGGGATCGAATCCGCTTCCGCCATGGAAGGAAGTATCACGTCTACCCGAGCACGGTGCATGCAGGAAACTTTGTTAGCCCGGCGCACGCTGTCCTTTCACCATTCCGAACTCGTGTGGGAATGCAATTCTATGACTGCTTGTGAATGTGGGATGCTTTCAAAGCTGTCTTCGAAATCACACCAAGGAGAGAAAAGTGACAAATAATTTCATGATAGGAAATCCGTAGTGGATAAGAAAGCTTCGGATAGGTATAACTTCCGCGCATCTGCTGATTACCGCAGCACGGGTCTTCTTGAAATCTACTTCGAGCCTAGCTACGTTTGCCATTACATACGAAAACCTTACGGTGTTCTTATGGATCCAGAGTGTCTCTTCGAGGAATGGAGATTGATGACAGTGCCACTCTACATGTTGCGCGACCTGTCTGTAGCGACAGACAGACTTCCTGCTCTATCAGCCATTGCACGATTAGTAGCGAACGCTAGCAAATTTAACGCATCTGCAAGTTGTTTGGCTGGAATTTGGCGACAGGATATTCAACTTGGTCTGCTTTGGAGCGTCACACCAGCACAATGGCTGCAAAGTTCTAAAGAAAAACCAGCAGTTGCACCGGCTGTTTACATAGGACCATCTTTTTCATGGTCATCGGTCGATAGACCTGTTAGATACGTAATTACAGGCCTGGTTGTGATACCGACGTATGATCCTGAAAGAAGCACTTATTGGCGTTTTGGAACGGCCGGCATGGAGTTATGTGACGCTCAAACGGAACCCCTGGGAGCCAACCCATTTGGTCAGGTCAAGACGGCTTACATTCGTGTTCGTGGCCTGGCTGCAGTCGCAAGCCTAGTTATAGAGGAAAATGACTACTTTCTCGACTTCAAAGTCCAACGAAATACTTCATTCCGACCAGACACACGACTTGGTTATGTAAAGATGCACCATGAAGGGCGAAGTCGTGCAACTATTAATCGATCTCGAGATCCGGTTCAAGCTGAGAGATACAAATCTCAGGTTGACTGTCTGGTTGTGGCGGACGCAATTGAAACGCACTCAGACGAACTCAGAAGGGGGAATGAGGTTAGACAAAATTTCGCCCTACTAGTCCTGGGCAAGGTAGTTACGGAAACAGGAGATATTGCTTACGAACGACTGGGGCTGGCAATGCTTCGAATGAAGTTTTGCGATAGTAAAGCATGGCTCGATGGACTGGCGCAGGAAGAGTTTTTGATTTTTTAGCTGATGGCCTGTGGAATATTAGCATCTTCATATTTGCCTAAAATGCAATTGTAGGAGTAAACGATATGGGAGCAAGAGCGCTATGTCTTTCGACCGCTCCAACATTGTTGCTCTCGCGTTATCTGAGCATCCGCCGAGTCTTGGGAACCTTCAAACCTCTTATGTCTTAAAACAGATATGAATGAATGAAAAATCTTATGTCTTACTTGCGCGCCTCGTGTCGTAAAAAGCAGACTAACAGGTCGCCAAACCAGTCTCATTGCTTTACCTTGTTTCAAAGCGTTTTTCTAGCACCCCTACAGCTTTCTCTCACAGCGTTATACCGTGTACGGAACGTGCGCGAAGTATTCTTCATGATAGCAGACTAACCTGCAAAGCCACTGAGTTATCTGCGAGAACACTAAAATTCTCTTTTGGTAGCATATTTGATATGCTTAACGCTCTTATCAGATCAGCCAGAATCCCTCTGTGATTACAGAAAAAAGTACACATTTAGTTGTAGAGATTCTGCTCATTGAGGTTTGTTCTCACGCATGGCCATTTCTATGCTGTATATGTGTAGCCACGTGACTTACGTCAGAGGTGGTGTGTGTAGAAGGTTCCATCCAGGTGCACAGACCACTACCCTCAAGATAAAGCTCTCGCCCTCTCCTTTCTTCCTCGAGAGACTCCTCACTCCACTCTCTTTTCTGCAAATAGCAATACAGCTTATTGTCCTCATATGCCTGCCCGCCCACAATATGCTAGTCTTAAAGTACTTGGTGTCATGATTCCTGGCATAAATTTACGTTTGCACCTGATACCTGGCACAAAGTACTTCTATACCGAGGGTTTCATACAGTCTGGCATCGGTATTCCGAAAACAGTATTTTGTGTTCTATGGTAGCTCAATGTATAATGAGCCTCTAGAATCTAGACTTTAAACTGTTGGACAGATTTTCACCATGAAGTAACGCATTTTTTTTATGTGCTTTCGCTGTTGAACCTTGGTTGTGCTGTTAGTCTCATGATCTGTGAAGGGTCAGGTCGACTATAAACTGATATGGATGAATGAAAAATAAGCACGGACGCTGGCATAAAATCGTGACTTTTTGGGCCACTGGGAGTCCAAGTCGTCTTCACGTCGACGGTCACGTCATAACAAGGCGCCTCCACTTTGGCAATCTCCCAAATAGCAAGCTCTAATTACCCTGCGATAGAATTTCTCGCCCCCCGAGCTTCTCCAGGTCTCGACTCAAACACCCAGTGCTTGTCTACGTCTGCTTCTGTCCACGACACCCACTAACTTTGAGGACCGCCATCAGAAATGGGGACTCCAAAAAAAGGGTGAGGTCGACGGAGTCGGTCGAGACGCCGACAAAACGAGCACGACCAGAGGGACTCAGCATTTCAAACCACGCACCACCTGCACCGCGCGTGGTGAACATGCTTCGAAATGCAATAGGCGACTACACATTAACAACGGACGCCGAACAACAAGCCCTCGCCCGCAACCACAACGACCACAACAGGACAATTGCGTACCTACAACAGACACGCGGGACTGCTGGAAACTTGGAAAGCAGCTCAACAGAAAGTGTTGCGCGAGAGGGGACTCCAAGGTTACGTTTGAGGCCCAACCAGAGGTGTGACAGTCTCCACGCGCGAGTTCCGTCGCAGCATTATTCAATGTATGAATGGCGAGGACCTCTCCGTACCAAAATGTCGTCTGTTCAGAGCCCAGTACACTCGCATCTCCCAAAGCGGGTGAAGAAGCATCTGCATCTCCGCTGGTGCCACATACCCACGAATACATAACCGAGTACACCATTCAACATGAGATACCAACCACGAGGTACTACGACGGACAGCCTCCGAACGGGACACGAGCAACCAAAAACATGAATAAAAAAGCTTGGCTGTGCAATCGAAATGGTGGCCACGCCTTTGGGACCTACATAAATGGAGCCGACCGGAAGACATGCGCAGGTAGTGGCATAGAACGCGGTCTTGTCAAAGACAGGCTAGATTTTGAAGTGGAAGCCACCTCAACTAACAAGAGGGACCAGCCGGCAGGACCGTATCTGGTTGGCGTTGATCAGCAATCCGGAGATTGGACAGCTGGGGGCTTGAGAGTGAATACCGGGCAGAAGAAGTCTCGGCCGACAAAATACGACAATAACGCCGCCACGGAGCTTTATTATCAACTCATGGCGGCAGGTCACGCTCACGCCGAAGGGATGAAGCACTGCAGGACACCTTTTTCCTGGAAGAAGAAGTTCCAGCGGATGGACGCCTGGGAGAAGCAAACCCAAATGATGAAGAAGCCTGGGGGACGAATACAGGTGGATCGGCAGAGCCAAGACCAGGACTCTGGAGATGACAGTCACGACTTCACTCGAGGGCAAAATATGTTACTTGGCCAATGTCCACATCAGCATCGGGACTCTAAAGATAGGGATATCCAAGGAAGTGATAGTGAAGACTTCCTTAGAGGGCAAGCTACGCCCATAGTGCTCGTTCCGGGACGCCATAGAGATGTTGGTAAGATGACTTCAACAAAGCGCAGGACGTACTCTCGAACAAAACCAGGCGCAGACCCAGACTCAGACCCTGAAAACGATGACTCCGACTCCAGCACAGGCGGCGTAGCAGGAAACCCACGGATCCCGCCATCTTCCACTCTCTATTCGGACATCCCTAATATGCGGGACAATAATCAACATTCAGCTTCTAGAGATGTGTCTGGGAGGGACAACACGGGACCACCTGCAAAGAGAATGGAGCGTTAGTTACATAGTCCCACTTTGTGAGGATGTTAGCTAAATATATCAACAGGAACTCGGGGCCTGGCAGCAACACGAGTTGTGAAGGAGAAACTTTAACCAGTTCAGCCAGCAGCAACTCGGGACTCACCAACAGATGTTAGGGATTCGGTGACCGAGCCTGACTCTCGAAGTATTGACGAAATCATAGAGGCTTTCCGAGTATCCGAAACCGCAGTCAAGGCCGCGAAGCCCAAGCACCAGGAAAACAAAGAAGCATTGCGTCAGAAATTACTCGAGGAAGAAGCAAGGCGTCAAAAAAAAATACTCGAGGCTCGAGAGATGCTCGCGAGGGAGTCATACGATGATGAAGAAGACGAGTAAACGGATGGGAAGACATTGAATTAGGTGTTTAGGGGGACCGGAGTAGTAGGAGCCAGAGGAAAGGACCTAGCATTGGGGACCTAGCTAGAATTGTGTCTTTTCCCTGGTAACTTGGCTATACTCCATGGTCGATCCATAGAATGGGACTTAATTGCAAAGACGTGTTACTTCTGATTTCACTCTACCTCACCATGTGGCGTCTCAAGCCGAGCTTTTCATACTCTTCTCTGTGCATGGATTGACATAGGTCCTTCTACTTTTATACCTAAACTCGTGGTATAAAAGTACTTTCATATCTCACCAACAGGTAACGCCACGTCATATCAGGTGAAGTTGAATTGAAAGGCTTTGAATGGTTTGAGTTTATGCTCGCTTGCCGGGACTGTGGAGTTCCTGATGTCTTGCTGAATGATGGGGGATATTATGATCAAGCCTTTTAGATAGCATGGTCAAAACCTAACGCACAGCGATAAAAGTGCATAAATCATTGCGGGAGATTCGATGCCGTTGCTCGCTGACTACCGAATTCGGCCACTCAACGCACAGACCCCACTCAACGCACAGTTTGAGGATAGCCACCACTATTACTTTTGAAGCTGCAGAGCTCTATATATATCGTAAAATCACTAGATTTTTTAGAGTAGCATTTGCAGAAGCTTGATAAATCGATTGGCAACGATAAACTACGTGTGATACCTCTGTGGGAGGCGTACTTTGCGAGTGCGCGTTGATGGGCCGGATGCCTCCACCACCCCTTCAATAACTAATAGATCCTCAACATCAACCTCTAGGTCCTCAATAACATGAGCAGGAGGTGCAGGAGCCTCGAGGCTACGCGCCTTACCCTTTTGGCCAATTGTATATCAGTCCTGAGTTGCTTTTCAGCTGCGCGCGCAAGTAGATCTTCTTCGCGCTCTGCCGCCTTCCTCTGCTGTTCTTGCAACCTAACCTCTTTTGCAGCCATCCTTTTCTGCGCCCTCTGCTCAAGCATAGCCTGTTTCTCCTGCTTTTTCTGCTCCTTAGCTAGCTTGTCGCGCTCCTTCTGGTGTTGTAGTTCTTCTGCTTTGGCGTCTTTTTCAGCCTGGCGATTGCGGGCAGCCTCAACTTTTGATGGCGACCAGAAGACGGCGCCGCCAGCGTAATTCTCAGAGGGTTCAAGTAGTAATGCCTTGCCACGCTTACGGCGCTTCTTCTCATTGAAAAGGGCATCTCTAAGGCGATCGTTTTCGTGCTGGACGAGCTGTTTCTGAGTCGCTATTGCGTGTATTGTGTGAGACAGCTGCGAGACGCGTTTATCATTAAGATCCTCAACTACCTGTCGTAGAAGTCCTTCAATTTTACGCCAATCGCTTGCAGAGAGTACTGACGACGTGCTATCGCTGCTTGATGGCCTCTTAGGCTCTAGATCCTTAAATTTCTTCAATATAGCGTTGCTATTCAGCGGAGAGATGCCAGTAACTTTGAAGGCGTTAATAATTGTTTCTTTGGCGAATGCAACTCTGTATGCCTTATAGAAGAAGCGGAAGAAGTCGCGCTTAGTGATAGATGTGAGTCCTTGGCTGTTGTACATGAATTCGGAGAGCTCTTTTGTATATGCAGCTGAAAGAGGCTTAAAAAGGCAGACATCTAGAGGCTGTAGCGTATGAGTTGAATGCGGCGGGTAGATAGCTAGGAGGATTCGATTTTGATTGCAGAACTCGATAAACTCCATAGTAACGTGTGAGCCATGCCCATCAAGAATTAGGAGTCGATAGTCGCGCTTTGCCTTCTTCTTAGTCTCCTCTTGAAAGCACCTCTTAAGCCAGGCAATCCCAAGTTCGTTGTTTGTCCATCCAGATGGTGATGAGGCGAAAAAGGCCTGGTGCTCTTGAGGATTGAAATCTTGTAGCCATGTGTCCTGGATGTTGCCAGAAGCCGCCTGATATATTAGGGCAGGTTTGAGAGAGCTGCCGTCGGCGCATATACAAGCTATCGTCGTTATCCACTCTCTATTGCCGTCCTGGAGTACCTGCTTGACGCCTCCTTGCTCATATCGCTGTCGAGAGAACACGCGCTTCATTTTTGACACTACCCCGATCAAGAAGCCCTTCTCATCCATATTGTATATATTTGACGGTGCGATGTTGTACTGCTTGATCTTATCGTCTAAAAGCTTGAAATAGAGGGCGTATTTGAAGGCTGAATCGGCTTTGTAGCGCTGGCTATCGATGCCAGATGTCCATCGCGATATAAGGTCAATTTGATGCCGCGCAATGTAGCGATTAACCCAGTGATTTCCTGGCTCTTGATGTGCTATTTCTCCAGCGAAATTTCGTATCATCTCTCTCGTAGGGGGTAGGCCTTGTACACACAGCTTATCAATGTACTGTAGTAGCTGTTTTTCCTGTGTATTGTTGAGGAGTCGCTTTTTTTCGGCCCGAGTTGCATAGGTGCCCTGAACCCCTCGATAGCGCTTCGAGAGCCGCAACCGCTCAACGCCGTACTCCCGAGCAACCTGGGATATATTAGGACGTTCTCCTAGCTCCAGGGATTTTAAAGCTTCAACAGCTGCGTCGATCGGGTCCATATTGGTGGAGTTATGAGGTGTTGAAAATATACGATTTTTAGTGTTAACTGTGCGTTGAGTGGGGTCTGTGCGTTGAGTGGCCGAATACGGTAAGGCGGCTTCTCCACTCAGTTCCCCGCCCCGCATTTGACGTCCTCCCACGCAACCCGACCAACAACACCAAACATCACAGCGTCCCCCTGGCCGACCTCTCGTGCCTATCCCGCGACAATGCATTGAACAACTAAACAGCGGGTCTCTGTTCGGCCCACGATGCCGCATCCACCAGAACCCCGCTTCAGCTGCACCATCCCCTCCATCCACGATGACACCACGCTGAACGCCCGCATATACCACCCAGCGGCGCTATCACGACCCCCATCGAGCGATTCCCTGACAGAGAAAACATGGAGGAGGAAGGGTATCGTGATGGCGCACCCGTACGCGCCTATGGGGGGCTCGTACGACGATCGCGTGGGCATCGCGTGGCCGAGTTTCTGAACGCGGGTTGGGTGGTGGGCACCTTCAATTTCAGGTATGGCTTGATATGATGATGATAGTGCAGCACGGATGCTGATAGCCCCCAGAGGCGCATACGGAGCGAAAGGGCGGACGAGCTGGTCTGGCAAACCCGAGCTTGCAGACTACCAGTCTTTCGCGGGCTTCTTCATGCACTATCTCTCCTACCTGCGCCCGAATCCTCCCCCCGACACCGTATTTGCTCCCGATCCGTCGCACACGCCGGAAGCGCCTGCAGAGGAACCCCCGATCGTCATACTCGGCGGGTATTCCTACGGCTCGCTGATACTGAAGCATCTCCCACCCGTACCATCCATCCTGCAGCCCTTCTCCGCTCCACCCAGCGGTTCAGCCGCCGACGAGATCCTGCTCCGCGCACACAAGCTTTCCGACCAGGTAAATCTAGAATGGATAAACCAAGCGCGCGATCTCGAGCGGCGCAAGCGGAAGGGCCACGAGCACAAACTGTCCGTCACGATGGGAGGCGAAGAGACGAGTCCCGAGAAGCGGCGCAGCAGCAAGGATCTCCGCCGCAGCCTGGACGGCGGAAGACACCTAAGCCTAGACCTGGGAGATCGACTACGCAGCTTGAGCCATCGCAGACGCAATGCTCCACCTGTTGAGCCTGCCTCAGCGCGTCCTGCGATCCAGGTTCCGGAGGTGCGCTACCTGCTCGTCTCTCCGCTTGCGCCGCCCATCTCTGCACTCGCGGCTCCGTTGCTCGCACGCGGCTTCTGGAGTAAACCGTCGGAGGGTGAGAGTCGGGATGTGTATGCGAAGCATGAGACTCTTGCTGTGTTTGGGGACCAGGATGGGTTTTCGTCGGCGAAGAAGATGAGAGAGTGGGTGCTTGCGATGCAGGGAGATGCTGGGAGCAGATTCAGCAGCGTGGAGGTCAAGGGTGCGGGGCACTTTTGGCATGAAGATGGCGTGGAGGGGGGATTGAGAGATGCGCTGCAGGAGTGGGAGAGACGTGTTAGAGGGGGAGTCGTGGGGTAGGTTGTGATTATTGATAGTGCAGTGGAATAATTCATTTGCTTGTCTTCCGATTTGGATCTCGTTCGAATGGACATTGCCTAGAGGAATCTAAGGTTCTCTTGCACGACCCCATTGTTGCGCTTACGACAAGACGACGTTGCATAATCTACTGCGTTCGAGTGCTGTTCATGCAGGCGTTCATCGCGATTGGTCGTCCCTCTCTTTCTTTCATCACCACATCACATCTTCACCAGAAGAGCACAAAACAAGGACGATGATGTCTTTTATTCTCACAGACTCTAACCACAATACTGTTAAATAGACTAGAGTTACTCCCAATGACATAACACCGTCGTCGTCGTCCAATGTGAACCAATGTTCCCCGCGGAAGTGCAGCGGGATTTCCCAAAGCGGATATCCCGCTGTTGATGGGTTCCCCGCAATTTTCGAGCGTTTGCTTCTTGCATGCACGGAGGGAGCCGAGAGGCTGCGGGTTGTCCGTTAGGGCAAGATGGTCCGGCTGGCGCCAGATGGATTTTGGTCAGATGATGGATGGGTGTCGGGATGTAGCGTGGTGGTTTTGCACTTGGGCGTGCGGATAAAGGGTGGTTGGGGTCCGGTGCTGGTTGCACGTAGACAGTTGTTTCACTGGTGTTGTTCAGTTCTTGTTTACGGTGAATATTATTTGGACAGTGTTGTATCTCGTCAAACACGATAGTATGGGTCTTCCTGAGTTCAGCCTGCGCGGCAAAGTCGTGCTTGTTTCTGGGGCTGCGCGTGGCCTCGGTCTCACGCAGGCAGAGGCTCTATTAGAAGCGGGAGCCACGGGTATGTCCATGTTACTTCCATGCCTACCTATGCGGTGCACTGTCCAACACAACCTAGTATACGCCCTCGACCGCCTCCCCCCCTCACCAGACTTCCACAAGATCGCCTCACGCGCATCTCAAGAGCTCGCCACACAGCTCCACTACCGCCAAATCGACGTGCGCGAAGTCGACGCGCTGAATAAAATCGTCGAAGAAATTGCCGACAAGCATGGGAGGTTGGATGGACTCATTGCCGCGGCAGGCATCCAGCAAGAGACGACAGCGCTGGAATACACGGCCGAAGATGCGAACCGCATGTTCGAAGTCAACATCACAGGCGTCTTAATGACCAGCCAAGCAGTCGCGAAGCAGATGATCAAATACGGCAATGGCGGCAGCATCGTCCTGATAGCCAGCATGTCCGGCACCGTGGCTAACAGGGTAGGTAGCGCTTCCGCTCCACGAGCACAGCACAGTACATACAGTACAGCGAGCGGCGGCTAACGCCACGCGCAGGGCCTCATCTGTCCCGCGTACAACGCGTCCAAAGCCGGGGTCATCCAGCTAGCGCGAAATCTCGCCATGGAGTGGGGCCAGTACAACATTCGTGTGAATACCATCTCGCCTGGGTACATTGTGACGGCCATGGTGGAGGAGCTGTTTGTTAAGTATCCGGAGCGCAAGGAGACGTGGCCGGCGCAGAATATGCTTGGGAGGCTTTCGAAGCCTGGGGAGTATCGGGGGGCTGCGGTTTTCTTGCTGAGTGAGGCGAGTAGTTTTATGGTGGGTTGTATGGAGATCCTTTTGCGGTTGCTGTGCTGACGATGTGTAGACTGGGTCGGATTTGAGGATGGATGGGGGACATGCTGCGTGGTAGGTGGCGTGGTGTATGGCTGTGGATAGAGATAGGTGTGACGACCAACATGGTAGTCGGTGAGGAGAGGCCGATTTTTTTTTTCGGGTGATAGAGAGAGCGTAGACTTTCGAGATCCAGGAACAAGAAATTGAAGCGAGACGGGGGCTAGAAGGAGGAATATGCACAGCAATGGTAATGATAATACTGAATCCTGGCTGGTGCCTGTAATTAGGAGGCCCGCATGTGGCAATGAGACGGATGACTAAGCTGCCCACCGTCTTGGAAGCGGCGACGCAGCTTTCACAGCAACAACAACAACTCGTTCGCGCCTGCCTATCCAGCTGGCCAGGACGATGCCTATCAAGTAGGCGCTTTTATACGAGCATCACGCTCCGTTTGGATACCGTCAACCGCCCACGTCGGCTGCTACACCGTTTGGCGCAAATAGTAATAGCACTTTTACGACGTCGCCCATATCCGGACTTTTGTACAAGCATCGGCCTGTCAGGCACAAGCGCCCACTGCCTTGTCATGACGAGCTCTACACCATCGTCCGTATCACGATACCGACCTGCCATCCTCGTCCTTGCCGGAGCAGCAGCCGCATACGCAGCATGGCTTCTCTACACCAGCGCGACCAGCTCGGCCCCTGCAGAGGGCCTCCATAGAAGCAACGCTGTGCGCAGAGCGAACCACCGTCCTCGCAACCGCGCGCAAAATGCGGCCCGCACCCTCACGCGCCTCCAGAACGACACGACTCCGCTGGGCGAGTTCGATTTCTTCGGAAACCATATCCAGCTTGACCCCAACAACATCATATCGCCGAGGGCTCTCCGCGTGATTGCCCAGGCGACGCAGCCGGATGCAAGCACGGATCTGGTAGACGCTCGCATCGCGCAGCTCTACGATACCTTGCTCGACCGTATGCTTGGTTTGTGCTTCCCAGATCGCGCGCTTACCACAGCCGAAACTGATGCGGTCGCCTATTTAGTCATCGATGCACTACCAGGTGAGTTGGCCCAGAGTTGATTTGCAAAATCTAAACCAACGAACCCTTCAGATCGCAGTATTCTAAATCGAGCCCTTGAGAGGCATCACGATCGGTTCCCGCCAGACGTCACCGAAGCCACGCATGCGGATGGCGCAGTCGAAAGCGTCCCGGCCACCGAGGCTGGTGATTGGGACGAGGACACAGAGGGTGATTATGGGGGGCAGACGCTTCAGCGGACCTTGTATCATATCGCAGAGGATCGTGCCAGGCACGAGGGCGTAGTCCACCGCGGCATAACCTGCAACGGTTGTGATATCAAGCCCATTCGTGGCATCCGATGGCATTGTGCGAACTGCGCCGATTTCGATTTGTGCTCGGATTGTGAAGCGACCAACTCCCATGTCAAGACACATATATTCTATAAGATTCGCGTGCCGGCGCCAAACCTGAGCATTTCCAAACAGGAGCCCCTCTACCCGGGACGGCCACATATGATGAACCCTTCCATCGATTCGGAGCTCAGGAAACGGCTTGCTTCCAGCACGCGAATGGAAACGGAGGAGATTGATGCGCTGTGGGATCAGTTCACGTGTCTTGCGGCAACCCCATGGACAACAGATCCCAACGGTCTTGGGTGGGCATTGGATCGACGCGCTTTCAACCACGCTTTCATACCCCGCTATTCGAGCTTCAAATCAGCGCCAAACCTCATCTATGATCGTGTTTTCGCCTACTTTGACACTGACCACAACACCTTGATCGGTTTCGAGGAGTTTGTCAAAGGAATCGACGGCATGCATGCGACCGATCAGCACATCAAACTCAGAATCGTATTTAATGGATACGATGTCGACGGCGATGGCTACGTGTCAAGGAAAGATGTACTGCGGATATTTAGGGCACACTATGCGATCGAGAGAGAAGCCACGAGGAACTACCTTGCTGAATCCGCAGAAGAGATGTCTGTCCGTGGCGCTCTTGAAGTAATACAATCCGCCCAACCATTGGGCTCAGCTTTCACTCAAGGCGCTATCGAACCAGATGACCCCAATTGGACGCTTAGAAACAAACCGGCCGATGACGAAGTGAGTTCCCCTGAAACGTATGCGAGTGGGACATTGGGACATGTGCTGATTGTATCTTCACCCGGCAGGTTGACGCTACGCTGATGCCGCCTATAATCGAAAACCGGCCCGACACTTTAGAGCGCGGTGCTGTCATTGCAGCTACGCATCCCAGTCGTCGTGATGGCAATGATGGGACGAGTGAGGTTACGGACGCCATCACAGACAGATGGGCACGAAGACAGTTTTACACCGACGAAGAAGAGGGTTTTACCCGACCCGAAGGTGCAGACGATGGTCCGGCCCCGATTTCTTTCGATGAATACGCCGATGGGTATCAGGACGAGGATGCGGACGAACATGAACCCCCAACACTCGAGTCAGAGCGTCCGAGATGGTCACGCTCCTCTTCTAGAGTGCGCTTCCAGGATGATCCTGACGTGGAAACGCGATCGAATGCTTCAACATCCTCACGACCAATCGGCGAACGCTGGGGCGGCTATGAGGTACCCGAAGCCGAGAAAGATCTCGGCAAGGAAGTGCTCTACCAGATAACGCAGCAAGCTTTCAATGAGCTTCTCGATCCGTTGTTCAAGAAGAAGGAAGACGATGCGATGGATGCATATGCCTCGCGAGAAGAACGGCGCAACCACGCTGCGGAGATCGATAGAATCCTCAATCGATTCTGGCATGATAAAGATATGCTGAAACGCATCCTTAATGTGGGTGTGTTTACATACGCCAACTGCGTTATGAAGTCGTTTTGTGAATCTGGCTTTCTCAAGCTTTTCAAGGATCAAATCGGCGAGGAATCTTTCACCCGAGACGACTTGGCTCAAGCTATCGAGGGTCATCTGCGCAATGCGGAGACGAGCATTCTTCCACTCACGGAGCCTTGGGATGACGGCTGGCAGCCTGACGAGAGCAAATTGTGGGTGATGATGCTGTACAGAACTCAACTGCAGCACGAACTTGTGGACGCGATAGGCACGTTACTCACACGGCAAGGCTGGCTGCTTGGGCCGAACACGTCGTCGTCGTCGCATGTCTCTCTACTCACGGCTACGACTGACGACAACCGCAATGAAAATCATCCGGCCGACCACGATCCGACCATGCCGCAATTCCGTCCCAACTCACAAGCGGACCTCGCAACGATGCGACCAGCCAGCCCAGCCTCCGAAACATGGTCCGAAGAAGCAGTGCCATCCAAACCTCCATTCGGTACGTCATCCCCGCCCCCCACACCCATCTAACCTACATACTAATTTTCCCCTGACAGGCCCCTTCTTCATCCTCCCAGCTCGCGCCGACACCGACACCGACAGCTCCAACTCCAATCCCAACGACACAAAACCCGCCACCGAAGTAGGAACATCGCCCTACAGGCTCCCCTCCCTCGGCATAACCCTCAGCCGGCCCTTCCCCCTCTCCACCCCCACCCCGCAACCCATGATGCACATCCTCTCGCTCGACGCCTCGACCCTCTCCCTGCACGACGAAACCCGCCTCCTAAACCAGCACCCCGCTCTCGACCCCGACGTCGCGCAGTGCGATACCTTTCACCACGTAAGTCACGTCGCTCCAAGCCCTCCCTCCCTCCCTCTCTCCTGCGTTTCAGCATCCGAGCTTACTAACGTGATTACACAGGCGATGCAAGAGCACGCTTTCGAGGACGCAGACTCGCATTTGAGGGGTGTCGCGTTGGCTAGTTTGGAGGCTGTGGAGAGGGAGATTGCCAGGCGGAAGGGGGGTGGGTTGTTGTGCTTTGAGGAGTTTGAGAGGGTGGCGAGGGAGGGGAGGATGCGGTTTTTGGAGGCGTATTGGGATTGGGTTAGTTTTTAGGGTCGTGGGTGGGGTAGAGGGGCGGACAGGGGTGGCGTTTTTGGGCGGGTTTTTGTTTGGGTATGTGCATTTTGGAGTTGGTGTGTGTTTTGCATTGCATTTTGCGTTTTGGTTTTGTTGGGGGACGGAGCTCCAGGATAGGATTTGCGGTAGATGGATGGAACATGGTATCTCACAAGTATGGATGGGGGGGGCCTTCCCCTTCATGGTGCACAATCACTTCGACACTCCCCCACGATATGTAAAAATTACAACGTCGACTCCATTTCCTCCCTCGGCTCGGCTCATAATTTCTCGCTAAGCTTCTGACTAACATACTTACTCCTCACAACACAGCACAGTATCCAAGCACCCATCATCCACCCTCATCCCATCCCCTCCCTATCCCTAGCCTACACCACACCACACCACACCTACCACAGCACGCGCAAAACCTCCATCCCAACACCACACAGCACCACGCGCGTCCTCGCCCCCACCTCATCCCCAATCCCAGCCAAAACAGCCACACAAGAAACATCCGCAACACTAGTCCTAACCCTCTTCACGCGCCTGATATCCAATCCCATGCCTGCCGCCGTCCCCGTCGCAACCTCGACGGTATCCCCATGCACACGCTGTCGTTGTCCCACCACCTCAGGCAAGACTATTTCCCACAGCCTCAGCCACTGGTCGTTCCCCGCGGTGAGGAGGAACAAGCGCGTCTCGGAGTCGGCGTTGTGCGGGAGGATGGTGCAGGCTGTTATGGCTGAGGGGTGGGCGCGGGGGAGGAGTGCTACGGTCGGGGGGTGGAGGGTTGTTTTTGCCGTTTCTGTTTTTGAACGGGGGGGAGAAGGAGGCGGAGAAACAAGCAAAAAAGCAAGACTCCCGTCGTCGCCGCCTGATACGATGAGCGTCTGCCCGTCGGGGAGGACGTGCGTTGTTAGTGTTTTGGAGGTGTTTTGGTGGATGGGTGTGCGGTTGTGGGATGTTAGACTTCCAGATGCGGGGTGGGAGTGGGTTGGGTGGTTGGGGTTGGAGGAAAATGAGGATGAGGATGGAGATGGGGGGAGGCGGATGTCCCAGAGGACGGCGTGGCCGTCTGTTCCGGCTGTGAGGACGGTGGTGGGGGAGAGGAAAACGCATTGTGTGAGGCAAGAGGTCGAGTATGTGGTTTGGGCGAGGAGGTGCCAGTGGCATTTTTGGGGGGTGGTGGGGGTGTAGGTGTAGAGCTGGTTGTTGTTAGTGTATATATACGTGTGTATGTATTCCTTATTAGATATTGTGAGGATGATGGCGTGATTTAATTACTTACCTTGATACACGAGTTCGAAAACACCATGCTAATCACGAACACACCATCGCGCTGTAGGACATCAAACGTCATGATGCGGAGATCGGAGTGCTCGCTCTCCGGCTTACATGCTGATTCGCAGCGGACGCCAATACCGCCGAGTTGCAGCGGGAGATGGCAGACTCTCCAGATGTAGAATTCTTCGCAGCCGCCGCTGCTGAAGAGGTAGGTGCCATCGGTGGACCATTGCAGGTGCTGGATGCCGGTTGTGTGTTTGCGCAAGGTGCGGCGGCAGACGAGGTGTTGGTTTTGGTATTCGAAGATTTTGATGTCCGTGTCTTCGGCGCCTGTGGCGATGAGTTGTCGGTGGTCCATGGAGCCGAAAGTGTTGGTGACGGCTACGGCTTTGATTTCCCGTCCATGGCCGCCCGAGCGTATTACTTGGTGGTTGGGCTGGTTCTGGCTGTAGATATGCATGCTCGATGCGCGCGTCCATACGAGGGTGCCGCCGCCTTGTCTTTCCAGTCGCGGTTGGAAAGCCCAACTTCGGTGTGCGCCTCCGGTTTCGACGCTCATGATTTCTTCTTCGGTGTTGGTGTTGTATAAGACGAATTTCTTGCTGGAGAAACCGTAGACGTGGAGATGGCCTTCTTGGAGACAGAGACCTTCAATATTGGGGCCGATAGGTAGTGTAAGGTTGTGGACTAAACTCACAGAGGTTTCTGCTAGGTTGAGATAATGGATAGAGAGGCAGCCGTCTCTACCAGTAGAAACTAGGTGTCCGGATGATGAACGTGCGCTATCAGGGAACCAAAGCATGGCAGTAACCGCTTCCTTTTGGTGAACGCCCTCGATTATACTGAGGAGCTCGGCTGGAGCTGAAGTGGCACTATTGTCTCCCTTTGGGACGCGATATGCTGCCACCGACCCTCGTCGAAAACCAAGGAGTACGAATTGGCCCTCGGAATTTGTGTCTACGTGCACCATGCTGGTGATAACAAGCCCGGTGAGAAGGTCAGATATTGGAACGCTAATCGCTTGTGAAATAGCCAGACTTCCATTTTCAAAAACAACGTCCAGGAGCTGGGCGCTTTTCTGTCCAACTAGGGTGATCAGTAGTATGATGTGGGTGGTGCTCAGTGAATCTGTATACGACGCTGTGAACATCTCGCCAATCTTGCCATCGACCGTGTGTAGCTTTATCAAGCTGGGAGAATTGTCGATGTAAGCGTATAGGCTTCCCTTGGAGCCAGCGACGAAAGCTACACCAAGTGACTGTACTCCTGCACAGACAGAATAGCCGGTCAAGTCTTCTATTTGGGCGATGAGTTTAGAGGTAGCAATTCTCGCGTCTTCCGCCGAACTCAAAGTCCCGAGATAAACTTTGCCCGAGTTAGTGGTCAGGATGAAAGAGGACTTGTCTAGAAAGGCATAGCTTCTAAAGAATTCTGCCATCTTGGACGATCTGTGGCTTGGCACATCATTAGACATCGTGACCTTCTCGGAAGGATTTGCTGCCAGTGCCGCGATAGTTCCGACTGTGTATTCATACAAGCCGCCATTTTTGCCCATGTCAGTGTTACGAATGTGTGGTGGGAGAGAGACGGCCGTGATCTTGCTGTCAGCTCCCCCTAGTGTAAGTTGCTTAAGATTGGATTCGGCACCGGGAATTGACATTGACCACACATTCTTCCCGTTGTGGTAAGCTGCGGTATCCACCATTCGAAGCTCCCAAGGCTGCGTGTCCGGCTTGATCATAGTTATATCAGCTTTGGGGAGGAGTTGCCACGTACGAGACGTGGCGTCTTCTCCGCAAGAGACTAGGACAATGCTGTTTGGTGATAAATCCCGGTAGAGGAACTCCACTGCCCAGACGCGCGAGGTGTGCCCCCATCCTATGGCAACGCAGTCCACATTCGACATGTCGGGGTCGAAAGATGCACTGCTAAAGCCGGTATGCCGTTTTCTTTGCGATTCAAGGCCTTCGTCGAGTGGAGCGTTGTCTTCGATGGCGAAGACATTGGATACGTCCCAGATACGGATTGTACGGTCATCACTGCAGCTTGCCAGTAACCGTTGGGAACGCTGATCGTCAATATGGAGCTTTTCCGATATCTGTACTCCGAATATTGACCCTTCGTGTCCCAGGAAAATCCGATGGACACGGGATTTGGCTGCCATACCGGGCGATTGCTCCCATGACCAATATATGATCTCACCAAAAGCGGTGCCAGCAGCAACCAATATGCGATCCTGTGATTCCCATAGTAGGTGGGCAGAGTACAGTATAGAGCGCGTACTCGATGTGACCTCCTTGATTGAAATGGATGGAAAAACAGATGCATCGTCTCTATTTGATCCATGGTGCACGCTTAGTTCCAGCAGGGCGTTGTGTGCGGTCACGGCAGCACATCGCACTTCTTTTCCGGGCTGGTCATTCCCGGGATCAGATGGAAGCGTGCGTAGGTCTAGAATCCAATCTGGCGCTTTTACAGCACTTGAGAATTGCGATGAGCCCAAGGAGAGGCGTTCATTGAGGTCATACACCAGGTCAAGCTTCACGGCTCCCACCAGTAGCCCTCCCCAAATGACTAGGCTTACATGACGACGCGATTCCAAAGTAATGGATATGCCATGTATCGACTGGGCCTTGAAAACACGCTTCGAAGAGAGGAGAGTGTTTTCTTGGCGTTCGTAGAAACGTAAAAACGGTCCCTCGGCGGCCACGAGCAGCGTGCCGCAAGAGGCTAATGCCGTGACTGGAACGCGGGTACATTCATGCTGTGTTCTTTAGCAAGAGACAGCGGATGGAAGCAAAGAAGACTAACGTGAAGCTCCGGGGACATTGGAGAAGTGGCTGGAAGGCGCTGGCGATGACTGAATGGAACGAAATTTGGTGTTGCGTAAGCGCGACTGCGGGGCAAGGCGGGGTGCCCTCCGGACACCACAGAAATTTATATACCCACATACTCTCACCTCAACACCGATACAGCTGCAAACATAAATCTCAGAAATACGCTCATTCCACTCGGCAGATCCTCTCACAGCTCCAGCATGTCTCTCGGAACGCAGGGCGCCATCCCGGACGGGGCGCAGGACAACAACCCAGACGTACGGCTGCCCTCCCCAGCCATCACCGCATATCGCTAACGGCAACAAGGTCGAGGCACAGTGGGCGGTCCAAGCCGCAAAACACATGGAGACGTACTGGAAGATCCTCGAAAAGGTTCGCGGCTCGGCTCTCCGCCTCACCAAGATCGACGACGACATCTACGCGCACTTCAAGAAGGAGTTCCCCGAGTACGACGTGGGCGGCAAACTTGACCAGGATCAGATGAAGAGCAAGGCGGGCAAGGAGAAGTGGCGCAACTTCATCGAGGAGTACAAGCAAAAGATCGACGACTACAACTTCGGCACCATGCTGCGGGACTCGCCCAAAGCGGAATACGGGCCCGATACGACCATGATGTCGGTGCGCATGCAGTTCTACGCAGTTGAGATTGCCAGGTGAGATGATGCCATGAATATCGGCTCGACACTCAGGCGCTAATCCGAGCAGGAACCGTGAAGGCCACAACGACTGGATCTACGAGCAAGCGCACGCCGAATAAGCACCAGCCTCGCTAGACAAACCCTGTAACGATACATGTCGATTCTTCTCTACTGGCCAACTAGTACATTTTTCATGGCGCATACGGTGGCGTCGAGAGTGCCTCACAGCTGGTTGGCAAGTTTCTTGGCGGCTTCGTCTTTTGATACCACACCGGCCGCATTTGTCCGAAAGCGACTGGGTCAGACAGGCTGATAGCGAGTTTAGAGATGGCTGCCCTCCAAGTATTCGAATTCGATACGGAGAGTGTGCATTATGTGCTATGGTCAACAGTTCGGGTATCTGGAGGATTAGAGTCGTGTGCCGAAAAAAAGCGTCAAACTACGACTCGACGCATGGGACGGTTGTTTAGATAGTTTGGACGAGTGAGTTCCTTCTAGTGACGATGTTTGTCTCGGTAGTGGAACAATATCAACGGCAAGACAAAGCATCGGTGCGACTCGTCGCGTGGAACAAACGAGCTAGTCCGCATTCGGTAATCACTGAACGTTCAGTATACTTCTAGGGTTGTATAGATTTCTGTCTACTCTTTCGATTTTCAACCTCTGGCTCACTTCTTAAACTCTACACCCCAGTCTCAATCTCATCCAGCGTTCATTTGTTCTTCTCGCGGACTCCCCACATGCCAAAGACGCCCAACTAGCATTATGGCGACCTCAGCAGCTTCGAACAGTACCGACGAGTCGGAAAAGCAGAATATACAGGATGCGGAGGAGCAAAGGTACATTCAGAGCATGGGCTGGAAGGCTCTGTTCAGCTTCACGACCCGAAAACACCTACCAATCCTCATCCCCGCCGTCATCGCCGCTACCGTCGCCGCCTTAACGCTTCCCGCTTTAGCCGTCCTCTACGGATCCATATTCCGGCTCTTCGCAGAGTACGGTGCTGGCAACATAGAATGTTCGAAACTTCTGCGAGAAACTTCGAAATACTGCCTATACGTAACATTATGCGGTGGGCTTGGTTGGCTAGGGAACAGCTTGTACTTCGCCGGTTTTCTCACATTCGGTGAGCTCCAGGCGCGCAGCGCAAGGGATAGAATCTTCGGTGCTTTACTGAAGAAGGATATGGCATGGTATGACCTCGAGATACCGGGGTGCGGCATTTCTGCCTGCTAGCAAACGTAAAGACCCACAACTCCGATAATGTGTGTCGAAATATTAACACATCGCAGACAAATCCACGACTCTCCGATTGCCGTTTCACAGCCCGCCGGCGGGATCATTCAATGCTTATGTTCAAAGCCTTGGTGCCCTGGGTGTCGCCTTCTATTCCTCATGGAGCCACCCTTGTTATCATCTGCTCGGTCCCGATTATGTACATTCATGGCCTATTTATCCAACTTGCTGGCGAAAAAGGCGCACGAGCAAGCGACGTACTACAACATGCCCTGAAGTACATCACGAACATTGTCCGCAACATTGAGACCGTCAAGTGTTTCAGCGGCGAGCGATTCGAGCTTCAGAGATACAGCAAAATGATTGCTTCAGCTGGGAGTTTGTTCAACAAGCAAGCCAATTTCCGAGCGTCACAGCTGGGTGCCATGGAATTCTTCACACTGAGCATCTTCGTCCAGGGTTTCTGGTATGGAAGCCATCAGATTATCGACGGACAGAGAAATGCTGGTCAGGTTATGGTTACCTTTTGGGCAGCACTGATGGCAGTCCAGGGTGTGACTGACTTCCTACCTCAGTACATTGTGCTTCAGAAAGGTCAAGTAGCCGGTGCAAGGCTCAGGGTCTTGATAGCACAGATATCTGAAGCCAGTTCTATGGCGGAAACTCGAGGTCGACTGGAACCAGAGAGATGTGAAGGAAACATTGAATTCCAGAATGTACGTTGCGTTACCATCTCGGGTATTCTCCGCTAATCAGGACAGGTTTCGTTTTCTTATCCTTCACGGTCGGATCAAATTGCCATAAGGAATGTATCAATCTCATTCCCAACAGGCGAAACTACCTTCGTCATCGGGCGGAGCGGGTCAGGCAAGAGTACTCTGGGTCAACTTCTCGTTCGATTCTACCGGCCCGCCTCCGGTCAGATCCGGCTAGACGGCAACCCACTACAAGCTCTAGATGTTCACTGGCTTCGACAACAGATCACGCTCGTTGAACAACACAGCGTACTATTTAACGACTCGATACGGCGCAACATTGCTCTCGGCAAGATAGGCCAAGAAGCAAGTCGCGCGGCAATCATAGATGCAGTGTCGTTCGCTATGCTGCGGCAAATGATACGAGATCTTCCCGATGGCCTCGATACCCTATTAGGGATGCGAGGCAATAGCCTTAGTGGTGGACAGAGGCAAAGAATAGCGTTGGCGCGTGCACGGCTACGAGATACACCCATCTTGGTTCTCGACGAATCGACAAGTGCGCTGGACTACATCACAAGATCTGCTATCCTCGGCGCGATCCGCTCATGGAGGCGAGGAAAGACTACCATTATCATAACGCACGACATCACGCAAATTCTCCCTGAAGACTTCGTGTATATCATGGACAGAGCAGAGGTGGTGCAAGCAGGAACAAGGAAAGAGCTGGAGAAGGAGCCCTACTCTGCGTTTCAGACTTTTCTCAACACGCAAGAACACGAAAAGTATGGACAAGGTAATTCAGAAGAATCTGATGACGATACGGAGGAGATCATGACGCTGTATACCGATTCCTGGGGCGTTTCCAATCCGCCGAGACGCCCTTCATCTGCGATGTTCAGGCAGTCGATTCTCTCACCTTTTCTAAGCTCTGCGGCGCCGAACTTGTTCAACGGGGGTAGAAAGAGCTCGGAGGATACGTCTGCGGAGATCACGACCTATCTCACCACAAAACCTTCTCCGCGTTCTCCTCCGGCGGTGGGATTGAAGCCCTCACCACGTCCTCCATCAGCATTCGACACAACCCGAGATCAGCTACCCGATAAACGAAGCCGATCGCCATCGCCCGTTACACACCGGCCCACGGCGACACGATCCTCCAGTCACGTTTCCGAGCTGAGACCCATGTCGTTCGCGTCGCCAAGATTGCCTTCCAAGTCTGGCGATGGCGATATGCCTTCCTTTCGGAAAACTTTCCATGCAAAAATGGCAAGACGTAGAGCGCTTCGCTCTAAAGATAGAGAGTCCGTCGATGTCGTCGACGGCCTTGGTATTGTTGATATACTGCGTACTGTGTGGCCATTGGTCGATTGGCCCACACGCCTCGCGTTGGTTGCAGCAACGTCCTGCGCTCTCATCCACTCCGCGTGCACTCCTGTCTTCGGTTATCTTCTGTCGAAACTGTATGAAACATTCTATAACCCCAACAACCAGCGGCAGACCGCGCAGACGTACTCTCTTTCCATATTGGCCGTTGCAGTCATCGATGGCCTGTCGACATATGGATTAAACGTTTTGTTCGAAGTCTCTGCTCAGAAGTGGGCCAATGTGCTGAAATCGGAGAGTCTAAAGCGCATTCTCATGCAGCCGCGGGAGTGGTTCGACCAGGAAGAGAATGGAGTCTCACAAATGGCTGAGATTTTGAATCAGTTTGCTGAAGAGGCTCGAAATCTCCCGGGACGCTTCTTCGTATCCTCCTCATCATGGTTTTCACGGTGTTGATTGCGCTCATCTGGGCGATGGCCACCAGCTGGAAGCTTACCCTGGTTGCGCTCGTTTGTCTCCTGGTCATGTTCTGCATCACTAGAATCTTCCACGCAATCAGCACGCGCTGGGAGAGGTTTAGCAATGACGCAAACGAAGCAGTGGGACAGGTATTACACGAGACTTTTGTCAACATCAGGACTGTACGATGTCTCGTTCTCGAAGAGGTGTTTCAAAAGAAGTACGGAGAGGCCACTGACAACGCGCTCAACGTCGGCATAAAACGAGCAGTCTATTCGGGCTCCATCTATGGTCTCAATTACTCCAGCTCCGCGTTTGTGACCGCCTTTCTCCTCTGGTGGGGAGCATACCTTGTGTCGACCAACCAGTTCACGGTAACCGACATCATCACAACCTTCAATGTTCTTATGCTGAGCGTCGCCCACGCAAATACAATCGGCATCTACATTCCCCAAATCAACGTCTCCAAAGACGGGGCATCACGACTCATGCGCCTGGCCCGCCTCCCACAAGACTCCCACGAACTCAGCGGCACTGAGCAACTCTTCAGCGTGGGCGACATCTCCTTCCACAACGTCAACTTCACCTACCCAACACGCAAGGACCGCCAAGTCCTCCACAACGTCACTTTCGACATCCCAAAAGGCAGCTGCACCGCCATAGTCGGCACCTCAGGCTCAGGCAAGTCCACCATGGCCGCCCTCCTCCTAAAACTCTACCAAGCGCCTCCCAACCCCTCCCGCTTCGACCCCTCCATCTCCATCTCCACCTGCGACATCAAAAACTTGCACACGCGGTCTCTCCGCTCCTACATAGCCATCGTAGCGCAAGCGCCCATCCTCTTCCCCGGCACTGTCGCGGAGAACATCACATACGGACTCGATCCGTCAAATGCGCTGACGTCTGACGAGAACATCCGCGCTGCGGCTTTCGCGGCGGGCTGTGACGACTTCATCGATAGTCTGCCGCAGGGGTACCGGACTGTTATTGGGGATGGGGGGACGGGGCTGTCGGGCGGACAGGCGCAGCGGATTGCGATTGCGAGGGCGTTGGTGCGGGCGCCGGATGTGTTGGTGTTGGATGAGGCGACGTCGGCGTTGGATGGGGAGGCGGCGGGGGTGGTGAGGGAGACGGTGCAGAGGCTTGTGAGGGAGTCGAGGGAGGTGGGGGTGGGTGGTGCTGGGAGGGGGGGGAGGGTGAGCGAGGTAGTAAGAAGGCGAGCATGGCGGTGCAGAGGAAGGGCATGACGGTTGTTATTATCACGCATGCTAGAGAGATGATGGCTGTGGCGGAGTGTGTGGTTATGCTGGATGGGGGAGGTGGTTGAGGTGGGGGGGTTTGAGGAGCTGAGGAGGAGGAGGGGTGGGGCGTTTGGGAGGTTGTTGAGGGGGGAGGGGGTGATGGGGGTGGCGGGGGGTTTAAGTGAGATGTCGGGTTGGTTGTGTGTCCATGCGTGGTTACTGTGTTTAGATGTCGAGTATGCGTATGCGGATGCGCTTTCTTGTGTAGTGTAGTCTTCTCACGTTTTAGACTGCCAGCAGATCAGAACACTTCGTGAGCAGTAAATGCTCGGAGCTTGTGGAGAAATGCGTGCATATCGAGATACTTGTGGCTCCAGCAATGAATGACTAGCTTCCCAGCATGCCTCGTCTTCGCACTGCTGGTCAGACGACCACAACCAAAACGACGTCGCAAGAGGACGGTGGAGCTATTCCGTTTTGGGCCAGGCGACACGCCCGGGCGCCGTTGGTGCCGACGTTGCTAGGGAAACGCGGGTTACTAAGCAAGCGAGCGCGCTCGGTCAACACACACAACAAAGCTCGGTCGCACATCCACTTCTCCACCTTCTTATCTACATCCATCACATCGCACCTGCGACCACAACTTCTATACTTTACTTTCCTCTGACACATTCTATCGCACTCCATCATGGTTGCGACGCGCTCCCGAGCCGGAAAGGCCCCGGACGCCCCTCCCCCCGCTGCCACAAGCAGTATCAAAGCTCCCCCGAAGCGCGCCGGCAAGCGCAAGGCTGCCGACGACGCGGCTATCGATGCTGAGTCCAAGGCGGTCAAGAAGGCGAAGGCGGAGCCTACGCCGAAGCCTGTGAAGAAGCCTGCGGCGAAGGCGGCCACAAAAGCTGCCCCGAAGGCAGCCGCGAGGACTACGAGGCGTGCGACCAAGGCCGTTGAGGCCGTTGAGGCCGCGGAAGAGCCTGCAGAAGAAGTTGAGCCTGAGGCTATGCAGGAAGACGAGCCGGTTGAGGAGCCGAAACCAGCCAAAAGGGCCGTTCGCGGTCGCAAGGCTGCCGCACCTGTCGCGTCTGCTCCCGCGCCAGAGGCCGTGGAGACCGAGACACCGGATGAAATCGACGAGCTTGCCATTGAGCAGCCAGCTAAGCGCACCACTCGCGCCCGCAAGGCCCCTGTCAAACCGGCCAAGCCAGCTGCCCTGAGATCACCCAAGACGACTGCTGCAGCGACTATCGCCGGACCTTCAGCAGCTCCGCAGCGCGCAACTCGAGGCCGCAAAGCCACCGTATCTATTGCGCCTCCTACCGTCGAGAACGCAGTCGCAGAGTCGCCACTGAAGGCGCCTGCGCGCAAGCCCATCCGCAAGCCCAAGACTGTCGCTGAGCCCAAAGCTGTCGCTCGACCTGTCGAAGAGCCCTTCAACGAGTTCCCGACCTACCCGACTACTCCAGCACATATCGCAGCCCCATTGTCCACTCGCGATGCCTTCAAAGAACTTCCTGCGGGATACCCAAAGACGCCGGCGCACATCAGCGCCCCGATCTCAAATAAAGACGCACTTGACGAGATGGCCGGTTATCCGAAGACCCCCGCTCACATCAATGCGCCGATTTCGCACAAGGGTGCGTTTGCTCAGATGGCTGGATATCCTAAGACACCTGCCCATATCGTCGGACCTATTTCGAATAAAGATGCCTTTGCTGAGATGGCTGGGTACCCGAAGACTCCGGCGCATATCACCGCGCCCGTTGTCCATGAGAATACGACTGAGAAGCTTGCGAGTTCCCCGAAAACGCCCGTACAGTCTGAAGATGCACTACAAGCAGCATTGAACCAACAGGCACTTGAGGAGCTTCCCGAGGAATACCCCAGGACTCCCGCTCATGTCATCGACGCTTTTGGAAACAGGACGAATATGGACGAGCTCCCTGCTACGTATCCTAAGACGCCTGCCCATATCAACGAGGCCTATGGAAATCAGAAGGCGATGGACGAGCTTCCTGCGTATCCTAAGACGCCAGCGCATATCAACGAGGCGTTTGGCAATCAGAAGGCAATGAACGAGCTCCCTGCTGCGTATCCCAACACACCCGCTCACATCGCCAAGGCTTTCAGCAACCAACAGGCCTTCGAGCATCTAGCTGGATATCCGAAGACTCCTGCTCACATCTCCGCACCTGTATCTACCCGGGAGCCGTTGAAGGAGATCGCCCTCGACGCTTTTGTGGCACCCGCTTGGATGAAGCCTGCCGGACTATCAACTGTCCCCAACACCCCTGCCCCTCAGGACACCGAGTCCCCTTCCAGCGGAGCTCAGAGCACACTCAAGGCATCGAGCGAGGTCGATTCAGGCGAGGAGTTCACTTCCGCCCTCGAGCACGACGATTTGGACGACATGCAGCCGGCTGACGAAGACGATACCTGCACGATTACGGGCACAATTGTAGGAGACGACATCTTCACCTCCAACAACATTACTCTGGCGCCACCGCGCTCTCCGGTTTGGGCTGCTCCGTCCTCTCCAGCAAAGTCCGCTTTGCGCTCGCCACTGAAGGCCAGTGACCCGAAAACTCCCAAGAAGTCGGTCACATGGGACGAGGATCATTCTGAGGTCGACATTTTCGGCCACGCTGGTATTCTCAGCGGCACCAAGTTTCTTATTGATGTCTATTCAGATGGCCAGGACGTGAGCTTCCATTTCCTGAGTGTGCTCGAGAGCATGGGCGCTCAGGTCTTCAGCACGTGGACCGAGAACACCGAGCTGACGCACGTCCTCTTCAAGGACGGCCAGAGGTCGACCATCGACAAACTCATTGCCTCCAACGGCAAGGTCAAGTGCGTCAATACCGGCTACGTGGTGGCCATGGAGGCGGCGAAGAAGCGTCTGCCCGAAGCGGACTTCCTGGTGGACCTGGCTACAGCTAGGGTCTGTACGCCTGAACTTCCGACACCGTGGCGCCGCCACTTCACCCCGCATAAGACTCCGACCCGGTACCTGAGCAGTATTGCATCCAGCTCTACGAAGGCGCCGTCTGTTCCATCCACGCCCACATCCGCGGAGTTCAACCATTCGGTCACGTCGAGCGAGTTCGCCGCTTTTTCCGTTGCGGACGATAAAGAGAACACCACCCCGAGCTCCGGGGCCGGCATATTCTTCCAGAAGGAGGGAGGGGCGACGAGAGGGTGGCTCCTGGGAAAGCGTCCGATCAAGACGCCTTCACCTAGGAAGGCCTCTACGTCTGTTTTCTTGCCCTTCTCGTCCTCGACAAACACGCCTACGAACTCGTCGCCTGCGAAGACTCCTTTCACGCAGTCCCTTGGGGAGAGCCCTAGGAAGTGCTTCTCAACAACCAAGAAGCCGGCCCGGAAGCCTCTACCTTTTGCCGAGGATCCTGCGGGATGCTTCTCGACCACCAAGATGAAGCGGACCGCGCTTCAGAGCTTCGACAGCCTCCTTGCCAACCCGGCGAAGAAGCTCCGGTTCAACCCCTAAATGAGGAGGTCTGAAGAAGATGAAGTTGGTTTTGTGTCGACAATGTTTCGAGGTTTTCTAAGTCGACAGAGGCTTGGACTTGACGCTGCATTTCAAAGCAGTGTCGCAACCTAACGTGTGTGTAGTCTTGCTCAACACGGCAGGTTTGCATACCTCTCCAATGGTCAGTATTGGTCCTGTGGACCATGTGTTTTCCCACTTGTAGGAGAACATGTTGTTGTATTATCGGTGCCTACGGGCTTTGGGTTGCATGTGGATTGGAGTTTGGTGTTTGTACACGGCCATTGCGAGTGGGAAATACCCTTCGCCTATGCATGGATGGCGGATATGGCGTTCTCGGATAAAATGTTTGGTTGCTTTTGAGTTGCTTGTTTGAATGGGTTTATAGCTGTGCGAGGTGACGATGGGACGATGACATAGTGTGTACTTTGTTCAATGCAATGGTTCAACATTTTACTTGGTTGTTTCAATTGGTGATGTGACTTTTTGGATGTGACATGACGTTTATTAGAATTTTATTATGGGAACTCTTGCGGAGGCGGGATCTTATATTGGGCATGAAAGCTCTTGTATGGTAGTCATCATATTCAATGTTGGCGTGGCTCTGGCATACGAAGCATCGCTGGATTGTCGGGCCTCGGCATTCGCGCCACGGATGCACGTCCTGGACGCGCAGTCACAAGGCAGCGCGCTCTCAGCTTACAACGCTCTACATGCATCTCCACCACGCGCAGCAGCCTCTCACCCAACGGCTCCCCCGATGACCACTCGACCTGAGCCACGGCCATGGGTGTTACCGGCCTCTGGACCGTGCTCCAGCCGTGCGCGCGTCCCATCAAGATCGAAACGCTGAACAAGAAGCGGCTCGCGGTGGATGCCTCCATCTGGATCTACCAGTTCCTCAAGGCGGTGCGCGACAAGGAGGGCAACGCGCTGCGCAACAGCCACATCGTCGGCTTCTTCCGCCGCATCTGCAAGCTCCTCTTCTTCGGCATCAAGCCCGTCTTCGTCTTCGACGGCGGCGCCCCGGCGCTCAAGCGGCAGACCATCAGCAACCGCAAGTCGCGCCGCGAGGGCAGGAGAGAAGATGCCGTGCGCACGGCGAGCAAGCTGCTCGCGCTGCAGATGCAGCGGGTCGCCGAGGAAGAAGAGAAGAAGCGGAAGGAGGCGGCTAGGCACCCGCGCGAGGAGCCCGAGGAGGAGATACCGATGCCAGAGAACGTCGTGTATGCCGAGGAGGTGCTGCAGACGCAGCAGGAGCGCCTGGCAAATCGCAAGTTCAAGCGGAAAGACCAGTACCATCTGCCTGAGCTCGGCGTGTCGCTGGCGGAGATGGGCGGCCCGAACGATCCCCGCATCATGTCGCTGGAAGAGCTGGAGGAGTACGCGCGCCAGTTTGATAGCGGCGAGGACATCAACGTCTATGACTTTTCTAAGATCGACTTTGACAGTCCGTTCTTTGCGAGCTTGCCGGCGTCGGATCGGTATAATATCTTGAATGCGGCGCGGTTGCGGAGTCGGCTCAGGTTGGGGTACTCGAAAGATCAACTGGATGCTATGTTTCCGGATCGGATGGCTTTTTCCAAGTTCCAGATTGAGAGGGTGCGCGAGCGGAATGAGCTGACGCAGCGTTTGATGAATATAAACGGCATGGCGGACGATTCTATGTTTGGGGCAAATGGCGCTAGTCGTGTCGCTGGTGACAAGGGACGGGAGTATGTGCTTGTCAAGAACGACGGTGTAGAGGGAGGATGGGCGCTCGGGGTCGTCACGAACAAAGATGAGGGGAAGGCGGACAAGCCTATTGATGTGGATCGCTTGCCGCCTCCAGATGCGGAAGATGAAGACTGGGAGGAAGAGGACGACTTTGAGGACGTGCCTATCGAAGGTCTGAATCGACTGCCCAAGCCACCACCTGGGATGAGTGCGCGAGATCGAGAGGGCAGAGAGTTCATAACCGGAGAAATTGCAAAGCGACGTCAGAAATTCTACGCGTCGCGGAAAATGGACCCTTCGAAACCGAAACAGCGCAGACCGGCTAGAGCTGTGCCTGTGAACCGGGATCCTGACTCTTTGTTCGTGGCAGATGATAATGAGGAGCAGGAAGATTGGGAAAACGTGCCCATGGAAGATAATGACCATCTGTTCGAGTCTACAGGGGACAACATCGACGAGGAAGAGCAGCAACTGCAGCAGGCCATTGCTTTGTCAATGCAGAATAACGACGGAGGTGAAGACGAGGAGTCTGAAGAGGATGTCTATCGTGAAGTGTTCCAGCAAGAACGGACTAAGGAGGCAAATCCCTTCGCGGGCACAAAAGCTTCCGGGATGGCTATCGCGAGACTGGCAAATCAGAGAAGCAGCAAGATAGCACCCGCTGGGCCCTTTAACGGCAGCGAAAGCGAGGGAGACGACATGGATTTGCAAGCCGCATTGGCGGAGTCGCGGAAGTCGAAACGACCCGCGACCGCGAAACGCCCATCACCCAAGCCGCCGCCGCGAGTTCCTTCACCAGCGCCCAAACCAGCCAAATCGAAGAATGCACCAGGCTTTGATGGGCCTCTGCCTTTTGAAAAACTGAACCTGGGCAGTTCGCTGTTGGGCAAGAAGAAGATGGAGAAACTCGAAGCAGACAACGCTGGTGGCTTTGAGAAAGACGTAGCAGGCAAGAAAAAGGACGATGCCGAACCGCTTCCACCCTGGTTCAGTGGCGAACGAAACATCGAGGAAGAGTTGAGCGAGGCGAAGAAAAAGGAGAAAGAAGAGTGGGAGCAAGCGCGCGAGGAAGATACCGCGCAGTTCCAGTTTCAGGAAATCCCGCGCCTGCGTAAGCAGAATACTCAAGAGGTTATTGATTTGGATGCTCCGTCTACGCAGGAGAAGACGAAGGAAGTCCTTGTGGTTGAATCGGAGGACGAGGCTGCGGAAATGGAGGATGTGCTGGTTGTAGACTCGAAATTGCGCATGGGTGATTTGGCTGATAAGGTGCGGGCTGAGCCTCCTCGGCCATTGTCGGAGGTGCAGCGTTCACCGCCACAACAAGATAAAAAGTTGGTTGAGAAGGGTCCGTTCGCTGGAGATTCAGACGACGAGCCGATCGAGTGGTCGGAAAGCGAACCGGAGGATGCACGAGAGAAGCACGCAAAACCACAGTCGGTGCCAGGTATTTCTGAGACACGAAAAGAGGCTTCGAAATCTCCGTCTGCTGGATTTGAAGACGTGCCTATGCAATCTCGACCAACTAGTCTAGTGCCTGCGAAGTCGCCGTCGCCAGAGTTCGAAGATGGGCCATTCCAGACGAACAACCCCGCTGAGCCAGGTCCCGCTAGAATACCGTCGCCCGAATTCGAAGATGTGCCAGTACAAACGGTACCACGCCCGCGTCGTCGCCGTGAGCCGTCTCCCGGCGTATTAGAAGGACCTGCAGATCTCGAAGCGCCTATCGTACCGTACAGCGGCACAGCGGACGAGGACGCTCCCATCGACATGCCAGACAACGAATCTGACCAATATTCCGATCCCGAAGACGAAGAGCTTTTCGCCTCCCTAGCCGCAGAAGGCGAAGAGCACGCTCGTTTCGCCCAAGAGCTCAACAACAACAACACCAGCTCGCGCATCAACTTCGACGAAGAACTCAAACAGCTCCGCGGACAGCAAAAAAAAGACCGCCGCGACGCCGACGAAGTAACACAAACCATGGTCGCAGAATGCCAGCACCTGCTCACCCTCTTCGGGCTCCCGTACATTACGGCGCCCATGGAAGCCGAAGCGCAATGCGCCGAGCTCGTCCGCCTCGGCCTCGTCGACGGCATCGTAACCGACGACTCGGACACGTTCCTCTTCGGCGGGACGCGCGTCTACAAGAACATGTTCAATGCCGCGAAGTTCGTGGAGTGCTACCTCGCGCACGACCTCGCGGCTGAGTTTGCGCTCACGCGCGAGAAACTGATCGATGTCGCGCAGCTCCTCGGCTCCGACTACACGGCCGGCATCCCTGGCATCGGCCCCGTCACCGCGCTAGAACTCCTCTCTGAATTCCCGTCTCTCGCGGATTTCACCGACTGGTGGACGGCCGTCCAGTCCGGCACCTTGCCCAAAGAAGCCGACGCAGCGTCGCCCTTTCGTCGGCGCTTCCGCCGCGCGCAAGCTACCAAGCTCTTCCTCCCGCCGGGGTGGCCGGACCCAAGGGTCAAGGAGGCGTATCTCCGTCCTGAGGTGGATGCAGATACGCAGGTGTTTGTGTGGGGGGTGCCGGATTTGGATGCGCTGAGGGGGTTTTTGAAGAGGGAGATTGGGTGGAGCGAGGAGAGGGTGGATGAGGTGCTTGTGCCGGTTATTCGGGATTTGAAGAGGAGGGAGAGGGAGGGCACGCAGAGTAATCTTACGAGGTGGTTTGAGGGGGGCGTTGGGGTGGGGGCGTGGGCGCCGAGGGTTAGAGGTGGGGTGGGTGCTGGGGCTGGGACGGGGAGGGGGAGGGGGAAGAGGTTGGGGGAGGCGTTGGAGAGGTTGGCGGGGAGGGGGAGGGGGACGGTGGGGAGTGTTCCTGAAGAGGAGGTTGGGCTGGAGCAGGAGCAGGAGCAGGAGCAGGAGCAGGCTGTGACGCGAGATGGTGGTGATGATGCCGATGCCGATGCGTCGACGCATACTAGCCACAAGCGGAGAAAAAGGACGGGGAAGAAAGCGGTCGCTGTGCAAGATAGGGATAATGACTCCCAGGCTGACGACGACGACGACGGCGATGATGATGACGAGGTGTATACTGAGCCCGAGCCGCGACCAAAGAAGAAGAAGACGAGGGCGACGAAGACGAGGGCGAAGAAGGCGTAGCCGACCTACCAAGTTTATAGGTTCCTATTATGTGCTTTGGCATGAATTGAGCGGAAATAAAATGACATTATGACTGAGGGAGGGTGCTTGCTTCGTTTGCTGCGCGTTGTTTATTTCGACGTGGTGCCGGCTTGTGTCTTGTAGTCTAGCCAACCAGCCTATAAGGTAGATGTGGAAAGTCCGCGTGTAGTGCATACATACATCCATCCATCCATCCATCCATCCATACGCCCACTTTTTCACGCGCGTCACACACCCAGATATATAGCATAGCGTAAAAACTCGTACATCTTTCTACCTCCAGCTATACACTCTTGCGAGAAGGAGGGCGCGGGATGTTCTTAGGAAAGGAGGGAGGGAGGGAGGGAGTTGTACGTGGGTTAGGTAGGTAGGAGGTGAGCTGGTGGAAGACACGGTGTGTAGGGTGTGGTATTCGGTGGGTTGGGTTGGGTTGGGGTAGAGATGGAGAAGTAAGTAAGAGGGGGTAGGGGGGTGTGGTTTTGGGTTGGGGAGGGGAGGTTGGTGTGTAGGAGGGTGGGGATGGGGATGGGGGTGGTACTTGGTCCTAGCGGGGAGATTTTTTTTTTTTTTTTGGTGCGGAGGGGAAGTCGATGGGGGTGGGGTTTTGGAAAATGTATTATGTAGCAGGCGGCTGGGGCTAGGGTAGGGGTAAGGAGGAGGGAGTTGGGTGGGTGGGAGTGTAGGGTGGGGTTATTGGTGGTGGGGTTATTGGTGGTGGGGGTTGCGAGTGGGGAGATGTGCTGGTTAGGAATGGGTTTTATTTTATCTAGGAGATGGGAAGGGAAGGGGGCGTATGATAGGGGTTGTAGATTGATGTATAATATGTAATATGTGGTGGAAGCGAAGATTAGGATTTTGGGATGGGGTTGTGGGTTGGTGGATGCATGCGTAAGGAGATATCACATAGGAACAACAAAGCTGGGTTGGGGAAATGCTTATAGTAGAGATGGTAGAGAGGGTTATGGTTTGGCATTGCGCGTTTCATCTTGAGAAGTATAGATATCAGAGAGATTTTTTTTTGAGGTAGCTGCGATGAGGTTCTACCTAGCGCTAGGTCCCCGAGTGCGCATAGCAGGAACCTGTCATTGCACTACCAGTCCCGAATTATCCCAGCTGCATGTGTTGCCAGGTATAATGTCCCAATTGCCGCTTCACTGCGACTGCAAACGCCCCTCCAAGGTTGAAATCAACCCTGAAGCCCGCTCGCATACCGTGCTGCTCTTCTCGACGTGTTCTCCTTTAATGCATAGGGTCGTCCCGTCAATCATATCGCGAACGACTTGGGGCGCAAGCCACTGGTACAGCGCTGGTGCTTCGACTGACAATTGGGTCGCAATGGTGGATGCATCGTTGTTTGTCAGAATCCGAATCATCACTGCGATGTATACAGCTACGACTGGCATTCTCGTTGCGGTGACCCGCGGGCCTTGGGCCTCCAACGTAGCATTGGTGATATGTTTGTCGCCCAGACGCGTTAATGAGTCCCGAAGATCGCTGCTCGGTCGGGTCTTGAAGTCCTCCTAGGCAAGTCTCGTGAGCAGCTGGCCTCTCATATCGAACATGCTCTGGGGTCCCTCTTCACGCTTGGTGATTTGTCCCATCAGCTTATCGATATGTGCCTTGTCGACCGCCGATGTCTTCTCGATTAGGTCGAGCTGCTCGTTCAGCAAGTCCCGATGCGCTATGTCAATGTCGCTGAGAAGTCCACGGATAGTGAATAGGGCGGTTTTCAACTTCATGTGTCGTGCAGCCCAGTTGGCAACGTCCCGTTGGGATGCAACTTAAGGTCCCCTATCGCCTGCAAGTATGCAGAATCGCTAGCTTTTGTCGCTGCGTGGCGAAGAGAGACATGAGTCCAGGTATTCGCGGAGGAGGGCCGCCATGCTATAACCGACGGTTAGTACACGAACACGCGGGCGATAATGTGATGTTTACTTAGCAAGCTTTCGAACCTTTGTGTGACGGATTTTATGTGATTACGTCAGCGCCTTGTTGAGATAGTAGCATTGTCCAAACCAGTGTATTAAGCCGCAGAGACAAGTTGGTGTAGCAGGCTTGTTGTTTGCTTTATTGTCGCTCTGAGTCTTTGCTACGCCTAGATCGCCAGCTATGCTCGTGAGCTTTTGAGATGATGGTTGAACTCGACGATAGTATGTTGTATATGCAGCGACGTAGTTCTCTAGCGTTGCTATCTCTGTGCCCTTGTTCTCCTGGTTGAATAGCTTGATAAGCTTAGGTGTAGCGTAGTTGGGATCTACGCCTTTGATTGCCTGTAAGAAATCCTCCTGCGCGCGCGTGCCTTCGACGTTGGGTAGATTGATCTTTATACATTGATTGGTTATCTTAACCTATGAGCGTAACCAGTCTTTGATATTGCGCGACTTTGGTGGGACACAAAGACGCTTGTATTTGTCGATTAGATCACGTTGGTGAACTGCTGTTGATGGCGCGAGATGCGCCTTGAGGGTGACAAGCCGCGCGTGCGGCGTGTCTTTGTCTTGTATTAGATAAATATGACGCTTGTTAATCGTCTTACTAATCTCTTTATTTAGGTTTTGAAGGCCCTGCTTCTTTTTATTGTAGCTGGTAAGGTGCTTGTTGTAACAATTGTATGCAAAATAATAGCGTTGGAATTTAACGTTGCTAAGGTTGGTGTTAAGATAGTGCTTACTAGGCTCCTTATTAACTTTGTAAAGGTGCGCTGTAGGCTCTGTAGGCTCTGTTAACTCTGGCAGTTTAGATGCGGCGACGTCTGGGTTGCAGTACTGCCAAAGCTCTCGTTGTTGTGCTTTGTCTTTGCGCAAATAGATCTATGCCTGCTAGTCCTTAGGCTTGCTAAGGACAACTGTAACACGTATTGTTGTGAACTCTTCTGTTGCTATTGTGTTACTTGTTGCGAGAGTTGTATGCGGGCATCGCGAGATTGTTTGTGTGAGATTGTTGTTGTGGGATCGCTGGATTAATGGATCGCGGGATCGTCGTCAAATCGCTGGATTGTTGGATTGCGGGATTGTAAAAGTCGTAAAGTTGTTGTGAACAATTGCAGTTGAGTAGGCAGCCTTTAGTAGGTGCAGACTGGGTTTATAACTGTTGGATTGTTGAGATCCTTAGTTGAAAGTTTAGGCAATTGTTTTTTGTAACTATTGAGCTACCGGTATGGGAGCCCCGTATACTCCTGAGTAGAGCACGGGCCAAGGTGCTGACGTAATCACATAAAATCCGTCACACTTTGTTTCAGGGACAGTCGACAGACGGCGCGAGGAGGGCGACAACACCGTCGCGGAGGCACGAGAGTGGTGTAGAGGCGGGATTGTGGGCAAAGTGTCCGTATAGAGGAAAAGGTAAATTTCTTAGCATACACTCACACGTGACTGTTGGCACCGATGTCATACCAAGCTGCCTTTACTTTGGTAGCTTCCCAGAACAATAAACCGCCGTGGCCCGGCCGCCTTCACTTGGAAAGCCCCGCAGAAACTTTTCGCCGCGGGGCGCGGAGGCTTTATATACTTCTGTAATTTGCCTCTTTCGCTACCTCAACCCCACACCGCGTCTACAGGCGTACCTAGGGTATACTTACACGTGGCACAGTTGGGACTTTCGAGGCTTCGCCACACGTATGGGAACATGCCTCCAAAAGCTCCCTGCACCAACAGGACTTTGAGTAGGTCTCTCTCGACGATGTATTTGACGAAGACTCTAAATAAAATACAAGGAAAGCGATGATTATCAAACAAAATCAGGAAGAGCAGCCGAAGCAACTGCAGTCACCCGAGAACTGTTAGTCGAATAGCGTTCCTCCGCAGAAATGCTAGCTAACACTCACCAGCCGTAGACAAGGTCATGCCGATCCAGCAAATTACGGTTGCGCTCGACGAGTACGAGAAGTTGCAAGCGGAGAGTCGTCTGCGCAAAGCCGAACATGAAGATGTCGTCGAGAAGCACAACAAGCTGAAGGAAAATCAGTCAGATATTCCGAAGCTATACTAAAAATATACATCAAATCTAACCATTTATTATAGGTCCAAGCTCGCGCCCAAGCTACGTGTTGCGCGTACCAAATCTACGGCTGCCGAAAAGGAGCTGCAGCGCGCACAGGAAGCTAAACAACTTGCCAGTGAGGAATGGCGAGCGTTCATTCGAGAATGGCATGATCTGGAAGCTCCATGGATGGAGCCCGTCGCCGCGAAGCGTCGATGCGAAGTGAGCGAGATGGCAACTGCGGCCAAACGCCAGGAGATCAACGAATTCATTCGGACCAACCCAGACTCTGCCCTACTCATATATCAGGCGGGCAAGGTCAAGGGCAACTAGGCGATACAGGTTATGGACGATGGGACTTCACATGGTTAGAATAACGGAATGGAACTGGAACGGCAAACAAGCGAGTTCAGGACCAAGCATTGCGAAGACTCCCAAGCATCCATAGCTCTCTTCGTATAAATCCTGGATATGTACACTCAAGCGCTCAGCTTCCAAGAATCAAACATTATGCCAAAGACATAGCAATTCCAAATCCTTGTGTCCCACCATGCAGCGTCTATCAGCCTCAGCTGATTACTACTTTCTTACCCTCTACATACGCCATGTGCGGTGCGGGATTGCTTGTTCGATGACCCCGTTCTATCCATTCAATTCTATCCATGTATACTCAACATACCCTTTTCCATACCGTCATGCCCTTATATTTGCCCTATAAGAATCTCCCACCAGCAGGTAATACAACCTTATATTATTCTACACTCTCCTCTTCTCATCTCAACGCACTAACTTTACATTTTCCAGCCCCATCTCCCAACACAGACAATCACATAATGTCTACCTACACCTACTTACTATTCTCCCCTCTCCCCTTATCTCAAGCTCTCAACGCCCCAACCACACCTTCCGCGCACAACACCTCTCGCCTCTATTTCCCACAAAAAACAAACAATCATCGCACGCCATAGTACGTATCGTCCGCTCTACCAACTTCCATCACAGCAGCAACTCGCGTCAAGACATCCTAGCCACCGCCTAGCGTTTCTTCTGTTCTATTTCTATTGAGATATCTGCTTGATCCACTCCGTTCTCCAGCACCCTCGCAGCTCTCCATAGCAGCGTTCTACCGTCTACCGAGCGTACGCGGAGTCTTGGTTCTTGGTTTTGATTTGATATTTGCGGTTCTAACTACCTACGCGGTATACCTGCTGTTGCATACGCGAGATAAATGCCATAGGCATGATTCGGTAATGAATGAATGGTGAGACTTTCGGATGATCCCGAGCGCTAGATGGTGCGGATAATGAGTTTAGGTAATCGTTATATTCGTGCTGTTACTGGGCGGGGCTACAGAGCAGGGACCGTATTGCTCGTTCCTCGGGCGACGTTTCGCACTAGATCGGAGCGGGCGTATATTAAATGTGAAAAAAGCGCCATCGGGGAAGGATCCGCAGCAGCGCGGAACATCCGGGATGCACGATGGACGCCTTCCGGATCTTGATAACGCCTTAGTCCCTGAGATGAAAAAGGTTCACAAGTGATCTCAAGCCAGCATAATGACATGATAGGAACGCTACCTACAGCCCCTACCAATACCACCCCCCAGCCTAATCCTAATCAGTATCCGTATCCTGATGAGAAATCATCAGCTCCGGATCCGGATCCGGATCCTCATCATCCACGTGAAACAAGCTCTGCTTCGGCGGCTCAACAACCAGCCCAGACGCCTCGCGCCCAATCCTAATCGTCGATCTCGACACCTCTTCTGCCTCGCCGTCGTCACGTGCGGAATCCGTACCCCCAAGCGGATCCCCCGCTTTTCCCTTCCCTTTCTTCCCCACGCCAAGCGCCTCTTCCAGCACGTCCTTGCCCTGCTTGAAAGCTTCGAGCTCGGCACTGATAGCCGCGAAGAGGAGGTTCCAGTTTCTGGATCTCACCAAGTCGACCTTCTCCTCGAGGTAGTGGATGATTGTCTCCATCTTGGCGATCAGTTCTGATGGCGCGGAGGTAGACGGGCCGGATTGCTGCAGGAGGTCTTGCAGGTTGGACTCGAAGCCAACTATCTTCTTGACGACGTTGTCCCAAAGAACTGCGCCGTCGTTCAATGCGGCGCGCTCAATGTCGACTTCCTCGCACTTCTCTACTAGTCGCATATGCTCTTCGTTCCAATAGTCGTGCGCCATTTCAAGGGTGCGTCGCCTGGGAGGCAGCGAGAGAAACGGCGAAGACGACAACGGAACGTGGTTCGTATCTGGCGGTCGGGCGAGGAAGCTGGCAACGTCCTTGTCCAGTATCGCGAGGGAAGCTTTGTACGAAGAAAGCTTCGCTTCGACAGCGTTTTCGGAAGTAGACAGCTCGTCGAGCACACGGCGATGCCGGGCTTTGAGTCTCGACAACTCGTCTTCCTTCTGCTGTATCTCGTGCTCCAGCTTGGACGCTTCCCTTTGTAAGATCTCCGCCCGCGAGCCACTGCTGTCTCCCTCGATGTCGCGGATCTTCTTCTCTAGCCGCGCTCGCTTCTTGCTCCAAGCACTTGTTTTGTCAACAATGACCTGCAAATCACTCAGGTCCTCGTCCAAGTAGTCCAGTTCCTCGGCTTTGACGCTAGCGAGCTGCTGTATGCGCTGGGATATGCCTTTCCTGGCCGCAGCGAGCCCGACTTTCTTCTTCCGAGGCGCGTGCGCGTGCTCCTCGCTCTCTGCACTTCTGCTGGAGCTGCGGACACTGCTCACAGTCGGGGTGGTGCTGCCGTTCGAGATGAGATCGTCTGGCATTGACCCGTTGCCAACTAAGCCGCTCATCAAGCCATCAGCCTGTGCGTCGAGCAAGCCTTGGAGCTGCTGTTCGAGGTGTCGTGCCCGTCGTTGGAGCGCAAGAAGATCGTCAGGAAGCCGCGCGGGAGGCGCAAGATTCGTCGCGGGAACGCTCCATAGCACGGTAGAAGCTATCGGGGGAGGTATCCGCGGAGCTGGCGACGGCGACCTGTATACAGGAAGTTCGTGCTCTTGCGCGCGCGCGTCTTCGAAGGAATCGCGGAAACGAGGCGAGATGGAGCCTAGCACGGAGTTGAATAGCGACATAGTAAACGAGGAGGATACGGATATGTCGTAGAGAGTGGAGATAGGGAGCTCGAAGCTCAGGATGTCTGGTGATGATGTCCAGGTGAGCTTCCGGCGAAGATTGGTACCTACGTGCTTGTGGACGAATCAGGGCGTTCGGAAGTCCTTAGTCAGCCAAGATGCTCGCGTGGAGTAGGCGCAGGTGACAACATCAGTGAAGCTGCGCGGGAAGAGGTCAAGCGTGTCTCAGCATGTATGTGTTCATGCTGCCGTGCATTCACTGCCGTGAGCGTTCTGAAGCAGGGTTATCCGGGCTGTTGGGTCCTCTTTCACGGACTGCACGTTCTGTCGAGATCATCTTGAGGATCTGGGTGAAAGAAAGTAGCAATGATCAGAAGGATTGCGTATGCCGCTCGCAACAGTTACCGTAGGATGGAATTACGTGTTCAAGTCGATTTCGCTATCTCGACATGCAATTACAGTGAAGTGCTGACTAAGGTAGCCCACCGCGGGTGCCAAGAATTCCGCTCGCTTAGCGAGCCACCACCTCCGCACAAAAATTGACCGCCGCGACTCTCAGTCTAGCATCGCGACACCAGCACTAACCCCAGCACCACACCGTAAGTAATTGTTCCTCTCGAAATTACTCTCGTCTGCAGCTTCTCACACAATCCCAGTAGCCGTCTCTACATCGACTCAACATGGCTGACGCTGGAGCACCCGCCCCCGCCCGCGGTGGATTTGGATCTCGAGGCGACCGCGGCGACCGTGGTCGCGGACGTGGCCGTGGCCGTGGCCGTCGCGGCAAGGCCGAGGTATGGACGCACGAATGCTGGAACCCCCGACAAAATTGACAATTGGCACAGGAGAAGGAATGGCAGCCCGTCACCAAGCTCGGCCGTCTCGTAAAGGCCGGCAAGATCAAGAGCATGGAGGAGATGTACGTCCAACCCACGATCCGCACGGCAGGCCAGGAACTAACGAAAGTCGCAGCTACCTCCACTCTCTCGCCATCAAGGAGTACCAGATTGTCGACTTCTTCCTGCCCAAGCTCAAGGACGAGGTGATGAAGATCAAGCCCGTGCAGAAGCAAACGCGCGCCGGACAGCGTACGCGGTTCAAGGCCATCGTCGTCATCGGCGACTCGGAGGGCCACGTTGGGCTCGGCATCAAGACGTCCAAGGAAGTCGCGACGGCGATCCGGGCCGCCATCATCATCGCCAAGCTCAGCGTCGTGCCCATCCGAAGAGGCTACTGGGGCACCAACCTCGGTGAGCCGCACTCGCTGCCCACCAAGGAGTCGGGCAAGTGCGGCTCCGTCACGGTGCGTCTCATCCCCGCGCCCCGCGGTACCGGCCTTGTCGCCTCGCCCGCGGTCAAGCGTCTCCTGCAGCTCGCCGGTGTCTCGGACATCTACACGGCGTCGTCGGGGTCGACCAAGACGCTCGAGAACACGCTCAAGGCTACGTTCGTGGCCGTCGCCAACTCGTACGGTTTCCTCACGCCCAATCTGTGGAAAGAGACGAAGCTCCCGCGGGGCCCGCTGGAGGAGTACAGCGATGTGCTCCGCGAGGGGAAGAGGTACTAGTTGCGTGGGGGTGGTGGTAGGACGTCTCTTTCTGGCATTCATGGGTTCCATGGCGTGAGGTGGCATTCGGCCTTGCAGGTCATGTAGTATGGAAATGACAAACATCTCATGATACCATGCTGATGCGGAAGTGCGTTTTTTTTGTTGATGGCTGTACCTAGGTATGATGTGGTGCATGTGACGATGATGATGACGATGATGCAGTACGTACGGACTCGTAGTGGATTCGTCATGTTGGTTGGAGCCTTCTTACAGCATGGACAAGCGTATGTATACGCGAGAGGGCGAGACATGCATGCCTTTTCTTGCATCCTCTGCGCTGGGCTGGCATTGTTCATCTGGATTAAATTAGATTATAAGAAGGCGTGAGGACGTAGATGTGCATACGATATACGATATACGAGAGAGAGCGAGCGAGCAAGAGAGAGAGAGAGTGTGTGTGTGTGTAGTTATTTCGTATTTCGTATTTCGTATTCCGTACAAGCACGGCATGGCACGGCACGGCACGGCACGGCACGGCACGGCACGCAATAGGAAGAGTAAGAGTAAGAGTAAGAGTAATAGAACCAGAGCGCAGAAGGTAGACGTTAGGATGTTGTGTAGAAGGGAAGTAATTAATTAATTCGTTTAATTAGTTAGTTAGTTTTTGAATTGATTGGTTGGGTGGGTGGGTGGGTAGGTGGGATAGTAAGAGGAGGGTAGGGTAGGGTAGGGTAGGGTTAGAAGAATATGAACGCTGATAGAGGATAGGAGGAGGATAAAAGAGAAGAATACGGAGAGGAGAGAAGAATAGGAACGAGGGTAGAGGAGAGAATAGGAGAGAAGAATACGAGCGAGGAGAGAAGAATAGGAACGAAGGTAGAAGAATACGAGGAGGATAGAAGGAAGGAAAAGAAACGAAAAGAAAAGAAAAGATTTTTTTTTATCCATCTAGGGAAGTACCAAGGTCACCAAACCAACCAACCAACCAAGGACGAAAGAAATCAAGAAAGCGGAACCCCCAAAAGCGCAAGAAGTAGAATAGCATAGAATAGAATACGATAAAATATTATAAGATAAGATAAGATAGCAAGATACATTTCCCCAAGAACAAGAACAGTTAATATACCATCTCAACTAGGTAAACCATCCATCCATCCATCCATTCATCCATCCATTCATCCATATGTACTGACTGCTAGGAATAACCAACCAACCAACCAACCATCCATCCATCCCATCTGTGCCACCAGGAACTATTTTCTTCCATTTTATTCCATTCAATCCCCATTTGATGATGGTGGGACCCACATCCGCACGCACGCAAATATCAACGAAAAACAAAATATCAACAAAGGATCAACTAACCCAACCAACCAACCAAGCAAAACACCATGGTAACGCCCCCATTTCCTTTCCTTTCCTTTCCTTCCCAAGTGCAGCAAGGAATGTCAAGAGAACAGATGAGCCGAGTGTCGTGCCGTGTTGCTCTTAGAAAAAAAAAAGGAAAACACCCGCACGCCCGCTCGCTGATCGCCAAATAAACAACCAACATCGAATGAATCCAAACAAAAGAAAAAGGGGAGAAAAGTCAAGCGCCCCCCCCCCCTCCCCCCCCTAGCCGTGATGAAGCAAACAAACAAAGCCCGTCAATCGAACGAACCGTGCAAACGAGCCCCCCAATATGCAGTCAATCAGTCAGTCAGTCGTCCGTGTCCAACCCCCTTGGCAGGATAAATATTCTCCCCTCAAAAGTGTACACAGCGCATCGTGTATACACCAGCAGCAGCAGCCCCACCCGAGTCGGCTACGACGAAATCTACTACCCACGTAAGCCCATCACAACCCCTCAAAAACAACCAGTCAAACTCACCCGCCGCCTCCTCCCCCGACTGCCCCCCTCCGGCCTCTGCGCCAACACCTCCCTCAACATCGGATCATCCTTATCCTTATCCACATGATGCACCCTCACATGCCTATAACCCAAGCGTCAGCACCACACACACACACACACCCCTCCATCAATCTCGCAAATACACAACATACCTCTGCAAATTATCCGGCCGCGGATACTTGTGTTCGCGATCCGGGCAAAAAGGACACACGTACCCTGGCGACGCATGCACGAGGCCATGGCGAATCATTTCGTTTTTCCGCTTGAAGCCCTTGCCGCCTTCGCTGCGGGGGCAGCCCGCGACGGGGCAGTAGTGCGGGCGGCTTTGCGAGTGGACGTTTGCGTGGGAGCTGCGCCTGTTAGTCGTCATGTTATCCCATCCCGTAGACGTTTCAACATGCGCGTCTTTTTAGGGGAGACGCAGACTCACTTTAGTAGATACTGGGTTTGGAACGGCACGGCTGTGCAGCCTGGATGGTCGCATTTGAACCCCCCGGACGCATGAGGCGCCATGTGTTGGACGTTTGGGCCCACGGGCGGCGGGAGAGTCCGCGATGCTAGCGTCCCGTCGATGCTCAGACGCGGTTGCCGCATGTCTATGGGTGTCGCTTGGGCACCGGGACTGACGCCTTCTGCTGAGCTCTGGTAGCTGTCGTTTGTGGATGCGGAATGCAGCGTCGCCGAATAGGGGCCCGAATCGGACGCCTGGGAGGGTCTGCGTGTGCCGAAGAGCGTGAGGTGCTGTCCCGCTCGCAGGAAGGGGTCTCGAGTCTGGAACTCAGGCCCGCCGCCCGGGGAAGTAGCACTGAGGGGCACGTAGGCGCTGCTGGGGGAGAGAGATGTGATGGAGAGCTGGCGGCTTACCGAGGTTGGCGATTGTCCTGTTGAAGATATTGATTGCCGATGTGCAACTATATGCGCCCGGTTCGTCTCCTGCTCTTGTATTGCTGTGTCTGCTATATCACTGATATGCTGGAATCCCGGCAGTGGTTGATTCTGGCTGGGCGAGCTGGCCGCCCCATCTTGGGGAGGTGATTGGGGCGTCTGTAGTGCCGGGAGCTTTTGGCTAGGTGAGCCTCTTCGAGGTGGTATGGTTAGCTCGGACAGGTCAGGCGGCATCGGTGATGAGTCGGGCTTTGCATGTCCGTTTGCAGTCGACCCGTTCCGCTCGTCCATCACTGATATAGAGGCGCCAAACGGGGCCGGTTTGACGTTGGCATCTTTTAGCTGATTCCGAGCCCCATTCGCCGTGGTACCAGCATCCGCGGCTTGAGATACAGAACTATCCTTCCGGAATGATCTTGACTCTGGGTTATCAGGCTCAACAACCGAATCTCGATGCAATGGACGCGCAGACGGCTTGGCGAAAGTATGTTGCGGCGCTGGATTGACGGCATCAAGAGCTTTCTGGGCTACCGTGGACAGGTCACAAGATGCTTCTGCGGGTGGATCTGATTGCTTGGGAGTCTGCTCGGCTTCAGCAGTCGGGGGCCAGTCGTCCATGTCCTCGTCCTCTAGATCCGAGCCTGAATCCGAATTGAGTGCCCGCTCACCGACTTGGCGTGCTACATCGGGCTGGTTGGGATCCATGACGCGAATGAGCACAAAGTCCCCTTGGCACGGGCGCGTCTTTCTCCGATTAGACTTGTTGCGTCTTCTTGAGGAAGGAGAACTGACGTTCTGAGTGGTCGACGAAACAGGCACCTGGTGAGTGATGATGGGCGGCGGCGAGGGAGAGGGGGTAGCTCTGGGTCTGACAGCTTCAAGACCTGGCGATTTTGGCAAGGCGTCGTCGGAATCGTAGTTGGCTGACATTCGTCGCCTGACGCTGAGGCTATGGAGCGTAGCCTCGGTCAGAGAGAGCAGACAGGGTCAAGGTTGGAGGACGCACAATCAGCCCCCACACTGCCTTTGGCAGGAGCTGAGGGTTATTGGGCCAAGGCTGCAGACAGAGCCGCACGTGTCAATGGAACCAGGCTGGGAGCGTCTGGGGGGCGGTCAGCGCAGCCGCAGGCAGGCAGCTTGTGCAGCAACAATTTTACATGACATGGAGGACGTGAAACGGACTCTGGAAGGGCAGCACGCATGGAGACATGAAACATGAAACATGGGACCAGAGAAGGCAGAGGAATCGAACGAGAGCACCAGTAGTAGACGTAAACGGAGGCAGGCGACGTTCGGAGACAGACAGGGGCCGAAATAGGAAGTTGCATAGAATAAGCGCACTGCTCCCGGGCATGGGCGGCGAGCGGAAAAACAGGCGGCGAGATTGCAGCAAACGAGTGAATGGAACGGAACGGAATGGCCATGGCCATGGCGGCGGGCAGGAAAAGGCAGGCGATGCGGCTCTGCGCGGTGGAGACGTACCCGAGGTGCGACGACTCCCTCTCAGCCTCAGGCGGTGGAGAAGGGAGCGGCTGCCGATCGCGACCATGCGTCAACAACCAAGGCGCTGGCACGACGGGGGCGACGGAGGCATGGGGAGTGACGGTCGGGGGGGTCCTCGGCGAGGGTGCACACACGGTGAAGGCACGGGCACAGGTTGCTGGCGGGTGGGCGGTCGCAGTCGCAGTCGCAGTCGCAGTCGCAGTCGCAGTGGGGTGGGCGCGGCTCAGCTGGTGATGGTGAGGCGTAATCCCGAGGGCCGGCACGCTCGCGCTCGCGGGGCGGCGAGGGTGCAGACGGCGGCCGTGATGGGGACGGGGAGCGACGGGGAGAGACAGACGGTGTCGGTCGGGGTGGCAGTCTGCGAGGGCCAGCGGCACAGCGAGCCATCAGCAAGCAGCAAGGTCGCGGGCGAACCCTTGAAGGAGCTCAAGGCGCAGCGAGCGGTACGTCTCCAGCTGTCAGGCTCACGGGCTGGCTGCTGACGGACGAGACGGCACACGGTAAACGCGAACGCGGCTCCATCAGCCTCATTCGACGTCGCTACCCGCTAACTTTGTGCCCACCTGCTCCCCCCGCCGTGCCCCGGACAGGCCAGAGGTTACAAGCCTACGCACGGCACGCCCGCGGCACCCTGCTTTCTCCGCGTCGAGACCCTGGCCTGCGCCGGGGGAGGGGGAGGGAACATGGCTTGGTCTAGTCCTCGACTCCGCATACTATTGCCCGCACGCCCATCCCAAACGGTACACCCAGGTAGACCCCTCCTCCCCAACACCAGCGCCAGCAGCTAGGAAAAAAAAACCCCGCAGTGGACTTGTGGCCCAGTGAGACATGGCAAAATATATTAAACAGCCGCCCTCTTCCCTTCTGCTCCCAGCTACCTGTTCCCATGTACCCGCTTGCCGCAGCATCCCGCCGTCTGTGCTGTGCCGTGCTGTGCTGTCTTTCTGCTGGCATGCCCGTTTTCGCATGAGACAAGACGATGCAATGCAACTGCGTTCTCCCTGCCCACCACCCTCACCTTCGCCCCGCTGCTGGCCCATGCTGCCATCCGCCTTCGTCCCGCCTATCGTACAGATGCCTCTCTCGCTAGCAACACCATGACACCGCCCGCATTCGCCAGGCTGACCACCGTCTATGTCTACCCATCCATGCAATCCCGCCCCCCGTCCTAACACGGTCTGGCGCGCCCCAAAACACCCCCACCCCCGGTGCGGCTGACCAGAAACTGACAGCCGTCCCCTCGAGCAAACCCACGCCAAAAAGAAACCAATTGGCTGAAAAGGCAGAAACAAAATCTCAGACGGCATACCCGTCCAATCCCATTTTACCCCTCCGCCAACGCTTCCTCCGTGCATGCGCCCAATCAAGACTGCTGTGACTTACCACCGAAACCGGGAATTCCAGTAAACGTCTTGCCTGGCGGCAGTCTCGGCCGTCCAAAGTTCTCGTCCAGGTCGAGGATGACCTTGAGCGCGTTCCGGCTGCGCAGATACGGCAACGGCGCCTTCGCTTCGGCAAGCCCGACTCCGGGTTCGATATGGCCGCTGGGCTCGGCCCCGGCCTGCGAGCCTGGCATCGGGAGTGCTCTGTGTATGCGTCAGTGACATTCTTCTATGAAAAAGCTTCCATCACGCACCGCTGCAGCACCTCGTAACCAGCGAGCGTGAATCCGAACTGGGGAGACGATCGCATAATACGCGCTGGGCCGCCCTTGAAAAATGCCTTGAACCCCTCCTCTTTGTAGATGGTCTGCGCCGCGTGCCGAAGACCTGTGTAGACAGCCTCGCCCTTTCGCGCCTCGACTTGGAGTCTCGTCTTGATGACATCGCAAGGGGTTGTGAGGTATGCTGCAGGCATACCCGCGATGGCACCTGCCGTTAGCATTTGTAGTACGCCAAGCGACTTCTGCGGGCTCTCGCCGAAGAAGTCCCTCTTCAAGTGACTATAGGTAGGGAAGTAGATGGCCGAAAAGGGAACTATTGCTTGTTAGCATTCAACATGCTCACCACCTTCAAACAAGCTCACCATCGCGCAGAAGACACGCGCTAGCACCCTTGTACAGGCCCACAAGACCCAAGTTGCGGATAATCCACATCGCTGATCGTTTAGGGGCTCCGTCTGCCGACTTAGCGATTTCGCCCTGCACTTGTAATCTAATCTTGACAATCTCAAGAGGATTGGTGAAGACCTGCAGCAGTGCGGTTAGATTCTCTCCGTCCAAGCTCACGTCCCCAAAACAGGGTCGTATTTACCACTTGACATCCACCTGCAGCACCACCTGCTAAAAGCTCCCATCCCAGCCAGATGTTGCCTGTAGCCTTGTCTGTGAACTTTCCTCGCACCAAATCGTTCACCGTCAGCTTGATAGCCTTCTCAGGTGCCACGCCAACAAGCTGAGGAAGAACACCAGAGTACAGCCCTCGGAAACCCTCGTTTTTGATGACCTTCTTCGCGCAGTCGATCGAGTTCTTATACAAGACCTGGCCGACTGTCGAGCTCCTCTGGTTCTGCATCCGCGTCTTGACGAGATCGATAGGATAGACCATGAAAGCACCAAACGCTCCTGCCAGGGATCCGAGCGCGAAATGATGTACAGATTCCAGCACATCGTGGAGAATAGATTGCGTGGTAGCAAACGCTTTCTGGCCGACATCTGCGATATTGCTGGCACCGAGAGTATACGCCGTGTGCCAGGAAGGATCCAGCACACGCGCAAAGTCGCGCAGGCCTAGTCTCCCCGATGGCTCGTCCAAGCCGGCGAAGTGGAAGAGAATGTCCGCCTCCATAGGAGTATAAAGATTGAAGCGACTGATCCGCGAGGCCTCGTTGAGGAAGTCTGTACGGGTAATCTTGCCATCTGCACTCTTGGTCGTCGCGTTCCGGATAATGAGCTCGACCATGTCCATCTGCTGGATCATGTTCTGGAAGGCTCGGACGTTGGCGTACGAGATCTTGCTGCCGGTCGAAATGTTGCACAGGGTAGGGAGGTTCTCGAGGAGGTAGTCGGACAGCTTGTGGGCCGCCGTCTCCCGGATGATGCGCTGAAACTCTTCAGGCTCAATATATCCGTCCTTGTTCTTGTCAAAGTACACAAAGGCCTGGCGGACACGCTCTCCCTGCAGACCCCGAAGCATCTGCGCGAACTGGGGATAGGTCATAATGTGTCGCTTGTTCTTGGAGCCAATGTACAGCGTCGCCCACTCCGAGTTCCAGTTGAACGGCAGGCTGTCCTCCCCTTTGTGTACCTTCCACGTCTCGTAGAACTCCTCGAAGTCGATGTAGCCGGACCGGTCGCGGTCGAAGAAGCGGAAGATGACTTCATACTCAGCATCCGGCTTCGCGAGCAGGTTCTGGAATACCGCCCAATCCTGGAGCGTCACGCGGCCCTTCTCCTCGCGGTCGGCGACGTAGAAGAGGATGCCATACTGGTAGCGCTTGATCTTGTGCTAAGGAAACGCGCAATGTCAGCTCCCGTGCACTCGACACGTTTCAGAGGGGCATGTACGTAGTCTTCGCTTTCGGGCGCGACGGCCTCGATAAAGTTCTCCTGGTCCAGATAGGAATTGCCGTTCTCGTCCTTTTTGGCATGTCGCATGAAAGTCTGGCGCATGAGCATGGAGAGCTGCGGCTCGTCGGTGGTGCCCAGGAGCACCTCTCCCACCTGCTCCTTTACCGTCGCCATGGCGAAGGAGGCGTGTACACACGTGTAAAGATATCAATGGCGCTTCACGATGGGCGACGAGTCGAATTGAAGTAATGGAAGGGGGAAGGAAGGGAGAGAGTGTGAGGGAGTCGGCCAGCAACGAGCCGTGGAGGAGCTTGAGCAGTGCGGGTTTCGGCGCGAAGCTATGCCCAGACAAAATTTCATAGCCAGCTATCGATTAGCGTCACTCGGGGAAATCATGGAGGAAGGCACGGAGCAGGGGCGCAACACAACAGTGAGACATGTACGGTTTCTCGGGGTCCTGCATTCATTCATCAGAATGCGACTACGTATCTACAGCTGAGTGTGCCCAAGTAGGTACAATATCTCTCGCCAGTTTGTTCTTCTGGGGATGAGTCTGAGCATTACCAACACCGCACACCGCCAATCTCACTCATGGTGTGATCGCCAAAGCCTGCAGGGCCTCGTTCGCGTGGGGACCACGGGCTTAAACACACCGAAAGTCCCGTGACAGCCGCCGCCGCCCGTCACTGTGGTGAGGAATCAGGATCCGCGTTGAGGTATCCACCCGTGTTGAGAACCCGCGTTAACTATCTGTCTGTTCGTGTTGAGCGCCGCTGGCCATGAGGCTCTGCCGCCATTTCTGGTTCCTGGGTCCCCGTCATATAGTACCTACTATGTAGGTATACTCAATAAATTGTGAACACGACCCGAGCCGGAGACGCTTCTGCAGAGTAGCGGGGACCCATTGACGGCTCACCTCGCATCGGGTAACCCGGAAGTACGCCAGTAGAGTCGATGCGATGCGATACATGCACAATAATAGGTGGGAGAGCTAGGGAGATAGTGGGGGTTCATGAAAGTCTCGCGCTATCTATTAAATGTCGCAAGAATAGAATCATAACTTCTAGCACAGGCAAATTACAGGGCAAGCCACCTAGATGACTAGCCGTCCCGGGTCGCTTTCCAGCGCCATCTTGACGCGCTCCAGGAAAACGCGTCCTCTCCGCTCGTCGCCTTTCGGTACGCTCACGCTAAACATGTTCACACGGGCCGACGGCGTCTGGAAAGCATTCTTGACGGCCGATGGCTTGCTCGCAGGCGTCTTCTTTCCGCTTAGGAGCAAGTCTAGAACGTCGGGCTTCTTGGCGGGAATCCTGGACTTTGGAGTGCTAGAGCCAAACGCCTTTACTTGGGGCACAAAGTTGCCGCGAGCGTACTGCTTTCCAGCTACCTTGTCCAGGCCAAGAACTGCGTTGAAGAGCTCATCCGATGAAGGCTTCGATGTCTGGGAACGGGGCAACTCCTCGTTGGCGAGCTCTGCGGCGCGCGCGATGAAGGTTGAGAGAGGTAGGAATACTCCAATAGAATCGTGCACGCGCTTTTGAACTGCCGTAGCAGACGTGAGCGTGATGGGTAGAGAGACCTCAACATCCACCTCCTCGACGACCTTGGGTTCTTCTGCAACCGCTGCAGATGCCTCAGGAGCTGGTTTTTGTTTTGGAGCGGCGGCCTTGATGTTCGAAAGGTCCAGGTGTGACAGTTTCTCTAAACGTTTTGCTGCTTCGGAGGCAGCGGACCCGGAGATCTGCCCAAGATATGCCAGCACATCGCCCTTCAGTAGTCTGCCATTCGGACCAGTTGCGGGTATCTTGTCGGCCTCCTCCTTTGGTAGCCCATTCTGTATAAGCAGATGTTGTACCGACGGGTACAGGGGATAGGTCTGCTTGTAAGCTTTCCCAGCGACATTCTTGGGACTGCCCGAAGAAGCGGGCTTCGACTCAGGCGCAGAAGCCTCCTTCTTGGGAGCTGATGATGGTTCCGACTTGGGTTGTTCCTTGGGAGCCTCGGTGGAGGGCTTGTTGTCTTCCGCAGGTAATTCGAGAGCACTGATATCGTCACCCGGTTCAGCAGTAACCGCTATACGTGTGCCAACTTGAACGGCCTTGGACCCATCGCCTTGCTATTCTGCGTCAGCCCCAGTCTTGCGCCTCCAGTGCAATGAAGCATACCAGAATCTTTGCAAGCACGCCATCATCTTGCGCCTCCACGTCCATCTGGGCCTTGTCCGTCTCGATATCGAGTAGAACATCGCCTGCAACGAAAGAGTCGCCTAAGCTCGTCAGCCTCCGCTCTCCACGAGTGTCGTCACCCGCGGGTAGACTCGGTCTAGGTCCGGTCGTACCTTCTTTGATCTTCCAGGTCGCGATATTGCCTTCGGTCATGGTCGGTGAAAGGGCCGGCATGTTGAAGTTCTGGGCTGCGAGGCAGGCCTGTCCAGCGTGGAAAGCTGTATACAATTGTCAGTCCGATGTTAATTCCCCGAACTGCCAGCTCCTACCTCTACGGGTGCCATGACTTCGAAGCTGCCGGCCCGCAGCACGCGCCGACAACCTACATGCCACGGCAATGGAAGCCATGGAGCGCAATTGACGCGGATGGACGGTCGTGAACTGAGATGCGCAAGGTATCGGGTTGTTGAAGAAAGTCGAGCTTGCTGGGGGAACTACCCGCGCGGGGGCCCGAGCGCGCTCGCCGACCGAAATAGTGGCTTGACATTTTCGAGCTTGATGCGACGGCTGCATGTGTCACCGCATGATCCGTCAAAATCCGTCAAGTGAGTCTCTGCAGTGTCTAGATGGTGCTCACAACTGACGTTCCGTAGCATGGCTGCTTTATCTCGGGGAGTAAGCAGCTTCCTCCACCCGCACACCCTACGCCTGCCGTCTTCCCTCCGCACTACCCTACTTCACGCAAGACCCCAAGTCGCTCGAATACAGACCCCCAGCCGAGCATTCTCGTCGTCAACATGGCTGCGATACGCGTTAGCTGCCCGCTCTCCTTCTATGTCCGCCGCATCGTACATGAACTCTGATCCTGTCCTCCGAACCGTCATGCAGACGCGACAGCCGGTCCTGTTATACAAGGAGCCAGAGCGGCGCAAGTATCTGTTCAACGTTTATGGATGGGCGACTATAGCTGCCGGCATAGGCTGCTTTAGTTTCTGGTGGGTCCAGAATCTACCTCCGGGTCTGTCATTCTTTGTCGCCCCTACCTACATGGTCATTGGGGTGGCTTTCAGCATCATTGGCCTGGGGCTCTACCAGCGACCGGTCCGCCGAATCTCTACGTTGGAAGTGATACCAGCTTCGTTGGGCGGACGCATCCAGCTGCGGGTGCGGGGGAGAAAGGCACCGTGGAATCGAGAAGAGGTGATCGAAACTGATATCTGGGACGCGACTATCAACGAAAAGACAGCGCCGATAAGACAGGAGATTGTCGAAGCCGATCGAGCGCGGCATCAGAAAATCTCAGAGGGCTTGGGAGAAATGTCTATATTGCCTCGCATATGGGAAATCAGTGCCCGTTGGATCGAGCAAAAGTGGACATCCTTCTTTCTTCGGTTCAAGTTTGCCATTCTCCAATTTGGAATTGCATACGTTGAAGTGAAGGGGGTAAAATGGAAGATTGACTGCAACGGCTACTTGCGAGATGACGGCCTAGGTATGACCCCTCTCCGTGATGATTATAGATCTTATTGGTGTCTAACTTCCAGTACAGCTATCGATCGCATCATTGCCGAAGAATAGGAGAGGTCGTCGTCTTCTGAATGATTGCCCTCAGCTCCACTCCACCATGTGGCACAGTGTTGCCGTGTATTCCTGCATGACTGAGGAGCATCTGTATATTCTGATATATCCATGGTCTGTACACTAGTTTTTTGGAGCGGCATGTATGATATGGAGTCCCTGCGTTGGTTCATACGCTAGAGTTTCGGTGTTGTATATAGTGGACCTCACAGAGGGAGAATGCTCAAGGTTGAGGCCTAGGGTCCGGCTGTAAATATAAGATACCAAGAGAGCAAAGACAGCAAACCAAACATGTAGAACTGCTGGATTGATACTATACGTATTCTTCGAGGGCTCACCATTGTGATGTGCGCACACTGTACATGCCCTAGTGGCCTAAGATGGGCGGCTCGCCTGCAACACCAACGGCGCTTAGTCATGGCCTATCCAAACTTTGGATCGCGCCAGGGATCAACGGAGCACAGCACCTGCGCAAGCACGGAATCTAGACTTTGGGCGTTTCCACGAATACAGATGCTATCGATGAATTATGATATCATGTTCGATGTTAGTAGGTATGCGATGCGCTGGCCACGGTGAAGCCGCATAAGCTGTGCAATCTATACAAATGCCGGACTACAAGTGATTGATCAAGAACGAGCAATTTCGACGACAAAAGGCGACATGGCCCAGAGCGACCCCTACGACAAGAGCTGGAGCGTGAAATGCGGCCTGCGCCCTGGGGTTGGCACGTGCACCACGTGCTTCCCCACAGATCGTTGACAGCGATGGCACTTGGGACAAGCTTTTGAGCCGCATTTGTACCTGCAGTCGATCGCCGGCAGCATGGTTCTGATGGCTGCGTTTTGCGTCTTCGAATTGCCCGTCAGGGGCCCTCGGGAGACTCCCGAAAAGTCGCCGGTTCTGATCTTTCCAATTAGGAACATCGATTCCAGATACGAACGGGGCTTTTCGAGCGGGAAACGGTGGAAGAATAGCGCTTGTTGTCGTCGGTGGTGAAAGTGTGTTTCCGCGGTTCCAAAATGTGGTCGGTGGGCTAGCCAACTTTGCGGTCCAAGCGCTGGAGCGAACTGCGGCCACTCCCCAGCACACCGCGAAACACTCACCCATCGTCCGCTCCCCCACTTTACATCGCAGCCGACTTACTGCGCATTTCAGCTCGTCTGCAGATTCCAGCTGCCCCGCTCGCTTCGTGCTGCAGCCGTCCTCTGCGCACCCGACTCCTACCTGTGGTGTAGCGCGTCATCCGCCATCGTCGCATCAACAGCAGCAGCACCCCGAGCAACCGCACGCTGCCAACGCCCCATTTCTGATCGCGGTCGTGAACGCAAACGGAATACGTTCCGCTGCAGATGCTCCCTTTATTCGGAGCTCAAATCAGTGCGCCGTAGCCCTTCACCGCAGCTCTTCGCGGCCCAAGCCGCCCGACGGCCGCTGAAGGCCGACATTTCTGCACGCCGCTTCGCCCGCAGCAATCCTCATGTCGAATCGCACCAAGAGGAAGCTTGAGAACTTCGACCCCAACGCGTCCGACCCCGAAGACCTCGACTGGGACGCTGTCGACCGCCCGTCGCCTCAGAGGCGTCGCAAGCGACACACGCCGGGCGCCACGAAGAAGAAGGGCGCCAAACGCCAGCGCCGCGCCTACGACGACTCCGACGTGGACGAAGACGACGACGAGATCGTGTCCGACGACTCCTTCACCGAGCGCTCGGCTTCGGAAGAACCCGAGATCAACCCAAACACCGGCCGTAGCGTGCGTCGCGCGACCAAGAAACAGATCAAGTACGAGGAGAGCGACGACGACGAGATCCAGGACACGCCTTCTGCCGACGAACTCGCCAGCCCTGCCCCGCGCCGCCGCAACAGGGCCCAGCAGAGCGTCGAGAAGCCCGAGAAGCCCTCGCTCATCGTAAAGCTCAAAGTACCCAGCATCATGAATCCTCCGACCGGAAGGAACTTGCGCACCCGCCAGGGCAGTAAGTCTGTCGCTGGCACACGCGGCAAGACGCCCGACGTACAGGGCACGCGTAGGAGCAGCCGCCTGTCTCACGACGTGGAAGAACCCATCATCGAACTCTCCGACTCGGGTAAACACGCTAAAATCGTCCGCCAGGGGACGCGCAGCCCTGAGCCCGTCGCCCCAAGAGCCACCAGAGGCACCAAGGCTCCCAGGACCAGTGCCATCATGGAGGCGTCTCAGGAAGACTCCATGCGTCGTGACGATAGTGTTGGGCCGCTCGACGCCCTGCTTGCTGAGCCTACCGACACCCAAGTGCAGGCGAGTCACGAAGGCTCTCCCAAACACGACGCGCAGGTTGCCAAGGACGACGATGACGAGGAAGAGATGCATGCCGTGATCCAAGAATCGCAACCCGATGCTGACGAAGACTCAGAAGAGGAGGAGGGACCTGTCGCGCGCAGTGGTGGTAGAAGCCTCAGGGTGAGTATCTGTTGTTCCATAAATGGTCTGAAGCTGACGCTGTCTAGTCTGCGAAACGGAAGCGAGGCGTCGACGAAAGCAGCGACTTCGAGCCAGCTGGAGACGACGAGAAAGAAGAGATGTCCGAAGCAGACGATGTCAAGGGCCGCCAGTCTACCTCAGAAGATAGCGGTTCAGGCTCGGGTCGAAGATCTGCGCGCATTCGAGCAAAGACGCGAACCAGGAGCCGTCGACACTCCAACTCATCCGATGCAGACTCTGCACTCGACGCCGATGAGCTGGCTGAGGAAGCCCAGGAGTTGCAACCGAGTAGGCGACGACGTCTTAACAGGCGCGTTCCCGACAGCGACCTCGCCTACGACGCAGGACCCAAGCGACGCGCCCGTAACACGGTCGACTATCGCCTGGTCCGCCCAGAGCTCAATGCTGTCTTTGATGACGACGAGGCCGGCGCTGCGGCAGCTGAGAAGTCACGCTCCAGAGGTGGGCGGTCGACATATCGCAGTCTTTTCAGCAACCAGGGTCCATTTGGCGGTGGTCTGGAAGCTGGTGCGACGGCCGGCGCGGACTCGGACAGCAGCGATGACGAGGTGCAGAAAATGCCCAAGTCTTATGGCGGCACCGTTGGCATGACACCGACAACCGCAACCGCACCCGGCTTTGGTTTCCCTCAGACACACAATGCCGATCCCCAACAGGCAACAGGGGCTGGTGGAGGTCCCGCCAATCTGGGCAAGGTCAAGGACAAGAAGGCTCTTGCAGATGCTGACCCGCTGGGTGTTGACACGAACGTCACCTTTGACGGCGTTGGCGGTTTGGATAACCACATCAACCAGCTCAAAGAAATGGTCATGCTCCCACTTCTCTATCCCGAGATCTTCCAGCAATTCAAGACCACCCCTCCGCGAGGTGTCTTGTTTCACGGTCCGCCGGGAACTGGTAAAACACTGCTCGCTCGTGCTCTTGCCTCGAGTGTCAGCCAGCAGGGCCAGAAGGTTACCTTTTATATGCGTAAAGGTGCCGATGCACTCAGCAAATGGGTTGGCGAAGCCGAGCGACAACTCCGTCTATTGTTCGAGGAAGCCCGTAAGAACCAACCCAGCATCATCTTCTTTGATGAAATCGACGGTCTGGCGCCAGTGCGTTCAAGCAAACAAGAACAGATCCACGCCTCCATTGTGGCGACGCTTCTGGCCCTCATGGATGGTATGGATGGACGTGGTCAAGTCATTGTTATTGGCGCAACCAACAGGCCCGACTCGGTCGACCCTGCCTTGCGGCGACCGGGACGATTCGATCGTGAATTTTACTTCCCCCTGCCCGACGCGGCGGGACGAAAATCCATCCTCAATATCCACACGAAGAACTGGGATCCGCCCTTGAAGCCTGCCATGATGGACCAGCTTGCCGACTTGACGAAGGGCTATGGCGGTGCCGATCTCCGTGCGCTGTGTACCGAAGCTTCTTTGAACGCGGTTCAGGGAACTTTTCCCCAGATCTACTCCTCCGAACGGAAACTTCTCATTGATCCGAAACAGATCAAGGTTCTCGCTAAGGATTTCATGATTTCAATCAACAAAATCGTGCCATCTTCTCAACGCACAGTCACATCAAGTGCGGCGCCGCTCGCAAAGGGTATCGAGCCGTTGCTGCGCAAACCACTCGTTGAAGTCATTCAGATGATCGACAAGCTCATTCCACGAAGGAAGAGGCTTACTGCACTGGAGGAGGCGCAGTACGATGACAGAGACGACGAGAAGGGCTTTGAGCGCGAAACGACCATGAGGAATTTCGAGAGCAGCAGGATCTTCCGTCCGCGCCTACTTATCAAGGGCTTGCAGGGCATGGGCCAGCAATACCTTGGTGCGGCGTTGCTGAGTAAGATCGAGGGCCTTCATGTGCAATCCTTCGATCTAACCGACCATCCTCGAAGATCCGACGCGGACCCAGAGGCCGCTGTCACCAGCTCTTCACCGAAGTACGGCGGCACAAGCCTAGTGTCATCTACATCCCGGCTGTCGACGTGTGGTATCAAACGCTCCCAGGTCTGCGATCAAGACCTTCAAGCTTTTACTACGTAGCATCACGCCCAACGAACCCCATCCTGCTTCTTGGCATAATGAGCACAGAACGAGGATGACCGTCCGATCCACAGATGATGATGGACCTCTTTTCCTTCTCGAAGAACAACCAGTACGTACTTCATAGGCCAGACCAAGAAGCACGGCGGGAGTTTTTCAATGACATCAGTCATTACATTCGCATGTCGCCGGCAGACTTCCCGGATCCAGACAACCGAAAGAAACGCGTTCTTCCAGTATTAGAACCTGCGCCCATCGTTGCTCCAGTTGTCGATCCTCGCGAACTCGCAGCTCGAGAGAAGCTGCAGAGGAAACAGGATCGAATGACGCTCAATAGACTCAAGATTACCATTCAACCTATCATGGACCAGCTGAAGAAGACCTATCGAAAGTTCTTCAAGCCCGTTCTGGAGGAGCAGTGGTATGCTTACCTCCTCGAAGAGAATGATCCGGGTCACATATCCACCGACGTTCCGCCTTAACAGCAACAGGAGCACGTGGATAGCCGCCCTTGGGCGCGGGCCAAGGACGCTAAAGGGGTTGATGTTCTGCTGCACGTTACAAGCGGAAACAAATACTACAATCTTGATCTCATCAACATCGAGAAGCGACTCTCCAATGGTTTACTACAAACGTCCAAAGGACTTTCTTTTCGACATTAAGACCTTGGCAAAGGATGCCAATTTGTTCGGGGACAAGAGAGGCTTCTGAAGGCCAACGAAATGTTGGCGAACGTGGAGGTTGACATCCACAATATCGAGACTATTGCGCCAGGCATAGTGGCTGAGTGTGATGCTGTCTACCAGCGAGAGATCGAGCGAGAGAAGGCAGCGCTAGAGAAGCGCGAAAAAGCAGCTGGCCGCTGGAAACGAGGCAGCCGCCATACCGGCCGTACCACCACAACAGTCTGGGCACCACCGAGACATCCGGTCCCATTGTGCTTGGGGAGCCGGTGCCTGCATCCACAGCAATGCCTCCCGTCACACCCTTGCGACCGGTTCCACCTACTGGACCTCTCACGAACGGCACAAGCGTCGATGAATCAAACAAAACTTCTCTTCACAACGGTCTACCGTGCCTTCGCGGCCAGACGAGGATACCCATATGACAGATAGCCAGGATCGATGCTCATACGTACCACGGCTGCAACGCCTAGCCGGGCCGCGACCCAGACCCAGAAATCCCAGATAGCCGGCCGCACCTTCATGCCGCCCAACTCGAATCCACACGACTATCACAACAGTGCATCGACGACCACGTCCGGGAAGAAGACATCGGATCGATCCTCGCGCCCCGCTTCAACACGCAGAGCACGAACGGCCCCCTCGGCATGGATTTCTCCGAGTTGATCCCTCCGCCGGGCAGCTCGCAGATCCCGGACACGCAAGGTTTGTCAAGTTCGTATACGTTCCGTCTGCGGCCCCATCATCCCTGCTTCAACGCTAACGTGTCGTCCTTGCCAGAATTCCCAGACTACCACAACAGCAGCAGCCAGCTGCCGTCGCAAGCATCGCAGAGCTCGCAGCAGCAGTCTCGCCACCACCACAACAACAATAACAAGGACATGCCTGCGCCGGCGCCGCCGCGGCAGCCGCCGGGTGTCAATATTTTAAACGATAGCGATGAAGAGCGGCATCCTGCGCTTCTGCTGGACGAGAAGCATCTCGCGAGTCTGCATGATTTGCTGGTTACCAAGTCGTCCGGGTGTTCGTTGGAGCAGTTGGAGCAGATCAATGCGGTGCTTATGGAGACGATATGGCATCATCGCGCCGAGTGGAATCGCAATAAGGTGTTGCATCAGGTCGGGGATGCGTTTAATACTGTTATTGTGGATATTGAGGAGATGCAGAGGATTTTGCGGGCGTCGCAGGAGGAGGGGAGGAGGGCGGGTTGGGGCCGACGCAGCGGGAGGTGTATGCGACGGCGGGGTCGAGGGGGGCGAGGTTTGGGCTGGGGGGGACGGGGTATGCGTAGGGTTGGGGGGGGGGGGAAAGGGGAAAGGGGATGTGGGAGGGGTGGGTGTATATTCTGGTGTTTTGTTTTCTTGGGATTGGTTGAGGGGTTAGAGGATTGGTTTGAGCTATCTCACTTTGCTTGCTTGCTTGCTTGCTTGCTTTGCCAAAGATGGAAAAGATAGGCACGCATGCATGTCTCTTGTAACTTTTAAGAGCTGGGGTGATGGATGGATGGACGGATGGATGGGTGGGTGGATGGATGGCGCTACTGTCTGGACTCTGGGCTTGTGTAGTTTATTTGCATTGTTGCGCTGCGTTGTATTGCATTGCATTGCGGTGTGGTGTGGTGCAGTCGGTTAGGTGCGGTCGGTTAGGTGTAGGGTGTAGTGTATGTAGTAGGAATATGGATGTGGCTATGGATATAGATATGCATGTGATTTTCGTTCGAGGGTCATCTATTGCGTCCCCCAGCTCCAGCTCCAACTTCTAGGCCAGCGCTAGTCTAGCTATTGCTCGCGAGCGAGCGAGCGGGGAATTGGAATGTTTCATACGCGCTCTCCTCACTCGCTCGCGTAGGAAGTACGTACGACGGGGCTATAGTTACCATTCTTTTTCCCTTTTTCTTTTTCTTTTTCTGTTTTTTTGCCGCGCGCCACAGGGACGCGAGGGTGTGACGCACTCCGTACATTCATTGTATAAGGTGTCTTGTATTGTATTGTATTGTATTCTTCTCACGCTACGGTGCTCTCAATCTAGGTGCCAGGTTTCTGTTCGTGTAGTACGTTACGGATGTATTCATCACGCACGAACGAACGAACGAGTAGCGCCGAGGAAGGAGATAAAGCGGAGGTGGGATGAGATGAGATGGGGGAAATGGGGCATTCGTCATGTGATGTAGTGGTGTGTGTGGGGATATACTTTGTGGAATAGATGTATGGTTTGGGGTGGCGGGGAGTGGGGTGGTTGCTGTGGGTGGGAGGGGTGGAAGGGGGAAGGATCGGGGGTTGCTGGGGGGAGGGGGGAGGAATGAGAGGAGAGTGGAGAGGAGGGGTGGTGTATAGTGTACGGGGTTTGGGTAGGTAGATGTTAGCGAGTTGTGATGGTATAGACATGGGCAGAGACTGGGTCGGGGGTGGGAGGTTGGGGTGTGTATAAAGATAGGATGGGCTAGGCTTTGGGCGAGGGGGCGAGGAGGTGGACTAGGAAGTAGATAGGGAGGTGCGTAAGTAAGGTGTCTAAATATCATAATAAAGTTGTAGTGTAGTTTTCCGTGGGTAGGGGAGGTGTACTAGGCGGGGGCTTGCGATGCTGGCGTGGGAAAGGTGTGCAGTCGTGTCTTTTTAGGGGATTGCTGGATGGTGGCTAGGATTGGATCGTTTGACTGGTACGGACTGCTACCTGGCTACGCTAATTACTATACATTTTGCTAGTGGATACAAGCAGAATTTGAGCAGATGCGGTAGCAGGCCTTCCGCAAGTTCTCTCACTGATCGCACGAAATACCTTTTTACGCGCAGTAGGATTGAAGCTCTCAAGTCCGCACGGTAGGCTAAGTAGCAAGCGACTGACTTGTCGGCATACCCGAGCTGAACGGCACTCTGTTACTGGTTCGGGAAGGCCAGCGTGGTCGGCGAGGCGTAGTCGCCAAGTTCTGCAGCTCTACATACGATGAACGCTACGATATATTTTAGGCGCCGAAGGATTTGCTTCGGAAGGATTGCCGCCCGGCATCCAATCTGCTCCTTCTACTCCGCGGAATCTTGTCGGTTTTTTCGGCCGTTCCCTTAGAGGTGCCCACGGCAGTTCTAGCCTTGGCCACTATCAGATGCTTTGGATACCAGCTTTTTCCTGGTGGTTATATATGCTGGGAATGAGGCTTGTGATCAGCACTACAATGCTAGTAAAACAAAGTTCTGATCGCGTGGGGCAGGTCAATTTGTATGGTCGGGGTTGGCCAAGACTTTATGCTTTGACATGGTTTACAGTGACACATTACACAGTGACGGATTTGACAGTATCTACCGAATATGTATGTGGTCGTTTTGAGTACCGCACCCAGCAAGCACGCGTGGCTTTTCAGAACGTTGAGGCTTGCCGTTCTCAGGAGAAGCCTCTCGATGACAGGCGCCATTGCACTTGGGCGGAGTGAGGAATACGAGGTGACTTGCGCCAGGAACGTGGCAGGCAGGGAGTGCGCTTGTAAGTTGTAAGGCTGCGACGGAGAAAAATGAAGCGGGGTTCGTTTGATCGTGGCAGATAGAGCACGCGGCTCGGTTTCGGATCGAGGAGAAGTGGGTTCGAAAGATTGGGTCATTCACAAAACAGTGATCGTCTGTCTTTCTGTCCCTGGCGTACTCGGCCCCTTGCGGTCTTCGATTTTCGGGCGAGACTATATGGCACGCATTCCTAACTATATATAGTTAGATCTTAAAAATACCCTACTTGGCAGAATTTATATATAAAATAATATTATTATTATTTAGCTATTTTATTTACTAAAAATACTTACTAATTATATACTAGTAGTCAGGGGGCTCTGCTTTTTTTGTCATGTTATTTGAGATGAAAGCCTTTGTCGTTCTACTCCTAGGTAGTTAATTTAATAACACACACATAATTATATAGTATTACTACTACTACTACTAATAATAGATAGTGTTTAAAATATATGCGTAGATTATATTAAGAACTATATAGTATTAACTAACCCCTTTTTATTAACACTTAGGCTAGTAAATAGGTTCGGGGTACTCAGGTTAGGTTGGGGTCGCATGGACCATAGGTATAGGTTAGGTTAAGTCGCACAGACCTTAGGTTAGGTTAGATTAATTACGTACGACCCTAAACCTAATCTAATTATATAAAATCCTAGCTTAATTTAATATAGTTGAATATTATTTAAAATATATTTTTAATTAATTATAACAGCTATTTATTATAGACTAAATAGGCACCCTAGAGTTAGATTAGGGTAGAGTCTTATATAATCTAGAATTAACGTATTTGGCAAGTAAGTAGATTAGGTAAGTAAGTAAATTAGCCCTATTGCGCGTTGCGTACGCGTACCTTCTAATAGCAATAATGAAATATAAATTCTTTTTAATAAGTAATACTTTAAGAAAAGCTCTCTTTAGCTATTTAAGTATATAATTTAAGTTAAATTTAATTTTTATAAGTAGTATTTTACTTATATAATATTTCTTATACTACCTTATATAAACGCGCCTATAGTGTCTTTTTATAATATAATACTTAGCTAGAATCTTATAAACTAACTCTTACTAAGAAGAAAGTTCTACTTTAATATATAAGAATTCCCTCTCTAAATTAGTACTATATAAGAAATTATAAATATTATTCTTTTTACTTAAGGTAACCTAAAGCCTATAGTTATTAGCTAGAAGTAAATTAAAAACTATATTAATAGCTATAAAATACTTTATATAATATATAATTATAAGTATAACTATTAGTACGCACTTTATATAAATCATATTATTATTTAAAAGTAGTTTAATTTTGTACAAAATATAAAACTAAAGTATAGGATACTTAATAAAAACACCTATAATTTTAACAAAACTAACTTTTAGATAGGTATTATATTAATTTTAAAAGTTATTATAAGAGTAGAAAGAAAAAGCTATATAAAGATTATTTAACCTAGTAATTATAAATAGGTTACTATTATATATAGTATTAATACTTAAGGTTAAGTACTTTTACCTTTAGTTATTTTTACTACAAAACTCTATTAAGTAATTTAGTACACTAATAGTAACCTACTATATAATTAGGCAATTACTATAAATAATAATAGTTAAATAGATAATAAAATTAGGTATAAATAGATTTTGTACTTTAATAAGTATATAAAAGCTTATATAAAAGATATAAAATATTTTTTTAATAAAGAGATATAGTAGTTACTATTTAGGCTAGTTTAAAAAGTTTTATATATAAAACTTTATTATTACACTTTATTTACCTTTCTACTTATCTTATCTACTATAACTATTTAATATAAACTACTTTAGCCCTTTTAAAAGCGCGTATAGCAAAGTAATAAAAGGAAAGATAACGCTTAGTATAAACTATATTATAAAAAATAAGTTTCTAAAGACCTACTATATAGCCTATATAGCAGCTATAATATTAAAAAATATTTAAAGTAGTTTCTAGGTAATAGGGCTTATTTTATATAATCCTAAATATTTTTTAAGGCTTAAATCCTATTATATAAATACCTAGTCCTTAGCTTATAAAAGGCTTAAAGTAGAAGTTAAAAATACCTTAAATACTATTTAAAATTAAGTACTAGGCAAGCTATATTAAAAAGTAATATAGGCTTTTATATAAATATATCCTATTTACTAATAGATTATATATTTAGGTAGTTACTAAAGGGCTTTAAAAAGGTAGTATATAAAAAGGTAATTTTTAAAATTAAAATTAAAACGCTTTAAGCTAAAAATACTTATTAAAAATAAAATTAATTATAGCGCTATAGGACTATTATATAAGAAAGTATTTTATTTATTTAGGATAGCTAGAATATTATATAGAGCTATAGGTTAGTAGAGTAAATCTATATTAAAGGTATACTACCTAAGTTTTATATACCTTATATATAATTATAAAAGTATATACTACCTAAGTATAGTATATACTTTTTAACTAAGTATAATACCTATATATACTTTAGGTATTAAATAAATAGATAAATACTATTATAGCTTTTATTATATATATTTTAGGTAGTAAAAGTAAGTATTGTACGCGACGCGTAATAGGGCTAATTCGCTTACTTACCTAATCTACTTGCTTGCCAAATACGTTAGATTAGGGTAGAGTCTTATATAATCTAGGTAGGGTTGGATAGAGTTAGATTACATAACTAACCCTACCCAACCCTACCTAGATTACGTAAGACCCTACCCTAACCTAATCTATACCTATTTTCTAGCCTATTAATACTACTTTAAAACGCTTTTCTGTGTTAATAATAGTAGGAGGGATAACTACTATTATTATAATATTTTTATTAGAAATCCCTTAGTCGCAAAAAAAAAAAACCATAGTATTAACGCTAAATAGTAATAATACTAAAAGATAGCACACGCATCTAGTAAATAATTAAAAAATAAGTTTTAAATATATATTATATATATAAATTTAGGTAAGTTAGCTATTCTTTAAGTCTTAGCTATATATAGTTAGGGATTGTGTATACAACAGCAGGAGGGATAACTGCTATTATTGTTATCTTTTTATTAGAAACCCATTAGTCGCAAAAAAACAAACAAACCATAGTTAGGGATACATGCCGCGCAGCAGATTAATGCGTGCTATGCAGTCTCGCCCCGATTTTCAGCAGTTTTCGAAGAAAAACTGAGTATCTGCTGCAAGGGGCCGAGTACACGTTACAAAACATCCTGCGCGTTCGGTTTGGTCGCCGATCTTTATGATACCAGCAGGTGCGCAGTGCGCATGTTGCCTGGGATTGTTGGACTTTGGTATAGGTAGCGTCTCCCCACGAGTGGCTAGTGGGTCCCGCAGGTACATACATAGACACGTGGGAGTAACCCCTGTAGATATTCTAGCCTTTATTAGTATAAACCAATAGGCTGTGATTGGCTAGGGGAGCTAATCTGCCAATCACAGTCTCGAAAAATACAGTTAGCTCTAGCAGGGGTTACTCCCGACGTGCCTATGTACTAGTATGTAGTATGTAGTATGTACTGTACCATACGGGTACCATGCCCGCGATTCCGGTCGATGGGATGCTGACATTCCGGATTGCCCGACCACAAGGGTACAGGAACAGTACATAGTATGTATGCTGATGTTGCGCATACGAACGGACTTTGGAAAGCCCAATATCTGACCGCGAAATACGACAGAATCGCTGGGACCAGGCCGAGTTATTGTGGCTGCCATCTTGGTACAGTCAGCCAGGAAGTACGGCGGGCCTCTAGCTCCAATCCTTTGCAGGGGCTATCACATTTATAAAAGGCCACGAATTGCCTTTGCGACCCATGCGCGCTAGAAACCGGCACTTCCTGGTTGGCTGTACGGTAAGCTGAACCGCACATTCAGGCGTCTCAAAGCACAGACACGCATCTCACGGGGCCACAAGTTCGCCCCATGAAAGATGCACGCTGGAGTCTAGAGGATGGTGGCTCTGGTAAGGAGAACCCCCATGTACACTAGCGCCGATCGGTTTCAGCTGTAAGCAGACGTCAACGACCACAACATTTGAACTCTTCCCTTACACTGTGCCTACACCACTCTTCAGAGCAAGAACCGCCAAATGTCTGCTTAGCATCCGAGCGGACTTCGCCAGAGCCGTGAACTAGGTAACTGTGGAGACCCGCGTAAACGCTTGAAGGTCGCTGGCCAAGAATGCCGAGCGTCTCATCTGAAGGGCCCAGAAACGCCACACAGTGCGAATACGAGGTGCGCCCTAGATGTGCCCGAATGCAGTTCGGCCCTGCCATGGTCCTGCCTGTGATTCGATTGCATCGAACGGTGAGTCGTGCGACAATTAGTAGGTCTTCGTTGCGCTTGCTATTCCAGTGTGATCGCGCAAGCCGGGCCGTTACTTGGCCCTAATAGCAAGATGCTACGCACGGCCCCCCGCGCCCAACGATAATGATCAGCTCAATGATAATATATATAATTGTAAAGAAGTATTATTATTAAGAAATTAGAAAGTTTTTATATAGTATATATTATCGTTGAGCTAATCATTATTATTGAGGGCGGGGCCTGGCCTTCGGCCGGGCATATTGTCGAATATCTTGTTATTAGGCCCGAGTGACTTTTTCTTCTAACTGCCTTCGAGTGGCTTCTAGCTTTAAACGGGAAGCGCCACTTTTACTACTACGCTGTGGAGTGCAGGATGACACGAGGCTACCCCCCTAGTCCGCGCTTTGTCCGCAGTTTCTCCGTTCACCGTTCGCTATGCGACGGAACTGCATGGTCCATTCAGAGGGCTCTGTAGCCTCGACTAGGTCCAGCATCATGATCTGCCAGGATAAATTGCGCAAGTGGGCCGTTCGTTGCTTGAGCGTTTACCCTAGTCTTTTCTGGTGCAAGGAAGTATCGAAGTCATATCAGCCCAGCCAAGTACATGTGCCTCTTCCTTCGGGGTATGTAGTACTTCTTCGTCGCCTTCCCAGCGGTTGCCGAGCGATCAGAGGATCTCCAGCGATTTCTTGCACTCCGGCCCTTGCCAAAAGGTCTTGACACGATAACGTACCGCCATTCACTCTTATTACACCTACCTTACCCATTCAGATACGACTGGTCGACATGTTGCTGGATCTCGTCTCGTAACGCTCCACTAGTGTACCTTTTGTGCGAAAAGTAGACGCTGCGTCAGTGGCTGGACCTGCTGCGATGATCAACCTGAGGCCTTTGGACGCTGACTCGTCAACCCTACCACAAATTCCAGATCATCTCTACCCATGGCTTCGCGCTGTGGTCGTTCTCAGCTTCCTGTCCTTCATTTCCTCCATCACGCTCCTTACACTCCTGCTATACCGGTTAATCCAATGGCACAGGAAAGCCAAGCGGACGAATCAATTCGTCATCCTCATATTCAATCTTCTTATAGCGGACACACAACAGTCGCTAGCCTTTTTGCTGAACATAGAATGGCTACGCGTAGGCGCAGTCGTCGTCGGAACCCCGATATGCGTAAGTCATCCTAAATTGTGACACCAATCTTGAACACAAGCTCAGGATACACAGTATACGCAGGGGTGGCTAGTGTCGACCGGTGATCTAGCAAGCGGTGTATGGTGTTTCGCCATTGGCTTGCATACGTTTGCTTCGGTCATTTTCGATTTCAGGGTGGGCAAAAGATGTTTCTACCTTTGTATCACTGGGCTGTGGACCTTCATATACGGAATCTCGCTCATCGGCGTCGGTATGTATGGCGCAGAGCTGTATGTACGATCAGGTATTTGGGTGAGTAACTAACATACCAACTGAAAATATCCCTTGCTAACGATAACGTAGTGCTGGATACATCACGACCTGCAGGACCTCCGTCTCTGGCTCCACTACTTGTGGATTTTCATCTTCGAGTTCGGAAACGTTTTCATCTACGTTTTCATCTACGGGATTCTTCTCACCCGCATACGAGCCGACAACTATTACACGGAAGCGGAGGCGAAACGCGTCAAGGCCGTCGCGAACCTGATGGTCATCTACCCGATCGTCTACGTCATCTGCACCATTCCCCTCGCCTCGGCGCGTATGTCTGCCATGGGCGGTCACCCGCCGTCGTATACCCGCCTTTGTCTGGCTGCCGCCATGATCACGTCGAACGGCTGGCTCGACGTCCTCCTCTATACGCTCACACGTCGCATCATGGTTTTCTCGGATGAACCGCCGCCAGACGACAACGGCATCGACACCTTCGCCGCCTTCTGGAGCGACCAACCCAAGCGATTCGGCCCCACCTGGACAGTGGAAGCCGGAAGCACAGACCAACCCACCCGAAGTCGCAGAGGCTTCGGATCCCTTTCTCTGCACAACGGCAGTAGCGTGGAAGACCTAGTCGACACGCGGGGTAAAGACATCAAGATGGTCAAAACCACGCACGTCGTCAGCGAGCCCGCGCAACCGGAAGACTTTGAAGAGCTGGAGTCCATGAACAGGCATCGGCGGCCGAGGTCGCCCATTGGCCGGTGGAGCGAGGATAGCGGCACGCCGTCCAAGGATTTGGATCTTGCGCACTTGCCGAGTGTGCTTAGGGGTGTGCCTTGATTTTTTTAGCTTTTGATTTTAGCGTTTGGCAACGTACGATGGTATGTATGCATTGATTGGCGAATGGCATATGGGCGTTTATGATTCTGCTTTTAGTGTGGGCGGGACGGATTGTTGCGATTGCATGCGGTGGGTTCAATAGTGGGGGAAGTGAGGGCCGTGTCAGGGAAGCAGCGTGCCATTTTGGCCTCATGTCGGGTTCTTGCAGGGATCCATGCCAGAGAGGCTGGAAAGATCTCGCTCTAAGCACGCAGCTTCGCGGAGTCGAACTTCGCGCATTGGACTTGCTACTCTCGAGTTCAGGAATTCTGAGCACAGAATCGTAGTATTCTCAATGTAAGATTTCGTCTCAGTGACAGGGAGCACGCTCTACTGTAACGCCGCCAAATTAGAATCCTAACATTGAGCATCCACTCACTCTTCTTGCTATCTCTTGTGTTGACTTGGTTGTACCCGATCACACATTGTGCTGTGGACGGGCGGATCCGACTTTGGCTCACGATAATGCTAGGGACACCAACTTAGTTTATATGAACATGTGCGTGTTTTGCTTTGGCTATTCTCACTAAGAGGGACATCAGCCAGCCATAGTAAGCGTGTACGCTTAGTCATCAGTCACGTGAGTTATCACATGATATCAGTTGGGTGCACCGGCACATGTCAGTAACCACTCCATACTCATTTATATGAACATAAGCTGATGTTTCACAGCATTTTTTACACTATAAGATATGCCTCTGCAGTAACTCTTACCCATTAAATAACATGTGAACTATGAGACTGTTTTACATCTTTTGTTGAGGTTTAATTTAAATATTAATAAATGTTAATTCGTGTATACAATAACGAAAAAATAAGTTTGAAGGTATAGAGTGGGACTATTTGTCACTCTCCTGATTAGTACGTGGAGGTCTTTATGCGCGCCTCGTTCAATACTTTAATAGCTGGCGAGATACAGCTTAGATGCTAGGTAAGTTAGCCACCTACTGTCTCACTTCTCTCTTGTAGCCCGTGAAAGCGTGTGAAAATTAACTCGAGAAGTTATTTAACTAGCATAGTCCTAGTTTATAAGCAAAGATAATAGTGGTGGATGAATGGTTAATAGAATGCAATCGTAAGACATTAAACAATTGAATGTTAAAAGTTGGATTTCTTATAGATCAAAGCAATGGCGCAAAGATTATATTACAAGGGAGAGATCACGCAAGAAGCTAGATACAAACAAGACAAGGAAATACAGAGACAATGGAAATTGAGTGAAAGAAACCGACTCCTGACCATCAACTGCTTCCAAATGAATCTGGGAAAACCGCTCAAGGATTTTTCGGCGGGCGACCTCTTTTCACGCGTCGCCGAGCCTTCTGGACGCCGTTCGTAGGCCCCGACGGCGCAGGAGACGTCGCAGCACGCGTCGCCTTGATGCTCGTCTGAAACCATGCGCCCAGGCTCGCTTGCTTGGTATTGTCCATCTCCATGTTTCCAGAACCCTGAGAGCTTGCCTGCGTCTCGGATGTGTTGGTGGATCCAGTCATGTTGGCAGATGGGGTGGTGCCCATCTGCATGGAGCTCTGAGAACTGTTTTGTTCTGCAAGAGCATTAGGTGCGTCAGTTGGAGCAACCTAGAATTGATCAGCTATAAGTATATATAAGAATACCAAGCGGCAGACTTACCAGTGATTGTGTGTTGCCTGTTTCGTTGGACTCACCGTAGACATCATCGAGGCAAGCATCGTCGGACAACTCTTCTTGTGTACAATAAGATGTTGTGTCATGGACTCTCTCCACCTGGGGGGCGTCGCAGAGAAGTTGGAAAACATTGTCTGAGACGGTGTACCCTTGGGCGGGCAAATTAGCAGTCGAGGAAGGTCCGCTAGGGACAGTCGAGGAAGGTCCGCCAAGGCCAGCACGAGTGATTTGTGTCCACTAAACTGAATTAGCAATTGCAGTAATCGGAAATGGAAGAGAATGCTTACCCTTTGAAGCAGTGCTTCATCCTCAGCCCTGGCCTGGACACAATTAGCATATTGATGTGATTTCAGAAGAGATGGTCATACCGGATAGGCTGAGGTAGAAGTAGCAGCGGCATTCACCGCTGATGATATACCCGTAGTGGGCGGGACCAAGGTAGTTTGCCCGCCCGTAGTGGGCGGGGCCAAAGGAGTTTGCCCGCCTGTAGTGAGCGGGGCGAAGGTAGTTTGCCCACCCGTAGTGGACGGGGCGAAGGTAGGTTTCCCGCCCGTAGTGGATGGGGCCAAGGTAGTTTGCCCGCCTGTAGTGGGCGGGGCCAAAGGAGTCTGCACCCCTGTTGTAAGATTCTTCCCTCGGTTTAAAAACGCCTGGGCCTCTTCTAACGTGTCACAACGCTTGTACCGGGCGCCTTTGAAGCCGTGTACCTGGTCGCTGGCATCCTCCCAACTGGTGTATACACCAGGCTTACGGCCGTTCAGCACAGCGTAATATTTGACCTTATTCGATCCATTCGACCTGTATGCGTAAGCTCCAAAACAGAATGGCATAACCTGGTGTACGTACGCTGTTGCTTGATGAGAACCCTGTTGTACGTACGGTGGTGTTGCTTGAGGAGCAACCTGGAGTGAATGGTTGCCGTGGTGGGGATTGGGCGGTGGCGGTGGAGCAGTCGCATTCACGGAGGCTTGGGGCCAGAGGCCATCAGTGGCGATTCGAAATGCTGCAACGTAGAGTCGCTCAATATCGAAGCACTCGCTGGTTAGTTGCTGAATCCTCCTCTCCAGGGCTTCCATCTTATGTCTGCACTCGTCCCTCAAGCGTTCTCTTGCACTCTTTAGTGTCAGCAAGTCGATGGTTCTGACAGTCTCGTTCCTTGAAAGTGCCATGATAGTATAGATAAAATGGGAGACCAAGAAGAAGTATGCGTGGAAAATAGAGGGAGAGAAGATCGAATTGGTGGTGCGGGAGTTGCAGGGCGCGACACTGTGAATCCAAGGGCAGGCATGGTCACCTTTTATCTATCAAGAACTCAGCAACTCAGCTCAAGTGCATCGTAGGCCCCTGAGCAATGACCCAGCGTAGCCAACGTACCGTAGCGAAGTACGGTTGCAAGTACAGCCGAAGCGTGCACGGTTTTTCGGCCGTACTTGCGGCTGTACTCCGCTACGGTACGTTGGCTACGCTGCCAGTGAGAATTGGACTCACGATAGTCATCCCTTGTGACCAAAATGGTTTGCATGACAAGATCATGAATAATGTTTTCAGAGGGCGGTCAAGGACAACCCTTGACTCACTACAACCGAAATGACATCCGGAAGGGGTTCAAATCATCGGTAGGAATGCTGAGAGGTGCCTTGACCATCCGTGAAACTTTCTGGACCGCTTGTTGATCGGGCAATGAATCATTCATTCCAGTCCGCCACCTCCTCAGTTGAAACAGCCCGAAATTGGGCAATCTAAGGACGGAGTCCAGAGCTCTTCGAAGATGCCATACTGAGGGTAACATTTGTTCAATACTCTGCGTACAAAACAAGGTTCGGTTAATACAATACGTATTCATGGATCAGAATATGGTCTTCTCTTAGCATAGGAAGAACAAGTTAACCCGTTTGAGTTCTTCTGAGGCTTAGGATGTCAGAGCTCAACAGTTTACACGTACCGAAATATAGACGCTAGTACTCATACCCTATATCGAAGCTCTTAAGACCCATAGGTGTGGAGTCGTAAGAGTTTCCTTCTGGCGTCAAGGGGCGGCTCAGAGTAGAGTTGTCCGGTGGCCATGACCACCTTGCACTTCACACCATTCATCTAAAGCTACGACTCCGAGCCGGGGAAGTGGAAGACATGTATGTAGCTGCCGATAGGCCTGCAAGAAACGAAGACCCACAATGAGTGCGGGAATTATGGCACGGGTGATACCACCGAGGTTCAAAGGCATGGGTGTTTTGACCCTTCGACTCAGGCCAATACCTTGGGTACCGAAGGGATTTAGGTTTGTCCGAGGCCGCGAAGGAGTCGTACCCTACACGCTAAAGGGCCAGGATGTGTTGGCAGACACCTGGAACCCAATAATCTGTCGTGGAGCGGTGAGGCAGGTTCTACTGTGGTGCCTGCCAGAAGTATCGAATTCGCGGCAAATCTCACCTAGGCGGTATCTTGTGGCAGAATCCTCCTTATTCGGTGAAATAATTGACACAGCTAATTACATCTCAGCGTGGATCTTAGTGAAGAATTAATTATACTTCTGACAGACACCGCAGCAACAGCAAGCAACGAATGGTGAGAACACGCCAGCCAAGGGGTAACCAGAGTTGGCAACAATCAAGTCAATCAAGTCGGTGTGAATTGATTGATTGATTGACGGATCTGGTGGCTTTTGCTTGACTTGATTGACTTGATAGCAAAAATAAGGCTCGACTTGTTGACTTGTTTGACTTGATTGATAACTGTACGTATAATTTAGGCGTAGTAAATTAACTACCGTATATCTCGTATATCGTCTCCAGCTCTTCAGGAGAGATAGCTTCGTTACGTGGACTTTTTGCTGCCGTCGTAGGCTTTAAGCCAAGGCGCTTCCAGCTACGTAGGCTTTGTAGAACGGAGAGGAGATCTGCCTTCATACGAAGACGCCTCGTCTCCAGCAAATCGCCTAGCTCTAAGAAGGTCCTCTCACAGTCGGTGGCCGCCGCAGGGATGCTGAGGATTGTGAGGGCGAAGCGCGATAAGACGGGGTACTCGCCAGCCTTCCCCAGCCAGTATAGAATCGGGTCGCGCGCAAACAGGGACTCCTCTAGCACAGGTGACTCGATTATCCAGCGCTTAAACTCATCGCGACGATAGACTGGACAGGTGTCGTCACCTTGTAGGGTAGCTCTTATAAAATCAGACCGACTGCTAGCTGGCCCAGTACGTGCCTTCTTCGCCGGAGGCTCTGGAGTACTAATGGGAGAGGCGGCCTCTTTAAACTCTGCCCACAAGCGTTGAAAGCCAACGTGGCAATTATCTAGCCAGCCTTTGTATGTGTGAGGTCCTGCATAAGCCTCCTCACTGTAATCAAGAGGCACAGCCCACACTTTATCCATGTAACTTTTCGTGCGTGGGTGGAGACGGCAGGCAGCGTAGTATGCCGGGGTATCCTTTAGCTTGCGCATATATTCGAGGATCTTCATATAAGCCATATTACAGGTGGCTTGTATATGATCCTCTGGGGCGTCAACGTCAGTGAAGTCGACGTTGTTGTATTGAAACAGCATCTCGTTGAGGGTGGTGGCAAGCCAATTAAGCGTAGGGAGCACCTCCCAGATGGCTCCTGACGTGCCAGCTACGCCCCTGCCCTCCATACAGGTGGTGGCCTCTTTAAAGGGCTGTAGGATTTTTCGGTACTCTGCAATTGTCGCCCAATCCTTAGCAGAGAGGCCGTCTTCTTCAATAAACTGACGCTTCTTAAGATCAGGCAGTTGGGAGCGTTGACGGGTGCCCTGGCGACGATATTCAACGAGCTTGTGATTGATATAGTCGTTGAGAGGCATGCGGAGCTCGAGCACGCGCGCAAAACAGTCGTAATAGGAGTTCCACCTTGTCTTTACTAGCTTAACGATCTCTAGCGTTTTAACTTTGCAATCTGCCTCTAATTAAGTGTTGCTAATTATCTGGCACTGCTTAAGAAGCTGTCGAGCCTGCGGAGTACAAATAGAGGCGATGACGTTGATCAAGACGCCTAGAGGGCCAACCTTACGCCACTCGTCGAGAAACGCCTCCTCCTTATCAAGATGCTCCTCCGCGTTCTCAAACGCGTCACAATCTTTGCCAAATATAATTTGCTAGGCGGCGAGGTTGATTATATGGCAGGCGCAGCGTAGCCGTCGATAGCGGGCGTTAAAGTTATATTTGATGGCCAGGGTGTCGATTGCGGAGTCGTTGTTGGTGGCGTTATTAAGGACGAAGTAACCCAAGTTGCAGGCGGAGATCTTGAAGCTCTTGAGCGTGGCATCAACGACGGCGGCAATATTAACGCCTGTATGCTGGCCCATCAACAAGGACAGGCCTAATACGTAATCGCGAGGCTTGCCGTCGCGATCGAGGTGGTGGACGCAGATACCTGTCAACGCCTGCTTGCCGCCTGTTGACGTCCAATTGTCGAAGGAGATGTGTATAGCTGATCGCGCGTCGCGTAGGTAATCAACGACAGCGGGTACGTACGACTCGTACTCCGCGATTATATGAGCTCGTAGGGTGTTGTGGGATCTCTATAGCTCTGCCTCAGCCAGCGGGTTAGCCTGCCGTAACATAGCTTAAAAAGCGGCGCCCTTAATTATAGAGAGCGCCTGATTATCGGCCACCACCTAATTAAGCACTGATTGTAGGAAACTTGTGCGCGAGAAGCTCTCTGCGATGATGTTGGCGACGCCCTGCGGTACGCCAAGGCCTTTGTGATGTATGTGGGCGAGCAGAGAGGATTGCTGGGAGGGAGTTGTGACGCGGGAGGTGGCTTTTAGGCTGTTCTTCTCGATGCCGTAGCCAGCTTTACGCTCACCGAGATGGCGCCCGATTGACGTAGTTAATTAATCAGCGTAATAAAATCCAGCAGGGTGCTTATGACGGTGGCAATAGCGGCAGAGCCAGTACAGGCGTTGTTGCTTGCGGTGCCATAGGCGATATCCGTGCCGCCAAACCCAGCTCTTTCGACTGCGCTTTGCACCATGAGCTAGCTTATGATAATCTGGCAGGCGTACCCATTCAATGCCCTCGTAATCGTCGTCGTCGTCCTCTATATCGGTGGCGGATGGGGTGCCCACAGAGCTTTCGGCGTCAAGCTCTGACGGCGCGTTGGTGGCTACATCAGTGGCACCATCTTCGGGAGGGGTTTGTGTTGAAATGTGCCAAAGATGAGGTGTAGAATCGATTGGGTTACCGACTCTAAGGAGCTGGCTAGTGATATATATACATGGCTGGTAATCACGTGCCTATATGGCACTAGGCTGGATTCTAACACTCCCCCTCGGTAACTTAATCGTAGCACAGGGCCCCGGATCGACTCCCCCAGGTACTGAGCCCCTGGGGTTAGTGGGGCCAACTCAGCTCATCCTCATGAGTTTTCCCATACAAAAATGCGGTCTCCAATTTTTTTTTTCGGCACTTTAGATGCGCGCGGGCGCAATCGTGTCTCATGTCGTCCCCAGGTTATATGACAGGACCTTTTGTCGTGGTGTTTCTGCTGACGTGTTGCTGGTCAGAGCTAAGTCATTGACCTGAGTCCATACCCCTTGCTCAGTGCCTTGTGCCCTTGCAGTAGTAACGCCGGTTAAGTGTCACTAGGTGATTCGGCGCGATAATAACGTAATAGTTAGTGCATTAAGGTGAGGATGCTGTAGTGAGGGGCCCAAACTTCACGGACTGAGGTTAACCCCAAGGTTCTAATCCAAGAGCCCGCCGGAACTGCAGAAAAGCAGGCTTCGGTAAGGGCTTAGTAAGCCCGTCTGCCACCTGTTAAGAAGTAGGGACGTATTGGAGGTCCACAGTGCCTTCAGCTTGCTGCTCCCTAACAAAGTGCCATTGCGTGTCAATGTGCTTTGTTCGGGCGTGAAACTGCGGGTTTTTAGCCAGCGCTAAAGCTCCCTAATTGTCACCAAAGATGATGGTGGTAACCGGTTCATCGCCGTGACCCAGCAGCTCTTCGAGCAATCGCTTCAACCAAATAGCTTCCTTGACGGCTTGTGTTTGCCCCATATACTCTGCCTCACAGGAAGACAAGGCCACAGTTGGTTGCCTTTTGGACGACCAGCTAAGGGCGCCGCTCCCAAGATTGAACACGTATCCTGAAGTAGAGCGGCGGGTAGTAGTATCGCCCGCCCAATCAGCATCTGTGTACCCTCTTAAAGGTTGCAGTGGCCCCTTGAATACTAACTCTAGCTCTTGCGTACCCGTAAGGTACCTAAATACCCTCTTGACTGCCGTGATATGTGCGCTTGTCGGGTTGCTCATGAATCGACTTAGGCAGGATACCGCGTAGGCGATGTCCGGTCGGGTGCCCATCATAAGGTACATGAGTGATCCGATGGCCTTTTTGAACCTTTGTCGCTTGTCGGCTGCGGCCTCGTGATTTGGCGGTGGTGGTTCCAGTCGTGATGTGTCCATTAGCGTGCTAACCTTTTCATTACAGGATAGAAAATCAAACTCCCCCAGGATCTTTTGCACGTATGCCCGTTGACCCAGGCGTATAGCGCGGTTTCGGCGGTCCCTTCGGATCTTCATGCCTAAGTAGTAGTGACACTCCCCCAAATCGCTCATTTCGAACCGCCTGGTAAGTGCGACTAGTTGATTAATACCGGCAAGATCGGGGCCAGCAATGAGCAGGTCGTCGACGTAAATAGCGATAAATATCCCATCCTTAACAAACACCCCCAAATCAGCCACGAGCGGCTTGAAACCTTGCTCGTTAAGAAAGACTGACAGCGTGTTGTACCAGATTCGTGGTGACTGTTTTAGCCCATACAGTGCCTTGTTCAATTTGCACACCCTACCCGAGCCGTCATCCATCCCTTCTGGCTGCTCCACATAGATCTCCTCGTCGACAGTACCGTAGAGGAAGGCTGTTTTGACGTCTATTTGGTGAATCTCCAGGTCCAAGGCGGCAGCAATGGCAAATAGGGCCTTGTAGCTCATTGGTTTGACCACTGAGGCAAAGGTCTCATTGAAATCAATGCCCTGCTCCTGGCGGAAACCTTGGACAACCCAGCGAGCCTTATAGCGAAGGATCTCGCCGTTTGGCCCGGTCTTCAGCTTATACACCCATTTGGCACCAAGTACGCGTCGGTTCCCTGGCCTAGGGACTAACGTCCATGTCTTGTTAACTTCTAGCGACCGAAACTCCTGCTTCATCGCCTCAAACCAGCGCAACCATTGGGGATCTTTGCGCGCTTCTCGGGGGTTCTTGGGCTCACACAGGTCCGCTGCTAGCAAACAGGCTCCCATAAGGGCGAACACCAGGTTATACCTGCCGTCAACATTGCGCCCGTAGTGTTGTACTTGACTTGGGTCCAGGGTGCCCTTGTTGGCGCGACTAGAGACTCGGAGCTCAGGGTGGTTATCCAGTCGGTCGTCGTTGACGGTTGGGGGCAGCGATGGGGATGACGGCGGCGTTGTTAGCGGAGTAGGGTTAGCGATCGACTCGGCGTCTTCAAGTGGCGTGCGGGCTGGCAATACCGGCTCCTCCAGCATGGCATCTCCCCCTATTGACAGCTCGTCCGCCTCAACAGGCTGCGACGGTTCCTTATGTACGCGCCTCAGCGGCGGTCTCCCTCGTCGCCGGGGAGGCGCAGTGCCCTCAGCGGGCAGAGTAGGGCCTTCAGCAGGCCGATCATGGCCCTCAGCAGGCCGATCATGGCCCTCAGCGGGCTCTAGGTGCAGTGACTCATAGTCCTGCCGGGTGCTAAACACCTCATTGAAGACAACGTTCGATGAGCGAATGACAGTACCATCATCTTGCAATAACACGTAGATTCGGCTGCCCGAGTAGCCTAGCAGACGGCATGGAACCGCCTTATCATCAGCGAGCTTCCGCCTGTGGCCGGTCTTATAAGCCCAACAGCGGCAACCGAGTTTACGAATGTGGGCTAAGTCTGGTTTGTCGCCATACCAGCCTTCATAGGGCGTCTTTCCATGTCGACCATGGGGGCTCCTATTGCGCAGGTAGGCAACTGACTGGACAATAAAGGGCCAGTACATGCCGGGCAACCCAGAGTCTACTAAGACGGCGTGAGTCCTCTCCAGTATAATGCGGTTGGTGACTTCTGCCACCCCATTTTGCTGGTGCTGATCGGTAGCAGTGAATTCCAGCACAATGCCCCTACTGGCGCACTCCTCAATGAACCTTGTGGACGAATTTTCGCCCGCTTGGTCCAACCGAATCCGGTGACAGCGACGCTCTGGGCGCTCCAGGGCGTTGATAAACGCAAAGACAGCGTTAGGCAGCTCGTCTTTTGTCCGTATAGGTACCACCTCAGTAATACCAGTGAAGTCATCCACTAACCCAACCCAGTAAGTTGCTTGATTATGCCCTGTAATTGGGAAAGGCCCCGCGATATCAACGTGCAAGAATTCCAGTGGGTACACGCCGCGGACGCTTGGTTTGTTGTGCGGATTTTCGCGCAGTCGTGCCTTTACAGGGAGCGCAAAGGCAGGCTTTTGGCACCGGTCGCATGCCTGTTGACATCTTGGCGAGGTTCTTTAGGGCGTCTTCACCCAGGTGAGCCATGCGCTCGTGCCAGGGTCCTAGTCAGCTCTCCTCAATCGCGTAGGCTGGCAGGGCCATGCCCAAGGTTTCCTTCCAGAGAGCGCTATCTCTCCAGAGGCGGAAGAAGTACAGTCCATGCTGCTCATCGGCATTAATAGGCCCGGAAGGTGTGCTAATAGCAAAGCCCGCCCGGGTGACCTGCAGATCCGCTCCGCCCTTCTTAAGTTGTGACCAGGAGATAATATTGCAGATGGCACCTGGGTGGTAGAGCGTGTCCTTTAAGGTAAGCCAGACCAGCTTATCACCAACTCGGCAGGGGATTCGGGCTGTACCAATAGCCTGTGGTTTCGAGGCCTGGGACAGGCCTTGTATAGCGGCACCCTGGTAGGGGCGCAGGCTTGCTGGGTCAAAGTAACCCTTTGTATTGCAACAGTGCTGGTTGCAACCGGTATCCAGAATCCAATTGAACTTAAGGAAGCCCTCGCGGGCCTGCAACAGCGCGGGCGCGGCCCAAGGCCCTTTCAACACGCTATCGACGCCCATTGACACGAAGCTCATGTGCCCGATGCCGGCTGGCGGCTCCCAGGGTCGCTCATCCTCCACTTCAACAATCCTTGGGCCCGTCCATCCTAGAGCTGCCAGTGGCGCGGCGGAAGCAGCGGCGGAAACAGCGGGGTTTGTTGCGTCGTCGCGGTTGTTCAGGTTCAGCTTTAGCTGCTCCCTCTTCCTCCTCCGCTCGCTGTACTGTTTGCGCAGCTCCAGGTGCAGCTCAAAACACACCTCAATAGTGTGACCCAGCTTTCCACACTTTGAACACTGCCTGCGCTCGCGCGTCGCAGCACCCTTCCCCTTCATTGTCACTAACGCAACGCTAGTTTGGTTGGCCATCTTCTGTGCCTGCTCCTCCTTTTCAGCGGCTATTACTGCCTCATCAAAGGTGACTGCCTTGGTGATTATCTCGCCCGCATCGTTTCGCGTGGGGATAAGCTGGTGAGTCTGGTAAAACGACGTCAGGAACACTGCGAAATTCGGGGCCCAGGCCGCTAAGGAAGCGGTTGACAAAGTGGGGCTCGGTGATCTGGCAGGTGGCGTCTAGGGCTTGAAGCTCATTGCGCGCCTTTCGAAGGCGTTCTGCGAAGTCAGAGACGCCCTTGCAACCGCCCAAGGTCAGCGACGTGTAGTTGAGATCCAGCTGTTGAAAAACAGCACTTCCTGTAGGTTGGTAGCGCCTTTTTAGCGTCGCCAGCAGCCTAACCACTGTTGTGACGACTTCTTCGGCGTCTTCTTCTGCACTAGCAGCCTGGTCGGCGGCTGTCTGCTTGTTCAGTTCCTCCTGGGCGTTCCACCCACACCTATTCGTCACGATTGCGCAGCCACGCTCCTGCTTTGATAGCCAGTTGTCGTAGATCTGGCGGTATTCAAGGGCAGTCAGGGTGCCCCTGGCTGGCGCAGTCTTGTTGCGTCCCAGTAACTCCCCGTAACCATTCATAGACAGCCAGTTGTTCATTTTCCGGATCCACTCAGGCCAGTCGGCTGGCTTCTCTAGTACCCCGATCATTTTGTCGAGGCTCCCTGTGCTGGCTACTGAGCTGATAGTGGCCATGGTGGCGTGCTTTTAGCGCTGCTCTCTTGGCTCTTCTGGCATCGACTTTGGCGGCTCCAGCGCGTGTGAAGAAGGAGTGACCACGAATAGTGCGCTCGTACAGTGGTACTTCAGGGCGAGTGGGTGGCGGAGGCGGCGGAGGCGGCGGAGGGCTGCGGACTTCGAGGCCGAAAAGGTCAGTTGAACTCGCTAAAGACAGCGGGTTTTCTGAGACAGCGCTTGAAATTGAGCAGTCAGAGACGCGCTGAGGCTTGTAGCAGCTGCCGTTGTCGCTCTCTGGCCCTGGCTTGTCGTATAGGCGGTCAAGAGCGTGTTTAAGGCGTGGAAAGCGCTCAAGGTCAAGGACGCGGCGTTGTTTTGGTGGTAGGAGAGGCCGTTTTCGAAGGTTATAGCGGTGAGATTGCTTTTCCTTTCTCATGTTTCGGCTGAGGCAGCTGAGTATCCGGGAAGCTGCCGGGCTCATAACCTGTTGAAATGTGCCAAAGATGAGGTGTAGAATCGATTGGGTTACCGACTCTAAGGAGCTGGCTAGTGATATATATACATGGCTGGTAATCACGTGCCTATATGGCACTAGGCTGGATTCTAACAGTTTGTGACGCCGTGCTTTCAAGCCGCTGGCTAAAAACTTGAGAGAGGTTACTATTCATGCCTTCTAGGCGATCGGGCGACGCCATATTAATAGAGGAGGGCGTTAGTAGAGCGAGAGAGGTGGTGGGTAAGTAGGTAAATTAGATGGGTGGTGGGAGATGAGGAAACTCAGAAATACGGCGCTAAGCCTAGATAGGTAACTATCTCAGGTAAAGTCCGTTAACTCCGAGTTGCCTTATACTCTAAGGATCCAGTATTCTACAATAAACCCCTAAGATCCTAGGGATTCAAGTCTATCAATTAAGTCAATCAAGTCGGCAGGATTTGCTTGATTGACTTGCTAAATTTCGCCTCCCTGATTGACTTGATTGACTTGATTGTATCAAGTCAATCAAGTCAAGTTATCAAGTCGACTTGATTGTTGCCAACTCTGGGGGTAACATGGAAATATGCATTGCAGAACGCATTTTTCAGGCCATTGTCCCGGCACAGGAGCAAGGAGAACACCCGAAATTCGCCAATACACCGTGCCGCCGATATAATTTTGCTCCCTAGAGGTGGTCAGAAGATGGTCCAGCCCACGCAGGTGCATCGGGCCACAACGGGCTGCAGGGGTAGCAAAGGGGAAAGTTACTCAAGTGCTCCCTCGAAGGTGTGCCCGCGCCAGCAAGGGATGATCCGTATGGCTGGGCAAGTGCGCGGGCCCAAGGGTTTGCAGCCGGTGAATTTCGTCAAACTACTTTTTGGTATGTAGTGATGTTCCTTCGACAGGGGGTAACAGGAAAGAGTTACCGTGCACGGACGCGCAACGCCCGCCGAATAACATGCTCACCACTTTAAAGATGAAGTTATTAAGCCATCTACAATAGTTATTATTACAAGATTTTGTAGAGTAGTAGTAATTAGATGCTTGTGATTAATTTGTACTATCTAAATCTACCAGGAAGTGTAACGTTGCGGCCGCGGCGGGTGGTGAAAGCTGGGGCAGCTGGTGCAGCCTGTGATCAGACTGTCCAACAAGCAATCATGATTGACTGATTGATTGAGTTGATTGACTCAGTCAACTTAACTCAACTCAACTTAGGCGCTGCGCCAGTCAACTTAACTCAACTTGGAGTAGTAAAGTTGATTGAGTTGATTGGATTTGACTCGTTTAGGCGCACTGATTTTGTGAGGCTATTAAGTTAGCTGTATAGTAGATCTCGCGATAATTTTCTGGTGTTGTAGTTAGCTCAACTGGCGCCCAAACGCTATACCTAATTTAAGCTAACCGAGCTACCCATCTCATCCGCGCGCGCCCCTATACTCCGTACAGGCTTATTTGATGCTCAACTGCCATCTATACCACCTATATCAACACGTTTTCTAGTGTTTTATTAATTAATATGCCGCCTAAACGTCGCATACAAGCCGCCAGTTCTATCGCCAAACGTACCAAAGTTGCTGCCCCATCGCAGTCTACATCGCCACCTACATCGCCCTCATCGCCGCGCCGATCACCTCGTAAGTTCTGGCTGCCGCGAGCCAGGCCACCGTCTTGACGCGTTTGGAGCATACTTTTGAGTCGCAGTTGTTGGAGTCGCAGCCCGAGACAGAGATTACGCCGCCTACTGATGGCAGCGGCGCTGGTACAGTGGCTATCACTGAGGTTGAAGATAGCAGCGATGATGAGATAGCCAGTACGCTGGACGATAACTTTGACGGCATTGAGTGGGCGCGTCTACCTGGATATATAAAGCCACTGGCGACTCAACGACGTCAAAAAAGCTGGATTTTTAAGCATGGCTACCGCGTTGCTGAGCTTAAGGACCCATCTCAAACTTGGTTTGTATGCAAATACTGCATATACATAAGATTATTGACGCTGGCGGCGGTGGTATATTCAACGTTTCGAAGGCTACTTCGTCAGCTGGATCTCATCTTGGCCAGCGCAAAAAGGGCCATAATCTCACAAAAGATGGGCTACGCCAGCCACTACAACAACGCAGCGGACAGCGCTCATTACGGCAAGCCTTTGGAGCAGGTGCTCAAATTAATCAAGGCACCGCCAACGCGATAGGAAACTTCAACGTACAAGGCTTCCGGCGCGCTGTAATCGTCTGGCTCGTTGAGAATAACCACCCACTTCGTGAGCTTAAGACGCCGGCTTTCCGCGAGATGATGATGTACGCCAACCCCGAGGCCGAGAGGGCGATATGGACGAGTCCTACGAGCGTTCTACCTTTGTAATGAAGCTCTTTCAAGCACATGCAGCCCCAAGTTATCGCTACTTTATCAAGCGCTATAAGTAAGATACATATAAGCTTCGACGGCTGGACAACTAAAGGCGGCAAGCGTAGCTTCTTTGGAGTTATGGCTCACTTTGCTGACGTTAACGGCGTACTTCGCGACTTGCCTATCGACCTACCACAACTCGCGGGCGCCCATACTGGTGAAGCGATCGCTGAAGCCATCTCTCGCACGCTTAAAGTATATGGTGTAACTCACGATAAGTTGGGCTACTTTGTACTTGACAACGCCAGCAACAACGACACCGCGATTACCGCAATCGCTAGAGATTACGCCTTCGAGCCTGCGCACCGGCGCCTTCGTTGTAGCTGCCATACGCTTAACCTTATTGGCCAGAAGCTTATGTTTGGCACCGACAAAGACGCCTACAATACGCTGAGGGACACTACAATACAGAGGCGCAGTATATGGAGGAGTGGCGTCAAGATGGGCCTTTGGGCGTGTTAATCGCTGTGATTAACTACATTAAAACACCGCAACAACACGAGCTTTTTCGCAACTATCAGCAGCGCGCGAACGATGAGCTGCCTACCTACGAACGTCATAAAACACTTGAACCAGTTAAGCCAGTTGTTACTCGTTGGAACTCATATTACGCCGCGTTTGCGCGCGCTACAAAACTTCAAGCTGCGTATAACTTGTACACCGAGCACCACATTAACCTAATCGCTCTCGCCGACGCGCAGGCTCTCCGCCGCAACAATAAGCCGCCCGACGCTCCAAATTGGATGAGATCAACGGGACTTACAGCTGCTGACTGGGCTATAATAACAGAGTACCAGACTGCTTAGATCCGCTAAAACTTGCTACTCAGCGCCTTGAAGGTCGTGGCAAAACAGGCAAATTTGGTGCTATTTATGAGATTATACCCGTCTTCGAATACGTCCTCGCGCAACTCGAAGCGCGCCAACGCCCATACTCGAACGTTAACTTTAACGCCACCGTGAGGCTCCCGAAGATCACCTTTCTATCAACCTTAAGGCAGCGTGGAACAAAGCAACGATTACTACAGCAAGCTTGACGCGTCGCCCGCTTACTACGCCGCCGTCTGTTTACACCCATTCTACAAACACTACTGCGATAATAGCTGGGCGGAGCATGCTGAGTGGCTCGACAAAGCTAATAGTGGCTTCCGGCGACTATGGGCAGAGTATAAACCTTACCGCCCACGCTCGCCGCAAGCGATTGCCGCACAAACAAGCAGTATTGACGACGCGATTGCTGCTTTTATACACCGCGGCGGTGGCCCGGAGGCTCCAGAGGACGAGTTTGAGCGCTGGAAGTTAGTGGAGCCAGTGTGGACGCGCGAGCTGTACGAGACTGATAGTAACCCAGTCAAGTACTGGATTGAATTGCGGCCAAAATACCCTAATTTAGCACGCTTTGCAATTGATATACTAACAATCCCAGCATCTAGTAGCGACTGCGAGCGCCTATTCAGCGAGTTAGGCGACTTACTTGAGCCTAAACGTCGCCAACTTGGCAGCCAACAACTTGCAGCTCTCAATTAGTAAGATCTTGGCTAAGAGATGGCTTTAACTCCATATTGCGTTAATGAGAGTAAGCTAAGTGAAGAGCAAATCGTTCAAGACTATAATATCAATGAGTGGGATACTCTACCGCTGTAATTTGTATACAAATCTCTTGGCATCAAGTCAACTCACAATCAACTTGCAATCAACTTGCCCTAAAAAGGCAACAATCAACTCACAATCAATCAGCCGGGCTTGAACTTACAATCAACTCAACTTAGAGCTTCAAGTTGAGTTGAGTTGATTGTTGGACAGACTGCCTGTGATGCCTCCTTAGCAGCTGCACTAGCACCACGTTGTTTCTGACGCTTGTTGGCTTGAGTAGAGGCTTTTGAGGCCTTGCGCTTGCCATTTTGGGACAGTTGTATAGCTTTTTCAGCGTTGCGAGCTGCCTTTTGGCGCTTGCGTTCAGCTGCCTTGTCAGCCTTCTCCTCCTCCCTCACCACCTTGGCTGCCTCTCTCGCTACACGCCTCTTCTCTGCCTCCTGCTCTCGGAGTAGCTTAGCAGCAGCTTGAAGCTCCTTCCTGTTAGCCTTTGCAAGCTGCCTGTTATGCTCTTCCCTCTGCTTCACTGTCTCTTGTGCACGTGCCTCTCTGATCTTGCGTGGAGACTAGAAGACAGCACCACCGTGGTACTCCTGGCGCTGCTGCAAGTTAAGAGGTTTGCCGCGCTTCTTGTGCTTCTTCTTAGCAGTGAGAGCCTCCCTTATGCCATCGTTCTTATGGTGTAGCAGCTTGTTTTGTACTTGGAGTCCGTGGAGCGTTTGGGAGAGCGACTTTGACTCTTCTGCGGTGGTATCCTTTACTGCAGAGCGTACGAGACGCTCCATCTGGCGCCAGTTATTGTTGGTAAGCGCTGAGGACCGTCCTTCACCGTTGTTTTGCTGCTCTGAGGCATCGTCCGCGAAGCGTTTGAGTATAACCTCTGGGTCCATAGGCTATATACTAGCAGCTTCAAAGGACTTGAGGATGGTCTCTGTCTTGAAGGAGGTCTCCCACGTTCCCTAGAATAGCGGGAAGAAGTCTCCCTTCTTGACTGGTACTAGCCCTTGGCTCCTCTGGAGGTGGGTGGAGAGCTCCTTAGAGTAGGCGGTGGAGAGAGGTTTAAACATGACGACGTCGAGAGGTTAAAGCGTATGGGTAGAGTGAGGGTGAAATACGGCTAGGAGTATGCGATGGGAGTCGCAGTAGTTGATAAACTCCTTTGTGAGGTGACTGCTATGGCCGTTAAGTAAAAGGAGACGCCAGTCTCTCCCACGACGCGCTTTCTGCTTCGTGCAGCGATCAAAGACCTGCTCTAGCCACGCCAAACTAACGTCGTTATTCGTCCATCCAGATGGAGATGAAGCCACAAAGACGTCGTGTTGCCCAGCTTTAATAGCGTTCACCTAAGCTGCCTGCAGTGAGCTGTTCGCCGACTGATAGACGAGACCTGGCGGCAGAGCCTCCCTATCAGCGCAGACGGCTGCTAAGAGGGTGATCTATTCTTGAGAACCATCTTGGAGTGACGCTTGCACCTCTTTGCGCTCCTATATCTGACGGCTAAACACTCGTTTTGAGCGTCCTGTTATACCTATTATAAAGCCCTTTTTGTCTATATTGTAGGTGTGGCGCGGCTGTATGTTGTACTGCTTTATCTTCTGATGTAGCAAGTCAAAGTACAGCTTATACTTGACGTTTGAATTAGCGTTGTGGCGGAGGGAGTCAATTCTAGATGTCTATTTTGAGATGAGATGGTGGCCGTGTTGGTTAAGAAAGCGCGTTACCCACCTCTCGCTCACGCGCTTGTTGGCTATCTGGGATGCGAAATTTTGTATCATCTCTCTTGTAGGAGGCAGCCCTCTTTTTGTAAGGTCTTTAATATAGCGTACGAGCTCTAACTCTTGTTGTTGGCTGAGGTTTTGTTGATCGCGTTCTTTGGCTGCCCGTAGGCGCTGACAGCCTTAGTGTCTTTGGCTTAGTGTACTTTGGTTCACATGGAACTGGTTAGCAATTATCTGGTATGAGAACTGTTCTCCTGGTTTGAGCGCTTTGATTGCTGCAATTGCATTATTGATTGGAGCCATAGTGGTGGAGTTATGAGGTGTTGAAGTTTGGGTTTCGTCTAGGGTTTTGGTGTTCGGCGGGCGTTGCGCGTCCGTGCACGGTACCGTGCCAGTGCGCGTAACGACCCACGTCGCGTAACGACCCAGGAACACCAAAACACCAGACAAGCTCCAAACTTCAACGCGTCATAACTCCACCACCATGGCACCAATTGACGATGCGCTCGCAGCAATCGAATCGCTTAAACCAGGAGAACAACTTATATACCGGAAAATTGCTCGCCAGTTTGGTGTACCGCACAGTACGCTGCGCCGAAGACACCAAGGCTGTCAGCGCCCACGGGAAGCTAAGCATCGCGATCAACAAGTACTCAGCCCACAACAAGAGTTAGGGCTCGTGAGCTATATTGAAGACCTTACAAAGAGAGGGCTGCCTCCTACAAGAGAGATGATACAAAATTTCGCATCCTCGACAGCCACAGAGCCCGTGAGCGACGCTTGGGTTACCCGCTTTCTTGACCGACACGGCCACCATCTCATCTCCAAATGGACATCTGGAATTGACTCTCTCCGCCACAACGCTGATTCAACGTTAAGTATAAGCTATACTTTGACTTGCTACATCAGAAGATAAAGCAGTACGACATACAGCCGCGCCATTCCTACAATATGGACGAGAAGGGCTTCATGATAGTATAACAGGACGCTCAAAACGAGTGTTCAGCCGTCGGATGTGGGAGCGAAAAGAGGTGCAGGCGGCACTCCAAGATGGCTCTCGTGAATGGATCACCCTCTTAGCAGCTGTCTGCGCTGATGGGGAGGCTCTGCCGCCAGGTCTCATCTATCAGTCGGCAAACAGCTCACTGCAGGCAGCTTGGGTGGACGCCATTAAAGCTGGGCAACACGACGTCTTTGTAGCTTCATCTCCATCTGGATGGACGAATAACGACATCGGTTTAGCGTGGCTAGAGCAGGTATTTGATCGCTGCACGAAGCAGAAGGCGCGTCGTGGGAGAGACTGGCGTCTCCTCATACTTGACGGCCATGGCAGTCACCTCACGAAGGAGTTTATCGACTATTGCGAATCCCATCGCATACTCCTAGCCGTATTTCCCCCTCACTCTACCTATACGCTTTAACCTCTCGACGTCGTCATGTTTAAACCTCTCTCCACCGCCTACTCTAAGGAGCTCTCCACCCACCTCCAGAGGAGCCAAGGGCTAGTACCAGTCAAGAAGGGGAACTTTTTCCCACTGTTCTGGAGAGCGTGGGAGTCCTCATTTAAGACAGAGACTATCCTTAAGTCCTTTGAAGCTACTGGTATATGGCCTATGGACCCAGAGGTTATACTCAAACGCTTCAAGAGAGAGAGCTCTAGGAAGCAAGATGAAGGCGAAGCAGGCCCCTCAGCGCTTAAGGAGAGCGACTGGCGTCAGATGGAGCGTCTCGTACGCTCTGTAGTGAAGGATACTACCGCAGAAGAGTCAAAGTCGCTCTCCCAAACGCTCCACGGACTCCAAGTACAAAACGAGCTGCTACACCATGAGAACGATGGCCTAAGAGAGGCTCTCACTGCTAAGAAGAAGCACAAGAAGCGCGGCAAACCTCTTGACTTGCAGCAGCGCCAGGAGTACCACGGTGGTGCCGTCTTCTGGTCTCCGCGCAAGATCAGAGAGGCACGTGCACGAGAGACAGTGAAGCAGAGGGAAGAGCATGACGGGCAGCTTGCAAAGGCTAACAGGAAGGAGCTTCAAGCTGCTGCTAAGCTACTCCGAGAGCAGGAGGCAGAGGAGAGGCGTGTGGCGAGAGAGGCAGCCAAGGTGGTGAGGGAGAAGGAGAAGGCTGACAAGGCAGCTGAACGCGAGCGCCAGAAGGCAGCTCGCAACGCTGAAAAAGCTATACAACTATCCTAAAAGGACAAGCGCAAGGCCTTAAAAGCCTCTACTCAAGCCAACAAGCGTCAGAAACAACGTAGTGCTGGTGCAGCTGCTAAGGAGGCATCACAGGCTGCATCAGCTGCCCCAGCTTTCACCACCCGCCGTGGCCGCAACGTTAACCTTCCAAGTAAATTTAGATAGTACAAATTAATCGCATGCCTTTGTTTACTACTCTACCACAATATCTCGTAATAATAGCTATTATAGCTGTTGCAATACCCTCATTTTTGAAGTAGTGAGCGCGTTGTTCCTGGGTCGTTACGCGACGTGGGTCGTTACGCGCACGGGCACGGTAGTGCCAAGGCACGAGCCTCTTGCTTACAGAAAGTTCTCGCACTTTCTTTGCCCCACCCGCGCTCGGCTGCCACACAAGTAAACTTTTGACCACACCGAAAAAAAGACGATCCTGCCTGCATTCTTACACCACCCGAGCTGAGCCCGAAATGACAGGGTATGGAAGGAAGTACTGTAACTGTTATGTGCACAGTAACCTCCGTTCCGTCTGTTTTGACAAGGTAATACTTGTGCCTACCCTGCCATGAGATAACGATGCAACCGACCGAACAGTCCAGAAGTTCTCGATCAGGGATTTCCAGATCGGTCAATGTGTTGGCCGGGGCGTCGTAATGAGGATTGGGAGCTTGGAGCAACCCCGGAAAAAAATGTCGGGCCCGCCCTATGCGGGTATCTCACCAACTAGTGTGACAACCAACATGTTTGTCGGTGAGGAGGGGCCGAAATTAACTTCTTGGTCGTCACATCTGGAGAAAGCCCCTGAGTTACGACAGGACCCCTTGATTGTTGCCGAAGGCATGCCGACCCTTCCATTCTTCCATTCTTTCGTTCATATTCGTTTGTATCCAACTCAACCTTGATAAAAGCCACCACACATTCCCCTGACATTGCCCACCATATACGTCGGACTTTCCTCAGACTTTTCTCAGCAACATCGTTCGTTTGATCCGTCACCGCTTCTATGCCTGTTGTCCGTGCTTGATCAGCTTTCTGTCGCCTCGACTGTTGTTTAAGACCCATCCTCGGTACGTTGACAATCCGACTCAGTGAGGGCTGCTCATGTCCTTGGTCGATATATCGAACCTTGGATTAGTGCGGTGGCTAATTTCCATTGCTACAGTGGTCGAAATTTCGCGAAGCTGAAAGACGTCTGCAGGTGAATCGACTTCTATCGCCATACCTGCGCTCTCGAATGAGACTTTCTCGAAGTAGTTCGTCATACGGGATTTGTCTGCACTCGACAGGGACAATCATCTTGTATCGGGCCTGAAAACAACCAACCCCGTCCTACCTACAGTATGTATCTCGCTATTCAGCTCAGGGTATTGGCGTCTAAAAATTTCACAGATTGGCTGAGACCTCAACGATTCGCCTTCCCGCTCATGGCTCCCTGCTACGGAGGTGGAGCGTGCTGCGGAGGTACGGCGTCGGGTGAGAGTGAGTCCACTCGTCAGCCTGATCCTCGGCAACTCGAAGAAGCGATTGACCTGAGACTTGGTCAACTTGCTAAGTTCTTCACACTGCCCATTGAGAAATGCGATGTCTCAGCAGGGAGGAAGTTGGTGGAGGAGTTACAGCAAGCTGTAAAAGCGCGCTTTGGTATAGCACCTTCACCTGCGGAATTGTTGCTGGAGCTGAAGCGCTTGATGCAATCTCACTACGACGATCTGAAGTCGTGCCTGGCCTGCTCATCTGCACAGAACGTCCATTTTGCCAGCCCCGCAGAGCAACGAGACACTCAAAAGCCTCCATCCATCCGCATTGCCGTCAATCACGAAGATTGGCCTCTTCTCCCCAGTAGCCACACTGAGGTTGCAAACCGGCTGCGTGCTCAGGGCACACCTTGGAACGAGATCACCGCTATCGCCAAGAACGAGGCCAAGGAATTCAACGTTCTGGAGATGTTTGTCAAGACAGAACAACAGCGGGAGCTTCTTTCGAGGCAAGCGACAAAGCCCTCCGTGTTTACTAAGATCTTTGGATTTCAGCAGAACACTAGCATCCAAGAAACTCATTACCTTGTTCTAGTACACGGTTATCGATTTCCCTCCTTCAGACATTCTCAAGAGCAGTTGCGAAACAGTCTAAGACGCTGGTCTCACAAGAACGAGGTCAATATTGTCGACGCGAGCTATCGCAACTCAAGCCTCAGACTCCATTTTACCAGTGTCGAAGACGCCAGGAAAGTGGCGAAAGGGGGTTGGTTTTACGATCTCGACCGCGCGTACGCGGCAGAGGCTTGGGACCGTACTTTCGATCTCTACTTCTGTTACAAATGCTATGAACCCGATGCCCGCAGCCATGAACGCAAACCATGCCGACGGGTACGCTGCGGTTGGTGCGGGTGAGGAGCACAACATCAGAGACTGCAAGCGATGACCACAGGACATCAAATGTGCAAATTGTGGCCTGAACCATCGCCCGACCGACGAGACTTGTATGTACCCGGAAACCGTCAAGGCCCGCACAAGGATGTACATACGCCGAGGGTACGGGACACACTGGATGCCCCGAAAACCGCGAATGGATGAGCACGGCTTTCAAATGGTTGAGTCTATACAGACTCGAGGTCGTTACTCTGATGCTCCTGTCGCAGCCAAAAAGGCTGGACGTCCGCCGAAGTCCGCTTCTGTTCCCACTGTTCATGCTCCTGCTGCTCCTGCTCCCGCTGCTACTTCCACGGCTCCTCCCAAAAAACAACTACCGCTATCCAACTACTTTTCCCCCCTCGAACCGCTAGTAGAGCATACAGCAGATCAGCCACCAGTTTTTACTGCATCCGAAACTGCGAGCGCCCACCCCGAGCATTCGTGGAACCCGTCGGAGGCAGTCGACTTTTCTTTCGGCCCGATTTCCATGCCACAGAATCGTGACAACCAACATGTGTTTGTCGGTGGGGAGGGGCCACACAGAGGCCCATCCACCAAGCTATCCCGAGTCCCAAAGAAACGACCAGGAAGTCCTGCTAGCGGTTCGCTGAACCAAGAGAAGCGTCTCTGCTTTGCGACTCCCCAACGATGTATCAAGGAGCCTGTCACACGTACTCTACCGTCCAATGCCCATATTGAACGTGGTAGACGACAGGAAAGCACGTCCGCCTCGGATCAAACGCCTCTCAGCTCACAGCAGACGTCTATTCCCGGTCCCAGCATGTCCGCCTCGGATCCAATGCCTCTAAGCTCACAGCAGACGTTTCTTCCTGGTCCCAGCATGCCTGCGTCGGACCAGATGCCCCTCAGCTCACAGCAGACGTCCCTTTCTAGTCTCAGCATGCCCGCATCGGACAGAGGCCCCTCGGCTCACAGCAGACGGCCAGTTCCAGCTCCAGCCATATCGATATTAACGACGCCCTCATTCCTCAGAACTACCAACAGCAGCGTCAAAAAGTATCCCAGGATGCACACGGATACCAGCCGCCCGCTATGACTTCTCCTGGCCCTATTGGCGCCATCTGGCCCCCCTATCAACTGCCGCCTTCTACCTCTGCCAAAAGCATTCGTCCTGACAATAATCTTACCTTCGAGTACTGCACTACGCCTGCAGGTTCGCGCATGCGTCCTCCGACACGAGCGCCCTCGCCGGAGTGGGCCGACGACATCACAAGACGGCTCGGAATCGATTTCATTGACGATGACGACTGTTTCGCTTCACTGATCGATAAGAGTGCTGAATCTGTTGATGGTCACTACGCTGCTGAGGATCTGGGCGGCCTTGGCGACTACCGAGATGACCCCGGTGAAAACGAACCGCTTGCTGCTGTTGACGATGGTGACCTCTCCGGAGACGTCAACCGCAGTGCCGAGGCTGAAAGCCTCGCAATCCAGGACTCTTCTTCCCCTTCAGAATGTGCTTCTCAGTAACTCGATACACGCTGAAGGCGTGGCACTTCAATGTGCGACAGACAACGGCAGTGCAGCGTCGAGCGCTGCAGCTCGCGGGCGAGCACGAGGTAGACATTGTTGCGTTGCAAGATGTGTGTCCAGACACTAGAAACACTACTAAGAAGGACGCAATTGTTTCGCATGGCTACAAGTTGGCCTTTGACTTCCGCGAAACGCACAGAGTGGCCTTCTATGTCCGGAACGACTTGGACATCACGACCTGGAAGGCAACTTCCCACGACGACTACAGAGCGACATGTACAATTCGTACCGATTTCGACGTCATCCACTTTCACAACATCTACAACCCATTCATCGAAGTGGACAACCCCGAAGGCCAGGGTAAGGTCAAAAAAATGGCAATCACCATCGAGGGAATTCTGGACCTACTGAAGGCCGAGGGACAGCATGTTCTCATGGGTGATTTCAATCTACATCATGTCTGGTGGGGAGGGAGCAGGGTTCCGCGTCAGCAATGTGAACCACTGGCAAAGGCATTGTATATGGAGTTGTACGATGAGTGGATCTTGGCCACCGATCCTGGATCCCGCACGTGGGAGAAGTCCAAGGATTGCGAAATCTGGAGCACCATCGATCTGACTTTTCTGAGCGCTGGTACGTTGCTTGCTCCCTTCTGCTATACAGTGACGGTCATGGTTTAACGTTTCTCCCCAGGACTTTCTTCACGCTTCAAATGGCGTCTCCAAACCGAGCTTCCGTGGCTTCTTCTGAAGAACAAGAAGCCCTCAGATCATGCCGTATGCGAAATCGTTCTTGACGTCGGCCCTAACCGGAAGCTCTTCTCCTCCCGCCGCTGGAAAGGCCTGAACGAATCGCAAACAGCCGAGAAACTCGCCAAGTGCTTGGAAGAGCTGGCTCACATGGGTCTCGACACCGAGGAAGAGATTGAGGCTTGGGCGGTCAAGTTCAATCAGGACGTCTATGACATCTACGATACGGCAGTACCGGTCGCTGAATCGCCGCAGGATATCATAGAAGCCACTTGCACCAATGCCAAGTTCGCACACAGGCAAGCACGGCGGTATGAGCGCGACTGGAGGCGATTCAGAACGCCAGAGCTGAAGAAGAAGCTCGACGAGGCCGAGGCCTTGGCAACGGAGCTCCAGAAGATCGACCGTGAATACGCATGGCACGCTCACATTGAACGATCACTGCGCAACTCTCCCAGTTTCGCCAAGTTGTACCGTTATAGCAAGAAGAAGGAACAGGCGAAGGAGACTGCTCATATGCCAGATCTGAAGGTGGACGAAAACGCGCCACCAATAAGTGAACCCCAGGCTCAGTGCGACTGTCTTGCGGAACGTTTGCTGCTAGTTTCACCCACCACAACGAAAGAGTCTTGTAGATTGCACCTCCCTTTCCAAGACTTGCCCGAATATCATTGCGATCCACTGGAACCTGGCGAGCTTCAGGAAATGATTCGAAAGATGCCAAAGATCAGAGCCACGGTGGACGGTGGCATACCTAACCAGTTTTTGAAGATTTTCGGTGGCACTTTGCTCCCGCACTTGGAACGCTTCTGTGAGTAATTCTGTCCTGAAGTTTTGTCAGCGCACGGCCGTCTGTTTGGATTCTGGCTAACGAACCGCCTTCCAGTTAACGCATGCCTGAGACATTGCTACTTCCCTGACGTCTTCAAGAAAGCTACTACCATTGTTCTACGCAAGAAAGATGGTCCATTTTCGAACCCAAAGAACTGGAGGCCAATTGCACTTCTGTCTTGCGTTGGGAAGCTTCTGGAGACGGCCATGCACAAACGCCTAGCCAAGTATGTGGAGGAGCTCACCCTCGTTCCGGACACTCAAATGGCCTACAAGGGTAGGACTACCACCGCTGCATTACTGTACATTGAGACGATCATCCGAGCGGCCTGGTCAGCTGGCCAAGTCGTCAGCATTCTTAGCCTCGACATGTCCGGTGCTTACAACCGCGTGGACCGCCAACGGCTCATTGACCTTCTACATGAGAGGGGGGTACCTTGCGGATTCGTCAAGATGCTTTTTTCTTGGCTGTTGAACAGAACGACGACCATCAGGATACCCGGATTTGTCTCGCGTGAGTATATTGTCATAAAAGGCGTTCCCCAGGGAAGTCCTTTATCCACACTGCTCTTCTTGGTGTTTGCGGCGCCACTGCTCGAAACGATTTGCCAACCATGAGAGTTCACGACAGACCTACGGTTTGGGGTAGCATTTGCCGACGACACATATCATCGAAGTAGCTGACTCGTTCGCAATCAACTGCGCCCGCCTCGCCGTCAACTACAAGCTCTGCACCGCGTGGGCAGACTCTAGTGGCATGGAGTTCGCAGCTCACAAGTTGGGCCTCATGCATTTCACTCGATCTCATACAAAAGAGGACCTGGAGCAATCTCGTTGCAGACCTCCGATCGCCGGTTTCACGCAGCCTGCCAACGAGAAGACTGGCATGAAGATCCTCGGAGTCGTTCTGGACCCAAAGCTTGACTGGAAGCTTTACATGGAACACGTATGTATCTTCTGGCCTGCCATGACAATGAACTAACTTTGCGTAAGATCCGAATCAAGAAGATCGCGCCGCTGAAACGAATGGCTTCGAGGATCATGGGACCTGATTAGGGGCTGCCGCTTTTTCAGGCAAGACAATTCTACATATCAGTCGTTGTGTCCGCAATCGCACATGCATGCTCCGTTTGGTATATCGCACACGGCGACTGCCAGCTCATTGGAGAGAACCGGGACTTCCTCAAAAGTACCCAGAATTCTTTTCTCCGCCTTATCGAAGGCCAGTACGTCCCGACACGGGTTGCATTCCTCGAAAAGGAGCTATGCGTCTATTCTATTGACCTCGAGCTGTGGAGGCGTTCCGTCGCGACTCTGGCAAAACTGGTAACGAAGGATGTCTGGACCACCACCATTACTGATGCAAGAGACCGTCTCAATCTTCGCAAGTGGAAGCATTACAACTACGGTAACCGTTTCAGACTAAAGGTTCCAGACCCTTTCGATGCGCGGTTCGCGGAGGTTGAAGAGGTGCTTGAAAAGTCCGAGCCGATTTTCAGGGAGCGCCTAGATTCGACTCTTCGCAACATGCCGCAACCATGCACTTGGGACATGGGAGCCATATGCGAGAGGGACAGATTGAAGGCTATTGACACTGTCTGCAACACCGCAGCCTTGGATGCCGCCCGCGAAAACTGGAACGCAGTGCGCGAATATTACGCTGGCCAACCCCATGCGCCAACTACTGCTCTGGAGGAATGGGGCATGAAAAATGTCCACGCGCATGCTGGACTCACTCGCGTCGAGAGCATTGCTCTTATACGGCTGAAGACAGAGGTTGTGCGTCTACGATACTTTCTTCACAAGATCAACGTAAGTCGAACTCAGTGTGTTTCTGCGCGATGTGCTGACCATGTATAGCTCATGCCCACCGGTTCACACTGCTTATGTGGCCACCGAAAGCAGACGGTCTTCCACTTGTTCATCGAATGTCCTCTTCTCGCAGTGGCTCGCGAAACTCTTCGACAAGAGACCGGTCACTCCGACTTCCACAGATGGCTCAGCCGCAATGGCGCGGCTGCGGCGAAATGGGCAATGCAAAACTTCACTCTCGTCGAACCCGATTGGATGCTTCATCACTTGTCCGGTCTCGACCGAGACCCACAGGTACTTCACAGTCAGATCACATGAGTGTGTCTTCGCGAAGTTGTTGTTTTCATCGCTGACAGGCGCTACAGTTGAATTTTTCGATTTCGGAAATTACGCGGTCATAGGGTAAGTATCTCGCTTTGCTATGGATTTCACGATGCTAATGTTCACGGATCAGCAATCACCGCCTACAGCCAGTTCAGCAGCTTTCGAACGTTGTTCAACCACTCGGCACCTCCCTCATTGTAAGTTTTTTGGACATGTATTGTGTCTAACTACTAACGTATTTTACCACGTAGGCACTCCCTCAGCTCCTGAAGGAACTTGTCATCGTCCATGGTGTTGAGCAGCCTCGTCAGGTTCCTCCTCTGCTGCGCGATGTATCCCAGGTTCGCCTCGGTCCATCGAGCAGTCCCTGCGCGCATTGTAAGCCTAACATCTCCCTACTTTTTTTAACTGAACTGCTTATCAAGTATAAGGTCAATATGTACACGACCTGGGCCAACGAATGGCGGCACAGACCGTATGCGTGCATTGCGTGGCAATCCAGTATGAGCAACTGTTAGTACCAGTACCAAACTCGATGTGTAAGCCTTTGTACTGATAATCTCTTAGTGACCAGAAGCTCATCGCCGTCGGCCATCTCAAGCTTCAGCTTCTTTCTGGCGATGATCGCGAGCTTGTCAATCGAGTTTCGGGGATGCAAGGAGGGGTCCACGGTGGATGTTAGTGTAGCACCTTTGTTTATGCAACATCTAACTAATCACTTCTCCTAGTGGGCGTACTCGAGGTTGAACTTCGCTTTGCAGCGCGGTCGCATCTTTGGTGAGTTACCACTTATTCGAAAGTAACTGCTCGGTACCTTTTCGCATCCTGACTCCCATACAGTCTCGTTCGATTCGGCCATGGTCGTCGGTCGCGGTGGGTACATCATGATGCCATTTTTCCGCGCATGCCATACTGATTCAACCTAGGTGGTGCGCAAGACAGCAGCGGGATCGGGCTCTCTTTATACAGTGAGTGCGCCTCTTGCTTCGCACAATGGTATGATTTTGACATGCACCAGGGCGACGAGCACCCCAACCTTGTCGCTGCCTACATGTGAGTGAGCCTATTGCCGTCCTTGTTTTTCCGATATTAACATGCAACAGGGGCGAGATGAGTCACTGCTCAGCAATGGTTCTGAACCGTGGTTGAGTCGACCCTGCCCGTGGTAAGTTTTGGTCACGTTGACTCATCCAATGACTAGTACTAATTTGGGTTAGTACGCAACGGCCTTGCGGGGTGCCGCACGATGAGCGCGACATCAGTAAGCCGTCTGCTGCTCCAACCACCTCAACTGGATGCTAATTCCTCACAGACTCAGTCACGTGTATTCACATGGTATCTATCTCACAGAGCTGGTGCACAGAAAAATAGGTTATAGCTAGATTTTCTTTTGTGCCATAGTATAGTTGCGGGATGCAGCTTTGTTCACAAATATTGTGCCCCACTCTATGCTCGTGACTATGTGGCTACCTAGGTACTAGCCCCTAGTACACCCACAGCTGCGTTAGCGCGCATGCACGCTCGTCTATTTCTACCCTGCCTTTCTCTCGTTCGCTTTAGCTCTCACCGCCATCACATCGCAGTCCCACCACCAGACCTCGACGCCATGTCCCAACATCCCTCTCCACTTTTCCGATTGCCTCGAGAATTGAGGGACGAGATCTACCGCTACGCCGTCCTCGAACCAGGTGGCTATCTGCATCATGGGAACACCGGACGCTTACGCACAGCCAGCAACGCACCAATCAATCTATCCTTGAGCTATACATGTAAGCAGATAGCTACTGAAGCTTACGGTGTAGCCTTGAGATAAAACACAATTACGTTTCGATATCCTTCGAGACCGCTACCACTCCGCTCTTAGAGCTATGTTTGCTTGGGCTTCTAAGTGTGTTACGACAGAGCACCTAAACACTATGCAACGCCTGTACCCTCAAAACGAAGGAATCCGCGAACTCCGGTCCGTGGATCAAGTGGAGAGGACCACGCTACTTGAGTGGGTCGGATTACCATACGATGGTGAAATGCCAGATTACAACAAGGGGAAAATGCACGACTCTACCACCCTTTATGCCTTGCAGGATATGGTGACTCTCATCTCGACCCATCACGCCTTTAACTCGTCGACAGCCAAGGAATATGACGCAACGTTACGAAACGGACAGATACCGCCTTATGATCGGAATTACTACGGAGGTGACTGGGGCGAGGAATACAACCCTGATTATCACTCTCCACAATATACGCCAGGTTCAGAACAGAAGATCCTTGCCTGGAATTCGCAGCCTTGGCGGATTCCGGACGCCACTGAGCTTGATGAAATCGAGGGACTCCTTCCCAAGATGGTCATTCACATAGGTCTCTTGGATTCCGAATTGGAGGGATCCGATACCGAGGAAGTCGATCCCGAGGGCGGCCTCAGAGTCACTCACAAGCGAAGATTCTATTTCTCAGCGACGGCCTGCTCGATCCGTTTCCTTAAGAAGCTTTCTCCGGAAACACGCCGTTGCATTCGAAGAGTCGTCATTGAAGAGGATCACGAGAGTGTCGGTGATCAGCCTTCTCATGCTTACGGTCTTATACGGTACTGCAGGGAGAACCCGCGGCTCTATATCGAGACCCGGGTTGATGTGACACGAGTTATCTTCCTCGGTTGTTGGGACGAAGATGACCATGAACTTGACACTGACAGGATCTTCATGAAGATGGCAGCATGGCTAAGAGAGGCATCAATCTTGCCTTGCTGGGGTATGCCACACGGCCACTTCACTCTCAAATTCCAAGGACCAGAAGAACTACTCCAGAAACTGTGGGATTGCCTCAAAAGAGTAGCTACGCTACAAGAAGCCGCCGAATATAATCAACCAGAGCGTCCAGAGAACGATACGCCTGGCTTGCTCGTAAATTGCATCTCGCCCGACTTCCCTCAGCTCGTTAAGGATGTTCTCAACCAACGTACCCCGGTCCGAATCGATGTATCCATGGGAGACCCATGGGACCTGCAGCAAGCCGTGCATGAGTTTGAGCATAGTTTTTTCCCTGCGAGACACATCGTGTGGAGCCAAGTGGTCAACTTCAAAGACTTTGAGCAGCCGGCTGAGAGATGGAACGACATGAAGAAAGAATACGTCATCGCTTCGAATTGAGCGCTGTGTGGTACCACCCGAGCAGTTCTTAGCTACCTCACGTATCCGTACGGCTTCTTGCGCAGCTTTGATAGGAACCGTCTATGCTAGTTTTCCCTACGGACGTCAAACGTTGTATCTTCGGGGTTTTGTTTCCATACAGTGCACCATCTCCGCTGAAGACGCTCTAATTTCCTACAAACAATATGGTTGTTGATTTTTCAAAGTTCATTCTCTATACCTTTTCTGTGCTTTTACGAGGGAAATCTTTCGTTTAATATGAAACTTTGGGGGTTTACATGAGAGTTTGTGCATGTAGCGAGGGAATTTGATATGTATTGTGGTGCAGCGGTTACGTGTGCATGTGGGAGAGGCAGGAAGAGAGGGGGAGTACACTGTTTGAGAACGACAAAGGTGATCAGCAATATAGTCTTTAATACATCGACTAGGCTATCAACCTGCTAAGGTTGTTGACTTCCTTTTACACTGCGTGACGCATCAGTGAACCGCAATTGAGATACCCAGAAGTCTTTGAAGTTCCATTCCTCGCCGGCTTCGCAAGCTAAGAATACATCCAACCGCCTATGCGACCAGGCTTCTCTCAATTTCCATCTCAACATCCCTTACCAGACCGCTCCCCGCAAAAATAACAATCCAATCCCAAGCGCATGCTCAGCCGAGAGCCCGCTAGGCACTATATCTGCCACCCTTTACCCAAAGACTTCCTCGTAACCATCCACAGCACAAACAACCACCCCGACCCAACCAACAAACAAATCCCCGACCACAACTGCACGCCCAAAAAATCCGTCTCCCCGTCTTTCGTCCTCAGCAACGCCCCCGCAATCGGCGACCCAATCAGCGACGCAATACTCGACACAGCCCACGACATGCCAATGCGCGTCCCAAGCCGCGACATATCCGGACAGATGCTCGCAAACGCCGCAGACGGCAGCGTAACCAGCGCCGAGGACAAGAAGCCTACAATTCGCACTATTAGTTCCATATCCACACGCGCGCGCGCACATGCACCACACAGATCATGCGTATACAAGGCAAGGCACTCACCCCACAGAACGCTGAAAACCACGAATCCCCCCACCGTGACGATGCGTGCCCAACACAGCGCCAGAACCCCACTTCCCGCCGCGCACACCCCCCACGTGACGATGCTCCCTGCCCAATGCGCGACCACGCCGCTCGCGATGCGGCCGAAGAAACTGGCTGCCAGGGCGCCGATGAGCATGTACAGTGCTGTGCTTTCGGTTGCGTCGAGGGCCTGCGCGGCGTAGGTCGGGATGTAGAAGTAGGGGACTATGTAGCCGAGGAAGTTTGTGAAGATGCAGGCGGTGAAGAGGAGGAAGAGGGGGTCGTGGAGGGCGGTGCGGTCGAAGAGGGGGCGGGGTTTGGGTTTGGGGGTTTGGTGCGCGCGGTTGGGGTTATGGGGCGCGAGGTGGAGGGCGGTCGTGTGGCCGGAGAGGAGCGCGGGGAAGGAGAGCAGCGCGCAGCCGAGGGCGATGAAGCCCATTGCGCGGACGGTTTGCGGGAAGCCGATTGTGGGGAGGAGTTTGTCGAAGAGGGCGAGGTAGATTACGCCGCCTGGTTGGGGGGTCGGGGGGTTAGTGTCAAGTGTGTCGTATCGCGCGGATTAGTGGGCTGGGGTGGAAAGGCGTATACGCACCCACGGCTATACCGCTCATTACTGTCCCCATGGCCATTGCTAGCCTCTTGTCAAACCAGATGCCTACTAATGCGAGACTCGGGATGTACAGCAGCCCCGCGCCCAGCCCCATGCATACGCCCTGCGCGAGGAAAACTTGCCAGTACGTCGTGCAAAGACTCAACATCATGATGCCGAACACGACGAGGAAATTCCCAACATATAGCATAGGGCGGAAATACCCAAGATCGAATAAAGGACCGGATAGTACGCCGACCACGATAAGGAGCCACGCTTGGACAGTGCCGATCCATGAGATTGCTGATGGCGACGAGTCGGGGAGGAGAGTGGACGTGTAGTAAGATTGGAAGGCGCCATACGTGAGGCAGAATCCCCTGGGGCAGTGGTTACAACTGGGAGTATGGCTGTGAAGGGGGGAGCGAACCATATATTGATGTATACTAAGAATCCACCGAAGACTTTGAGCCAGGCATGGAGGCCACCGTCGGGCGCGATTCGCGGCTGGTTTCCTGCGAGTGATTGCGCTTCTAGCGATGCGGCATCGTTGTTTGTGCTGGTGGGTGCGTCGGTGGCGGGTTTCTCGTCGTGGCGGCCTCGCGTTGATGGTGTGGGAGAGTGGGGGTTTATTGATAGATCCTCGGTCAATTTGGGAGGCTTAGTATTTAACGACATCGACGATGGAATGGGCTACCGTGTCGGTAGTTTGAAGACTTTGCTCGGTGGTAATAGATACAAGTATTCCCACCCTGCAACGCACAGCCGAACAACGTCGGAGTAAATTCAAAAACGCGGGATTAAAGAACTTCGCCACCCACGGAATCTACTCCGCTGCCAAAGAAGTCTCGGCTCTCGGCCCTGGTTTCTCTGATACCAAGGCAGTAAAAGATGCCAAACAGCAGCCTGTAGTATGAGCGCGCGAGGAAAGCCCTGGACGGTGAGTAAGGGCAAAGAAACGGGCCGCAGAACTGGGGAAAACGAAGCTCATGCGAATTTTATGACTACCGAAGGAAGATGCGCTCATTGGGTCCTTAGTTGCCGATATCCACGACGGATTGCGAGCTAAGCGTTTTAGGAAAGCCTGTGCGGGGGTGCCCGAGATCGGTGCACTAGTGATGCTATGCTTCAAAGGGAAGTTATCGTGGTTGCAAGTGAGTATCTTGTAACAGTGCTTTTGGCAAATATTCATCTTTTAGGAGTTTAATGTGTAGATTCGACCACTAGGCCGGGATCTGTCGGTTACAGGATGTGGGGCGTGACGATACGCGGGAATAACGGCTATTCCCGGCATAAGCGATGATTACATTACCATATTTTACCACCAAATGCACGGACCCACCAAATGCACGTTTTTGCCGCCACTAAGGGCAACACTCTAAAACCTATACAACGCCAAATATATAGTAAAATCACTAGATTTTTTGCAGTAGCACTTGTAGGAGTATGTAAAACTATTGCGCAATGATAAATTACTTACGATAACGCTGTGGGAGCTGTACAGTACGGGTGCGCGTGGCTCTGGCGGGTGAGGGCACCTTCTCTCTAGTGGGCTCTTAATCAACAATAGTAGCCTCAGGTCTCTCAAGAGCTTGTTTTTTAGTGTACAAGGGTTAAGGCTCTATCAATTACCCTTTTTAGACAATTGTATATTACCTTTAAGTTGCTTTTTAAGCTGCTTTTAGAGTAGCTTTTCAGCTCGCTTAGCAGTCTTGGCCTCTTTTGCTTGCGCCTTTAGTTCTCGCGCCGCTACCATGGGTGCGGGGTCAATGCGCGCCGAGCCTCAATGCGCGCTCAACACGAAAACACCTCAAGCTTCAACACCACCTATCGCTACCAATATGGGGTCAATTGAGGCTGCGCTTGAAGCGATACAATCGCAAGAACCTGGAGACTCTATCAACTATACAAAAATCGCGAAGGAGCATAGCGTTGTACGCTCTACGCTCACCCGGAGACACCAGGCTGTAACGCAGTCGCGTACAGCTGAGGGAATCAACCGACGAAAACTTCGCCCTCAACAGGAGCAGGAGCTTATACGCTATATCAAAAAACTCACTTAGCGAGGCCTACCACCTACACGGCAAATGATCTAGAACTTTGCAGCCTGTATAGCTAAAACGAGCGTTAGCATATACTGGGTTGATTAGTTCGTCAAGCGACACAGCATTGATCTAGTTTTAAGATGGACAGCTGGAATGGACAGCAATCGCCACAAAGCCGACTCAGAGACAAAGTACAGCCTATATTTCGACCTACTACAGCAGAAAATTAGCCAATACGATATCGAGCCTCAGCACACGTACAATATGGACGAAAAAGGCATCCTACTAGGCATTACTACTCGCTCAAAGCGGATCTTTAGTAGGCAGCTGTACGAGAGCAAGGAGGTGAGGCAGGCTATTCAGGATGGTAGCCGTGAGTGGATTTCGCTCCTAGCCTGCATATGCGCCGACGGATCGGCTCTAGATCCAGCCCTCATCTATCAGGCTGCCTCAGGTAGCCTACAATCAAGCTGGGTTGAAGAAATCAACCCTCAGGAACACTCAGCCTTTATCACCTCATCGCCTTCTAGCTGGACAAATAACGAGATAGGCCTCGCGTGGCTTAAGCAGGGGTTCAATCGCTGTACTAAGGAGAAAGCTAGACGCTCCTACCGACTACTTATCCTTAACAGCCATAGATCCCACCTTACTATGGATTTTATCAATTACTGTAACCAGAATAGGATACTCCTAGCTATATTTCCGCCTCATTCGACGCATACGCTACAGCCGCTCAACGTTGTTATGTTTAAGCCTCTCTCCACTGCCTACTCAGCTGAGCTCTCAGCCTTCCTACACAGGTGCCAGGGACTATCGTTAATCGCAAAAAGAGACTTCTTTAGCCTATTCTAGAGGGCTTAGGGTAGCTTGTTTAGGAAGCCATTGATTATTAAGGCCTTTAAGGCTACTAGCATAGCACCACTCAACCCAGAGGTTATACTCAAGAGATTCACTAAGACCAGCCTACCCAAGCGGGAATTAAGAGAAAGCTCAACCTCAGTACTCAGCGCGTCTGACTGGAGGAAAATCGACCAGCTCCTAAAGGCTGCAGTAGATATAGGGAATAGTAATAAGGCAAAGAAGCTGAGCCGAACAGTGCACTCAATTGCCGTACAAAACAGCTACTACAGCATGAAAATGAGGGACTAAGAGCAGCACTAGGCAATGAGAAGAGGCGTAGGAAGCGTGGCAAGCCTTTGCTGGATAACCAGCCTACTGAGTACTCAGGGGTGCTGTTTTCTGGTCCCCAAGGAAGGTGCAGGAGGCACGTGATCGTCTACAGCAAAAGAGGCCGAGGCAGAGCAGCTAGTACTCCAAAAAACTGAGGCAGCTGAGGCTCGGAGGGCTAGCTAGCAGCTGAAGGCTAGACTACTCCAAGAGAAGCGCGTTGCGAGGGCTGAGGCTCAGGCAGCTCGAGCGAAGGCAAAGGCGGATCAGGCAGCTGAGCGAGCCCAGAAGCACCAGGCTCGCAGGGCTCAGCAACACTACAAGAATTGTATAAAAATAGCTAAGAAAGGTAGCAAAAAGGCATTAAGGCTACCTAAGCAGGGCATAAGGGAAAAAAAGCTTATTAATAAGGCTATAGATGCTGCTGAGGCCTCAGGTGCTGCATCACAGCCTCTACAGCCTCAGTGGCGCCGGGGCCGGAATATTAGAACTCCGAGTAGATTTTTATAGCTATAATTAATTATTAAGATTCATAGACCTCATCACCAGAAATTCTTATAATAATAGCAATTGTAGGGAGCTCTGCAGCTTCAAGTTTAGCTGAGCTGGTTTGGTGTTGAGCGCGCATTGAGGCTCGGCGCGCATTGACCCCGCACCCATGGTAGTCATGGAATGTATGCCCATGCTCTCACTAGTCTCGCTTGTCCTACGGTCACCAATTTCTTCGAATGCTGATATGTAGTAAAGAGGAAAGAATCATTACCGTGAGCCTGTCGACTGCGTGGTTCGGTGGCTGGTAGCCGGCTTGCGCATCCATGAATCCGGAGGCCACCATGCTGTCACGTGAAAAAGCATTCACTCAAACAGTTAACCTTGAATTATCGGGAATTATACGATTTTATGGTATTCCTTCGCTGACAATGAAAAAAGCGGTATGCTACCACTCTGAGGAGCAGAAAACGACTAGGATCACCCATCCAAACTTCCCTCACAACCCGATACTACGCGTGTGTCTAGATAATTTTCAGCCACCTAACAGGATATGCGTACATATTGCTACTCACATGAGTCCACAGTTTGCTAATGCTACGTTAACACTTGACGTCAATCGTCTCCAACGTCATCCATCTCATCCCTAAAATTAAAATCCTCAGAATCTGAGCTCGACGACGAATCGCTGTCGTCGTCCCCTTCTTCTTCTACAGCATAAAAAAAGTCCGACTTTGTGAAGAAGCTTGTGTCTTGCCAGCCATCTGGCAAAGGACATGCATGACGACCAGCTTGGTAATCGACGATTTAGCGGTGGATGCGGCACGAAAGGCACGTCCGCGCCTTCCATGAGCATCGCTCTCATCATCTCCAAAGCTTCTCTTGCCGATTTCGCGTCTTTCAACTCTTGCAGTGTATATGTTGACGAAGCAAGTGCGTTTGCCCTTTCATCCTTATCCCATTTTTCTTCCAACTCAGCCACCTTTTCAAAGCAGTCCGCCCAGTTTGCCAATCTCTTCCTCTCAGAATTCCAAATTTTGTTAATCGTGCTGTAAAAACTTCCTTTATCGTCGGGTTTCCACGGACCGCCTACCCGCTGCCAGGCACTGCGCACGCCCGACAATGCAGAACTGCATTGCTCGATGTGGCACACAGGGCAGACCTTGATCATGGGCGGCCTCAGAGGGTTACCTGGGTATAAGGAATGACCGCACACGGTGGCAACGTCGAGGTTGGTCGGGTTCGGGTTTTCGTGCTGGGTGTATACTATGTTTCGGGCTCGCAGCCAGCTCCCGAAGGCTTCATATGTAGCTACCGTCGGGAGGGTCCCCACGGTTAGATTGCGCGCTTCCTCCCATTTCTCCCTGCTGCTAAATAACGCAATTTGTGCGGGCTTGTGAAGGACGCGTTGGAAGTATCGGTACTCGGCGTATATTTCATGGCCGAATAGCAAGGAAGCGAGACGTGCTGAGGTGGGAGGTCTCTCTGTCGATCTTCTCATGGTAGCGGGTTCGTATGCTGGACGCAGCTGAGGGTGTAACAAGCTAAAGTGAGCTGCTTAGAATATATATGTGAACAGTTGAGTTCTATTCACTTACCTTTCTCTCGCGCCGCACTGCTACCTTCACTTTGGATTTTTCTTCGCTTGGTTGTGTATCGTTGAACGGTTGCAGATGTTTCTACCAAGAGGAAATAGGAATCAAATTTATATCAGGAGGCTATTGTAAAAATTCTGCAAACATGCTAACGATTGTTGTACCGCAAAACAGGTTGTGAGAACTGTGGTTGTGATACTCGAGTAAATAGTGCAAATATTTTCAAAGCTTTGTGCGTTCGGTTTCTGAGGAAAAGACTAGAATTTTGCACTGTGGGTTGTGCTTCGGCTCCCCACTGTGGCCGATCCCATTCGCGGCCAATTTTCTTTTGTACTTTGGCTGCTGAACCTTGGTTCTGCTTTTTGTTGAAACGCACCATTTAAGCGGTAAAATCCGTGAACCATTATTAGTTTTTGCCCTATTTCAACACTGTTAAGCCTCATAATATGTATAAGGTTGAGTTGACTATAAAGGAATATGAATGAATGAATGGCAGCAGTACGGACTTGATGCTAATGTCTTCGATTTTCCCTTCGATAGACACATTCAGCTGCACTTCCAACACTTAACCTCCTGAACCTCAATCTGTGAATACGCTAGATATAGACCACCTGTGCTTCGAGGTAAGGACTGAATATATTTGTACATTTCTGTGTCTTACAGACACAAGCTATAACATCAGTGTGGGTACTTCGACCACATCGCCCCAGAATAACCCCATAGAGAAATCCTACCATCTCCCAAGGTCTTCATCAAATCCAACAGGTCCCACCAGTTCTTTAAGCGGCCGGGTCATATCCGCCCCAGGCACCTATCCCCTCCGTATTAGCATTCACTTAGCCCATAAACGCAGGCAGACGGACCTCAAAAACAACCGCATAAGGATCCCAATGCTCATCCGTATGCGGCGCCAACTCATTCCTATTCATCATCTGATTAACCTTTTCCGAGCCACACATCCAGCTCAAAAGCGCATACGTCATATCCATCCCCGCAGCCACCCTGGAACTCGTCCACACCTTCCCATCCCGCGTCCACCTCGCATTCGGTGCCGCACGACCCACTCCCACCCCCACTTGTTCGACGTCTCTCTCTTGCCGTCGAGCACGCCGGCTCTTGCGAGCGTCGTAGTCCCCGTGCACACGCTCGCGATGTAGTCTGTCTCGGTGAACCGCGCGCGGATGAAGTCTTCCATCCAGGTGTCGCGGCCTGTGTCCCAGCTGCCGAAGCCGCCGGGGACGAGGAGGAGATCGAGGGGCGGCGCATCTTGCGGCGTGTGGGTTGCGAGCATGGAGGAGGTGATTTGGTTGGCGCGGGATACTGGGGTGCCGTCGGGTAGGGTGTAGGGTGGGGAGAAGGAGGTGATGGGGCCGGGGTGGGAGGAGATTATGGAGACTCTCATGTTGTAGTGGGCTGAGAGCTGTGGGGTTTAAGTGATGGTCTTTTGGGTGGGGATGGTGTGAGTCACTGATGTTAGGATGGAGAGGGGGCCCCAGAGGTCGAGGAGGGCGTAGCCTTTGAAGACGAGCTGGGATGTAAGTGGTCAGCTTTTTGGGTTGGACGTGTTGGTAGCGTGGGCTCTTACGTATCCGACTGATAGGTTGCGGCCTGCGTTGTAGCTGTGACGATCTGCGTCAGTTTGGTCTGCATATCCTACACTTGGGTGCAGCAACGCAGCGCTAAGGAGGGTAAAAGTATGGATCAACATCATGCTCCGGTGCTTCTGATGTCACTCTCAGTCCAAAGGACGTATGGTCTCTCATATACGCAAAAAGTGATCACGTGTTGAGCAGATATCAATTGGATGGATATGCGCATTTGACATGCAGTAAAATCGGGACTACAGGGGTAGTAGCTAGCAGAAACGGCGTATGTAGCTCTCCCGGATCTCGGGCTTAACCAATAGGATCGTCCTGATCGCTGTACCTATCAACAAATGCGCCAATAGAGGTCTTCCTCGTACGGAAGCGTGTCACCCTCACACGGAAGGATTGCAGCTCTTATCAAATACCTGCTTGCTTTTGGCCACGTGCGTAGCCCTGATTTTACGATATATATGCGAGTGAGTTGATTTGCATGCTTTGTTATTACTGTTGTCTGTTACCAATATCTAACCTTGAATGTGCAGCGAAAAAGTGCAGCATGAGCACTCAAATCAACTCACAATGCGGAAAAGGAACAAGTGAATTCGAAGAAGTGATAAAAATGAGCGCATGATCAACCGCCCCAGGTCAATATGCAATGGTGCTTGCGAGAGTATCGAGCCGAGCACTGAAGCTAAGGGACCATCGGTGAATAAAAAGATTTTATATGAGCATCTCACCGTTTAGCAAAAGTCCGACAGGCAAACAGGTTCTGCTACACTGAGGAAGTCTTCCAATTCAAACACTAACCAATCTAAGTGCAGACTGCCCTCTCTTCAGCGCCCAACAATAGTGGATGACCTTCAACGTACTTACTCTAATCATCGGGCAACACTTTTTCCATTAGGTCGATGACCCTATGTCCCTCCCTTGTATACCCTTGAACATACTTCTCCCCATAATCCCCCTGTTGAGTGCTATAAGTCACCTGCGGTTTAGTGATACAATACCCAATCATCAAGTCCCTCAAATACTTCTTCATCCCAGGTGCTCTCGGGTACTCGGCCAGGATGGCATCCCACTGGTCCTGCGTGACGGTGGTTAAATCTCCCTAAAGAACCCATTAGCGGACGGACTGTAATGCTACACTGAATCTGTCTCCGGTGAAAGAGATACTCACCCGCTTTTGCTTCGCAATCTCTGGACCAAGAAGCTCTGTCATAGTTCCCGCAGCGGTGTATATGACTTCCGGCTCTTTGTACGGAGTGATCACTTGGCTCGTGTGCAGTGCGATGGCATCCCACACAAGCTGGATACGATGCTTGTCCCACGCCTGCCCACCTTCACGCTGCAGGAATTTTCGCGCTGCAATCGCCCCGTCGACTTCAAACGTCTTGTCGAGAGATGCGATCTCCGTGTTGTTGCTCCTGTGTAGCCTGTTAGCAGGGTAAGGCAGACCTGGGACCGCTACCTACCATCCGAGGTCGTGGAGTATGGTGGCAACACCGAAGGCTTCGATGTCGATCTCGGAGCGATTGGCTTCTGGGAGGTTGTTTATTAACGCCTGGCCGTTGAGCCAGGCTCGCATGACGTGGTTGTAGCCGTGGTCGGGGAGTTCGGCGCGGGCCATGGCGATGGAGGCATTGATTATGGGGGTGTTTGGGACGGGAATTCCTGCGATGATGCGGGTTGTGTAAGGGAGTAGAGCGACCATTTTGGGAGAGGTCTTGCGGACCAGTGAAGTGTAGGCGTTCGGATTGATGTCGTTCGGTTGACAGTGTTCAACAAGTTGAGAAGAGGTGCCTGCTACGCAATTTATATTGGCTTGAGTATGGAGGAAGGAACAGTGACATACCTATATACTCGCACGATAGTATGTGCTCGTCTCCTTGGCCCTGTGGATTATGTTCTCATATATGTTGCCAGGCAGACTCCATCACTGCGCTTCACCTTCCTCGGTAATGATCGCAGACTCCTCTTGCATAAAGTGGGATCCAGCATGGATACCTACACATGTCTTTTTTGAGAAGGAATGCGCTCATTGAACGAGGTAGGAGCTCAAGCTGTCGATATTGGGGTGACATGGATGCATACAGAGGAACCCAACACGGCACGGCGTTGTTGTTAGGGTAGTGTCGATGCATACAGAAGTCGGATATATCACGGCACGGCATTGTTATTGCAGCCGTTCCGATGATACATGCAGCCGAGACTCCGGCGGTCCATTCTTCTCTTATATTCGTACTTTTTGGTTGCTGCAAATCGTTTCTGTTCACCCCTTCGAAGTTTTGCCATCCTTCTGAGTGCGTCGTCTGTCGCTCGTGGTTGCGACGACGACACGAATCGTTGGCAGCGGACGGCCCTACCTAGTCGCTGCAATTCGATTCATCGGCGCAATGCAAACGGCGTAAACGACTTCTGCCAGTGCATACGGAATTGTACCATCGATAGGTACCATTCTTTCGAGATCGATAGCGGAATGCAGTGTATTGTGTTAACACGTCTTATCAAGGTTTACTACCATAAGTCTTTAGGTAGTCCAGAGAGGACCGATTATCAACCTCCCAAGCTATTTGACGATGATGCCACAGGGACGTCGCTTACTCCGTCTGACTGTATTTCAGTAACCACGCCATCATAATCGAGCTTCCCAGCACGGGAACTAGGCTGCGCCCCCATGGGGGATGCGACATGTCCGAGACCTTCCAACGGCACAGTCCACACCGCCTCGAATACCGATACAGACTGGGGCTTAGAGCTGATATCTTCGTCTTACTGTTATTTCGAAATTCTGTGTGTACCCGGGCCCCACTTGTTCGAGGCAAGAACGTTTTCCATGCGCAGCACTCGAGACCACTGTTCGGGAACGTAACGTTTCAGATGTGGTTCCAAGGTTGGTATAGGCTGTCGTCGTCGAGCCATGTCATTGGCCCCCTTTCGGGGATCGTCGCCGGCATCCGGGGTTCGAGTCAGCATTGGCCCGGAAAGTCAGACACGAGGTACTTGATCGCCCATCTCTCACTTACCATCTCACGAATACAGCAGCATCACAGGGTGTTCGGCAGGGCTTTCTTCTACGCCTTCAGGCTTTCTTGGATTAACATGTCCTACGAAGGTAGAGCACGACAGAAGACGTCGTGTAAGGGGGCAAGGCAGCCGGAGAATCGCGACAAGCATGTAACCGTTTGAAAAGTCCGATCAGCGGGGGTAATCTCACGGTGGGATGTGCCGCTAAAGAATGCCTATTTTGTCCCTGAGGCACGGTCGACTTCTTGCTCAGCCTCCATAACGCACCACCAGCTGCCCAAAGCTTGTGCCTGCGGTGTCAAAGCGAGCATTTGAGGCACTGTCGCCCGGTTCTAATATTACCAGGTGAGCGACAGATTGTGGTACCAGCTGTTGGATAAGAAGTTCGCAATCCCACCTCTTCCCCGTTCATTTACTCCACTTCTTTTCCCTCGTTCTGCTTTTTTACCTCGTCATAACCTTTTACAATTCACAGCGGGATCACCAACCTCGGATAGACTCTCTCACACTCAACACTCACTCCAATCTTCAATATGCGCGCCACCACTCTCTTCTTCCCACTCGCCTTTGCGCTCACTTCAGTCGCCGACGCCAGCTCGTCCAACAAACTCGACGCGCGCCTCAACTTAAGCATCGGCCCAGACACTGTATGCGGCGACAATTCCGTAGACTGCAACAACGGTTTCTGCTGTTCCGAAGGTTCAAAATGCGACACGTCCGGCACCATCACCAAGTGCGGCAACGACCCTGCGCTCCCGTACGATCTCGGCAGCGTGGGATCCGCCATCGGCAGCAAAATTGAGAACCTCCCTTCGTCGATATTCGCAGAGGCATCGTCGTTTCTAGGTGCGCTTCCGACTTCAATACTTGCGGAGGTATCGTCGTTCATCTCCGATAAAAACATCCCGACTGGTGACTTGTCATCATTCTACAACGCTATTCCGACGTCGCTGCGGGGACAGGCTTCGTCGTTCATCAATAGACTCCCGACAGAGTTGGGACTTGGCAGCCCGACACAGACTCCTGGAGCAGACTCTGGGGCACCGCAGGGTGCGGAGGGGACTGGTGGTGCTATGGGCGCGTCGGCTACCTTTGGCAACACGGCGGCTCTGATCGCAGGTATCTGGGGCGTCGCAGCGCTTGGTGGTGCGGGGTGGTTGTTCCTATAAGAGAAGCAAGCAGCGGAGTTGGACAGGATAGGAGTTTGGCAATCGCTTCGCCTCGGATGCCCTCGCGATATCGGGCGGTCACACTTTAGATGTTCTTCAGATACCTTGGAATTTGTCCGCGCGCTTCTGTTTATTGACCGGCGTTCTACCTGCTTTCTTCGATTGGCGTGTTTTGTTTGTTTTCCGTTCGCGCTTGGCGTTGGGTCGGAGGGTGAAAGACGTGTTCACCTGACGACCGAACGGCGTGACCGCGCCTGCCTCTTTTCCACACGGCACAAACAATATTTTGTCTGCCGCAGATTCTGACGCCGCCTCTCCTCAACACCACAACACGCCAGCGTCTCAGCACCTCGATGCGCACGAAAAGCTCCACCACGCGCCAATATGATGCATCGATTCAACAAAGGTAATTATACATTCGTCTCCCCCTCTGCCCCTTTGTCTCTCCTTCTGCGCATCTCCCCCAGCTTTTGTGTCCTCAACCTTCGCATCCGGTCGGTGCGCCTAACATGAATAGCGTCGGAGGATCCGCTTGGCTTAAATGCTGGATTCGCAGAACCAGATCCAGCTCTTGAAGACTGGAAACCACCAGCTGAGAACGTCCCAGTAGCGGGAAAGATTCGAGATCCCCGCTTCAAGCGGACGAGGAAAGAGATGGACGAGCTTGCAGCGCGAAAGCGCGAGCGGCACCTCCGCTATCTTCGCGGAGAGGGGAGTGACGGGAGCTCCCCTGCCCCTTCACCAGAAAAGAGTCAAGACCGTCCTATGCTGGACGACAAGCATGGTTGGCCGTTGCCACAGTGGCGTCCGACGGGTCCGCCCGGTGAGTCTGCCTTGCCTGCGCGAGCCTACATCCCCCCGCACCTGAGGGGCAAGATGCCAGTGCATGATCAGCAAGCTGAGGCTCAACGAGCAGAGGCTCAGCAACCGCTCCAAGACCACCAGGTTCGGCATCAAAAGCCAGACTCAGCAGCCTCCGAAGTAGGAGCATCGGAGCCGCCTGTGCGACACCCTTCAAGTGGCACACTGATCGACATCGAGGACGATGCAGCTCTGGCGAAGAAGTTGGAACTCGAAGAGTGCAACGCGGAGAACGCCGAGTTGGTACGTTTCGTGTCACTGACTGTATATGCTACATTTCTAACAAAAGAAAATCAGGGCAAGAGTATTCTGGTGCAAACGCTCAGCCAATACAAGGACCACAAGAGTATTCTGGCGCAGACACTCAGTCAATACAAGGACCAGAAGCAGCAGAAACAGCAGAAGCGCGAGGGCGAGAGCAGCGCGAGTGCAATGAAGAAGACTACCAGGATCCCGGATGTGTCCGAGGCATACTCTCGAGTATTCCAGATTCGCGAGATCATGTGGAAGCAGGAAGATCTGAAGGACTACTGCATGCCCGAAGATGCACTTCTCAATATGGATACAGACACGCTGAGGGCGTTCCACACACAAATCTGCCGCGCGCACGCCCAATGGTTCAACAAGCGCTATGGCCTCGCCGAGTCCATCCACATGATGCAAGACGACATGAAGATCCCGGAGCGATTGTGCTACACTATGGATGAGTCGCTCGCCATGGACCTCTACGAGCTGAAGCTCAAATACGAGAAGATCTCCTGCGCATACAGCCTGTACCTCCAAGCCAACGGAGGCGGGCGCGAGCTCGAGGAATTCAAAGCCGCCGAGCGTGAGAAGTTCGGAGTTGCCGCCTCGCCCGCCTCCCAGGATGTGGCGCCGCTCTCAGGCCAAGATTTGTGGGCTTCTGACAACGACGTCGATGCCGAGGACTCCGACAATTATTTCTTTGACTCCGATAGCGAGGACGGTGACGACGACGACGCTGCCGACGCCGGCTTGGTCATATAAGGCGATGGCGCTTGATTTCAGGTACGTACGGCTCATTGAGTCTCTATGTGTATCATACAAAGCTAACACTGCGCAGCGCCGCTTCTGTTTCCGCACTACGTTATCCGGACTACAGCCCTCGACCTGGGGGCTGTGTGTCAGCCTCACAGTGTGTTCTTGGACGGCGTTTGATATGGACATTGGAACTTGGCAGAGCCGCGTGACGCACCTCGCTTCAGGCAGCGCTTTGCATCTCTTTGTATGAAAACGTGCCAGCCATATCGGTTGGAACGTGACTAGATCCGACACTGGACTTGACGATGAATTTGAAGGAATAACGTATTTTCTGAACGGGAAGATGCTTCTGTGCATGACTTCTCGGTAGCTCTCTAATTGAATACACGGTTCTACTTTTGATCGAAACTTGGTGTGTAAAGCAGGTAGTCATCCGTGATGTATTCGCTGGGTATGTCTTGTCTTGCAAGAACGCACTGCCTTGCTGACATTCTTGACGATGGCTTGAATACGCGCGATGTTTGTCTTGCACAAACAAGGGCGCATTTCGCTCTCCGTCAAACTGAATACTTCCTTGGTGTTTACTGACAAAGATCGGAATGCTTGCCCTCAGTGTGGCGTTGTTTCCTCTGCGCTGCGCGTCTGTTACTCACCCCGCCCATCGACAGTCCATTTGTTACTTAGTGCAGTCCTATAACAGCCAATGTCGTACAGGAAACATCGAAATCCCCCGAAAAGTGCTCGCGCGCGCGAGAGAGGGAGGGAGGGAGGGGTGCATACATACAGCCAACCCAACCCAAGCAGCAAGCAACCACCAAGCAGCGCATGTCAGTAAGAACATGTCGAACCAACACTCACAGGAGCGCGATGCTCTCGCTGTGCGTGAGTCTGCATATTGATTTTATTTATTCCTTTATATCCGTTTATAGTTAACCTAACTTTTTACAGATTATAAGACTTAATAGCAAGCACAACTAAGGTTTAACAGCCAAAGTACGTAAAAAAAAGGGTGTGATTGGGATTAGCTATAATGGGGAGCCGCCATGATTGTACCTAAAGGGCCGATCACATGACAGCTGCGGAGCAATCGAACTATAAGACAGTGACCTTAGAGTCACTCTCTGCATATTGATTATGATGTTGGAGTACCATAGTCTATCGACACAGACCAAACATCTCTACACATGGCCAGCACTGGCCTGATGCGATTCCCACGTAGCCGCTTGCATATGGTACCTAGGGACATGTACATTTACTTGTGACTTGCTCACGGATGGCAAGATCCATACCAGGTTGCCAGCATCATCTCGTACCACGCAACGCATCAGTCTAGGGCAACCAAGGCGCAAGCATCACCATCACATCCCTCGGTCGGGGTTTCGGTGATGGCACCGCACGGGACGATAGTCACGATACTATCGATGCTAAAAGAAAGTTCGAAGAGTAGGTAGAGAGGGATCGCGAGTATATTGTGCGGACTCGAACTAGGTTAGAATCTCCCACAACGACGGTCATTCAATAGAGGTATCGCGCTACCGCGTCGTGTCGGGTCGGGGCGTACGTCTCCGACGCCGATGGTGATGGTGATGGTGATGCTGACGACTTGTCTAGAGACTGGAGGGTATGTGAGGGGCGTGGGTTATGCGGGGGGATTTACGGAGCGTGGGTGGGGAGAGGGGTAGTGTAGAATCTGAAGAGGGATGCGAGTGCGGAGCAACAATGGGCTGACTTTCGAGACGGATTGACTTTTGAGTAGAGACGGACGGCGAACTATTAGTAATTGTAATCATCGGAATACTTCCTAATGAATTAGCCTCGTAATCACACACGGAACACTTGAAGCATTACGTACTTTCATCACGTGCTCCATCATCCCCTGGGCCCCAGCCTTTCTGGAAAAACCTCTGAACTCAATTGCATATGACCTGATATAATGCACAACCCCGCTCCCCGCTCCCCCAGCACAAACTATGATGCCAGAACCCCGCTCCCCGCGGTCCGCCGTCCGGAACTGGCGTTCGTGGGGAAGCCAACGGATCTAGCTCCGATGCTATAGTACAGGGCCGCCTGATGCGGCTCATCGGTGCGGCACACCCCGCGATTTCCGTCCGTAGTGCATCGGCGTTGCAACGGGTATCGTGAGAGCGATGCAGGCTTTCACTTGAGGCGGGGGTGTCGACCAGCGTTGTGATAGCGGTTGGGAGTAAGTGAGAGATTTGAACGTGAGAGATCTTGCTCAGTGAGGGTCCTGGAGGCCGGTAGTAGCCCACTTGGAGTGCTCCGTCGTGAGTCGTGAGTCGTGAGTGCTCAGATGGTACCCTAACGACCGACGGCGTCATTGTTGAGACGCGGCTCCCCATACCACCTCAAAGAGCCATCACGATGATGCCAGACTACCCACTGCCTAATACTGAGCCAGTACCATACTCTCACTTGCCGTGCTATCTGTGCATAAATAGCCAGCGTACCCCGTACTCATGTCTTCTCCACAACATCCTTCTTGCCAGATAACAACACATCACCTTCGTTCTTATCAACGCTTCGAGATAACACAATGCAGTTGTGGCGCACGAGCAGTAGCGAGAAGACCGCTACTCCTATCCTCCCTTCCAACAAGGGGGATGACACCGATACGCCTGGCACCGTGACACCTCCGGACGCCAACAAGGATGCCCCTCGGACCAACGAAGAGATCAGCTTTGAGCTCGGCGGCGTAACGGAGCTCGATGAGATAAACGGGTACGAACACACGGCGTACAACTTCTCCACGAAGAAGAAATGGTGGATCCTCACCGTCGTTGCTCTCTGCCAGACGAGCATGAACTTTGTAAGCAGCCATCCTATCCTCTCTTACTCTTTTGCAAGGATGCCTACTCATTGGTACATAACGCGGCCATCTACTCGAACGCTGTGGGCCCGCTCAATGAGTACTATGGCATTACTCGGGCCCGTGATGGTATGGCTGCGTTCCTCATCACGTACGCTTTCGGTTGCGAGCTCTGGGCACCTTGGTCTGAGGAATTCGGGCGGTACATCATCATGCAGATGTCGCTCTTTTTCATCAACGTGTTGCAGCCGTTGGCGGGTGCCAGCACGAGTTGGAATATGGTGTTGGCGTCTCGCGTCCTTGGTGGCTTCTCGACTGCTGGCGGTTCGGTAACGTGTAAGCGATCCCGGAAAAGAGGCACTGCCAAGGCCTGCGCTAACTGTGTCTCGATGGTTAGTGGGGATGGTTGCGGACATGTTTGATCCGGAAGAGCAATCGCACGCCGTCCTCTGGGCATCGTTCTGGTATGCAGCCCCAGTTCCCGTGTGGCTCTTGGCCAATATTGACGATGCATAGGTCGTGTCTCGGGAGCGTAATCGGCGGGATTTGCGGTGGTCCGGTAGAGCAATATCTCAACTGGAGATGGAACTTCTGGATCCAGCTCATCTTCGGTGTCGTCGTCCAAATTGTGCACGCCATCACCATCCCAGAGACACGTTCCACAGTCTTGCTTGACCGGGAAGCGCGGAAACAACGCAAGACCAATCCGCACTGTAACGTCTGGGGGCCGAACGGTAGCAAAACGGTCTGGTCGCGCTTTTCCTGGAAGGAGGTCAAGAAGACTATGTGGCGTCCTTACCATAGTAAGTGGCATGTCCGATCCCATCATTCACCACGTAAGCTGACATGGTTTGACTAGTGCTGCTATTTGAGCCGATCGTCCTGTTCCTGTCGCTACTCAGTGGCTTCAGCGACGCCTTGATTTTCAGCTTCCTGGAATCGTACGGCATTGTCTTTGGCCAGTGGAACTTCAACCCCACGCAGTTCAGCTTGGCCATGTTCGCGCTGCTCATCGGGTACTGCGTTGCGTACTTCTCTTTCTTCCCGGTCATCCGGCACCAGAATCGCATGCGCGAAAGGAACGATCCGAGGCTCACGCCCGAGAGTCGTCTTTGGTGGTTGCTCTTCCTCGCTCCCCTGCTACCGATCGGCCTTCTCGGCTCAGCATTCGTCGTCACTGGCCCTCCACTTCCTTGGATCGCCCCGCTCATCTTCGCTGTGCTGATCGGCACCGCGAACATGGCCATATACTACGCAACCATTGATTACATGGTTGCCGCGTATGGAGGAAAGTATGCAGCCTCAGCCACCGGAGGCAACGGCTTGTAAGTCCCAACATCTCAAGTGCATATCCGACATACGCTGACACCTTCTTAGCTCGCGTGACCTCCTCGCCGGACTATGCGCCTTCTACACAGGCCCCATGTACAGCTCTCTTGGAACCCAAAACGCAACGTTCCTACTCTTCGGAGTGTCCTTCCTGGTATGCGTCCCAGTGTACCTTATCTACTGGAAGGGCCCACAGATCCGAGCCCGCAGCAAGTGGGCAGAGAAGGTGAAGAAGGACCAGGAGAAGATGGCTGCCATGCGGGCGCAGATTCGCAGGAAGGACGCCAGGGAGACTCCAAGGTTTAGGGTATGAGCGTGGGTCAACTCCCTTACCAGATGCTGTCCAGCAATAGCATATCTGGGAAGCTGGAGGGGAAGGCGTTGATAGAGCATCCTCGTCTGGAACGAGGGGCCCTTGGTGTGGAGCATTATACCCCGGATGCGGTTAGAGTCGCCATTGCTGCTGGAGTTTGGGCTAGATTAGTTATACCTGTAGTGAATGAACAACAATCATTTCGGAACCCGAACAGCTTGTCGAATCTATGCTGTCGGATGGGGCTGACGTGGTGCTGATGGACGTCTGCCTCCCAACCCATCTCGAGTGTGATCAGCTGAGACGCTAGGCCCGAAACGCTGTAACTAGTGCAGTTCCATGACTAAGCCAGGTTGCCGCATCGATCGTTTGCCAGCTTCCTCCCACTTGTCCATCAATTTCCCATCCATGAGCACACTGTTCTTTGAGACAGGTCCTTTCTGCATCACCGCATTTGACGTCTGTTGAGATGGTAACGTCCGCGGAGTCCGCAGTGGCTCATCCTACCGAAGATGACGCAGACGGACACGTAAAGCCCGGTGCATCTCTCTCGCCCACCCACGCTTTTCGATCCTATCAATCATGGCCGAATTCGCAGAAGACGGTATCCACCAGCGAAATCGCGCTCTGCCGTTCCACGGCGGCCGGTGTGGAAAAGTCCCCGATGGCCGGCTCAAAAGGCGAGGTCCGGCTTCCGCGCAACATGTTCCCGACTGGGCTTGTCGCAATATTCCCGTCCTGAAGAAGTAATTCAGATGGCGTCGCGTGGGTCGACAACCCAACGAGTGCGTTGTTTTCCGTCGTCTGGTGCCTTGCGCCATCTACGTCATGCACCCCTGTGCCCGCGTCTGCACCATCTCTATGGGTGGCCCGTAGCCGCAACTATGCCAATCACAGTGGTCAGCGACGTGTCACCGCCAAGTACACTCTGCCAGCTGTACAAATGCATCACCCCACATAACGGGTAACATAGGGTTCAGACTTGAGCGGACTGGCTTATGGGTCTGTTGATTCTACGGGAAAGCATGGGGTCGGCGGTGTGACGCCGAGCGACGACTCTTAAGATGGATGCAGGGACTGCTTATGCTCTCAGAGGTAGGACCGATTGTGACAGCGGGTATCTCTTGTTTTAAAATGGGTGTCGCAGTAAGGGATCTCCTTGGTATACTTCGAAGATGGACCGCTCGCTAACTCTGCATAATTAGACTGCAAACCCTGCAAATGTCTTGCAAGCGCTTGTCTACACGCTGTTGGACGTTTTCGATGCGTCGAGAGACCTCTATCAGACGCTCAAAGCCAAGCAGCGGAGGGATTATGAACACAACTTGAGGTCACGTGGATACAGACGGAAGAGCGACCATCTAGACGATGATCGGGGCGGCGAGGAGGAGATTGCCATGGACAAGGCTGCTGTTACAAGACAGTTTAACATCGGTCTCCAAGATGTCGGAACGCAGTTCGCTGTGGGCGATGGTACGGCTTTCTCCTCCTCGTCTTTCGCGATGTCCCATTCAATCCTCAGCTTTCGCGAAATTCGCCCTTTGTTGACATCTCATGCTGATTCTTCATAGTCGTCTCGCAGACCGCGCTCCGGTCTCAGATCATCACTCTGCAATCCGTGATTATAGCGACGTTCCTCTACGGTCCCACCTCGCCGGAACCAATCTCGCACCATCTCACTAGTTTGCTCGCTGCTTCACGAGAAGCTGGGACTACAGCCGTTGATGTACTAGCTGCACAACAGCAACGACAAATCGCAGCCCTACCACCCACTCCTCGATCGTCACATTCACCCCATAACCGGGCCGGAAGCGTGAAAGCCCCCCTATACTCACTGCGACAAGCTCAGCGTCCACAGCACTTGTAAAATCGCGGCGCGAGCCCTCCTACGAAGATTTGCACCCGTCATACCCTGCGAAAACAACAATTCTCACCAGACCTACTGTACCTAGAACAGACACCGAATCCACGGCGTTCTCAGGCCCCACCTCGTACGGCACGGAATCTACTCCACATACACTCTTCTGCCTCTACGCTCTCGACCTGCAAAGACACGCCTCACAGCCTCTGGCCACTACCATCACATCCGACCCTTCGCCATACTGCCCGTATTGCAAACGCACGCTGCACCTCTCGCCCGGAAAATCATGGGAGATCTTCAAAGACGACGGAGTCCGGGAACGCTGCTTCCACGTGCAAAACCGGTTCGTCGTCAAATGCCATCGCGAAGGTGCCGACGGCGGTTACTCGTGCATGCTGTGCTCGAAGAACGACAGTGACGTTGAGACGGTTTGCGGCGATGTCAAAGCGCTCGTCAAGCATGTCTGGCAAGACCATAGTGTCGCTGAGCTGGAAGCCGAAGACGACGTTATCGACATGGGCGGAGAGAAAGTCCCTGAGAGGAAAAGGGATAGCGTTATGGGGCCGGGCAGCAGTAAGAGGAGTATGAGTCTTGGGCCGAGTAGGTCGGGTCAGAGGAGGTTCGAACGAGAGGTCGAGACGGGGGAGGTGCGTGTGCCGCGGAGAGGTCTGATGTAGTTGGCTGGCTTATTCGTTTATTTTCGGTCTGTACTATATTTAACGGTGCCGCTCCTGCAGCTAAGCTCTACTCTCTTAGTAATAGTTATATATAATAGTAATACTATAAGTATTACTAATTATAGCTAACTACTTATTATACTAGTTTTTTTGGCTATACTTAGGGTAGCTTTAAGTGCTAAATTACTTACTAGTAGTAGTATTTTTTATACTTTTTTAATATTTTTTTAAGTTAGTACTTTTTTAAAAAAAAAGTCTTAATTTAGTATTAATTATAAGCTAGCGCATATACCGTGGGTCACCACCTGGTGCACGGCCCCATCTGGTGCACGGTTTCCAGATGCCCACACCCACAACTTTTGAAGCTGTAGAGTCGCATATATATTGTATTATCGCGAGATTTTTTAGTGGAGGGCTTTTAAGGACCTATTTGATCGATTGGCAACGATAAACTACGTGCGATACCTCTGTGGAAGGCGTACTTTGCGGGTGCGCGTGGCAGGGCCGGGTGTAGGCACCACATCAACTACAGATGATATATCCACACCAACATCCTCTGTCTCCTTAGAGACTTGAGGAGGTGGTGCAAAGGCCTTTGGACGGCGTCTATTAACCTTTTTGGAGAATTGTATGTCTTGTTGGAGTTGCTTTTTGGCTTCGCGCGCGATCCTAGCTTCTTCGCGCTGCACGGCCTTCTCGCGCTGTTCTTGAAGGCGTATTTCTTTGGCCACCTCTCTCATGCTGCCTCTCTTCAAGCATGGTAGCCTTCTCCTGCTTCTGCTGCTCCCTACGCTTGATCTCCTCGGACTTCTGTTGTTGTAGTAGCTGCTCGTCGGCATCCTTTTGTGCTTGGCGATCGCGGGCGTCCTTGACTTTGGATGGCGACCAGAATATAGCTCCACCATTATACTCCTGCGGTGCCTCAAGTAATAGAGGCTTGCCACGTTGACGGCGCTTCTTCTCATTGACAAGGGCCCCTCTGAGTCGCTCGTTTTCATGCTGGAGGCTGTTTTTGTACAGCCATCACGTGAATCGTCTGGCTTAGCTGTTGGGAGCGTCGATCGTGGATCCTCCACTACCTGGCGCAGTAATCGCTCAATCTTTCTCCAATCTGAAGCGCTGAGTACGGAAGTAGTACTATCGCTTGACGAGGGCCTCTCAGTCTCCTCTATTTTGAACTTCTTAAGTATAGCGTCTGGGTCTAACGGCGAAAGCCCTGTGACTTTAAAAGCCGTTAAGATCGTCTTTTCCTTGAACGTTGTATGCCAGGCCTTATAGAACAAGCGGAAGAAGTCTCTTTTTGTAATCGCGGAGATGCCCTGGCAGCTATACATGAACTCGGAGAGCTCGTTTGAGTAGGCAGTTGATAGAGGCTTGAAAAGGCAGACCGAGCGGCTGCAAGGTGTGGGTAGCGTGGGGAGGATAGATGGCCAGAAGAATCCGATTGTCGTCACAAAACTTGATAAACTCCATCGATATATGTGAGCCATGGCCGTCAAGGATGAGTAGACGATATGATCGTCTTGCCTTTGCTTTTGTTTCGCGATTGAACACCTGTTCAAGCCATGCGAGCCCTAGCTTGTTGTTGGTCCATCCACTGGGCGATGAGGCAAAGAAGGTTTTGTGCTCTGCGGGGTCGAAATCTTGAAGCCATGAGTCTTGTATCTTACCAGAAACAGCCTGATAAATTAGCGCAGGCGTGAGATAGCTGCCGTCGGCGCAAATACAGGCTATCGTAGTTATCCACTCCCTGTTGCCGTCCTGGAGTGCTTGTTTAACGCCTCCGTGATCATATCGATGGCGGGAGAACACGCGCTTCATTTTTGACAGCACCCCGATTAAGAAGCCTTTCTCATCCATATTGTAGATATTGCGAGCCTCGATATCGTACTGAGTTATCTTCTGGTCCAGGAGCTTAAAATATAGGGCGTATTTGAAGGCAGAGTCAGCTCTGTGGCGTGTGGAATCGATGCCGGATGCCCATCGAGATACAAGCTCAATGTGATGCCGCGCAATAAAGCGATCAACCCAGTTTTTTCCTGGCTCTTTTCCTGCTATTTCTGCTGCGAAATTCCGTATCATCTCCCTTGTAGGTGGGAGCCCTCGTACACAGAGCTTATCAATATATTGTACGAGCTCAGTTTCCTGTGTAGAGTTAAGAAGGCGCATATTATCGACTTTCTCCGCATAGCTGCCGATAACCCCGCGGTGACGCTTCGACAGCAACGTTCGATCAACACCGTACTTTTTCGCAGCCTGAGTATAATTAGGCTTCTCTCCAAGCTTCAGCAATTTTAACGACTCTAGGGCAGCCTCCATTGGGTGTATATTGGTGGTGTAAAGCGATTCTGAAAGTACGGGAGATTTGGTGTTGGCCGTGCACGAGGTGGGACCGTGCACGAGGTGGTGACCCACGGTAGTCGCCGCCCACATAGGGTTGCCGCCCACCCCGCCAAAACGCGACACCTGCACAAAACACGCGATATCTCTCCACAACGCTCATCAATATGGACCCCCGCGAAGAAGCTATACAATCAGCTATTAGCGATTTCAACGCTGGCCTTTATCCAAGCCTACGCGCTGTAGCGAAGGCATATAACATCCCTCGATCTACCCTCCGAGGCCGACTAGGTGGCGCGACAAACAGCGCGATTTGCCATCAACACCAGCAGAGATTAACTCCTGCGCAGGAGGACTTCCTAGTAGACTGGATCCTCGAAGAAGACGCACGCGCCTGCCCTCCCTCGCACGCTCGCGCTCGAGAAATGGCGAATCGAATTCTGCGTATGAATGGCGACAACCAGCCTGTTGGCAAGCTCTAGCTCTCACACTTCCTTAGGCGCCAGCCACGCGTTGCCTCTGTAGTCGGCAGAAAGCTAGAGGCTCAGAGAGCTGATGCAGCAACACCAGAGCAGCTACGCGCGTTCCTAGAGCTCTATGAGTAGACTTGACGGCGGCTTAATATACAGGCGGAGAATACCTATAATATGGATGAGACTGGCGTGGCTCTAGGAGTATGTACAAACACTAGAGTACTCTCTAGTAGTTAGAAGAAGAAGGCTTATATTTGGTCTCTAGAGAATTGCGAGTGGGTCTCTATAATTGAGTGCGTATTGGCGACAGGGCAGAAACTACGCTGTGCAGTTATCTTTAAAGGCTAGAGCCTATAGACTACCTGGTTCCCAGCTAAATCTGTGCCTAGCTGGCTCTATACAACCTCTGAGAACGGATGGACGTTGAAAGTGATAGGTGTTGAGTGGCTATAGCGTATATTCATACCTGAGACGGCTGTAGGTGATGGCCAGTACCGCCTTCTTATCCTCGACGGTCACGGCAGCTATATTGATATAGACTTCCTTTGGCTCTGCAGGCTGCATTGCATACAGCTCCTATATCTACCTGCGCACACCTTACACGTCCTACAGCCTCTAGATCTCGCTCCTTTCTCTGTGATCAAGTCTAGCTACAGGCGTTAGATCTAGGAGCTCGCATTACTCGACGACGCTGCGCCTGTTAAGAAGGAGCGCTTTATCACCTGCTATCACCAAGCTAGGGAGGAAGGCTTCACAGAGCGTGTGATTCGAGCTGGCTGGCAGGCATCTGGCATCTGCCCATTCAACATCAATCACGTGCTCAGCTCGTCGCAGGTCTCTCGGAGGCCTACTACGCCTACTCGTCAGCAGCAGCCTCAGCAGCAGCTCCAGAGCTTCCTCTCTACTCCTCAGGGCCCTCGCAATCTCTATATAGCGCAGCACAGCGTCCAGAGCGTCGAGAATCTAGGTCGTACGACCCGGCTACTCCTACAGAAAGCAGGTAAGGCTCTAGCAGCTGCAAATGCTAGAGCTGCAGGCCTAGAAGCAGAGAAAAGACGACTTGAGCAGCAGCTAGAGATATCTACCTCTCAGCGTCAGCGTAAGCGCGTTCGAGTAGACCCGAATTAACGCTTTGCAGAAGTAGAGAGTATTAGGGAGGCTATGTGCGCAGCTGAGGCTTTAGCAGTTAAACCACGTATATTTACTGTATCAAGCACTTTAGAAACAGCTGCTATAGCTACAGCCGCTACAGCGCTTGAATCTATGTGTAGTCAATGGCAATTGTAATCAGCGTTGCTGAGATATCGCGGGTTTTGTGCAGGTGTCGCGTTTTGGCGGGGTGGGCGGCAACCCTATGTGGGCGGCGACTATATGCGCTAGCTTATAGTGTTAAATTAACTATATGTAGCTGTCAGATATGCAGCTATCAGATAGAACAAGCGCGTTGAGGTTGGATCTGTACAATTGAGCAGGGACCACCGTGCTTGGCGCACTAGTTGAAAAGTTAGGACTAGCTGAACATAGGAGAGAAGAACACGACAGTTCATCCATCTTATCCATCAGACCCCCCCATCTCAATGAGCTCAAATAGTGCTCAAATCTAACAGTAGCGTTAATTAAATCTACCTAGGGGTAGGACAACAAAGGCTTTTATCTTAAATAATATAATAAAAAAAGCAGAGCCCTCTACTTAGTAATTAAAAAGAGCGTAAAAAAGGTAGTTATAAAAAAAGAGAAATTAGCTACTAAAGTTAAATTTTAGTTAAGTTTTAGGGTTAGAAGGAGAGCTAAGCAATTTTTAACAACATCTCGCTGTCCGAGTGTACAATTATAACGATTTTTTACTGTGGCACTAGGCTATGCGTTGAATGGTACTTCTTACCGTGTTACTTCACCATTCGTTGGCTGTGTGTTATACAACGCTTTTTCCCTCCGCAATGTTTAACCTTAAGTTCAACCCAAACACAAACAATCTCCCACGACATATTCTCCTACAGTCCACCTATGCATACCCAGCCCCTGCCTCCACTCAGTCCACGCCACGCCACGCCCACGCGCAAACAACCGGCCCGACCGTCGCGCGCACCGCGCCGCTGCCCTCTTCTCCGACCACCCACCCACTACCACTCACCCAAAAAGGTATATGCTTACCAGCAGTAATCAACGCTTTTCGCCCTGCATAGACGCTTTCTTACTAGAAGAAGTAGTTTGGGCGAGGCTTTTTATGTGGTTGGATTGTGTGCCGTGTTTCATGCAGGGCGGGCAGGGCAGGCCGGGGGGGGGGTTACCATTGCCTGGATTGGGTTAGTGCGGTTGGGGATAAGGGTAGGCGAGATGGGGTGGGGGCTTTGGGGGGTGGAGGTAGATATGGTGGGTGTGCGTGGGGTGGAATTTTGATGGGTTGGTTTGAGGGTTAGTATGGAGGGTCGAGGGTTGGGATATGAGGAAATGGGTAAGAGGTGGACTGGGTATGTACAAGGTAGGGATTGCTGGGTAGAGGTTTAGTCGCGTATCTATTTCAGAACTATTTGAATCAGTGGTGATGGAGTTGAGTTGCTGATGATTAATAGTTGATGTTGGGAGAGTTAGTCCTGTGAGTTCTTCTTGACTGGATGCCCATCTGGAATTGTTAACTTGGGGTTGTTAACTTGTAGGCTTAAATCTTTCAAGGAAATATTACGTGAACAACACTCTGGCAATGTGGCATGAGATAATACAAATACCTAGGTATAATATGTTCCAGTGCCGTATACCAAAAGGTCTGCGATGTTTCTCTTCCTGATAATATGTTCCAATTCAGCGTCTACTGCCACCTTACGTCGACGCAGACTGTTAATCCCGTTCCAAGCCGTCTAACTCCAAAACCTCGCCATGCCGAGACTATATATCCCTCACCAAGACAGCTCATACCCACATTGCAAGTTACCGATTGTCCGCGGTAACGAATGGCAGAGCGAAGAGGTGATCAAATGGGCTAATCGCACCAGAGACGCATTAGTAAGCCGTCGATCCGGAAAAGCCCTACGGAACAGCAGCCGGCCCATCCCTGATCGGTAACTTACATGCCCCGCTCATTTAGTGCTGTAGACGCGCTCTGTAGCTCTACATATATATTAACGCTATATGGACTTTGCAAGAGTCACGATATTTACTTGAGAAAAGCACAAGGAGAAAGAATACCTTACAGTTCATGTCAATTCATCATAGCTCCTTCTGTTGTATCTCCTTCGCCAGCCCCCATCTCGGATGACAATGCCCCCCGCGAAGAGTGAACAAGCAAACCTCACAGACGCACTCGAAGCAGCCAAAGCTCGCTTTATAGCAAGAAACCCAACAAGTCTCAAGCTTCACAACGAAGCACTTCAGAGCCTCCCAGGCGGAAGCACCCGCAGCCTCCTGCACACGGCCCCCTTCACATTCCACACCCAGCTACACCGACTTCCTCGACGAAATGACCGCCTCCCTCTACGGCCACCCCCACCCCCTAACCACCACCATCCGCACCACCGGCCTCAACCAACCTCGGCGGCACAACGCGCCACGAAGCCCACCTCGCCTCCCATATCTGCACCCGCTTCGCCCTCTCCCACATGCGCTTCACAAACAGCGGCACAGAAGCAATCCTGCACGCGCTAGCCGGCGCAAAACGCTTCACCGGGCGGCGCAAAGTCGTCGTCCTCAGCGGCGGGTACCACGGCGCGTGCTTTCGTTTCCCGGCCGACCGCCCAGCCGCGAACTGCGTCGACAGAGAGAGAGGAGTGGATAGTCACCGAGTACAATGATATTGACGATACGCGGAGGAAAGATCGAAGAGGAGGGGTGGGGGGGTGCCGACGTAGCTGCTGTTCTTGTAGAAGGGATGCAAGGCCATGGCCCGTGCGTGCATCGTAGGGTCTTCCCCGATTTTTGCTGCAGATGCAGATGTCTGCGCGGAAAGTAGGCGCGCTGTTTATCTTGGACGAGGTGATGACGAGTCGGCTTTCCGGGGGGGGGGGACTGCGGGCGTTGGAGGGGCTGGAGCCGGATTTGTGGACCGCGGGGAAGTATATTGGGGGTGGGGTGGGGTCTGGGTGCTTCGGGGGGCGGGCGGATGTTATGCGCGTGTATGATCCGCGGGAAGAGGGGGCGTTGGGACATTCGGGCACGTTTAATAATAATACGTTAGGGATGGTTGGTGGGGGGGGGGGGGGGGGGATGTGGGGATTGCGGAGGTGTATACGGAGGAGGTGGCGCAAGAGTTTAATGCTATGGGGGATAGGCTGAGGGGGAGGTTGCTGGAGGTTAGTGAGGGGACGAAGATGACGGGTACGGGGAGGGGGAGTATTATGGGGGTGCACTTCTTGAGGGATGGGAGGAAGGTGGTGAGGAGCTTTAGGGATAGGGTGGATGAGGGGGAGTTGAGGGAGTTGTTTTGGTTGGAGATGATGGAGGAGGGGTTTTGGGTTACGAAGAGGGGGAGCGTTGCGCTTATTTTGGGGACGCCGTGGGAGGAGCTGGAGAGGTTTGTGGGTTGTGTGAGGGCGGTTTTGGAGAGATATGAGGCGTTGGTGAGAGTTTGAGGGAGCAGGGGCAGTGGTGCGAGTAGAGCGATATAAAATCACCAATCTCACTCCACCGTTCACAGATAATGAATACAGCCTCAACCCTCCACAAATTTAAGCATTTAAAATATTATCATATTAATATACCTCATAAAATCATATCCCCCACCGCACCCACTCCCTCAATATCCACCCCCAGCCCCACCCCCCAAAACATCAACCCCCTCCTGCACCCTAATATCCCTCGAACTCGCCCCCACATACACCGTAAACTCCCCCTCAGGAACAACCCACTGCTGCCTAACCACATCCCAATAACTCAGATCCCTCCTCAGCAGCGCAAAAGAAACCTTCCGCCCCTCCCCAGCCTCGAGGTACACCTTTTCAAACCCGCGCAGCTGCTTAGGCGGCGTGCCCGCGGGCGCGCTCGAAGGTAGACCGAGGTACAACTGGGGGACGGCGGCGCCGGCCACGTCGCCCGTGTTGGACACTTGCACGGTGATGTTGTACAGTGGGGTCCAGAGGTCGGGGTTGCCGCCGGGTTGGATGGGAAGATCGGCGGGTAGGGCGCTGATGTTGGAGACGAGGGGTTCGGCGACGAGATCGCTCATGCTGAAGGTGGTGTAGGACAGTCCGAAGCCAAATTCGTACCGCACGGACATGTTTTGCGCGTCGAAGTGGCGGTAGTCGATTTCGAGCTCCTCGTCGAACCACGACTGCCAGTCGTATTTGCCTGTCGTGTTGATTGCCGTCGTGGGTGGCGCATTATAGTCGGATCCGTCGAGGGCGATGGTATACGGGAGATGGCCCGAGGGGTTGACGTCGCCGTAGAGGATATCGACGAGGGAGTGGCCTGATTCTTGGCCGGGGAAGTGGGCGGCGAGGATAGCGGTGACGTTGGGGTGGTCCGCCCAGGGGAGCAGGTTGATGCCGCTGGAATGGGTCACCACGACGGTGTTGTTGCACTTGGAAGCGACGCTTTCGACGACGGCGTCGCCGTTCCAGTCGACGTGGAGAGAGGCGCGGTCGTCGAATTCCTGTGCCCATGTTTTGAGCATGACGATGCAGACGTCGGGGCGGTCTGGGATCAGCAGAGTGTCAATATCGGTATTGGCCACGAGCGTGTTGTTGAGCCAGTATTGTACTATCTTTGCGTCGTCCCAGGCGGCACGTTCTTGGATCGCCTGGAGAGGCGTGACGATGTATGTCAGCTGACCAGTACCTGAACCTCCACCGGCGACGAGCGTTCCGTATTCGTATATTTGCTGGTTCAGCTGGCCCGTGACAATTTCTCCTGCGTCGTTTCCGAAAACTGCAATATTTCTCGGTGCCTGCAGAGGTAGCGTCTGGTTTTCGTTCTTTAGCAGAACCGTGCCAGCAGCACCATGCTTACGGATCAATTCAGCGTGGTTACCTCGCACGTCGCGGCTTCTCTCGCCGGTCAGGTTGTACTGGCGGGTCCACGAGCTGGGGGGAGAGAAAGTGTTGAGGTCGGGGGTGGATGGATCGACAGTGGGAAAGTCTTCATCTTGACCGAGCCAGTAATAAGGCGTCATGATGCGAATGATCATGTCATCGACACGAGACTCGGCCAGTGAGCCGTTGTTCACAGCGAGAGTGATGTTTCCTCCAAAGAAGGACGGCATGGGCGGGTTGTTTGTAGCGAAAGCGGTGCCATAGGGACCAAGACCGCCAGGCATGTTCAAGTCCAAACCAGCTTCCATACTCGCAACCCCCGAGTGGGTGGCACCCCAATCAGACCTAAGAATACAACGTCAGTAAATGTTGCGCTACTGTTACCCCAGGACAGGCGATACAAAAGTTGAATGTACTCAAACTTTCGTCGTCCCGCTGTATGAATTCAGGCATCGAGGTTCGACTCACATGACATATCCCTGAAACCCCAGCTCCGTCTTCAGCAACCCATTCTGCGCCATCGAATTCTGGCAAGCATAACTCCCATTAATCCGCTGATATGCACACATCATACTCGCAACCTTAGCGCGAGCCGCATCAGCAAACGGCCACAAGTAAAGTTCATGCATCGTCCTATCATCGATATTAGAAGAAAGAGCCGCGGTTATCGTATCTGTATCGGTGCCATTCCGATCGTATATCTGTCGTCGAGGAATCAGCTGACTATATCGGATAGAATAAATAAATGAATAAACATACCGGGTTACGCATAACCTCCTGCTCATTCCCGATATAGTGCTTCGCGCAGGCTTGGACACCGGCATCTTGAGTTCCGGTAATAGTTTCGCTCATAAACACACCCGCAAGATACGGATCCGGAGATGAGCCTTCCCAGTTTCGTCCAGCATAGCCAGACCGGCCGAGAGGACCTGCAACTGGCTGAAGCGCGATATGAGAGCCCTTGCCCTTGAACTCTTCGCCCATAGCAAAGCCACGCTCGTACATGAGTTTCTTGTCCCAGGATGCTCCCGCGGAAACACCGGCGGAGAAGACGCTGGCGTAATCGGCTACACGGATGGCTAAGGGTCCGTCTTGGAGACATAGACCTTGAAATCCAAGTCGAGGAACGGCGAGGACGTTGCCGACGCAGGGGCCGGCTTGGCCGGTTACCATGTCAGATTTTTCTTCGAGGGTGAGCTGGGAGACGAAGGCTTTTGCTTTTTGGAGGGCATCTTCCCAGCCGCCGGTGCCGGTTGCGTTGGCTGTGAACTGTTAGCTACACATACTGGTCTGGGTTTAGCAGCTACAGCAGTAGGACAAGAGTCTGAGTACTGTGTTACCCTAGGATAGGCAATACGAAGGCCGAATGTACTCAAACCTTTGTCCTGCAGCTGTGATATAACGCCATGAGGTAGTACTTACGGGAAGGATACACAGGCGGCGAAGAACCATACTCATCCAAAATAGTCGTATTAAGCGGTTGCACCCACTCAAAAGCGTCATCACCACGCCCACCACCACTAAAGTCCTGAGCACAGACTAGGGCCGAGCCCGCAAGCAAGACAGATAGAAGAGTCGACATGATTCTTCGAAGACGTTGAGCAAGATTGAGTCGAGGCTGTCTTGGAACGCTCCCATAGTGCCGTCGGCCACTCTTTTATAGAGCAACCCCCTCAGGTACACTACTGTACTGGGGGCATACCGTCAATAGTCAAGTGCCGGAACCGCAGAACGCTATGATGATTTGCATCCATGCCGGAGCAATGACCATGCTTTGCTTCCGAGGTTTTCCCGCTGGCATGCAAGTGTGGAGTTTAGCAGCGTCCTCTCGGGTCGACAAAGGCGGGATAAAGAGCTGCCAAGATGATAGTTCGATCCGGCTACGCCATGTAAGTCGACCGTGGAATATATTTGCGGGAGGGCTTGCTTGTCACAATGCGGAGATAACTCCCTCATGGTTTTCAAACCTAAAAAAAGCACTGTTAGCATTCCTAGCTTCAGCTTTGAGACCGAAATCCATACACGCAATTACCTCCTCACCACCATTACAACCTCCAGACGCCCATACCTACACTCGAACACTCGCTCAAGCCCTACACTACCTTTCTACCATCGCGACTCATTCAAGCGGAGCACCCCAACCCCACCTGACAGAAACCCCCAGCAATCCCCTTAGCCTCGGCAAACCCCGCCTAGCCCGCTCCAACTACTGGTAGACTAACCCGTCAACGGCACAACGTCAACACGCACCGTATATCATAACAAGGCTTACAAACCCCCAAGCCAGCAGGCGCCTGGCGCAGCGGAAGACAAATCTCTATTAGCCCAGCCCAGCCGCAACTGGGTCCCCGAATCTTGCCTTGGCCCGGGGCGCCTATCGAACTAGGAAGTGCTAGCTCGGCCCGCGCCCCAATCAAACGCATTCACCGGCCCACTACCCCAGTGTCGTCATATTACCATACTGTGGTATCCGGCCGAAGTAGTGTAGGTGGGTCGCGCACAGCAGGGGTGCGCATCCTATGTAATTAAATACGACTTTCTGACAAATCCACATTTAGCGTCACCCAATTTGTATAGAGATACGTGTTTCTTTGTCGCGCTTCTTCATCCCCACGTCACCCGCATAATGTCCGAACCACCTTCTACACCTCGCCATCGATACCTTACCCGCGATGAGGCTGTAGAGGCACGCGCCCTACGTCGAGCAGGCCATACCTACGACTTTATCGCCAACCAGCTTCAATGTACAGAGAGACAAGTTGGCTACGCAGTTACTAAGGATCGCGTCACGCCCAAGAAGCGCTCCAGTCGCCCACCTCGCCTTACGGATGCCCAAGTTGATCAACTTGAGGCATATATACGATCCTCGCGTAGTAATAGGCAGCTAAGCTATCTCCAGCTTGCTAAGGGACCTTTTGAGCACTGGGGAGTTGGCGAATATACAATTAGGAGTGCTCTACGAAGGAGAGGGTACAGACGCTGTGTAGCCCGTGCTAAGCCTCCTCTTACTGAGCAAAATCGGCAGATACGCCTTGCGTGGGCAGAGGCACATATCAACTGGGAACCCTGGCAATGGTGGAGGATCCTATGGAGCGATGAAACATGGATCACGGGTGGACGTCACAGAAAAGTATGGGTAACAAGGCGACCAGGAGAGGAGCTAGAGGATACCTGCCTAGTAGAGAAGATCCGCAGAAAGCGTGGGTGGATGTTCTGGGGCTGCTTCTCTGGCATGTCTAAAGGTCCTCATCTGTTCTGCGAGAAGGAGTGGAAGTCAATTAATAAGGAGAGCTACTATGAGCGGATTGTACCACTTATTGATGGCTGGTTACGTCTAAATCCTCACCTAAGCTTCATGCAAGATGGGGCACCAGGGCACTCAGCTGCGTACACAATAGAGGAGCTTTCTTAAAGAGGGATTTATCCTATCTTCTGGCTAGCATTCTCCCCAGATCTTAACCCTATTGAAGCTGTGTGGAACAAGATGAAGGACTATATAGAGGTGAATTACCCTAATCAAGAAGGTAGGAGGCAGCTAACATATGATCAACTGCGTAGGATAGTACAGGAAGCCTGGGAGTCGATTACTGTAGAACAGTTAAGGGAGCTCATTGATAGCATGCCAGCTCGATGCTGGGCTGTGATTGATGCCGAAGGCGGTCATACAAAGTACTGAAATTTGTATGTAATATTAGACAGAAACAGAAAGGTTGCATTTAATTACATAGGATGCGCACCCCTGCTGTGCGCGACCCACCTACACTACTTCGGCCGGATACCACAGTATTACCGTGCCGTGACATGGTACGGTCCCATGGCGGCGAATTGGCAAGCCACCTAGGCATTATGGCGAATCTAAGCGCTTATATTTTAAATTACTTAGGTCTTCTCCTACCTACAAAATTGAGCGAAAATTTAACTTTACTAGCGTTTTATACTGGTATAAAATATTTACTATATACTTTATTACTAATAAAAATTGCTATTATACTAAATTTTATATATATATTATTATCTATACATTAGGAAAGTTTTTTCCAGAGAGGCTGCTCAACTGTGCGCATTTTTGCACAGGCAATTTACTAGCACGAAAATGCTTAGAGATGTATAAACATGCGTAGACTTGCGTAGACTTGCGCAGATGTGCACAAATAGTCTAAATAAGTAATTTTTTTAAAGCTTTATAACTTTTTAACTAGTAAAGCTATAATTTTAATTTTTTAATAGATTTATAGAGAAAATACTAGTCTTTAACTATTTACTTTAAAAATACTATTTTTATTATATAATTAGTTAGTAATTAATAAAAAACTCTTTTACTTTACTAGTTATTATGTATATTACGTAATATTATATATAATAATATAGTACTAATAATATATTATTTACATTTTTAAAAAAGTTTTAATAAATATAAAGTAATTAAAAAGCTATTAAAATTAATACTTTTTAAAATAGTCTTATTTGCCAAGCCACTAATTTTCGTCTAATCTAATTCTTTTAAATAATTATAAAACTATATCTTTTTCTATTTTTACATCTACAAAATTTAGAATTTAGAGCTAGGCAGAAGTTTTATATAATACGCTAGTAATTAATCCTATTATATTAACTACTACTTACTATCTAGTAAGAGACTTTAACTTTATACTTTAAAAAATCTTTTTTTAAAAGCTTACTAAGCTTTTTTAAATCCTAGCTAATTAAAGAGCTTTATTTGCTTATTAATTAGTATTATATATTATATTCGATTAGTTATCTAGCCACTCTACTAAAATTAAGCCGCCTCTTCTTATAATACTTACAATGCTATCTATCTAGCGCGCCTAGTAGATATAAAAAGAAAGTAGGTTTACTTTTTTAAAATAGGCCTTTTAAATAAACTAAAAATTAAGCTAGTAAAAGATAGCTAAACTCTATAGTATTTCTTAATTAACTCTATAAAATTATATTAACAGCTCCCTTTTATAAGCTATTGCTAACGTATAGAAATAAAAGCTATACTCTACTAAAGAGTAGTCTCTTATTTAGTAGATTCTAAATCTTAACTAATATAGTTTTCTATTCTATATTATTAATATATAATAAATAGCAAATAATCTACTTACTATATATAGCTAAAAGCTACTTCTATAGTTAGCTAGGTAGAAGTAGGTATTATGCTTTATTAAGCACTAGCTAAAGCTTTAGATAAAGTAGAATTATAAGCTCTATTTATAGTGTATAAAATTTAAAAACTTAATTATAATTTATGTGTAGTTTAAGCTTATAAAAAAGATATATTATTTATATAGTATTCTTAATATAAATATTTATAACTTTAATAAAACTAGTATTTTAATAAGTATTATTACAAGATTAAAAGTTATTATAAGCTCTAAGATAGTTAGCTATGCAGTAACTATATAGCTAGATAATTATAAGTAAGTAATAATAATTAAGTATATTAACGTGTTTAGCTAGTCTATTCTACCCTTTATAATTCTATAAGGCAAGCTTTACTAAGGTAAATAGTATTAAGGCCTTTTACTAAACTATACTATTACTATTAGTAATAATAGCTAGATAACTAATAAGCTTAGCCTTAAGTAAGTAAAGTATTTTTACTAATATACTAAGGCTTATATAAGAGAAGCCTATAAATTACTAATTCTTAATAGCTATAGTAACTATATAACGCCTAGGTTTAACTAATTTTATAGAAATAATAAGATTATTACGTTCTATATACTACTATATTTATTACACGTTTTTTAGCTACTTAATATTAGCTACTTTTTATTTCTTAAGGTTATATATAACTACTAGATATCTAAGCTTATATAGTAAAGTATCTTTTATATTAATAAGTAAAACTTTCTATAGATATTCTTAGTTAGCTTGCTAAATACCTTTTTTAACCTATTTTTTTAGTTTAAGGTTAAAGTAGGTTAAGATAAAAGATTATTATATACTATATATAGTACCTAATTTTAATTAAAGAACCTTAAATATCTAATAACGCAATAATAGTTTAAACTTTAAACTTACTTATACTTTACTTATATCTTATAAGCTTCTAACCTATATAAGGTTTACTTATAGTATATATAGTATATATAGTTTATTACTACTACTATTATTAGTTATTTTAACTTAATAGTAATAATAGCAAAGAGAATCTTATAGATTTATATAATACTCTTACTACTATATAGCTTATTAATAAAAACCTTATTATTCTCTTTTTATATCCCCTACTAGATAATTCTATTACTAATAAGAAGTAAATATGTTTACTAAAGTAAGAATATAGTACTACTATTTTTTATAAACTAGACTAGCTGCTAGCTTAACTAGTATATAAGAATCGCTTTATAAATAGTTAAGTCTATTTATTTCTTATACTAAATAAGTATTTTATAAATAGAATAACTATTCTAGGTAAGAGTTATAAACTATCTCTACTTATTTGGTTTTTAAGTAGCCTTACTACGTTTAATTACTACTTTTTTTTATTACGTTACTAGTGCCTATATAATATTATATAATGTTATATATAAGTACTAAGCTCTAGAACTAGAGCGCGTTAAAGTTTTTCTAATATCTTCTTTTAGCATCTAAGACAACTTATAATAATAATACCCCACCTGCCTACTATATTACTAGATAATTAACACCTACCTTTTAATCTTTTGCCGCCTTATTAGATAATTAATTACTTAGAACTATTGTTCTACTCTATTGCTCCGCTTTGCCGCTATAATATATAACAAACTATGCGCGCTTTTTACTTCTAACACTAAATAGTATCTTGCTATTCTTTGCTAATAATCTATTAACCTCTAAATACCTAGCTATTACTTTACCTATTTTCTATAAAAATCCTATAGAATAAGCGCGTATCTATATATATCCTATACTTCTAGTAACTATTTATTATATATTTCTTTCTTCTAGCAAAACTATAGGTAGTCTAGAATATGCCTAACCTTTTACTCTTAAATCTAACTAAATCTTGCCTCTTACTTTTTAAAAGCGCTCTAGTAATGCCTATTACTAATATAACTAAGCACTAGGCATCTAAACTAGTAGAGAGAGAGCCACAAGTTAAAATCTATAGTTTCTAGAGCACCTAGGTATTGCCTAACGCAATAAGACAAACTGGCTATAGTAATCTATTTGCCGTATAACTTATACTATACTATTATATATTTTAGAAGAATAGTAAACGTCTAATCTTTATAATACCTATTCTATATATATTTATTATTAGTATCTAGATTATACTTCTTATTATTATACTTTTTATTATTATTATTATTATTCTACTTATCCTACTTATTATATATATATAGGCGCGTAACTATCTACTATATAAAAAGCGCATTATTTAGTTAAGAGGAGGGTATTAGATTATAACCTTAACATGTTATATAATAATATACTCTATATATAAGATTAGATAAATAAAAATAATTTCTAGTTTTGAATTTTTATAAGATACTACGTAGGTAACTATGCGTTATATTATTATTTTTAACTTTAGTATCTATAGACTATAGTATACTATAATTAACTACCTTATTAGTATAAGGGGCCGATTTACACGTGTTAATAAATAGTTTCTAGCCTAACCTATCTTACTACTTTATTTTTTTAATATATTTTTAGTATACTTATAGCTTTCCTTTATAGTATTATATTATATACTAAAAGGTCTACAATATTTCTCTTTTTAATAAATAGAATAAAACTTTAGTATAACTATACTAGTAGTAGTAGTATAAAACTATAGTATATACTCTTTAGTAATAATATATACATTCGCGTAATACACGACTTTTTACTAGAAAAATTAAGAAAAATAAAAAAGTTTAAAGTAATATAACTTTTAAACTACTAATTATTTTTAAAAAGTTTCTTAACTAGAGTTATAGGGAAAGATCCTACCTATAATTCTAGGATTTTAGCTTTTTAATAATAATAAAGTTTAGAAAAAAAGTATAATAGTAGAAAAATAAACATTCTTAAAATTAAAATCTAATAATTCTTTAATAGTAAACTATATAATTTAAAATACTTTTTATATTAGGTATTTTTATATAAAATATCTAGATAGAAAGTAATACAATTTTTTTAATTTTTAAAAAAGAAAAAATTAGAAAAGATAATCTATTTTGTAAAGTAAGCTATTATATAAAAATACCTAATATAAAAAGTATTTAAAATTATATAGTTTACTTCTAAGAAATTATTATATTTTAATTTTAAGAATGTTTATTTGTCTACTATTATACTTTTTTTTCTAAACTTTATTATTATTAAAAAACTAAAATCCTAGAATTATAGGTAGGATCTTTCCCTATAACTCTAGTTAAGAAACTTTTTAAAAATAATTAGTAGTTTAAAAGTTATATTACTTTAAACTTTCTTATTTTTTTTTCTAGTAAAAAGCCATATATTACGCAAGTTCGTATATTACGCGAATGTATACGTTAGTAAGTACTTCTTTAGAAATAATATTAATACCTAAATAGACAGTAGGGTATAAAGAAATAGTAAAGCCTAAAGAGATAGTAGAGTGTAAAGAGATAGTAGGGATTTTATTAAAAATAATCTTAATATAGTAATAGAGTAATAGTATATTTAGTATATATTACTCTTATTCTATTTATAAAGTAGTATATACCTATTAATATATTAACTTATATTATTTATAATAATTAAGATAGTAGAGAAAGAATAGCTTATAGTATTACTACGCTATAGTTTTATTTTTTTTAAAGTTCTAAATATAGTCTTTATAAAAACTTTATATATAGAAGCTATTTATACTAAAACTACTAAGCTTACTTAGTAGTTTAAATATATATTTTTAAAAAAAAATTTTTTTCACTCTATTTAATTACTAAGTATAAGGCTTTGCTTTTTTTATTATATTATTTAAGATTAAAGCCTTTATTATACTACCCCTAGATAGTTAATTTAATACTACACAGATATATCTAGTTATTTCTCTTACTATTATTAATATAGAAAAGTGTTATAATATAATATTAATAAAAAAAGTTAGCGCGTTAGCCTAAGCTTACTAAGCGAGATACTACTTTATAAAAACACTTATAATTATTATTATTATTATTATTATTAAATACAATAGTATTATACTTACTTTAACTATAACTTAGTATTAATATAATTACTACTTAACTACTGCTTTTTTTTGAAAAAAAAAATAGTAACTTTAAATTTAAAAAAAGTATAAAAAAAGCATTATTTTTTTGTAATCTAGTACATAAAGCTACTTTTTAGTTTAGCTAAAAGAATATAAATTAAATAAGTATAACAAGTACATAGCTATAATTAGTAAGACTTATAGCGTTACTATATATGACTACTGCTAGGAGAGCAGAGCTTAGCCACGGCGAGCGGCACCGTTGAATCGAACCACAGGGAAGAAAGAAAAAACCTGGCATTGACACGTGTTCTACAGGGTTCGAATCGACCCCACCAGAAAACGGCTCGCAAACTCCCGAAGTGATCCCAACGGGTATGCGGAGACGGGGCTTGGATTCTTGGCGTGGTCTCCGTCCTGGGGTAACATTGAACCGGGATATCATTGATGGTAAGAAAGCATTCGAAAGTACAACGACCACGCTCAACTCCGCAAAAACATCTTGTAGCTCTCCTGGTTCGTCACGTTCTTCCACGGATACCCTATGTCCTTCAGAAAGCCCTCCAACTTACCCAGCTCCTCTTCCTTGCACTGGATGCCCGTCAATATGCGCGCTACGTCGCCGCCGTAGTTCCGGTAGTGGAAGAGACTGATGTTCATGCCCGGCTGCAGCGTGTGTAGGAACTTGTACAGGGCGCCACCTCGCTCGGGGAACTCGAACATGAACATGTGTTCGTCGGCCGCGTTGCTGCGACCGCCGACCAGGTAGCGGATGTGCGACTTGGCGAGCTCGTCGTTGGAAAGGTCGGTGGCTGTCATGCCTTCGGCGTGGAGGCGGGCGATGAGGTCTGGTAGGTCGGTGGAGCGTGTCGCTGCTTTCATTTCGACACCGATGAGGATGTTAGCTGCCTCGGGGCCCGAGTAGCGGTAGTTGAACGCAGTAACAGCCATGGGGTGTACTATGGACACCAGATTCGCGAACGTGCCAGGCATTTCGGGTATCGTGACGGAGATGAGAGCTTCTTTGTTTTCACCGAGAGCAGCACGCTCAGCGACAAAACGTAGGCGGTCGAAGTTCATGTTGGCGCCGCTAGCGATGGCGACGAGGCCGCGTTTATTATTGGGTGAGGGATTCCTGTTAACCCATTTTTTGAGGCCGGCAAGAGCGAGCGCACCGGCAGGCTCAACGATGGAGCGCGTGTCCTCGAACATATCCTTGATGGCCGCGCATGTTTCGTCTGTTGTCACCTGGACGACTTCATCTACTACCTCCTGGCATATCCGAAATGTCTCCTCTCCGACCGTCTTGACCGCAGCGCCGTCAGCGAACAGACCCACTTCTTTCAGCACGACGCGCTCGCCCTTTCGCAGTGATTCGACCATGGCATTGGCGTCGTGTGTTTCCACCCCTATAATCTTGACCTGCGGCGCTATGCGCTTGATGTAGATGCCAACACCTCCTATGAGGCCTCCGCCTCCCACGCAGCAGAATACGGCCTCCAGGTCTTGTAGATTTGTCTGCCGCAGCAACTCCATGCCTATTGTTCCCTGGCCAGCTATAACGTACGGATCATCGAAAGGCGGGATAGAGATCAGCCCATGCAGCTTCTCCAGACGGGCAGCTTCAGCCTTCGCAGCATCAAAGTCAGCGCCGTGTAATATGACGGAGCCACCTAGCCGCGAGACGTTCTTGTGCTTGATGTCCGGGGTGCCCGAGGGCATGACAATGGTTGCTGGGATGCGGAGGTGGCGGGCAGAGTACGCAACGCCCTGGGCGTGGTTTCCAGCACTGCACGCCACGACGCCCTTCCAGCGTGCCTTCGGGTCCAGATGGGCCATCTTGTTGTAGGCGCCTCTCAGCTTGAAGCTGAAGACGGGCTGCAGGTCCTCGCGCTTGAGTAGGACATTACACTCGAGCCTGTTGCTCAGATTGGTCGCGTGGGTCAGCGGCGTTTCTTGGACGACTTCGTAGACACGCGACGTGAGGATCAATCGCAAGTACTGCCATTGAGTCAGAATGAATCATCTTCGTTCCTCGACCTTGACAATGAACAATTGCTCACGTCAGGGTACCCATTTGGCAGCAAAAATGCCTCTGGAATCGCATCCTGGGCCTTGGACTTTGCGCTCTCCGAAGGCGGACTTGGGTTGGCGGTGTACTCGGTCAAAGATAAGCCTGTCTGCTTTGGTGTGCGTGGTGAGGCCATGCCATTGGGGAGACTGCATCGATCCTCAGGCGTCACCGGCCGCGAATAGTCGTCGATGCCAGCAGGAGGCATGGCGCACTTTGGTTGTTATTGTGGGTGTTTGGGAAATTTTGTAACGATACATATGATGTGGTGTGGTTCACGGACGGGGATGGCACGGCGCGTCTGCTGGGGGTCCGCCTGCTGGTTAGGCGCGAAGTGGGGTAATCGGTCCGATCGGGTGCCGCTATCGGAGCGCTACGAGGGTGCAGTTGATGTTGCATGTATCTTCCATCTCTACAGTGTCGAAGTGTAGTAGGTGACAAGTCATCTACATTGGTTGCAACGCGTATTCATTTTACAAAGCTCGCATTAGAATCACGTACCCGATGGTAACACGCCCACGGCGTAGAGAACTGACATGTATGTTGTCTATTGCATTGACTTCAGGATGCCTATATAAGCCCTCACCACCCTCAGCACATCCTGATGCCTGAAAAGGCCACGAAAGTTTCAAAACTATTGTGGCATGTAATTATCCTGGTCCCTATGCTCCACCGCATATCCAGATTTGAAAATCCATAACCGAGGACAGCCCTACTACTTGTGTACCTCAGTGCTTCCTCCCTTTCTACAGTAAAGGCGGATAGTTCAGACTACCCAATCAAGTTGTCCGACACACTCCCATGCCATAAGTAAGCCTAGAGAAAAAGTTTCTAGACAAGTCGAATACGTGTTCTCTCTTTCCAGCCCAGAGTTAAAATTTCGCACCCTAGCCTTTTGAAGTCCATCCGCCTCTTTAGTACGTTGTGTAAGAGCTGAGACCGGTCTGAGCGGCCCACCGATCAGATTGCGCCTGTGCCCAAGACGATGCCTCCTTCTTCAGTTGCGGTCCGTCCGCAGTCCTGACAACTTTCCACCAGCCGTCGCGGGTAGGAGCGGAATGATTCATGATCTTGATGCGCTGCAGATTCGGAAGCTTTTGGAGAAGACCCGCCACTGGAAGATCGCCCGAGATGGTAACCAAGGTGAAAGCCTCGCGCTGTTGGCGTGTGAGACGCTGCTCCTGGACGATGAAGTTGTACATGCTGTGCGCCCAGTTGAAGCAAAAGTGATTCAAGGCGTATGGGATGGTATATGTCTCGAGATACAATTGTCGGCTCACTCCGTTCAGCAGAGACATGCCTCTCGTGCAGATGATACCAGCGGGCATCTTCGCCCAGTCCACGAATGGGTTGCAGCGGTCGTCGAAGACGTTGGCCATATACCGGAAAAAGGCAACCGTCTGCAACGTCCCGTCGAGCTGTGGGAAGTGAGCATAGCTCATATAGCTGAACTCGATCGTATTGCCGCCGAGCGCATATCCGTAGATGAGCTGTCGGACATTGTCGGGCAGACGCAGCAGCGGGGAATTGATCTGGTTTGAGTACCACCTACAATGCGTTGTTAGACAATGGCCAATGGCTATCACGTTAGAATGAACTCACATCGTAGCCAGTTCGGATCCCGCCTCGATCGCGTTGTTGTACAACGTCTTCTGGGGTGGGGGTGTCAGCGCCGCCATGTACTCTCTGCCCTCGAAGGCTTTCTCTGACGCCTCATCTGGGCTCATTTTCTGCTTAAAGACCTTAGGAGTCTCAGCCTGGGGGCTCGAGATACTCGTGGTAGTCGAGGTCAGTTCATCGTCGTGAGCCATCGCCAATTGATCAACCTGTCCTGCATCGTCAACCGTTTTGTTGATATCCCTGATGTCAGCATCCTTTGCAGCCTGACGCTTTTGGTTCTTGGGTATGGTGCCAAAGGCTTCGAATTTGTTGGTGCCGCCGTACAGAGATGCCAATGCTGGCGTCGAGATGGGTTTGGACTTGGCCAGGTTGAGTGCAGACTCGAAGGCCTCGCTTTTTGTCTGCCTGACAGTCGTATCAATTTCGTCTTCTTCGTCTTCGGACACGTTGAACGTGACCCGCTTCTGCTTTCGGCCCATAGGCTGGCCTTCGCTCAGACACGACAGAGGCTGCGAAGAGAATTGAGTCCTAGCCGGAGGGTCTGAACGGGCAGTCTCGGTCGGGGTAGGCCTGCGTCTCTTGCTGACGTTATTGTTGTTGTTGTCGACCTCCTCCGTCGCAGGGTTGTCGGTGGGTTCGGAGGGCGCGAACGTCATTGCGCGTCGCGAGAAAAGGCGCTTCTTAGGGAGCATGGCGCCGAGTTGAATATATCTGTCAGGTGTTAGAACAGATTTCTCGTGTGTGCGCGCGAGAAGAGCCGGGAGTTGGGTGGGTGGTTGAAGGCGAAGCGCGTGGAGAGCAGCAGCTGCAGGTGCAGCTGCCTACTTAGCGTAAGTGAATGTACCTCGCGTAATAAAATCTCCATTTCGATTGAGTAGTGAAAGCAAGAGATATTCACAAAGATCCCGAAAGGCTCCAGGACCACGTTTCCAACGCGCTTTCACGTGATTGGCGGGCTCCAGCTGGAGGTGCAGGTGGGCCGGGCAACCCCGGGCCGGCGAACTGCGAGTCTCTGACCCCGATGCGAATTATTGGAGACCTGTATGCAGTACAGAAACAGGGGGTGGATCTTGGGACGTTGCAGCCATGGACACATTTTGCACGCCCACTAAGTCTCAAGCTTATATAAGCTATAAGTTCTCTATAAAGAGAACTTCTACTGTTACACAAGCAAACGCCGACAAAGCTCAATAACGGTGCAATATGTCAAAAAATAAATAATTCAATATTCATCAAATTGAAGGGTTAAACCCCAGAAGTAAATCAACCCCAGGATTCGATTTCAATCCACTATCCCACCTCGAGTTGATAATGTGCGATTTCGAAAGAACATTAGAAGCATGTCTAAGCTCTTCATACTTGGCCCGATGGCAGATGCTTCAACAGCTGTCGGAGGTTGCGCATGATATGGGATACCTTTAGCTTCCAATGGTAGCAGAACGCACCTTCCATATTCATCTGAGGGTATATAGTTCCAAAGATCGGTAGAAGTTGAAGATATATTCAACTGCCCACTGCCCACTCGCTACGGTTGCATTATTTCTACTTGCAGTTTTCTAGCTGCACTAATTCCTGAAGCGAAGTCTTTCCAAGATCCTATGGGAAGAATGCGTTTAGTCAAATCATCGCTCGTTCGATCATGGAAAGGTTAGAACGCTACTTCAATGCGGTAGAGAAAACCCGCGCCATGTAAGGTTCACACGTCCTACCTTAGATCATAGGAACTTGCACCTCTGTAGGTTGTAGGTACCTAGGTACCTAGGTAGAATTTTTGTCACGTGGCGATGCGTGCCCGGGCCCACGCGCTCGTGCCCCCAGGCGGGACTGCGCCTCTAATGTCACTACTACTCTTGTTGAGATATCATCCTTTGCTCTGACTCAGGAAAGTTGCGCACAGGACAGCACACCTCTCAAACGGAGCAACATCTAGGTCGCGATTGTGGAATTGGCGAGCTGTACCTGGGAAGACTGATGAAAAGCTTGGGGCTATTGAAGAGAGCTCGCTGGTGGATATAACAGGGGTGAATGTGTGATTAAAGAGCTGTTCTAACGTTAAGCCTAGTTGGCACAACTAGGTGGAGGGATTCCTCACACGGCTCACTGTTAAGGCGTGGGCGACAACCCAAGGACGTGTGATGGGCATGTTGAAGTATTGTTGGTGCAACTGTGACTTGGGTTGAGTTTTTGGTGTCCGTACTTGTTCTTTCGCCTTTGTGGTATACGGTACCTGGTATACCATCTGATGGGCGGGGTACCCTTGACATCTCTAGGCGGTGCAAGGTAATGTGCTTCGTACCGCTGTGATATCGAATGTAAGCGCGGGCCACTATATTGCCGTTGCTCGATTCTAGACGGTATGTTAGACGGTCAACGGCTCAACGCGGGTTGATTCGTGTTCCAGTAGCCGCATTCCCGCTCAGGCACACCCTAGACACAGGCCCTAAGTGACTGTGCTCTGTAGGAGTGTGATTGGAGATGCTGCTGCTAGGCGCCCAACACAGAACACAGAGAAAAAAAAGAGCATGTTTAGGTCCAATCTCTGTCGCAGGCAGGACGTACAGCAGCGCGATTTGCTTGCACGAACAGCAGTGCGGCGTACACTCTTTCGCATTGGGAGATGGGTGGCCTAACGCCTATTGGTGTGATTTTTGACTGCCGATAGTCCACCAAGTGGCGACTTCGGTCACATTACCAAGGCAAGGAAGCGTGCCTATCCGTTGTCGCTGCCAACGGTCAAGATGCAGCCGTCAGAAAAGCACGGAGAAGGCTCAAAAAGCGTAACCATGGAAATGGTGAGGCGAGGAAGTCCGTTCTCTACGATGCTGTGGGATGGTAATGCAATACACAAAAAGCGGAGGATCGACGCTATGGTGGTGCGTATGCAACATCCTGAGCCCTGGTCGAGCGCGGGTCCAGTACCGGGCGGCGGGGTTAGAGGCGGCTTCGACGGATGCCTGGACGTAGGAACAACAAGCTACTTAGGGGATAGGCGTTGTGAGGCGGTGTAAGGAGGTCTGCTGGCGGATGCGAGAGGTGAATCGATAGTCTACCGTGCGTGTTCGTGTTCGACTGTGCAGTGTGCGGTGCGCAGTGTCAGGTGCGACGGAGCGCGATGTTTGGGGCAGTCGAAGAGAGAGCGACGCTTGCCCAACCCCGCCGCCACCATGTGCGCCCTGCGTCCTCCGCATCCATCCTGCCGCCGTCCTTCCAAGGTTACCGGCCATCTCCTAGCATCCTTACCACCATCTCCCAGCATCCTTACCACCATCTCCCAGCCGGCCAAGATGCCCAGTGTCGCGTGAGGACTGCAGGATTGCCATTTCATGCGCCCAGCATCGCGTCCGAGGCACGCGAGCTCAGCAAATCACCACCCGCCCACAGCGCGGCGTCGACAACGGCCCACGGCTTGCCAGGATGCTGTCGTACCGCTACGGACGGCACACGCATTCTGTCCATCTCCGCCTGGCCGAGCCCTCAAATCGAAATCAAAGCACACGACCCCGGCTCCCGCAAAGCACCACGCCTCTCCGTGGACTCGGGACTGCCTGACATGGGTGGCAGCTGTGGCCACTTCTTCAGCACCCTGTCCGTCCAACTGCTCGGACTCGAGGTGGGTCCTGTTCTGCTCAGACCCTCCTTGTCTGTCTCCTCATCCCTTCTTCTCTTCCTCTTCGCCACTCGGTCCCCGGCAGTTGACGACGGATTCATGCCTCTTCTGCACGGCCTGCAGCATCCAGGACCGCCATCCTTGTGACGACTCCTACTCCAGGATGCAACTTTGAACACTGGCCATCATGACTGGAATGAGCAGTCCTGCAAACCATTTCACCCACTGGAATGCTACCTCCCTCACCGTCGTCTGTTGCTCGGGTTTGGCCCTCTACAATGCGCTGGAACTCGAGTTGCTCATCCTCACTACCTTCCATGTCTACCGCGGCTTGTACTTCTGGTCGCTGGCCCTGGCCAGTTTCGGCGTCATTCCCTACGTGATAGGATTCATGATCGAGTACTTCAACCTTAGCCATATGGCTCTCGGAATAGCCATCGACACTGCGGGGTGGAGTCTGATGGTGACTGGCCAGTCGGTTGTGCTTTACAGTCGCCTATGGATGGTCTTTGGCGGTGGACATAAGAGACTTTTGCGGAGCATCAAATGGATGATCATTTTCAACGGACTAACGTTTCATGGGCTTACAACCAGTATGGCAATTTCACACACCTTGCACCATCGTGCACTGACAAGCGCATAGCCGTCGCATTCTGTTCCCATTTCGGTAGCAACATGCCAGCTTTCGGCCGTGTTTATGACATTATCGAGCGGATCCAGATGTCCGTCTTCTTCGTGCAAGAAGTTATACTATCCGCTATATACATCTGGAAAGCCCTGGACATCCTCCAGCTATCGGAGCGGAAGCGGCAGCATCATATCATGTGGCAGCTCTTCTCCATCAACGTCATCATCATCGCACTCGACATAGCGCTACTCGTGATCGAATTTTCCAACCTTCACGTCATTCAACAAACCATCAAAGGCTTCATATATTGCGTAAAACTGAAGCTTGAACTGGCGATCCTCAATAAATTGGTCGACGTCTCCACAACCAATGCGCGCGTCAATGCGCTCACATTCGGCGACACAGAGGACTTCCTCGATCCCGCAAAGACGGTCTGGGACATAACGCGCTTCACGCCGGCATTTTCTTCGAGCATGCACACTTACCCGAGATGGATGTCGGATCTGGAGAAGTCTGGCATTCAGCGCATCGAGAGCACATATTCTCCGACAGATAGCACATGGCCCCGGCCCAAGCGCAGCACTGCTCTCTCAGCCGACGAGAGCTACTTCTCCGAGGAAATACAACCCTGCACGGCGCCGCAGGACCCAAGGCTGGAAGTCAGGGAAAGAGGCTCTGCGACGGATCTACTTTACGCCGATGTTATGCGAAGGATTGCCACCCCAGGTTGAAACACCTTGTCATGTCATTGCAATTACCAAATCACCACAGGAAGGCCAGATGCCTTTACGACGCCAGCGACACGTACAGTCATGTTTCAAAAGTTTAGGAGCACCCTAAAACTAGTTTATTTTTAGCGGTTATATAGAGTAACTTTATAAGAATATAACTTAATATGTAATTATAAAATTTTAATACTTTTTTAATATAGTAATAGCTAAAATTACTTTATTTTAGTACTTAGTTTGCTATCCTTTTACACAGTGTATAGTAGCTATACACTCTTTTTAATTACTAAGCAGGGGGCTCTGCTTTTTTTAGTTATATTATTTAAGATAAAAGCCTTTGTTATTTTAGCTCTAGGTAGATAATTTAACAATATATATATAAAACAATAATAAATTAAACTTTTTATATACGGTATTATTTTATCTACCTAGGGGTAAAATAACAAAGGCTTTCATCTTAAATAATATAATAAAAAAGCAGAGTCCGCTACTTAGTAATTAAAAAAGACGTAAAAAGGTAATAAAAAAAGCGCGTTTAAACTACTAAGCGGGCTTGGCAGTCTTAGCGCGCGTATTATTATAAACTTTTATAATTACTACCTTTTTTACGCTCTTTTTAATTACTAAGTAGGAGACTTTACTTTTTATATTATATTATTTAAGATAAAAGCCTTTATTGTGCTATTTCTAGATAGTTAATTTAACGCCAAATATAAAACAAAGAAAGTAATAGTATAAAATATATAAAACCTATTCTTATTTATAAAAATAGTAGATTAACTTTTTTTATTAAGATTATAAGTAGATATTACTACTATATAAAATTTAAGAGAAAATAGTATACTAAGAATACTACTAGTAATTATATAAATATATATATATTAGTAAATTATCTATCTAGAAGTAGAATAATAAAGGCTTTTATCTTAAATAATATAATAAAAAAAGCAGAGCCCTCTACTTAGTAATTAAAAAGATTATAATAAAAGGTAATTATCTATATAAATACATAGTTCAATAATAATAAATCTTAATAAATATAATCTTTTTATATAATTAATCTATCTCTTTTTAATTACTAAGTAGGGGGATCTGCTTTTTTTATTATATTATTTAAGATAAAAGCCTTTATCGTGCTACTTCTAGATAGTTAATTTAACGCTATATATAATTAATCTATTAAATAAACTAGTTATATATAGCGTTATTTTATTTATCTAGAGGTAGAATAATAAAGGCTTTTATCTTAAATAATATAAAAAAAAGTAGAGCCCCCTGCTTAGTAAAACTAGTTATATAATGGCTACTTTTACTATTTTATAAATAGTTTCTACTATTTTATATAAAGTTTTTATTTTATTTTATAAAATAATACTAATCTATTTAAGTATACTAGGCTATATAATTAGTCTATTAAATAAATAAAAATATTAAAAAAAATACTATATAAGAAAATAAGGCCTTTATACTAAAAAAATTAAATTAATATAATAGTCTATACTAGTCTTCCTATTAAGCACGCTATATTACCCTTCTTTTATACTCTATTTCCCCTATCTACGCCTCTTACCTTCCTAAAGGCGCCTTTTTTAGTTAGTATTAGCGTAGTAGTTAGCGTAGGCTTGTGCCCCACGCTGCCCTCTATATAAGAAAGGGCCCTCTAGATCTCTTTCTTATCTACTATCTTAGAATAGTATTAATTTAACTAGCTCTTTTAACTATTATAGCTATTCCTAATAGGTTAGCGTTATAAGGCCGTGTTTTGTTCTTATATTATTCTAAGACTTACTATTTTATTTAGCTATAGATAGTAATATAATATTTACTTTCCCCTTAAGACGCTGCCTATAGGTAGTTAAATTAGTAAAAGTTTTACCTTATTAGTTACTAGTTATACTAGAAAATTACCTAAAATCTATAAGACTACTAATATAACTTCTCTACTTACTATAAGTAAGTAAGAATATATTAGATTAGTAACTAGTTATATTAGGCAATTACCTAAGGTCTATAAGACTACTAATATAAATTCTCTATTTACTATAAGTAAGTAAGGGTATATTAGGTTAGTTACTAGTTATACTAGATAGTTATTATACTATGCTAAAGTCTATAAAATTACTAGTATAACTTTCTCTACCTACTATAAATTAGTAAGAGTATATTAGTTTATTAGTTACTAGTTATACTAGGTAGTTATTATACTATACTAAGGTCTATTTAGAAAGGCCGCCCTAAAAGTCCTAATAGTCTAAATACAAATAATAATTAATAAATAATAACTAACTATACTACACCCTATAGAGCCAACTTATCTAATAGTTATCTTTTAGCGCTATTATAGCAAGGGTATAAGACACAAAGCTAGAAGAATTAATGCTAGACTATAGAGATAATATAGAGATTAAAGTTTTATATATTTTATCTTATACTTTATCTTTTATCTAATTGTTTTTAGCTTAGACTATATTCTAGCTTACACGGTATATAAGACCTACTACTTCTAGTCTATTTACTACACCCTTTCTACTTTACTCTATTTCTACTACTACCTATACTATAGTAAGTTGCTATTCTTTAATCTAGAAAACTTCTAGAATATTTTCTACATCCTCTATACCCTTATACAGTTCTAGAATTAATAATACAGAGGTAGATATTTGCCTACACCCTACTAATAATAGTTTACACAATATCTACCTTAAGAAAATTTCCCTACTTAACCCTACTAGCGAGCTATTATCTATCTAGTGTAGAAAGCAGCTAATAGCAGCTTTTTAAATAACTAGTTACTTTGTCTCTAGCCTTATAAAGAAAAAGAGTATTATTAAACTACTAAAAAAGGTCTACTCTAAAGAAATTCTTTATAACTTATAGTATAAATACTATATTACTATACTTAAAGTAGACTAGCTAACTAATAAATTTATAATAATAGAGCTTAAGTGGCTTACGCACTAAGGCAAAGCTAAACTTAAAGCTACTAGTAAGTATAATACGTTTATAGGGAAATTTAAGCCAGAGTAATTAATTTAGTATAGCTTAAAAATAAGATAGCTACTAGCTACCTATTAGCTTTAGGCTCGATATTGCTTTTCTTAAGGCCTATTTTTAGAAATAGTACTAGATTTAGTAACTAGGGCTATATAAAGTCTAAAGAAGACTCTAAATAAAAGTTTTTATTTAGACTTTATATAAGCGCGCTAATATATTTAAATAAGCTTATACTATACTTAAGATAATAATATCTTACTATCTAGTATACGCTATCTTAGAAGATTCTTACTTCTGGTCTAATATTATTAATTAAGCAGCTATTAGATAAGACTTATTTAGCTTTAAGAAAGTTCTCCTCTTTATTAAAGATAGTTATAATCTATAGCACTGCACTTAAGTCCTCTTAAAACTCTCTAGTCTAGAAACGCCTAATCTACTATATAATTTACACTATTCTTAGATAACTAAGTAAAGCTTATTCTATTTAGTCGCGTCCTAACGTATACTATAATATTCTCTCTAGCTTATAGTGCCTACTTTATAATAAAATAAAACTTTTTACTACTTTTTAGTTTTACAACGCTCTATAAAGCTACCTAATATTAATAAGTACTATAGAAAAAGTTAACCTAGCTTTAGTATTAAAGATTAGCTAGAGAATATATATAATAAGATCCGTGTAAACGCGAACTATTACTAAGGTAATAATAATAAGAAAGATTAAGATAACTAAGTAGAAGCCATTCTTAGCCGCCTTAGAGGCGCGCCTTAAGAGGCAGTGCAAATTAGCGTTAAACAAATTAGGCCCTTTAAAAAGATTATAGACCTAAAGTATTCTTTAAATTTCTAAAAGAGACTTACTACGACTTCTTTACTTTTTAGTAGGCACGTAAGAAGTTTTATAAGCTCTTTCTCTGTAATAGAATAAATACCTAGATATTTTTATAGGCTTTTAAGAGTCTAGCTAGAAAAAGTAGACTAGATACAAAGACCTAGAAGAATAAATTACAACTTAAGTTAACTAGAAGTCTTAAGTTAATGCTTTAGAAAGAGATAAAAGACTTTAATATTAACTATTTAGCAATTAAACACTAGATAACTATAGCTAGCTACACTCTCTATAATAATAGTATAATAAACTCTTTCTAGGCATATATAAAAACTTTTTACTAGGTATTACCCTTTAGATTAAAGCTCTTATATATAGTAACTAAAAAACAAACACCCTATTCTAGACTTACTTCTCTCTTTTTAACTCTTTATAATTAGACTAAAGTATATTATATTAAGAATAACGCCTGCTTTGGCTATGGCAAGAAACTTAAAGGCCTATACTTATACTACTATTCTAAGGTAGCTATATAAGCAAATATAAAAGTAGTAAATAATCTTAATTTAAATAAACTTAGTATTACCTACTACTCTAATTTAGAGGTAGGTAATTTATTAGATAATAAGGCTTTAAATACATACTACTAGACTACTCTAACTTAGTAGCTTATATAAAAGCTACTAAACTAATTAATCTAGATAAACTATAATTTTAACTATAAAACATAAATACTAAACTAAAATTACTACCTATGGGTAATAAGATAGTAAAGATTCCTAAGCTATTTAAAGGCCCTTAACTAGTTATAATAGCGTAAATTATATTTAAAGAATTAGCTCTTAGGTTATAAGTCTTAATAGACACTAGTGCTAGCACTTATAATCTTATTACTTTAAGGTATATAAAGGCTATCTAAAAATAGCTTAAAGCTAAACTACTCTGTCTAAAATACTAATCCCCCTTAAGAACTTTATAAAAAAAAGAAGTGCGAAAGTAGATACTTATTTTATAGTCTAGCTTAATATTAATAGATATAGTATTACTATATAGTTTATTTTTTATAAAATAGGGAACTATAATCTTGTTATTAGTAGAAATTTTTTTAAGTAAGCTAACTACCTAGTTAACACTTAGGACTGCCGCCTTTATTAGAAAGATAATAAGAATCTAATCTTTACTAGCAACTTTATCCTACTATAAACTTCTCTACTACTTAACCCTTTCTACTAGAATAATACTACCTAGTAAAATAGTCTACTTAAAAAGTAAAACTATACCTACTAAATAACTCGCTTATTAAAAGCTAACTAGAGCGTCTCTAAGAAGATCTCTATCTAGCTTCCTGGCTCCACTATCTTAGTTATTAGAATATACTTAAAGGCTTACTAGAAACTAAGCTATAAGGACGCCTTTAATAAAGATAATAGTGTTAAGGCTATTAAGCTGCCTTTCTTAGACAAAGCACTATTAGATAATAAATTGCCTTTTAGTTATTCTATTACCGCTACCTATAAAAGCTACTAGCTAGACTAGTTCTTAGAAATTATATAGTAGAATCTCGATTTTACTTCTAACCCTAGAATTAGAGACTATAAACCTACTAGAGAAGCTAATTTATAGATTAGGCAGCTCTAGCCTATAGAATTAGATATTTAATTAAAACTACTCTAGCTAGAATAACCTAAGTTAGCACTCTTCTACCCTACTAAACTACTAACCTATATAGAGAAATTAGTATTACTTACTATAGTAATAGCTCTAAAGATTATAGCGCCGCCTATTATAGAGACGAATTAGAAGATAAAGATCCTATTTATTATAATAACCTTCCTAATAATAACCCTAAATTTACTAACCTAATTAACCCTAAGTTTAACTCTCTATAAAAAAAATATCTAGATAATAAATTATATAGTAAACTGCCTAATAAAATCTCCTAGAACGCTAATAATTAGGAGCTGTTTTCTAACTATTAGCTCTTACTCTAACCTACTAGTTACCTAACTTATTCTGCCCCTAGGGGCACCCTAAGCTACTAAAATAGGTAGCCTAGTTTACTACTAGTTTAGTAGCTATCTAGCTAGCCTACTATACGTAGGCACCTATTGCTTTTAGTGCTCTTACTTCTAGCTATTTCCTTTCTACTAGCTTACTACCGCGCGTGCGCAGAGCACCTATAACTTTTAGCACTTTTACTCTTAGATATTCTTACTACTACTAGTAGTACCTATGGCTTTAGAAGCTGCTCTGCCCTAATTAGAAACTATATAGTTAGTTTAACACGTTTTTTAAAACGATTTTTTATAGTACTAGAAAATATTATATAATATAATTACGCCTACGCGTAATAAACTAACCAGAATTTTTTTGGCTAACTATATTTTTATATAGTGTTAGAGCTAAGAATATACTCTATTAGTAAAATACTAAACGCTAAGATATAGTTTCTAACTAGCACTAATTTACCTCTAACTACTTTCTTAATATTTCTACTAAATAGTAACTAAATTAAAAACTAAGGCCGCTATTAGAACTATAGGGGCCTATTGCCTCTATTTTAACCCTCTTTAGCCCTAAAATACTACTAGTTACGTTAAAAATCCGCTAGAATACCCTATTTTTATATACTTTTCTTTCTATTTTTAAACTTTAAAAAAAGGGTTATATAATAGTCTATACTAGTCTTCCTACTAAGTATACCCTATTACCTTTTTTTTATACTTTATTTTCCTTTATCTATGCCTTTTACTTTTTTAAAAACGCCTTTTCTAGTTAGTATTAGTGTAGTAGTTAGTGTAGGCTTATATCCCACGCTACCCTCTATATAAGAAAGGGCCCCCAGGTTACTTTCTTATCTACTATCTTAGAATAGTATTAATTTAACTAGCTCTTTTAACTATTCTAGCTATTTCTAATAGGTTAGCCCTATAAGGCTATATTTTATTCTTATACTATTATTATAGTATTTTTATTAGAAACTCCCTTAGTTATAAAAAAAACTATAGTAGTATATAAATATAGCATATTTACTAACAATAGTAAAAAAAGAAAAAGTTAATTTTCTATATACGCTTTAAGTAAATTTAATAGCTATTAGAACGCTTATAAATAATAGAAAATAAATATATAGTCTATAAACTATTTATATAAACTATTATTATATTAGTAAAGACTAGTAGACTATATTTCTAAGCGCTATACAAAAGCAGCCTTTTTATTCTAATCTATAGTTTTTTTTTACGAGGGAGTTTCTAATAAAAATATTATAATAATAGTAGTTATTTCTACTACTAATATTAATACAAAAAAGCGATTTAAGATAGTATTAATATAAAGGGGTTGTCTAACCTATATAGGCTTAATTTAAAAAATATATTAAAAAGGTAATATATACTAAATAAATAATATAACTAAGAATTATTATACTAGCTAAAGCTATAGCAAATTTTAGTTAAATTATACTATACTAAATAATAAATACTAATTAATTTAAGTTAAAATATTACTTTATAATTACTTAGACTAAACTATTAAAAATATTAGTATATAGTAATTACTAATAAAAGGGTCTTTTACAAAAATAATAGTTCTTTTTAATTTATTAATTTTTAGATAATAGTATAGGTAATTATAGAATTTTTTTAATAGTTTTAAAAAGTATATAATTTCTATTATTATTATTACTTTTAGCCTATTACTATATAGTAGATTCTAAGTAGGACAATATTTTTTAGTAGTATTTTATTTTATTAATAGCTAACTTACTATACTTAAAGCCCTCTATAAGCTTCTTAACTTTTTAACCTTTTTACCTTAGTTTTATATTATTGTTAGATTTAATAGTATTCTATTACTATAAGATAATATAATCTTAATTATTAATAATATAAATTAATTAAGTAATAAAGATTAGCTGTATGCAAAGTCCCTAATAAGTGCTAATCTAATGCTAGCACTATCTAGAATAGTGTAAAACTAGTAGTGCGCTAGCCTTATATTCTCTACTATACTATTAATAATAGTGTAGGATTATAAAGACCCTATAATTAGACACACCCCTTTAGCTTAGGCATATCCTTAAGCTAAACGCTTTATAGTAATTAGTCTATCCTCTACTCTATCTTAAAGGCCTCTATCCTTTGCTATAGATCCTATAGGGCAACCTCTTAATTAGTAATCTTGTCTAATATACTTTTAAGTTCTAGTTTATCTAGAAACTTATTCTGTTTATTTACTAGTAGGGTATTAGTTAGACTGTTTGCTACTATATTCTCTAACCTCTAATAGATTATATTAATTATTTCTTTAGCTACTTTCTACCTTAGCTAATAATTATAGATATCTATATAGCGCAGCTTAGTCTATAACTTTGCAATCTTTTTAGTAACTAGGCAAATAGTCTATTAATTATTGTAATTAATTATAATTAGGTAATTACTTATAGTAATCTAAAGCTTCTAAAGTAATTATAAAGTAAAAATAGCCTCCTTAGCTACCTATAAAAGTGCTAGCAGTTTAGCCTCTATTATTAATATAGTAACTATATTTTATTTACTTACCTTCTAGATAATTAGGCTACTAAATAGTTTAATTATATATCCTTATAAACATTTATAATCTAGAGTATTATTAGTAAATAATATATTACTAGCTATTTCTAGAGTATTTACTTCTCTTAGCTATAGACCTAGTAATCTAGTCTTTATAAGATAAAGGGGGACTTTATTAGTAGTAGTATAATAATTCTTACTTAGATTAGATAGACAATATAATAGTCTAGAGCTTATAAAGACAATATCTAGTTAAGTAGTAACTATAGTATAGAGGATTAATCTAACTTTGCGCTAGTATTAATTAATCTTAGTCTTGCTAGCTAGTTCTATTCGCGAAAGTAATTTAATTAAAGCTATTAGCGTTTTATATTGCATCTTATAGTAATCTATAAGGCAAAATATCTTATTAATATATAAGGCTTATAAGAGCTGGATTTTTTAGTTAGTATAGTCTCTAATTACTTTAACTCTAAGAAACCACTATAGATACTTTCCCCTAGTAAGAGTAAACTTAGTATTTAACTTTGTAATAGCTGCTTCTGCGGCAGACTTATAATTCTTCTAATAGGCAATAATTAGATTATATATATAAAAGAAGATAATAAGTTCTTTCTTAATAAGATAATAAGACTTATAAGAGACTATAATAAACTCTATATTATAAAGTGTAGTAGTAAACTCTCTCTACTAAAGCAGAAAAGAGATGCGTAATCTATATAGTACTTTATATAGTTATAAAATTGTGCCTAATTGTGTATATCTATAGAGTATTCTTATATAAATTTCTCTATTAAGTTTTATATAAACAAAGGCATTAGTAATATTATACTAAATTAGCTCTAGGTTAAAGCGTACTGCTATTACTATAAGTATATAGAATAATTATCTAGCTAGTGTTGCTATATAGGTATCTTATAAGCTAAAATATTATTATTAATTGCCTTTTACTACTAATCTTACTTTATACTTCTATAATTAATTATATTTATTAAACTTATAGATATGTACCTATATATAGTTAAGAATCTAATAGCCTACTACCTTTACTAGAGCAACTATAACTTTGCTCTAAGACCCTATTTCTTTATAACTCTATAGGTAAAAGTGCTTGGCTTCCTTTTACTTATTATAGAGAGGGTAATTCTTAAGCTTATCTCTATAAGTAGGTAGTTCTAGTAGTAGGCTTCTATATAGCTTCTTGCCTATAGTAATTATATGTCTAAGCTAAGCCTTATCTAGTGCCCTATTTTAATACTTACTACTACTTTTTACTTCTATGCCTACTATAAATATAGTAGCCTAAGGTTTAACTTATCTTTGCCCTAATTGTACTCTTAGAAATAGTTTAGGTTAATTATTTCTAACTAGTAATTAGGCAAGAAGTGCAACTAGTAGCAGCGTTAATAGAGGTATTAGATAATTATAATTAACCTTCCTATCTTGCCTATACTCTAGGGCCCCTTTATCCTTTTTTTAGCGCCTTAGTAATTGTCTTATTTTTATAAAAGGACTCTATAGCTTAATTCTAGTAAGGTAAAAGAGGTAACTTTACTAAGCGTATTTATACTACTATCTCTTCTAAGGTATTATATATAAGATTATTTATTAGGTCTTTAGTCTTACTTAAGAATATTATATCTTTATTAGATATAGTATTATAAGTGCTAATTATCTTTATAAGTAAGAAGATCTATATTCTCTAGATATTAGATAATTAATAGCCAATAAGGTAGCTAATCTAGGCTCTTAGATCTAATCTTTAGAGTTTACTCTTACTATACTTTATATTATTAGTTATTACAAAGGCTTTATAGCTATAAGCCTAAAGATAAACTTAATTAGGCTTTTTTAGCTAAGTAACTATACTATTTTAAAAGGCTACTATTATAAAAAATTTTTTATATAGTAATTACTAGCAATTAGTGTAGTTTAGAGTTTAATTATAAAGGTAGACTACTACCTATATAATCTTAGGCTATAGTTACTAGAATAGATTAGAGTTTAGTTATATTACGCGCGCTTTTTTCTTAATTATACTTCCTAAGTGTTTAGCCTTTTTATTCTATACTTGTGTATCTAGTACTAAAGGCTTAATTTTAATACCTTGCGCGGTGCAGTTTTTTTCTATATCTATTTTAACTAAAAAGATTTTATTATCTAATTTAATAACCTTAATAGTTATATTAAATTACACTTTTATAAATAGTATATAGGTACTAAGTTACTTAATAATAAATTGTGCTAGATAGTTATTCTTAAAGTAGAGATCTTACGCAAATCTAGAGAATCTATTAGTAATAAGTATCTAACTTTTCTCTTCTATAGAGCTGTCTATTTTAAAATTATAAAAGTTAATTACTATTCTTTTTCCTAGGCCTTTAGTAAAATCCCTTAGGTGTCTATAAATTTATTACTTAAGTTTAGCTCTACTATAGACATTGTATTTAATAGTAGTAAGTTCTTTAATTCTTACCTTTTTAGACTGCTATACTAGGTACTCGAGTGCCTAAGGTCCTAGGTAGCCTAATTACTTATACTAGGTAATTGTATCTGCTTTCTATAGCCTACGCTTTATTTTTAAGTTAATTTTATATACTACTAGCGCACTATTAGCAATAGTATAATCTACTAGGGCTAATTTATATTCTAGAACCTATTAGCTATATATTATTTTTAGTTCTGCTAATATTATATTATCTTATCGCTTTAGTGTTGTTAGTTCTACTTATGTGTCCTACTAAAAGTCTTGCCTTTAGAGTAATTAAAAAAATACGAGGTTATAAAGTAAGTCTAGATAGTAGGTAATATTATCTAGTCTTACTATTTGCTTGCTGCTTACACTCTATATACTAAGATAAATACTACTATATTTTTTAATCTATACTTATATATTTTCTATCTATATAAAGTCTCTAGATAGTAATAGCCTATAGAAGACAAAGTAATTAATATTATTAAAGATATAGTAGGTTGTGCCTAAGTTAAGTGTAGCTAAGTATTATAGTAGGTATATATTTAAATTAGTGTAAAAAAATATAGCATTAAAGCTCGCTAGCATTTTAGTAATTTAGTCTTTATCTAGTTACTTATTTGCCTTAGTAATTTAAGTTAGAGTAAGAGTATATAATAGTTTAATCTTTGGGGTTTATAATCTAGCCCTTTTTATTATCCTTAGACTTTCTTAAAGCTCTAGGTTATTCTCTAGCCTAAATTTAATTAGGTTAGCTATGCTAGGTTTTAGTCTAAAATATTCTGGCTACTTATCTAGAAAAGTGTAAAAGTAGTCTTATAGACTATAGTATTATTAATAAGTAGGGTACTTAAAGCCGCTAATTACTATTAGCTTATTATTTATAATTATAAACTACTTAGCTTTAGTACTATAACTAGCAAATTGTTATTTGCGAGGTTGTCTCTAATATTTTAATATTACTACTTTATCTATAAGAGAGGCGTCTCTATCTATAGGCTAAGTAGGTTTACTACTATTAGCAAGAAATAATCTAATAGTAGTAAAAGTGCCCTTTTATTTGCTTTTAAATAGATACTAAATAGTTATATATTCTTAGAAAAGTTTTATTTTTTGCTTTCTTAGTATAGTAGAATCTTTGCTAGCATTTTACTAAAAGGTAGTTATTTAAATAAATATAATATTAATTACTACCTTTATAAAGTCTTGTTTAACTAAGTCTAGTAACTAAAGCTTAGAAATCTTATTAGTCTCTGCCTCTATTACTGTGTAATTATACTTAGCTAGCTATATAGCCTATAATCTAGTTGTTTTTATTAGCTTAAGGGCTTTTTAATACCTTGTCCTTAATTGTCTATAATTATCTTATAGGTCTACCCTAAGTGTAATTATAAAATTATTAATCTACTACCTAATTAATTAATCTAGAATATAGTAGTTATTTTAGAGATACACTAAAACTATTAATTAGAAAAAGATAACTACCTAATTTAGACTAGCCTACTTTTTTTAATACTCGCGATCTATAATCTTATATATCTCTAGCTATTTCTTATAATAGTCGCTATTGTCTTTATATACTTTCGCGCCTAGTATTAATAGATATAAGGGCATTATTAGTATATTATTTAGATTCGTAGTCGCGTAAGCCGTGCTTAGGTAGTAGCTGCCTAATGTATACGTTTGCGTAATGCACGGATTCGCGTAATACACGGCTTTTTACTAGAAAAATTAAGAAAAATAAAAAAGTTTAAAGTAATACAACTTTTAAACAACTGATTATTTTTATAAAGTTTCTTAACTAGAGTTATAGAGAAAGATTCTATCTATAATTCTAGGATTTTAGTTTTTTAATAATAATAAAGTTTAGAAAAAAAGTATAATAGTAGAAAAATAAACATTCTTAAGATTAGAATATAATAATTTCTTGGAAGTAAACTATATAATTTTGAATACTTTTTATATTAGGTATTTTTATATAATAGTTTACTTTAAAAAATAGATTATCTTTCCTAATTTTTTTTTTAAAAAAAATAAAAAGATAGTATAACTTTATATCTAGCTATTTTATATAGAAATACTTAATATAAAAAGTATTTTAAATTATATAGTTTACTTCTAAATAATTATTAGATTTTAATATTAAGAATATTTAGTTTTCTACTATTATACTTTTTTTCTAAACTTTATTATTATTAAAAAAATAAAATTCTAGAATTATAGATAGTATCTGTCAGATTCACTATGCTTTCACAGTGTTTCTTAGTAATCCTTAATAGTTTAGATAAAAGGTGGTTGATTTTGATAATAGTTAAGATAATCGATTGTGGAGTGATCTCTATTAGAGGAGCTAAGCTATCGTACGCAATATCTATCTAGCGCCAAGACACACTAGTACTAGTGCGGAGTAGTGTAATAGTAGTACGCTAGTCTCCTTTGTGTATTTTATAGTAATCTCACAGTAACATTACTATAAGTTACACTAACTATTGTTATAAGGAGACTATATAATCGGACGCACGTGACTACTAGATTTTACAGAAATTATAGTGATTTCCAGTAACCTAATATCTAATAGTATCTTTCTCTATAGCTCTAGTTAAGAAACTTTTTAAAAATAATTAGTAGTTTAAAAGTTGTAATTATTACTTTAAACTTTCTTATTTTTTTTTTCTAGTAAAAAGCTGTACATTACGCGAATCCGTGCATTACGCAAACGTATACGTTATTGCTAGAGGTATTAGTATTGCGGGTTTTTACTTTAGTTTATCTATTAGCGCTAGATTAATAATATTCTAGACTTTTAGAAATTAGTATTTTATTTTAAGCTAGTTTAACTATAGTGTATAGGTTGTGTAATCTATTAAGATAACTATAAGATTTCTAAGAGTTAATAGGGCTATTCTAATTGGCTTAGTAAAGGCAATAAGACTCTTAATTATTAGATTTAATAGTGTTCTATTACTATAAAATAATATAATCTTAATAATTAATAAGATTAATTAATTAAGTAATAGAAATTAGCTATATACAAAGTTTCTAATAAGTACTAACCTAATACTAGTACTATCTAGAATAGTGTAAAACTAGTAGTGCACTAGCCTTATATTTTCTACTATACTATTAATAATAGTATAGAATTATAAAGGCCCTTTAATTAGATAATTATATATTTATTAAATAAAATTATATATATATATATATATATATGTGTGTGTATGTGTGTACGTGTATAGTGTTAATAAAATCTATTTAGAAGTATAATAATAAGGCTTTTATCTTAAATAATATAATAAAAAAGTAGAGTTCCCTACTTAGTAATTAAAAAGAGTATAAAAAAGATAATAATTATAAAAATATCGCGTTTAAACTACTATCTACTTTGACCTTAAATTAAAAAAAAGGTTAAAAAAGGTATTTAGTAAGCCAATAAAAAAATTTACATGTTAGTTACTATTAATTTCTTTTAATATAAATATTATTTTATAGGTAAGTAGTAGGTAAAAGTACAAGTGCATATATTAAAATTATATTAAGGGGTTAGTAGGGTGGCGCGTGCGCGATGCTCCTAAACATTTGCACTAGTACTGTACGTTGGCCTTGCACGAACCGAATATTATGCCATGTAACGGAGAATCCGGCTTCGCGTACTATGTTATGTCACCTTTGTGTCCCTTCACTACACCTTCCGGCTGCATATTGGCGAAAAATGATAAGCAAGTTGCTTCACAATTGTCCCGGAAGGTGGAATTCCTGTGTCGCTGCGAGCACGCTTTAATTGGCACACACAGCCGAAATTTTCTAGAATGGTGTGTTTGACTAGGCCATCTCTTACGGAGCACGAAAAGCAATAGTTGGATTATGAACCACTTCATAGTATTTGGACGAGACCCATATGGCCTCGCACTTCTTCACGCTGTCGAGCACAAGCATATGTGTCATGTCATCATAAGTCATAATTGTTATTAGAAATTCAATTACCCTCCGCCGTCCCGTTTTCGTCGCTCTTTCCCGCTATTACTTACGCGAGGTTTCTGTTGACATCCGCAGCCCGCCAGAATGACCAAGCGAAACGTCCCAAACGCTCACTTGGTGAGAGATTGGTGCAGAATCATCAGAAAGGCTACCAAGCAGGGTGAAAAGATGTGTAGCTGTCCAAGACGGGCAGTGCCCACAATGGTTCTCTCATTTTCACCTTCACCTTCCTCTTTATCTTCACCTTCCTCTGACCCCCTCGTTTGCCTTCACCTTTCCTTTCATCGCTTACGCTAGTCCTTAACTGTCTTTCGTTTAACTTCCCTATAACTGATCTCTACTACTTATAAGCTTCACCACTCCTTCTCCTCTTTTCCTCCAACACCGCCTTTTTCAACAGTATCGCGCACAGCGATTCGAACAATCTGCGCAACGAAGTTCGTCGCGTTCGCAAGACGCTACGCGAAGATATACATCGTTCAGTTCTTCGGTCACTGTCTGCGTACTGGTGCCGTTTTCGGTCGGACTGCAGGGTGTGTTATTCGTACTGGATAAAAATAGTTGCTAATCATTCAATAGTCGCAATGACGGACCCGGACAGAATCCCAACTTTTGAAGAGTACATGGCCAACCGCATAACAGCGAGCACGCGGCCCGGCAGCAAGCGCCCAAAATGCGCACCAGCCTACGATCCCGCTGGCGAGATTGCTCCGGATCACCCTTGGTTCACTTCGCAGCGCTGAGACAATGAACAGCAGATACGAGATATCGTGGATATGGCCACGGATGTGACGGCCGATGCTCGGAGAGAAGATGTACAGTTACTCTCCCTTCGCAAGTACGGCAACTCGGTGCGCGACATCTCTCTGGCGGCTAGTACCGAAGTTGCTGTGGTTGGACAGCAAGGCATGGGCAAGTCACTCATGATTAATGCACTTATGGACCGTCGCCAACTATCAAAGACGTCGGCGCGAGGCGGAGCCTGCACGGCCTCTGCAATCAAGTATAGGCACAAAGTTGGAGCCGGAGACCGGGACAAGGAGTTTGATGCCACAGTCCGTTTCATGGATGACGAGTGCCTGCTCGAGATTATATCTGAGCATGCCCGACGCTATGAGCACTTCCACTATTCTGGAAACGTCGATCCAGATTGCTTTTTCGAGGAACAGCAGGCAGCAGAGACGGCCGAAGAATTCTTTAGGGCTGTTTTCGCGGCGCAGTTTGACCCGAATGCGAAAAATCAACTCCAGATACTTCTCCAGCCCGAAGGAATCAGCGGCGGAGGCCTTGCGGAAGCGACCATGAAGATGGCCCATACACGGATTGCTGAGGCCCACGCGGATGAAGCGCGCACTATCCACTTCAATGGAATGGAGATTGAAGAATTGTTGGGGGCAGTAGAGCGCTATGTTTCGGATGCCGAAAACCAGTCCTCCCTGTGGCCTATTGTGCACGATGTTACTATCTTCATGGGCTCTAAGGTGGCGAGGAATGGTATTTGCATCATCGACCTTCCTGGTGAGTCCTAGAAAAACAGCGTAAAGGTATTTACTAATCTGCAAAGGTCTTGGGGACACGAATCAGAGCCGAACAGCGGCCACCAATGCGATCCGAAGAAGTGCTAGCTTTGAGCTGATTGTTGCAAAGTCCGAACGGGTCACCACTGAAGAGGTCGTGGATCAACAGATCAGGCAATCGATCAAAGCGCACGGTGCTAAAAACACAATTCTGGTCCTGACGAAGATGGATGTAAGGTTCTAAATTAAGATGATTTAGCCCACTCTGACATGCATATAGGAATACTTCCTTGACAACCACTCCATCGAGATCGAGATCGAGAAGAACCAAATGCAGCCATTCCCCCTCATCAAACGGTACCTGATTGAATCCGATGAGGCGATTCGAGACCTGGAGGAAGACGAAAACGCGGGATCAGATGAAAAGCTAGAGCACCATGAAGCCTATCAAGAGCACCTTCGGCAGCTGGGCCAATATGCCTTCATCCGCATGCGAGCTCACGGCATGGGAAAAGAAATGAGCGATAAGTACCTGAATGAGGACCCCAATCCCATCCGCGTATTCTCTATTAGCGCTTCCATGTACCTGGACTGGCTGAAGAAGCGCCAGAAACAGCGACCATTCATGACTCCCGAAATGTCTGGTGTTCCGGCGTTGCGGAAATTCTTGCTTGGACTCACCGCAGAGGGCAACTACCAGAGCTTCCAAGACCATATCCACACCAAGCTTCCCATGTTCCTCGATAAAATCCGGCGCATCGCGTATAACGAAGACCAAACCAACGCTTATGAGGTGATTCGTCCCCAGTTTATGCAGCTGGTTGCGGATCTGAAGAGCATGCTCCACACTACGTTCGATGCTTTCCTCAAGGATGATATCATACACGTCTGGGTAGGCACAAGCTTGAAAGGACACCGCCTTGAGAAGATCATTAGCATTGTGGAGGGATGGGGCCACGGTGTACTTTGGAATACGTATAACAAAGCGTTGCGCGAGAAGGGCATCGTAAGGCGCACCAAGGCCAAGAAGTACGTCCAGCCGGAGAGACGTTCCGGCAGATTCAACTGGAATGAAGAGATTAGTGTGGAGACTCTTCCTGATATGGGCATGTGGAAACGCACAATGATCAAAATCGCCTCAGCCTTTGCGCGCAATCTCGACAAAGCCACAATCGATGCCTGTGAGCAAGCCGTAGCCTCTATCACTACATCATCTTTGAGCCCGGAGTTGAAGGATATCGCAATCGGAGAATGGAACAAGCGACAGGAGCGCGTTCTTGCGCAATCAAAGGGCTGTGATACCGTCCTGCGAGACGCCATTGGACAGACATATCAGTATGCTACTACGGAGACAGACACGCGATGCATGATTTCGAGAGTCAACGGGAAAGCCTATGGTGCCGTCGAGGACATTTTTCGTGCAGGAGGATACGATACTCAGCGTAAGAAATTGTTGGCCCGTTTGACGGAGCCTGACAACAAGGATGAAACCCTCCTAGACCGTATCTCCTCGGCCGTCCGCAAGAAGGCAAAGAAAAACCTACGCGCCGCCTTTCTCGAGTACGTTACTAGGGTGATTGCCGAACTGGAGCTGTTTAACGAGCACATCGGCGAGTGGCTCCCTGCGAACTATGAACTGTGCGAGCACGACTTCAAGTTACGTGGCGAGTTGAAGAGTTTGCTGCCGGATCTCGAAGCACAGGTGCTGCAGTTGCGGAATGGGCTTGAGGCGACGAGTGTGCAGTCGCAGTTGGAGCCCCAGTCGGACGAGGGAATGGACGAATCCCCTAACAAGAAGGTCAAGCTGGAGAATAACATTGAGGATGGTGGCGATCTTCTCGGCAAATCTCTAACCTGAAGATGAGCGTGGATGCATGGTGGAGGGTGGTGACATTTGACGGTTCCATCCGCCCCTTTCTTTGAGCATCAATTCCTGGCCAGGGGTTCTCGATTGGGCTTGCGGTGGCATGCCGTGATATCTGCATTTGCAGATGTCGATGGTTCGTACCATCGTTTACCTGGACCTTTTTCTTCTTTTCATATATGATCGGACATTGGGGGATCTTGGAATGATCCCTCCTCACCTCTCGGGGCTGAGAAAAGCAAGTGATTCCAACTAGTTCGGAATAACAGTTAGGATAGATGAATCCATGGGTCGGTTTTGCATCCCTTTACCATGGTGTTCAATCAATGAAGTTCGAATGCATGCAAGAATGTTTGAGAAGAGATGATATGGGTGTGAATGGAGCTTTGTTTTGCTCTCAATAATATATTGAACAACAAATAGTATGTATGCCCTGAGATATCGAACCCCTACCTCATATACCCATCCACAAACGTCACCCACCGTCAAATTCATCACCACCCACATCCTCTCCGTCTCACAACCACTCGAAACTTCTCAGTCTGTCTCTACTCTTCCTCCCCCCAAGCATCATCCACGTCCTCGCCGCACCATCGACCTTGACTCTCGCACATGCCCTTTCCCGTCCTTTCTCACTCGCAGCTCCATCGCCCTTCCCCACTACGCCAACACGCCCACTCTCCGCTGCAAATGCTGCACCTTGACCTCCAACGCATGACACTCGTCCTCCTTGCGATGCAACTCCTTCTGCAAGCCCTCCTTCTCCGACCTCAAAGCCTGCAACTTCCCGCCCATCCTCTCGCGATACCCCGCGTGCTCCTCGTGGATCGCTTCGACGCGGTGCCACGCCACTGCCCCGTCTGGTAGCGAAGTTGATGCTGAAGCTGAAGCGGGAGCTGGAGCTGGAGCTGCGCGTGAAGGGGCCGACGGCGCCGCTATCGTGGGTACCGAGGAAGAAGGGGAAGAAGAAGCGCGCAACTGCGCAATCTGCGCGTCCTTGACCTTGAGTTTGTTCTCGAGGTCCGCAACATGCTCTTTCCACGCCTTATGCGCCGTCATGCGATTCAAATCATCAATACTAGCGCCCCCCTTAAGAATCTCAATCTGGCTCAAAAGATCGCTATTCCTTTTCTCGAGCTCCAGCGCCCGCTGCTCCAGCGCCGCCGCCTTCGCCGCAGCAAATAAATCCGTCGTATCCCTCCTCTCAAGGAACACGCTCGGCGGTCTCGCGCCGCGGCTCGGACTCGCCCTCCCGCTTCCTTGCTGCTGCTGCGCCTGCTGGTACCGGTCGAGCTGCCTGGTAGCGTCGGCAAGCTTGATGCGCACGAGCTGGACGTTGATGAGGTCGTCGTCGCGGAGCTTGGTCATGGCTTCGAGGTCGCGGCGGGCTTTGGCGAGCATGCCGCGGATTTTGATGTTGTTTTCTACGTCTTCGTCGCGGAGGGCCCAGATGGCTTCATGGCGCTTTTGCCAGGCTTTTTTCTCGGCTTCGAGGGCGGCGAGGCGGGAGGCCATGTCGGCGTAGGCTTCGGGGGTGATGGATGCGGTGGGGTTGGCGCGCTCGATGTGCTGGATTTGGGACATGAGGGCTGCGAGTTGGGATTCTAGTGGGCCGGGGACGTGGGACGGGGGTTGGTGGGTGGAGGGCGCGGGCTTGGGGGGCTCTTCGGTGAGCTTTTCCATTTTTAGGTCGGTTTTTAGGGGGCGGGGGGTCTTTTGGGGGAACTCGAAGGCTTGCTCGTCGTCGCCGTTTAGGGTGGAAGAGCGCGATCGAGCGTCGTCCTCTGGGGAGGTCTCCCTTGGTTGCCGCGTCCGCAACGGCGTTACCATGGGCATCCCGTTTGCATTCAGCTTCTGGCTCAGGCGACTGACCGCGGACCCGGTTTCCTGGTGGCGGCCTTGCCACATGACGGGCATGGCGCCGGTGTGCTGCTCGTCTTCGGCGGCTGTGTCGGACGATTGGTCGGATTCGTAGCCTATGCTTCGGGTCGGTTGGCGGCTGAGTTGCGGGGAGATCATGGACGTAGGCCGGCTGGGGGACTGGGAGGAGGCGACGCTGTGGACTGAGCCTGGACGTTGGGGGCGGGTGGGTGCGCGGCTTGCTGTCCACATTTCCTTGGGCTGGGTTACGGAAGTGGTCAAACCGGATCCAGATGAATACTGATATGTCCAGAAAAATAGAATTGGCGTGTGTATAGAACGAAAAAAAGACCCGCTTAAAGACGAAGAGGAATCAAAGCCGTGCAATCAATGCAACGAAGGTATCTAGAAAAAAAAATACAAATTACAACGTAACGGACCGAAAAGCAGGGCCGGGCAGGAGACTCCTGAAGATTGTCATGCTGAAGCAGCGCATGCTGAGCTTTTGATGCTGGTGGTGTGAGGTACAGAGTGGGCCTGTGATTTTGCGGAGGCGAAGCTGAAACCGTTTTGAGGCATTAGGGGGTCGCTTGGCTGGTTCCTCGGCCATGGCAGGAGGTCGGGGATGGTACGTCGGATAATCATTTGGGGAATTGGCATCGTCGGAACAGACAGGTGCTGTGGTGGAAGACTTGTCGTCGTGATAGAGGGATAGTATTTGACGTGGTGTTGATGTTCCATCCGAACTCGGAACCTCGGAGCGCCTCACACAAAATCCTTAACCATGATGAACCCCAGCAACTTTCCCGTCTCATCTCATGCACATCTAAAATTCCAAATACCATCTCTTCTAGACGGAACATTTCAAACAACCGATCGATCTTCAAGATTGAAGGCCGCAAAAGTCAATATCGAAGGATGCAATTGCGGGAGCCACACAAACGCATCTGAAACCTCTTGAGCCTCAGACGCGTCGGCGGCCGCGAGTCGAGGCAACTCCTCGGACTGTGGCACCGCATTCAAGGCAATGCATGCCTCAGCGGCTCCTCCCGCTGGCTTGTGGAAGTGTCACATTGCCGTTGAGCCGCGTCAGGTGTGTGGGATGCTTCCAAGTGGCCGAGGCCTCGAGTGGGAGTGTGCTGCGTGGGCAGCCTGAGTCAGGCAGCATACTATCAAGCCGACTCAAGATTCTTGCGCGAAACAGCTTTCACGATCTTTGCGCACAGCTGCAATGCCTGCGACCTCGGGAAGATGTACAGCACGTGCGTGGTCGAGTGCAGTCACATCTTTCCAACAGACTGTGAAGAGATCCGAAGACACAAACACCGTGTGACGACATATCAATGCCACAAGCAAGCAAGGCATCCAACTCAACTCAGTATCGTGAGTGCATTAACTTGTAGGTATCTACATAAATTCGTAAAACAACATGGTATATCGTGGATACATATTTGGTCACGACATGTCGGTCCAAACGAAGCCTTTCCGTCCCTTCTCATTCCTCTCCGGTATCAAGCTTACTAGCAGGCATCACCGGGGCACGCAATCTGCGTGCCATACTTGTCACCCGCAATGCCAGCAACTTGGAACACGGCGTTGATGACACCGCCGATACCCTCGCCAGCGATGAGACCCGCGGCCATCGCGTAACCGTAGATGTCGAAGTGCTCGGGGTTCTTGGCCTGCCAGTAGGCGGCAATAGCAGCACCGATCGTCATGGCGGTTCCGTATTGCGTCTGCGCCAGGACGAATGCGAGAGCAATGCACATCATGTTGGGGTGGTACTTCTTCATCCACTCGAGATTGCCGACCCAGAAGTAGTGGCGGACGAATACCATGAAGGACCCGAAGACAGCGAAGGCGATGGCGAAGTAGCCGGACGAGGGCGGGATGGGGAAGGTCGGGTCAGTGACGGCAACGGCGGTCGCACGCCACGCTGCAACGGACGGGATACCGAAAGCGCAAGTCTCGGCGTCGATGTCAATGATGCAAGGGTAGGCGGTCGCGAAGAGCTGGAACATTGCCGGCGCGAGGAAGATGGCTACAATGGTGCCGAGACCCTGAGCGATCCACTGGGAGATGGGAGGAGTGCGGAGCAGGAACCCAGTCCTGAAGTCGCAGACCAAATCCGTGGCTTGACTGGCGCCCATACTGGCCATGGCTCCACCGAAGAGATTGAGTCTTTGGGCCTTGGTGATATCCCAGTGCTCACCCTTAGTCGCGCCACCGAGAATGATCTGGGAAGCCTTGGAGGCGGCAGTCAGAGGGGTGATGTCGGTAACACCCGTGCACTGGATGGCGACGAAGGAGAAGAAGAAGGCGAGGACCACGGATAGGATTGACATCCCAACCGGCATGTCGTGCTGGACGCCAAGAACGATGCAGATGCAAATAATGCTTAGGAGAAGACCGGGGGCCCACATCCACAACTTCACCTGCTCATGCGGTGCGGCTGAGTCCTCGACGAGATCTTCGTCGGCTTGTTCGCCAGCCTTCTTGAAGGAAGTCCATTCCTTACCAGCACTCTGGCCCAATGCGTAGAGACCAGCGGCAACACCACGGTAGAGTGCCCTGAAGCCGAAGAAAATGACCTTGTACTGCAGAACAAGCTCGGTGAAGGAGACTGAAATCATCAGCAGGACACCAGGCCACAGAAGCCAGTATCGAGGAGATGGGTTGTCCTTGTTGCAGGCGGCCAAGCTCAAGGATGCAAAATTGGTGTAGCCGTCCCATTTTGTGCCCTCGCCGATGTTGGTGCCCCAGGCTGCACCGTTGTGCACGAGAGCGGGACCAATGATGCCCCAGGCGATGATGGAGCCGGCTAAGAACGAGATGGCGACGTTCAGGCCAACGAGCATACCGCTACCGATGAAAGCAGGAGTCCATTCGATGAACCAGCCCCAGCTCTCGACGGCTAGCGCATGGGTGTGGTAGTTACCCCAGATATGGAACCAGGCGAAAAAGTGCCAATCCCATAGGATTCCGACGGCGTACTGAGAGACAACACGCAGGATTACCGCACCAATGAACGCAAGGGACAAACCCTTCATCTTCATCTTCGCGATAGCCTCCCCCGTGACGGCCTGGTGCATGGAGCGGATCGTCATGGCAGTTGCAGAAGGCGTAGGGAAGATGAGGCGAAGCTCGCGTGCCACGTACACGATGAAGAATTTACGCACTTGGGTCTTGTCAGTCGATCCATGAGAGATTTACGACTACGCGCAGCTTACGAGGCGTGGCAAAGAAGAAGCCAAAGTATGCAGAAACAGCTGCCAGAGCGACGATCGACCAGTAGTCCTCTTTGGGCGTCGCACCCAGCAGTTTGAGCTGGTACATGGCAGGGAACGCAGAGACGAAAACGCTGGATAGACCACCGGAGGCCATGGCGGCGGTTTGGCAGATGTTGTTTTCGCGAGGGCCAAAATCTCCACCGAGCAATGGCCAGGTCTTGGGCACCGTCTTGGAGAGGAACTTGATGACGGCAAAACCGGTGATGGCCTTCATTTGTCAGTCGATGGTCGGAGAATGTACAGTACTGGATCATCGGGTTTTGTATCGCCCATGTTGCAAGTGTTCTACACTTCAACACACTGCGCGAACGAATGAGACTGAACTTACACCAAACAGATTCGCAGTGAAGGTCCATCCTGTCTTCAGACCAAGGTAGACATTGGAAGCGTTGACCAGAGCACCACAGCAAAGACCGACGAAAAGAGCTCGCACAGTCAGAATATGCTTGCCCTCTGATGGTAGGTCGTTGAACGGCTTAAACGGATCGATGGTAAAGTCGTCGTGATGCTCCTTGTCAAGAGATTGGACGCGCTCGACTTCGAGGTCCTTCTCGTAGGCGCCAGTGGACCCAGGCGTGTTGAAAGTGTTGTCCTTTTCTGTGAGCGCCGGGCTGGGCCCAATCAGCCAGTGTCAATTGAGAGATGCGACAGATGACATAACGCGCCCGTCGCAGCGATAAAGATAAAACTCACACTTTGGGGTTGACCTGCCCCACGGGGTCGACATTCACGTCAACCACCTCCGGATTGTTCGACATGGTGAATTGCTCTGCCGTGCCTACAGCTGTCGCAACGATGGCCGGGCAGCAAGGGGATCTCGCAATAACAAGACGCCAGCAGCGGAGGGGTGCAGCACACAATATATGCTGCTGGTGCTCCATCGGGCCATTCAGGGCCCTAAGCTCGCTGCGACTAGGAATCCCATGTCCATCGGCCAGCTTAGGCACCTCGCCTGTGTATCGCGAACCCTGCCCCCGCTCTCTGGTGGGTCTCGGCCAATGTAGTGGAAAGCCAAATGCACCCAAGCTTCTATACAAGAGGCCGCCTGCCCCATGCAGCAAGGCGCCGTCCACGGCGGCGCAACGCAGAAACGAAGCCCATGCCGAAGCCCATGCCGCATACCTATGTCTGGTCCGCCGCTGGGGTTATCGCAACGGAGCGAAGACCCGGGCGAGCAGCCTCATCGGGCAACGCAGGTGAAGATGCGGCGAGCTCCAGTCCTCGGGCTGGGATCCATGTAGCACATCAGGGCAAGAGGTGCGTGCCGTCCAGCCGAATTGGTTCAAAGGACGGCCCTCCATCGGCGTGGAAGCACATCTTCGAGAGGATGTGGCGAGCACCGTGTTCGTTCATGTTCATTTATCAGATACGCAGCCATGGAGGGACGATATCAATATGAAGCCTTGCTGGAACGGTGGCGGGCTTGTTTCGCGCCCGCACCCAGACGGGAATAGTTGCGGTCCTCGAGAGATAACACCATATGAACGGACGCGGCGTACTCCGCCAGAGGTATTACAGTGGGATTACAATTTACCACCGGTAGACTCCAAAAGCGGGCAACAACTATTCGCGATAAGAAGCGCGCGCCTCTTCCTCTGTCAATCAGCCTGCCACTAGGCGGCACACTTTTCCAGATGAACGTAGAGTGTGCACGAGGTGGCGGGTCGGCCGATGCTTGCTTACCGTATTAGGAAGGTGGATTGTCTGCGCTTTGGCTTCAGCTTTGGCTTTGGGCGAGGCTTGCCTGGTCTGTGTGCGCGCGAAAGACGGAAAATACCCACCCTTGATATCAACGAACGTCTGGAGAGTCGGACGCACTTCTACTTCATGGTTTACCCTCTCATCGTCGCAAATCGCCACCTGGCTTTTCTCGCATCACACAACATCTCGCACGATTTATCTATCTACCTATCTATCTATCTATCTATCTTTTTATTTATCGACATGTTCATGAGGCCAGCGGGCCGCGGCAAACGTCCCCACCCCACCGACGACCTCGTATCCGGTAGCTAGCCCCGGCGCGTATACCCAAGCGGAGCCAAACTAGAGCGTTGAAAGCTTGAAACGCCTGCGGTGGTGCTTGTACTATGTAGAGGAAACTAGTGGAGTGGAGTGGAGTGGCGTGAAGTGGAATAGAGTTTTTGTTTTTGGTTCGTTGCCGACCCGTTTGTTCGTGTCGGTGGTTGTGTGGTATTTTGACAATCTTGCACTACTGATGGTGGTTTTGTTTTGGGGTTGGGGCGGGAGATGTTGGATTATTATGCTGTTGGAGGGAATGGGTAGGTAGGTAGGTAGGTAGGGACTTGGATACGTGGAATCGTATAGAGTATGGATGGATGCGCAAGGCACCAGTGCATGTCTATGGCGTGATGTGAAGTGATGTGAAGTGGCGTATGTAGTCTACTCATTAATAATGCATATATACCTACACGTTATGACGACTACCTACTATGCAAGCTGATAAGTTAAGTATAACTGTATAACGAAGCCCACTCCTCTCCAGAGGAAAACGCTGGTGACGGAACTGTGCCTCCCTCCCCTCCCCATCTCTCCCGAGGTCATCGGCGCCCCCCGACCCCGAGGCACAGTAACTCCGCTCCTCGCGGCTCGCCTACACGCTACCGTCCACGGTCTACCGTCTACGGTCTCTCTACCCCCTACCTACCAGCGCATCCTTCGCCGTCACCCTACGGCGAAGCTTATCTCCAGCTCCACCCAGCTCCACCCATGCGGCGTAGACTATCGAGGTCCAAAGAAAGGCACATGACCACCACCCTACCTAGGTACCTTCCTAATACACCTCCCACCACTCGGTGCAGCGATTCTAGACGCTCAACAGCCGTGCCGCAAAACTGAAGGTAGCTTCCAAGTTGCTGATTGCGTTGCGCACGAAGGTAACGTACCTAGCTCGAGCTGCACGGGCAAGGACCTTACGTTGTAGTTGTATCTTGGGAATACCTGAGTGTACAGCAGCTGCACAACGGTACGACTTCAAATAGCCAAAGGAAAACAATGACAATGATTGATACACGATAGATTTCTAGTGTACAAAATATATCTGTATGATACAATCGAGCTACACATACAAGGCATCCTTGACCTGCCATCTTTCCGCCGAAGAACAGCACAGCATGTCGTCCAAGACAGATGGGTGACAATCGCATGTCGACGGCTGCTATACGCATCCCTCAAGCCCAGCGGTCCTTTTTCAGTGGTTTTTCCCAGTCTTTGATGTGGTCTGAGATGACTTTTGCAGCCTGGTCGGCCGTGAAGTTGCGGCCGATGGCTTCGACGAAGTCGCCTTCTGGGTCTGTGGTAGCGTTAGTAGAGCGTTCTCGGTGGTTCGCGATAACGTATGTCAGGAAGCGTGACGCGCATCAGCGACATCACCGCACGCTACTTATCTACATGCGGGATAGTAAAAGGGCATGCAAACATACCCATGAGGTAGAAGTAGATGCTATGATCGACCAGATAATCCTGCCCGGGCTTCACATGCGACGGCGTGCTAAAGTACACGCGATACTCCTTGCACGTCTGCTTGATATTGTCGTATGTGCCCGTCAACCCCAGGATCGCCGGGTGGAACTCAGCCAAGTACTCCTTCAGCACCGGCGGCGTGTCGCGCGCGGGGTCGCAGGTAATCATGATGGGGACGAGGACATCGCCGCATTTCTCCGTGACCTTGTCGTGCATGAGGGCCATCTTGTCGAGCTCGTCTGGGCAGATGTCCGGGCAGTGTGTGAAGCCGAAATATACCTGCGCATGTGGACGTTAGTATGTGTATCCGAATCACGTCTCGTACTGAAATAAGGTCCAGCCGAGACTTGGTCCAGTTTGTGGATCACGTACCAGCGAGTACTTCCCCAGCAGATCCTCGTGCGTGAACTGCTTCCCATTGTGGTCCACCAAATCAAACGGCCCTCCCACCTTGGGCTTCCCAACCCCCTTGGTCTGATTCGCTATCCGCTGGCGCGCCAAGCGCTCTTTCTCATGCGTAAAATACGCGTATAGTCCGCACGCAGCGCCAATGAAGACGACGGCGGCTGTCAGGTTGAACGGCTGTATGCATGCAAGTCAGCAACCATGCTTTCCATATTCAAAATCTGGAAATTTATAGAGCAGGATATTCATACCCCGCCCTTATTCCGTGCGCGCACTTGCTCTATCGTCTTGAGCTTGTGTCGCGGTATCGTGCTCGAGAAGGTTCTGAGTTGCCGCTGGACGCCATTTGTTCGTCTGGCGGTTTCTAGAGCGCTCTTTCGGGTTTCCAGGGCGCATTGTGCGTCATTGCTTGCTAGGGCTCGTAGGGGGGCGGTTGTCTTGGAGCTGTGGATAGATGCGAAAGTTCGGCGCGCGGAGGGCTGGATGGGGAGGCGGAACGCGGGTACCGCCGTAAGACCTCGCACCGCACCAGCGACGCAATTGCATGCAGACGCCATGGCAATTGCGGATTCTAGGTACGTAGGGAGGCTGCGAGTGCGTGGTCGACAAGGTGCTGGCGGTGTGAGGGATGTCTCGCGATATTCTGGAGATGCCAATGCCGATGACAGAGCTTCGACGCACGGACCGGGTCGAAAGATCGGAGTCGAGACGGAGGTGCAGCCGAGACATGTTGACATGTCGACATAAGACGATAGTCTCTAGGTATGTTGCGATGCATCTTACTACCTCTCGGACCCGGACGGTATGTAGCGAGATGGACCTTCTCTTTATTCTGCGCGTACTTGAGGGATAGGGACGCTCTCAGTCTGCCACCATGAACGCCATCCATCAATCCCAAACGATTGAATACCTATAATCTACCCTCAAAACCGCCCACCAAACGAGCCTACAAACAGCAACACCACCACCACAACTACAAACACACCCTCACCCCCCAGCCGCATACCGACTCCTCCCCCTCAACCATCCCCCAAACCACCACAACAGCGCCGGCGCCGGCACCCCCAACCCAACCGCCACAAACGCCAACGCACTACTCCCCCACCCCCACTCCAACCCACGATACAAGGCCGGCGCAAACAGCGGAAACCCAAACCCCGCCAGACTCCTCAGCACCGTCGCCGCCGCCAGCGCACTCGCCGCATACCTCGCATACGCATCCACAATATACGTCTGCACGCACTGGAACCCGACGATGGTGCCGGCGCAGAAAATCGTCGCCCCGACGTTCGGCATGATCCAGTGGGCGTGCATCTGCGCGCTCCACCCGTACCAGAAGAGCCCCGTGGGGGCGAGCAGCGACGCAGGGACCATCATGGGAACGCGGAATTCGGGCTTGCCGACGCCGGCGTTGCGGGTTTTGAGACGGCGGTATATGGCGTCGTTGAGGGGGGCGCAGATTTGCGTGCCGAGGAAGAAGCCGAGGCCCATGGAGAGGAAGTTTAGGGAGCCGGTGCTGGTCGATTGGTGGTATTGCTCTGTCCATAGCGTGGGGAACGAGCCGAGCATGAGGTACATTATGCCGTAGAGGAAAGCGACGTATATGGCGAGGACCTGGACGATGGGCTGGGTGCCTAGGAGCCGGAAGGGTCGTTGCAGCGCCGTCTTGAGTGTACTCCCCAGTGTCTTATTCGGGTCGTCGTATTCTGTGTGGAGCTCCAAGTTACCCGTTTGTTTGCGCAGCATGTCGCGTTTCCGCGCGAGGAGCTTAGGCGCATACGTCTCCTGGAGGAAAAAGACACCAAAGCATTGGACGAGAGCCGTGAAGATGGAAGTCGCCCAAAAGCACCATCGCCAGGTGGTATTCTGGGCGATGAAACCCCCTGCAATGGGCCCGATCGCGGGCCCCAGCAGAGGCGCAAGCGTATAAATAGAGAGTGCTTTCCCGCGCTGCTCAGGCGGGAAGCAATCGCTCAGTACACCACCGCCCACCGCCATCGGCGCCGACCCACCCAGCCCACTCAAGAACCGGAACGCCATAAGCTGCGCCTTGTTCTGCGCAAATCCGCATCCCAGGTTCCAAGCTAGGTAGAACAGGTTCGCTAGCTGGAGGACGATGACACGGCCGTAGATCTCGGAGAGAGGCCCGAGGATCAGAGGGCCGATGGCGTAGGCGAGGACGAAAATCGAGAGCGTGAGCTGCGCTTCGAAGGCGGCGGTGATGTGGAATTCTTGGCTGATGGAAGGGAGCGCGGGGGCGATCATGGAGGAGGAGACGGGGGAGACGAGCGTGAAGCAGGATACTAGCATTGTGGCGGCCCATTTTCGTCGAATGGACCAGTTTTTGGGGTTGGCTGGGTCGTTGGGGCTGTCCCAGGTTACCTTGGACAAGTGTCAGTAAGGTAGCTGTTACAGAAGAAGATAGGTTCCATGCGACGTACTAGATTCGGGTCTGCGATCGACCTTGAGGACTTTTTTTCCGACAGTGCGGGGGCATCGGCTTCTATGTCGTGCTCGTAAGGAACCCCGCCGTCGGTTTCTTCAACTGTGCTCCCTGGTTTTCCGATCTGTGAACCTGCGTCCTCTTTCTCTAGATATTCGACTCCGGTGGTGTTATCACTGTCTGAGTCCGCAGGCCCCGCTGTCTTCTTCTGCGTCTCCGTCTCTTGAGTGGGAGCTGCGTCCGATGTGACATTTGACCCTTCGGCATCCTGGTGGTCATCCACGGTTTGATCGTCTGGAACTTGATTCGAACATCGCCGTTTCAGCGATGAAGACTGCGATCCTTTCGACCAGCTTCCTGCGCCACTTGGTCGTGAGTCTGCCATGATAATACTGCGCGCGCAAAGAGACTTGCCACCAGCGATGAAGCGACCCGCCAAAGAAAGACTATGCTCCCGATCTCAGTAGTAGTCAGACCTTTAACATGGCAGATACTAGATACATCTCAACCAAACCCAACGCACAAAAACCCAAACAGCAGACCCATGCCTAATTAATATACCTACCCAGCCAACTTTGACATCCATGGAAAAACCCTCTCTACCATTCGCCATCAAATCCTAAACCCTGCCGAATACCCACCTACCTGTGTGGTAGTCTACACCCCCGCTGGTTTTTAAGTCCGCGGTAGAGAACGAAAAGACCGAGTCGTGCCCCGCTAAACTGACTAGACTAGACTAGACTTATCTTCGGCTCAACCATCAACACTTGTGAATGGCTGCCACGCTGCCTTTATGTCAACGGGGGACTAAACATTGGGAATAAAATGCACACGTGTGCTAATGAAGTGAGTATGTCGGTAGCGGATCATTCAATCGACCCGAGCATCGGAGTGGAGGGAGAGGTTGGAGCGAATTTCGCTCTCCGAGGCGAATTTCGTCATTTGGCTCTGTAGTCTGTTGGACCGTTTAAGAATGTACGCGCGGGACATGGAGATTTGAATCTTATAACAAGTCGCAAAATACCGTCCGGGTAGGTGGTACATGTCGTTCGCATTGTCTACATCATACCTGCCTGCAACTTACCCCCGTGGACAAGACCATCCAGCTTCAAGCTTGCAGATCGTACCCACGCCCGCAGGCTCGTCTTAACAAGGAATGGTTAATATCTTTCCACCGTCACTATCACCATTCACCATTACCACCCCCTCTAATCCCTCACAGCTCATATCACTCTTCTTCGCGCCGCACCCGAAATTCCACCACCAACCCCACCGCATCAGAAGAATTTCCCGCTCTTACCCACAACATCCGTCGGCTCTAGAACGCGCTCCGCCTCTCGATCCCCAAACGCGTCGACCTCGTGTACACGCGGGATAGGTCTGTCCAACGCATCGAAGCGATGCCCCTTGACCCGCGAGACAACATACAAAGTAGCCAAGCGGAGCCCACAACCGCCAAAGCCCCAGAGGAGGCCGCCAAAGGGAGCAGCTACAAAGGCACCTGTTCACAATCAGTGACAACATCCGTCTACGGAAGGGTGAATACGTACCAAAAGCACTCCAGTCATTAGCGTACAGTCCCCCTTCCAAGATGAGCAGTTTGCTAGCCAAGTACGCGTCGCCGTTATAGTACACCAGCCCAAACAGGAAAACCGTGAAGATGCCCCCCAGACCACCAACGAGGAAGTCGAAGCCGCGCCACCAGTAAAACTGGTCCGAAAGCCCGAGCACGAGGCAAGGAATCACAGCAGCGCTGACGAGATCGCTGATTAAGAAAATCTGCAAGATGTCTGGGCTCTTGAGCGCGACAACGACGACAGGGATGATAAGGAGGCAGACCAAGAGGCGAATGACCCAAATGCTGAGCTTGTTGCGGAAGAGATCGTTGCTCGCTGTGGAGATGAGCGCGCTTTGGAAGCTGTCAAATGCGGCCGTGGAAAGAGACACGGTCATGACGAGGATAACGCCCACAACCCAGGCTGGCAACTGCCCAAGGAGCAGAAAGAAGGCCAGATAGCCGTTTTCCGCGTCGTCCAGCGGCCAAGCGCCAGACCATGCTGCAAGTAATCCACTAACACCGACCAGAGTTAGGATGATGCAGACAACGAAACTTGCAATGCTGACGCCGATCCAGAGGTCTTTGTCGGTTCGCGATGCGAACGTGCGCATCCAGAAGCCGGAGATAAAGAAGTCGTTTGTCAGGATGGCGACAGGAAGAATGTAGATGAGCTGCCAGCCGAGCAGACTAGAGTTGAGAAAGCCGGATTGGTCGACGAGGGATCTTTCAATATGCGTTTCGACGCCGACAGCTATGACGCCGAGGATGATAAGACCAATGACCATGGTGCCTTGGATATTATCTGTTAGGAAAGAAACTTTGAAACCACCCAGCGCTGTATGGGGTCAGCTTAGCCGTGATAATATAACTCTCCTGCTTACAAGTGTAGATGGTCGTGACCGCACACTGAACAACGATTGCCGGTAGCCCGTCCAATCCGGTCAACGCAGTGACAATCTGCTGCATAGCCGAGAGCTCTGCAACCATGTACAAGAAGATAGTGATAAGCGTGCAGACACTGAGAAACAGCCCTGCAACAGCTCCATACCTCTGTCTTGTCCATTCGGTGAGGACAAAGCCTTCAGGGCATTTGCGCCGAATAATGGGGCCTAGATACCCGAACACGAGCAAAGGCAGAGAGCTGGACAGCGCGTACACCACTATTCCTTGGACGCCGGCGATTGTGGCGATTTGAGGATAGGTAAAGAGTATACCGGATCCGAGAGCTAGTGGTTAGGAGAGGCCTAGGTTAGCGATATGTAGAAGAGGGGGAATGCTAGGGGAGTAGCGGCAGCACGTTCCTCACGCAAGTATTATCTTGATCGAGTTCATACGGTACTTCTCAGCTTCACTTTGAATTCGCCAAGTACTTCAAACGCGAATGAAGTACTCAGCGCACTCTCAGCTTGGCGCCCGCAGTGTAGCCGCACAGATGATCTACTCTCGCGGTGCTTTCGTTCAATCATGAGATGATTGAGGACAGATAAGCGACCACAAGAGTAGCATCTGCTGGTGATCTCAAATACGAACCTGTGCACCTTGACTCTCGAAGAGAACTTGCGATCCATCATGCCGGTTTCCCAAAAAGTGGTACGAAGCCGTGGTACCGATGCTGCCGCTGACCTTCACGCCCGGAGCGTTGCGCGGATGCACTCACCCGATGCAATGAAGTTGAGAGCAAGCGGTATGCCTAGGACGGGTTAGTATGTGGTTCTGTACCATGGAGTCATACTGCTGAGTGACGGCGACCCGACGGGTCGGGCGCATGTGGTATCCTGACCCTTTTGTGTCTTATTGCTCGACAGCCATTCGGCCTTGGACTGGTGTCGTAGCAGCCACGCGATGTAGCATCCGACGATCCTGCGATACATGAGCTCTGTACCTCGAAGGCTGTTGTCACACCCACAAGAACGCGCCGTAAGTCAGGTAGAGAATGGCGTTTGACGCCTGTGTTGATGGCACACCCATAGTAGATGCTAATGCGGCGCTTTCGATTGATATTGCGTGGGTCAGTTAGTAGGAAGGGGACCGGGGAGCTGGGACGCGGTCTTTAAATCGTTCGAACAGGGTTTTCAAATTTTGCTTTTTCGAAGAACCCCGCACCTTGCCACTATAGGAAGCCACAGCACTAGCGCCTGCTGGGATGGTGTCTGTCCACGAGCACCACACCAAAAATACTTCTGATAGGAATTACACGCTGAACATACGTTGAACAGTAATTACACATTAAAATTATAACAACAACGTTTTCAAGAACCCCCTTGACGCGGTACTGCGTAATCCAACCCCAGAAGCGGGAGCCACACATGTCAAGCCATTAAGAAACAGGGGCAGTTCCTCACCGACAAAAACATGTTGGTTGTCACGATTGCGGGCAAAGGCCACCGGGCTAGGCGAAACTCTTGAACGCGGTCCATCACAGCCCCACCCAGAGGACGCACGAGAAAGCCAAGCGCGAAAGTGCTTGAGGCTCAACAGACATTGCAAACTCGGACATCGACATTACGGACGAGACAGACCAGAACCGGAGCTACCAGATCGCTACCGTCGCAGAACGGAAAAAAGGGTGGGGGCGTGCACGATGTGGTGGCTCGGGCGATATACACCGTCACGACTGCGCCCATAGAACTCGCACACTTAAATACATCAGCATCTCCCTTGCTCACGTGAATATACACAAAATCGATACTTGTATCCCTAAGACATCATTCTCATTTTTGGTCTTGGGATATCGCATGATGATGGGTAGTGCCTAACTAGCCATGGGTTCCGTTTTGGTTCCCACAGTGGACCCTGTTCTAAGCACGGCTCTAGATATCGAGTATACATCATATATTTCGTTTGTGTTGTTTATATTGTTTACGTCGTTTACATCTTTCATGTTGTTTACATCGCTTACGTCGTTTATGTCGTTTACACCGTTTAAAAACTGGCCATAGGTCCCGTTTCGGTTCCCCAGTAGGCCCTGTTTTAAGCACCGTTCTACATATCAAGCATACATCATACATCTCTTTTATGTCGTTTACATCGTTTAAATTGTTTAGCAATTTACGTGGTGCTATTGATGCGATCCTAGCCTTACTTTGCACGAGTAAGCGGTCTGTTAAGTTGCAGGTCAAGTAATGCATCGTAAACGCCTCTTCATTCCTGTCATATTATTCGGGCATTGACTCGGAAACGTCTTCGGCTTGCACGCCTGGGCCAACGGATACTACATGACCGACAGGCTGTTGCCAAGTCTGATATTTCAAGGGGCTGTTCACTGACGTATCCGTTCAAGCAGGGAGGTTAAAATGACCTAATCTTAAGTATAAAGACGCTGGTAACCTCTCCAATGTTGCCTTCAACCTTTCTTGCCTATAATCAGTACCGGCGCCATGCATTTTATCTACACTCTTGTTTTTGCGGCTATGTGGAAGCAAGCCTCTGCGTTACCACACATCAACTCAAATGTGCTGAACATTAGGGAGGTTGCCCCTACTAACAGCACATTGAAGCCACCCCACTTTACTTGGCGAGCCCCGGCCGCAGATGACGAACGTGCTCCATGCCCAATGCTCAACACTCTTGCAAACCACGGCTTCCTCCCGCACAACGGTCGCGACATTACGCGGGAGATTTTCTTGAAAGCCCTCACCGACGCTTTAAATTTTGATCAAGAAAGTGTGGACAGACTCTTCACCGGCGCTCTCGGCGCTGTGCCCAAGTTCAACTCTACTGTACGCTGCCTTGGTATATTATAGAACCGATGCTGATCTGCCTCCAGTCGTTTGATCTGGGCATGCTCCACGTAAAGAACTTTATTGAACACGATGGAAGCACCTCTGTGCAGGACGCGATAGTCGAACAACATGCTGTTTACCATGAACCCACCTTTAGGAACTTCATGAGCTACATCCCGAAAGACGCAGACAGTATCACCATTGCTGCTGCTGACAATGCAAAGGCCCGCCATTTTAAGGACATGAGCGAGATCAACCCACGATTTAGCATCTTGCAGAGCCAACAGACGCCAATAATGCTCGAGATGGCATCGACATTTCTCGTCTTTGGTCCGACCACGCAGAAGGTCGCTAACCGGTCCTCCTTTGAATACTTTTTTCGTAAGGAAGCTGGGTTTAATGTTATTCATCAGCTGATGACCAGATAGGCAACCAACGCTTACCGGTCGAGCTCGGCTGGGGCCCGCCACGGACGGAGATTCTTTTCACCAACGGGTCTAGGGAGATTGCAGCTGCGCTGATCAAACAACTACCCACGGAAGTTCCATTCCTGTATAATCCTGGCATGCTAGCTAAGCATAGTGATACGGGGTCAGCCTAGTCAGGCGGCCATTACTAGTCAAGATTGCTTGGCAGAATAGGCAGATATCAGAAGGATTTGTTAGCTATTACGTATAATATAGGAGTACAAGGCCTGTATTCAGGCATAACTGTTACACTCCGGTTCCAACTTACCTTGAGTATGGCTTGTAGTGCAGTAGCTTCCTCGTCAAGGGCGCGGGGTGTGGTTTCCGTATCTTAAAGAGGGTCGGAGTACTGGAATAATGAACTCAATGGGAGACAGTGAGATGTTACCAATCTATTCAACCTATCTATAACGGTACATCGATGACTACGAAGAGCAGCGTACAAAGGGAAATCTATCTAGCTTTATACTTGTCCTTCTTAGCCCGGATCACTCCTCTTGGGTCTGCACGACAGGGCCGTGTACATGGTTGCAGACTTGTACTGGCACCTGGGGTCCTACGCCCAGCCCGGGTCGCCCTTTTCAACGGTTCCAATAGTAGGCTCGACTTCAGTATAGTACGGGCGTCCACCTAGAATTTTGCCATCCTCCTCTTGAGTCGGCATGAGGTGGAAGGCAGGTACGCCTCTGCGCATGCAGCTTCCTCGGAGACCGAGCGAAAACAGTTCGTGACTGCCTTGTCACCTAGGCGTTGTCTTGGTCCGAGTAAATGTCGCATCCAAGCTGGTATGTCCTTGTCCAGGTACTGAGAGAACCATACCTTACTGTCGCTGCGTAGTCGATGCTGGCGGTGACTGTGGCGCCAAAAAGCTGCCGGGCAGTCGCTGGGCGCACACCTTGCCATCCTCGTTCTCCTGCTCTAGCTACGTGTTCCTTGAAGCTGAGGGCGCTATCGAAGACCACTCCTAGTATCTTGGCCGATTCTGACGGCGGCACCATCGTTGGTCCTACGCGTAGAGCCTACATGTGCCGTCTGATGTTTCCCTGGGTACGTGCATGTACGAAGTGCATCAGCGTAGTTTTATCTCCTTCGAATGTGGCGCCGTGTCTTGTTGCCCACTGGAGAGCATTAGGTACCACTACGTGCTGTAGTACATCCATATTTTCGTCTATGTTGTCTCCTTATATCCACGTAGTGTAGTCATTACCCAAACCTAATGCTCCCTTTGTCTTGTCAACTGCCTCTTCTACCAGTTCGGCATTGAAAAATATGTAGAGAATCGGTGAGAGTGGAAAGCCCTGGGGAAGGCCAGGGAAGGCAATGCCCAGCTTTTCCGTCTCGAATCCATTTTACCACGACCGTTCCCTTTCTGGCAGAGCAGAACGAACAGAAGCATCAACGTAGTGTGCAAAAATACTAAAAGAAAACCCCTCTCTTGCCTCCCTTTGTTGTCCAGCCGTAAAAGCTAATATGTACTTTGCTCAGGGACCCTGACAATGCGCAATTAACCTGCTGCTGCAGGCAACTGTACAGCTTCATTATGAAGCGCGGTACGCTGTATAATATTCAGCTTACGTAATGTTTAATACAACATTTCACGCATTATAGACTACAAAAGAGCAGAAGGCATCTGTTGACGCTAAGAAGAAGATTGCATTAGATCGATCTGTTTAAGAAAGTTTGTATTCCTAGTTTGCACGTTCAACTCAGCACCCAAACCTTAAACCTGCCGTTTCTCCACTCGTATTGATTTTCCCCCACTACTTTATTCAAGCTGCCCTACGCCTCCAAGCTTCTATGTTATGATGAATACCAATAGTCGTGGCATTCCTAACGCCTATGCGCACGTTGCTCATGCCTATGAAGACGCTGCTCATGTCTGTGAACAGTGAACACACTACTCATGCCTGTGCACACACTGCTCATGCCTGGTCAAGTTCATGCGACTCAGATCTGTCATCGACTAGCGGGTCTTTCAATTCGTAAAGGTGGGTCGTACAGTCTTGCATGGCGCCGGCGAAGATGCCTGGATGTACAGCGGATTGGAGGACGACGGCGAGTAAAACCATCCTAGTTCAAGCGTGAGCGGGAGTAACCCCCAAAGGCGTGGGCTGAAACCCCAACAGAAGACTCACAAGCCATCAAAAATCATGAATTCGGCTTCTTTTCGCATCAGGGGTCCACCAACACCGCCAGCCATTTCAGGGATCCTGTCAGTTCATTCGCATTATTTCTATCACCCAGCATGGCCAACTTCGGTCTCTCACTCACCTATAAATGCATCTTGCCAGAATCAAGATGAACGCCGCCGTCATCGCCAGTAGGAAAGTCCGGAGATTGTTCGATAGATCCGCAAATACATGAGCACCATGTCGCCTACCAATCCGTAAGGTAAAGTCGACCGTGAGGAGACCCGCAACTGCCATAATGACAGCCTGAAACGAGACACCGAAGATCATAATGGTGTTCCCAAGGGACCCTAGGCTGGGATTTTTTTCGGCCGTGGCCGCCAGGATGCCGCCACCACACTGCAAGAAGAAGCCCACCAGATCGGCGGTGACGAAGGGCCATGTCCAAAACCGCGCAGGCAGTCTCGTATGCTCCGGGCCAAAGTATTGCACCAGCGTCCTCAGTGTGGTGTACAACGCTGCAGCCAGGAAGGACGGCGAGACCATGAGCAACACCAGCTGGATCGGCAGGGCCGCGCCATTCCACGGGTTCTTGTGCAGGAACAAGCGACCGATATAGCCACAGCATTCACCAACACAGCCGATGCAGGTCATGATGGAAAAGACTTTCCAAAACCGCCAGAACCGGAAAATATGATAAAACTGTATCAAGGCACAGATGGCAAATACAACGGCGTAGAAAGCATTGCCACCAAGATTCGGAGCGTAGCCGTATACGGTCGCCTCGACGGGACAACTGGGGGAGACCGCCTTGCAGTCATCGGTAGAGTCAGACATCTTCGGAGAAGAGGAAACTGGTGTGGATCGTTGATTTAAGTTGATGGTTCGAGAGTAGATGGAGATAGTCGATTTAAGTAGGCGGTTCCAGGTTAGAAATGGCGATAGCGTTGAATGAATGGTGACAGACACGAGGAGTAAATGGATAGCTTGCGAAATGTAATGAACAACTGTCATGGAGAAACACATTCCTTACTTATAGCATGTTTATTGTCCAACAAAATCCTTGTCAAGCTGGCTTATATCAAACGCCTTGTAAAGATGGCTTATGTCGAACGCGTAAATGTAGGAACAGTAGGATTGTAGCCCATGCCAAAAAGAATGGCATGGCGGCGACAAAAGGTCAAAACTCTGAAACTTATCTTCAGAGGTCCGCACAATTTCAGCGCCTCCTCACCAACAAACATGTTGGTTGTCACACTTGGTTCTGGTGGCTTTCCTATGCCATCAATCCAGCCCCCATAAACGGCGTAAGCGGCGTAAACGGTGTGAACGAAGTGAACGATCTAAACGACGTAAGCGAACAAAGCGGAGACATGGCATAAGGCGGTGATTCTGCCAACTCAGTGCCAAGCGCTAAAGAGCCCTAGTAAGAAGATCTTTTTTGTCTTCGTAGTAAGCCTGCGCTGCTGTGCAGTGTTAGGATTCAAGACGGCATCGCAAAACAGTGTTAAAGGGTCGTGCTTAACTTGATTAAAATATTAAACTAAATTGAACTTAATGATTAGAATAAGTACTAAAATGAGACTAGATAGTCTATGCTATAGTAGAATAGAATTAGTAAATAGAATTAGTACGTACATATTGCTTCTGCCTACTCAGGTAGGGAACGTACTTTAAGAAGGCACCTTTGTAGACTATACCAATGTAAGACTAGTGCTTACTTCCATAGGGGCCGGCACTAAAACCATGGTCGGATGAACTGCATCCTGGATCTCATCCCCGACCGCAGGTCAGAGCCACAGACCGTTGATGGGCGCTGCTTTGGTCAATCTCCAGGCGATATTTCCTCACTACTTTTCATTGGAGTACACGGATATCTATTGTCTAGTGTTAATGCCATCACTGCTGCTCTTCTTGATCTAACTTTGTTTTGCCTGGGCTCTATACAAGATCAAGATGCCACGCCGATTCCACCGCAAGTCTCGATTTGGGTGCATCGAATGCAGGAAGCGAAGGGTCAAGGTACGTTTCGAACGCACCGCTCGTTCCCTTCGTATAAACTAACCCGCTCGCCAAAGTGCGACGAAGACGAACCCATGTGCGGAAGATGCGTTCGGACTCGCTCCAAGTGCCATTATCCATGCATGGAATCGAATCCGGAATCGCCGCTCTCCACTTGCCATGCCTCTGGAACGCCTTCATCATCGGTGGCTCGGGATTCCTCCGCGCCGCAGTCGTCTTTTGATCTGTTCGACATGACCTTGATGCATCACTACGTTACTAACACTTGCAAGAATCTCTTTATAGGCGCGCGACAAGTCCACGCCTGGCAACATGACATACCTGCCCTCGCCGCCTCCAACATCATCCTGGTGCATGGCTTCCTCGCGGTGACGGCCATCCACTGCGCCTGGAAAGAACCAGCCCAGCGCGACCTCTATCGGCGTCGCGCCCTCCATCATCATGGGCTAAGCCTCCCCATGTTCCAGGAAATGGTCGCCTTCGCCTCATCCGAGACAGCAGAAGTGATTGTTGCGTACTCTATCCTCCTTTGTGTATGGGTTTACGCCTTTCCGGAAATTGCGTCTGAGCAACTGTCTCTCGACGACATTCTCAGTACGGTAGATGTAATCCGTGGCTCTCGGACGGTTGTTCGCCTCTATCGGGGAGTCATCATGCAAAGTCCCTTGCACGTCTTCTTGAACCCGCCCCTACCAGCACCGATCCCCGAAGACCAAGATTCCTCTGTGCGCCAGACATTACAGCTGTTACGGGACCAAGTAGGCCATCCATCGGACAAACGTGCCGTGCAGCTGTTGCAGACATTCCTGGATCGATTTATGACAGGATTAGACTACAACCGACTGTCCGCTGTCTGGATGGCTTCAGTCGAAGATGACTACTGGGCTCGTCTCCGTGGTCGCCATCCTGACGCGGTGCTAGTCTTTTCCTACAGCACTCTCCTCATCCGTGCTTCGGAACATGAATGTTGGTGGATGTCGGGATGGTCTGGGCGTATCTTGCAGGCTTGTAGCGACATCATGAGCCCGGAGGTAAAAGAGACGATTGATTGGGTTTACTACGAGCAGCGAATACGAGCAGGGGCCGACGAACTAGCAGATATCGTGAGATCGAGGCAGGGATAGGGAGAAATAGGGCTGAGCCACCGAATCATATCTGTACCATTCAGCTCCTAATAGGGTATCAATCATCTCTTCTATTTGACATAGAGTCATTCGTCGGCTAGCGAATCGCACCGGCATCCGAATCGAATCATCGAAGAAGTGATACATTCCCCAATACCAAAACATCACAATTTCTATAAGAAACTAGATGTCACGCATACTTCCACCGGGGGTCCTCCGGATCACTAGAGCTAGTCAACCAAAAGCATCCAAAGACTGTGGACGATGCTGTTCCCATGTCTCCCCTTTTTACTCGTGGATACGTAGATTGAGTGCCTTGTGGCTAAGATCGGAATGCGCATCGGCTTCGAGGGATGATTGATTCGGTAAACAAGTGGAAAATATGTGATGCTACATAAAGGGAATGGAGGAAGGGTATACGATCGAGTATCAGCGAGCTCCAGGCGGGACACATGTCCAAAGGGACGAGTCTTCAGCCGTGTCCAGCGAACAACGATATAAACGTTACTCCCAACGCAGTAGTATGTCTCCGATATGAACTAGAATGGTCTGCGCTTCAGACATCTCCTCCCGCAGGCCGTTGCTCGTGGTCTCGTGATGTCGTGTGATCACCTGTATCGCTCGCTGGGGGCGTAGAACAACTTGTCGAGCGCCGACGTCATGGCTGCCGCTGGCTACCATGCATGACGGTCCCAGTTGGGATCTGGACCCGTCAGTATGCTCTATTATTTCTGATAGCAACGGTCACTGACCCTGTACAAATGCCGCGAGCACCTTGCTCCCTGTCTGCAGCAGCGGGTGCCCCACGACAATCTGCAGGAAGCGCTGCAGCCCTTCTCTCCTGTGCTCAATGACATCGTCCGAGAAGCGATTCGTGAGGACCTTGCCGGGCAGCGGCGGTATCGTGACGCGCGCTGACTCGCGCTCGAGTATATCGCGGAAGGCCTCGAACTCGCTGTATCGGCGGCGCACAGAGGAGCTCTTGAGCTTGAAGGCGGGAATGTTGGTGCGCATAACAATCTCGTAGGTGGTGTACATGCCGCGGCCGACGCCGTGGGTCATAGGGTTGCGGACCTGTGCGCGACATGGTGTGAGTGGCGGAGCTCTCTGGCCGGACGTAGTGGGGTAGTGAAGCTCGGGAGGGCTACCTCTATCTCGAGGAAGTTCTCAGGCGGCCCATACAGCTCCTCGAAGGACTGCGAGCGCGACTCTGGCAGCGACTGCATGGCGAGGGGTGCGTGCGACGGTGCGTGGGCGGGCAGCTGGCGAGGCTTGCAGCTGGACACTGGATTTATGGCCGCGGCGGGGAACCCCGCGATTAGCCGCTAGCCCAGTCTGACGCTGTTTTCGATACGCTGAGCTTACGTAAAGCCTAGTTCCCGGATCCTCTGCAAGCGACAAAAACATCATCATCACAATTCTCCATTTCATCATTTCACAACCTGGCCAAGAGGCACAACAGTCTACGTTCAATCATCTTCACAACCATCATGCATGTCACGACGGAGAGCTTTGCAGTGTATGTGGCGTTAAATTAACTACTTAGGGGTAGAACGACAAAGGCTTTCATCTCAAATAACACGACAAAAAAAGCAGAGCCCCTTGCTTAGTAAACAAAAAGTTGCAGTGTATAATCCCATATCATCGCCATACAGTCGTTAAAATATTACATGAGACTTATGAATACATGAGCGGCAGTTGTTCCTAATATCATCGCCGTTCAGCCATTCGACCACCAGCCGTGCTGCTAGATGCCTCTACTGCGGGCGGTCGAACGTCTTGTTTCCACCGACCGTCTTGGAGGCATCGAGGTCGCTGTCGACACGCGGGTCGAGCTTGTTCATCATGTTGCTCTTGTGGGGTCCGGCAGTGTCGGGGGCAGGGCCAGGGCCGCTGCCAGAGTGACCAGTGCCGGTCAAGCCGCTCGAATGAGCGGTGCCGTGGGTGTTGTTGCCAGACAAGCCACTGGTAGTGCCGTGGGTGCCGTGGGTGTTGCTGCCAGACAAGCCATCGGTAGTGCCATGGGTCCCGGTCGAGTGCGTGTTGCCGTATCCACCGCCAACGCCAGGAGCGGTCGGGTCTGAGGCATAGGTGTTGCCTGTGGCTGCCGCAGTGGTACCGTGAGGGCCGGTGCCGAGGTGGGAGTCAGTAGCGCCAGAGCCGTACGTGTTGCTAGAGCTCGTGGTGTTGGAGTCCTTGACGCGCGGGTCGAGCTTGTCGGCAAGCTTGGAGTCGTGGGGACCAGAGGGGTCTGAGCTGTACGTGCTCGACGTATTGTGGCCAGTGCCGGTCACGCCGCTAGAATGTCCACCAGTGCCAGTGAGGCCGCTGTTGTTGTATGAACCGTCTGTTCCGTACGTGTTGGTGCCGGAAACGCCATGGCTAGTGGTGCCGTACGTGTTGCTGCCAGACAGTCCACCGGTCGTGCCGGGGGTAGTGCCGTGGGTAGTGGTGCCGTGGGTATTGGTGCCGTGCGTGTTGCTGCCAGACAATCCACCAGTGGTACCGTGTGTACCAGTCGTACCATGCGTACCGGTCGTGCTGTGCGTGCTAGTCGTGTCGGTATGAGTGGTGTCCTTGTCCTTGTGGAGGACGCTCTCGACCTTGGCCTTGATCTTGTCCATTGCTCCGGACATGTTGATGATGTGTGTGCTTGGGAGGTAGGGAGGTAGGGAAAGGTAAGTGGAATGTAAAGAGTCTGAAGTTCTTGTGTAGAGGTCCAAGTTGGTAGAGTTCGAGTTTGTGTGCTTCTCAATGGCGGTGGTGACGGGTCTTATATACCAAGCGCGGGCTGTTCGTCCCTTTCCTGCCCTGGCTCTACGTCATAGCGACTCGTTTCCCTCACCTGCCTGAGACTGAGACTCCTGGAGGGAGCTGCGCGGCTAGCCGCCTGCGGTGAAACTGCCTCGTCTGCCAACAGCAATCGAGCACTGGCTGCTAGTGCCAGACTTGTCAATAAACAAAACAAACAAAATTTGTGGCTCTGAATTTGTTTGTTTGACGACTTTCTTGGTGTTGTAGTTTGTTTGTTTGATTTGATGGAGCTATAGAGGCGCTTTTTATTTGATTGTTTGTTTGATTTTGAGTACTTTAAGAGGACTGTGAAAGAGACTCTGGTGGTGTTATAGGCGGCGGCTCCTCCCACTCATGTATGCTAAACTGTTCGTTGAGCTTATTGTCATCGTACGTTGCCACCACCTTTGCGCTTGGAGGTTTAAAACCTGCTCGAATCCATCGTTGAGTACAAATTAAAGCAGCCAATAGTTGGCTGCCCATTTTGCGTCTCTGTGGCTCAAGTACGTCGCCAGTACCCGAGAAGACTCGCTCACAGTCAGCGCTGGAGGCAGGGATAGTTAACACGTCCAGCGCCAATCGTGACAAATTGGGATACCTCGGCTTGAGCTGGTACCAGTATTGGACAGCTGTACAGCCAGTTTGTACTGTTCTGATGTCCATGTTGGCTCTCTAAGCCAGCTCTCGTACTCATCCGCCACCCTATTATCTCGTCGCTGTTGTCAAGTACCGAATCGATCGCGTCGTCAAAGCTGCTCATCGCGTGTTTAGGCGCAGTTGTTATTGTTGTTGCTGTCGCTAGGGCGGGCTTGTAACGAGCCCAAAGCTGCTCGAAGCTCGCGTGCGTAGCTTGTAACTGTGCGGGCTTCTCACGCCAGAAGCGTTTAAAGTAGTTCTTGAAGCGTGGGTGGAGTGCCGTGGCAGTGTAGTAGACGGGGATTTTGAGGAGTTTATTAAGGTACTTGCTCGCCTTCTTGAGCGCAGCACGTACGTTGATAGCGACGTGATCTTCTGGCGCCTCGTCTAGCAGGTAATTGACGCTTTCAAACAGTCTAAGGCGGGCATCTAGGTCAGCAATAAGAGACTCAAACACAGGGATAACCTCGTATAACGCGCCGTGAGTGCCAGCTTTGCCGCGACCTTGCAAGCGATTAGTTGCGGACTTCAGCGGCTCAAGCACCTCAATGTACTCGGTAATCACCGCCCAGTCTGCAGCTGCAAGCCCGCCTGATCGCATCCACTGCGGCACAATAGGCGGCTTAGTGTTGTTGCTTTTGGCAAGCTCGTCAGCGTGCTCAGTCTCTTGTATGTGGTAGGAGGAGTAGCTGTTGATGGCGTGTTGTAGCTCAACACCGCGCTTAAAGCAGTCATGATAGCTGTTCCAACGCGTAACTCCAGGCTTGAAAGGCTCACGGCGTCTTGCTGTAGCGCCAGCAGGCATCTCAACTGCTTCGCTGTTCTGACAATCCTCAAATATACCCCATTGTTTTGGCGTGTTAATGTAGTTAACAATATCAAGAAACACGCCAAGCGGACCATCTTTCCGCCATTGCTTCATATAAAACTCCTCTTCGTTGTAGTGTTCAGGCTCGTTATCAAAGGCGTCGGAGTCAGTGCCAAACATAATAGTTTGCCCAACGAGGTTGAGTATGTGGCAAGCGCAGCGGAGGCGTCGATCGTTGGCGATAAAGCCGTACATTGTGCCGAGTTTATTAACTGCAGTATCGTTGTTGTAGGCGTTGTCAAGCACGAAATAGCCCAAATTGCTGCTAGAAATCTCAAAGTAGCGTAGGATTCGTACGACAGCTTCCGCGATCGCTGAGCCTGTGTGCGCACCAACCAGCTGCGGCAAGGCGATGGGAAGGTCAACTATATTGCCTTGAGAGTCAGCGTAGTGCGCACAAATTGCAAAGAAGCCGCGCTTCCCCCCCTTGGTAGTCCAGCCGTCAAAGCTTATGTGTATTTTGCTAGAGGCCTCAGACAAGGCGCGCTTGACTTGAGGTTGTAGCCAGCTGTAAAGCCTCATCACGAACCTCGAAACGCTGTTGTGAGACCTCCATAGCGCCGCCTCTGCCTCTGGGTTGGCGAACCTGATCATCGCGCGGAAGGACTCAGTCTCAAACTCGCGTAATGGCCTGTTGTTGTTGACGAGCCATAACACTGCAGCTTGCCTGAAGCCTTGTACGTCGAAGTTACCCAGCTCCTGCGTTGCATCTTGGCTTAATGTGACCCCGTTTTCTTCCGCCCATCGCAGCGACTTCTGGCCAGGTTCGAGCGGCCTCTTGTGTACGATAGTGCCTTGTTTGGCGAGCCGATGGCCGGGAAGGTCTTGCTTCAAATGGTTGTTGGCGGCTGTAGTTGACAGAGTGGTCTGGTGTAGGCCGCCCTTCTTTCTGTTGATGTGACAGTGCTTGCATTGGAAGTAGATCTTCTCAGGGTTAGTACTAAGCTTTCGAAGGCGATAGCCGTGCCTAAAGACCTAGCTGATGTTGCCTGTGGGTGTGGATAGAGGCACATTGAAGCCCAGCAGGCGCTTCAAGTCAAGGCCTTCGTAGTTGGTGAAGTCAACACTAGGCGCAGCGTCCTCCTCCACTGAAGCCTCTGTGGCAGCATTACTAAACGCGCGCGGCGGCTTAGTAGCTATAGGCGGCTTATTAGCCACTAACAGCAACTCCCAAGCTGGCTCATCGGCCTGTAAGGCTTGTAGTATAGGCCGTGGTGATGGCCTCCGGGCGCGCTCCTCTAGCTCGGTTGGTGGCTCTATTGAGCGCGGCTCTAGAGTACTTTCAAGCACCTCAATAGGCGGCTCCGGCTCGTCAACTACCTCAATAGACGGCTGGGTTGGCGGAGGAGTAAGCGGCCGCTGGCTATCCATAAGGCGCTGGCTGGGTTTCGGCGCACGTTGGGAACGTTTGGGCATAGGTTCGGATGCCTCAGCAGGCTCGCGGCTTCGTTTTGGGGGCATGGTAAGCGTGAAGGTAAGCAAAGGCGCGAAAAAGTAAGCTGTAGGCGCAGGCAAGTAAGCCAAAGTATAGTGGGTGTGTAAGCGTTGACGCGCAAGGTACGCGGAAAGTACGCGGTCGGCTAGCCAACATTACCACTTCATGCCAAGGCGTACTGCGCGACGCTCTGCAGCCCGCAACAATAGAGATATAGTAAAACAGGCGACAGGAATTAATTTAGCAACATTGATTTAATAGTTTAACTTATAGAAGACAAGATTTATTGCGTGGTTATAGCAAACGATTTTTTAAGAGTAGTAACTAGGTTCAGAATATATAAACATAACTTAGGCTTCGCTGCAACAGCGCAAACTCACTTTGCTACAATACCTCAACACTATAATATTAGCTTATTTAGATTATTATATATATTTATTGTTTTAACAGCTTATTACCTACGTAAAGAAAGAGGAGGAACAGAGGATAGGAGGTGCTAAAGCCGAATAGCAATTCATGTATATCAGTTGCTGGCGGCCAGTGGAAGCACACATCCGTTATGCGGGCTTTTTTTACGCAGGTACAATCCACTTAAGAAGCTCCGTTTTTTGCTCTGTTTACTATAGGAATACCTATATAATTGCAGCGTTGGGAAAGTTATTGTTACATCAACACTAAGAATATATCACTAACTCTAGGGTACCTTATCATTACAGTATGCTAAGCGATTCAAACAAACTTCAAATTTTTTGACTGCAATTGCCTCTTTTGTTTGTTTGACCTATCAAAATTGCAGCAGCAGCTTTTTGTTTGGTTGACGTTGTCAATTCAAACAAAATTCAAACAAAATATTGAGGCATGTTTGGTTGTTGACAACCCTGGCTAGTGCCGACTACACGCACATAGAGAGAGGGATGTCGTCATTGGGCCTTCATCTTCACCATCTTCTCCATCTTGGCCCACCAATGGCGGCACTAATCCCACTCTTTGTCTAGATCTCGAGATGTTGCGAAGGTGAGGAACGTGCAAGCACGAGCTTGGACGTCAATGTCGGATAAACAACGCCACAGAGATGTTACCCACGTAGTGCCATTTGCGGCGATTGCCCAAGCACATGGGGCTAGTCCCCGACTACATTCGGTTAGCACGCGGCGATCGTGGCCGTGCAAGTGGCTGTTAATTAGCTGCGTCATAGCGGGGAGGGAGGGGGACGATGAAAGCTTGGCATAACTGCTTCAGGTGGCGCGTCCTTGATTTTAGGAGGGCCGCATCAGCCTGGACCCGCGAGCTGTGGCAGCGGATGCAGCAAAGCAGAGAAGAGTTCCGCCGGACGTCGTTTGGATGCAAGGACAGAACGCTTAGGCTATCCAGTTGACGCTTGCGGAGTGGACCAAGAAAGTTTCCGGCAAACGGTGACGTCGTGGTTCTATCTTTGGATGAACAACAAACATGTACGTTCTGATGATGCTGATGATGTGATGATGCTGATCCAAGCATGCCATATACAGAGGTATCGAGATCTTGGGCACAGTGAATGTCAAGGCACCCTTGGATGCCCGCTCTGTATGCTCCCGCTGGAAACAAAGACCCTTTGGTGCCCTTACCCTCTGCACGAAGGCTCGCATGCGTCGCACATCTTATCGTCCCTGTGGCTGTCATTAGACATGGTGAAATGCAATCTCGATAATGGCAATGCAATCCTTCCCACCAAAGGCCGGGCTCGTGGCACCAGTGGCGGGTGATGTGCTCATGACGTAGCGCGACGAGAACCTCCCACCAAACCGAACATTCGCACCATCAATTCTCCACGAACCATTTCTCGCACCCCTAAACCACCCATCCTTTTTTCTGTCGCCAATTCGCCTACATCATGTCAGAAAAAGTGAAGGAAGTTGCAAAGGAAGAGTTTGAGCACGCCAAGGTGCTCGCCTCAGATGCGGTGCGTTCGGGCGCGTATCTGTACCCACTCAAGGTAAGCCCTACACCCTGCTTAGACCGATTGGGACACCAAATTGACATGCCACTATCTAGGGTATTGCATACTTCTTCACGCACCGCGAGCTATGGCGACCCCTCGCCGACAAGCTGCTCCCGACCATCTCCCTCGGTCTCGGCGTCACCATCTTCATGTTCGCCGTGACCTACGTGCCGCAAGCCGCCGTCCTCACCATCTTCAAGGGCCCGCTTGCCATCGTAACGACTATCCTCCTCGTCCTCTCCGAAGCATCCACCATCTTCAACGTCCTCTCCAAGAACTTCCTCATCGACGAGGCCTTCATCGACACCTTCGATGGCACCCTCTCCTCGCGCAACCTTACTACCCTGGTCGCTAAGGAGCGCCAGATGAAGAGCGGAAGCGACTACGTGGCTCGCTTGGGTAAGATCACGCGCAAGCCGTTTGAGAAGTTGAGCCCCAAGGCCATCATCCGGTATCTCATGTATCTGCCATTGAACATGATTCCGGTCGTCGGCACCGTGCTGTTCGTTATTCTGCAGGGCAGGAAGTTTGGCCCTGCGGCTCATGCGCGGTACTTCCAGCTGAAGCAGATGAACAAGAGCCAGAAGGAGGAGTTCATCGAGAGGCGGAAGGCGGCCTACACGAGGTACGTTGCATGTTTTGTGATTTGAACTGCAAAGAATCATACTGATCATGAACAGCTTCGGTGTCCCAGCCGTCCTCCTCGAGCTCGTCCCCATCGCCGGCATCTTCTTCTCCTTCACCAACACCGTAGGCGCCGCCCTCTGGGCCGCAGATATCGAGCAGAAGAGCGCCCCGGGCGAGACCACCGCCCCGAACCTCCGCGACCAAGCGGAACTAGCCAAGAAGTCATCTTAGTGAGGACTCGACTTGAACCCCTCACACATTCAAAACCGGGTGGTATCAAGCTTGTTGCTAATGACTTGTGCACAAGCCAGTTGCAATCCGAGCCGTATGTTCGAGAGGACTCGCTCAGGCGTTAGGCAGGCTTTTCAGATGAGGGACCATCTGTGCGTTATGGGCCGGATGGGCGGTATAGATACCCTTGGAAACCGCCGTGGGCGAAGGGAACTTTACTAGGCTGGTAATGAGCAGCGTACACGGGCACATGTTGATGTCTTGGTCGATAGGGTTCAATGACTGGTTCGGTGCGTAACGGCAGAATGGTGGAGTCTATCATTATTAATGCCTACTCGTTCAAATTCCTCTAAATTGCGCGTCGATATCTCAGTATGTGGACGCGTTGAAGCCCGTCTGTGATGCCGAGTGCTCAGTGCCTACAAGATTATACAAGAACGGAAAGCAAGTACTTCCTGTGACTTCTTTCACACCGTCTTCGAATCTTCCTCCATAGCTTGCGCTCCTACCATCTCGTTCCTCTTTGCTGCCCTCTTCTTGAGCACGTTCTCAATAAAAGCTTCTCCCGCCTTGTAACTTGACCGCACAAGCGGGCCGGATGCGCAGTACAGGAAGCCCATGTCCAGCGCGCGCTGTCTCCACATGTCGAAGACGTCCGGTGTTACGTATTCGGCGACGGCCATGTGGCGCTTTGTAGGGCGCATGTATTGGCCGAATGTTATTACATCGACGTGGTTCTTGCGGAGTTCTGTGGCATGTTAGTGTCTCGGGGTCCTAGTTTGTGGTGTTGTGATTTCCGTACCTTGCAGAGCATGCTCGACTTGCTCCTTCGTCTCGCCCAGACCCAGCATAATACTCGTCTTTGTGATCAGGTTGGGTCTCTCGTCCTTGGCCGTGCGCAGAACATCTAGACTCTGTCTGAACTTTGCTTTCCGATCGCGGACAAACGGCGTAAGAGCTTCCACTGTCTCGATATTGTGCGCATAAACATCCATACCGCTACGCACAACCAACCTCACCATCTCCATGTCGCCCGCGAAATCCCCCGTCAACGTCTCCACCAGCATCTGCGGCGACTTCTGCTTAATCTTCATGACCGACTCCGCCCAATGGCGTGCCCCCCCATCCGCCAAATCATCCCGATCCACAGACGTCAAAACAACATAGCCCAATCCCCACCGCCGCAGCGCCTCCGCCGTATTCTCCGGCTCGTGCACGTCCAACGGCGGCGGCGCCTTGGCCGTCTTAACAGAGCAAAACCGACACCCCCTCGTACACGTATCGCCCATGAGCATAATCGTCGCCGTAGCCTCGCTCTTCGAACTCCCGCCCCAGCAGTCCGAAATATTCGGACACCGCGCCTCCTCGCACACGGTATGCAGGTTCAGGCCACGCAGGTCGGCTTTGATCTTTTTGTAGTTTTCGTTGTGCGGTATGGGCGTCTTGAGCCATTCGGGGAGGCGGGTGATTGTCTTTTTGCGGCCTTCGGGGCCGACGGTGGCGGTTTTGAGGGCGTAGGCGGAGGAGGGGGCGAGTGGCGCGGAGGGATTGACGAAGTCGGTGAAGGTGGGGCCTGCGTTGAGTTTGTCTTGGAAGGTGGTTGGGGGGCGGGCGGTTTGGAGGGCTGCTGGTGTTGGGGTGGGTCGGAGGTTGTGGCGAATGGGCGGGCGTGGTGGGTGGAGGTCGGATTGCTGCGCGTGGTGAGGGCGGGAGTGCGAGGAGGCATCTTGATCGGGGCAGTGAGGCGGCCATTATGGGGGGAGTGGGTGTGTGGTGTGGGTGGGAGGGGAGGGCGCAAAAGTAATTCGGGCTGAGGGCTGTGGAATGGATTCCGTGTTGGCGGTGGCACCTTCTCCCGACGCTAGCGGTGGCCGCTGTCCTTGCCTTATTCGGCGCAAACGCGGCAAACAGGAGCCCACATTGGAGCATCCCTGCAAGCACCGCAACGCAGCCTTCGAAGCGCAACCACAACGTCGCCCAGTTGTCCGCGAGCACATCTGCACCGCCGTCGCCTGCACCGCGCCCACGCCCACGCCCACGCGTCCCATTCACACCAACGGACCCCACGGGCACATACTCGCACTTGCGCCGTCCGCTTTCCGGAAAGGCCACGTTAGGCGGAGCAAGAGAGGGCACAAATATACATTGTTGAGGACGGGCCCGCGGCGGGAGAGTCTGCATTGCCCATCATGGACAAGAAGCACGAGGATGTCGGCGGCGTGGCGCAGATTGACAAGACGTCTGTGTTCCAGGAAGGTACGGCGACCTGCATGCAGTGCAATGGGGAGCTTGCGGAGGGGTGGTGAAGCAATCGGGAGCTGACAGGGAGCGTAGCGCGAGTATTCAGCCAGAGTCCCATATCGCCGCGGAAATGCAGAGTGGTATGTTGCGCGGCTCGGATGATAGGCGTGGGGATAAGCTGACCATGGACACAGATATTGACGAAGCTGGCGTTGCTGCTCTTCACCGGCGAGAACTGGGGAAGGCAGGAAGCTACCACGCTTTTCTTTGGCAGTGTGTAGCCTCTTCGTATACCATCGGCAATCTGTACTGATCCCCCTAGTCTCGAAGCTCTTCTCGAACAAGGATGCTGCTCTCCGCCAGATGGTCTACCTCGTTCTCAAGGAGCTCGCCGGCTCCGCAGACGACGTGATCATGGTCACAGCCTCTATCATGAAAGACACCTCCGTCGGCAGCGATGTTGTGTACCGGCCGAATGCGATCCGGGCCCTCTGCCGCGTCATTGATGCCTCCACCGTACAGGCAATCGAGCGTCTCGTCAAGACGTGCATAGTCGACAAGAACCCCTCCGTTGCGTCGGCTGCGCTCGTCTCCTCATACCACCTTCTGCCTGTAGCCAAGGATGTTGTCCGGAGATGGCAGTCGGAAGCTCAGGAGGCTGCGTCAGGTGGAAAGTCCGGAGGCTTCTTGGGTGGCTTTGGAGGCAGCACAAACGCGCTCCAGGCGAGCACGAACTACATGACACAGTACCACGCCATTGGACTGCTCTACCAGATGCGCTCAGGCGACCGAATGAGCTTGGTCAAGATGGTGCAGCAATACTCGGCTGCGGGTGTGGTCAAGAGCCCTGCTGCTACCGTGCTGCTGGTCAGGCTTGCGGCGAAACTTGCGGAGGAGGATCCCAACTTGCGCAAGGTATGGCAGCCTGTTCTGATCTGAATGACATTCTAACATTGTCCTCAGCCCATGGTGCAACTTCTCGATGGCTGGCTGCGCCACAAGTCCGAGATGGTCAATTTCGAAGCAGCAAAGGCGATCTGCGACTTGCGCGATGTTACCGATGCCGAACTCATCCAAGCGGTTCACGTTCTGCAGCTTTTCCTCACTTCGCCCCGCGCAGTGACCAAGTTTGCTGCTCTCAGGATACTGTCGACTATGGCATCGTTCAAGCCGGATGCTGTTCGCTCCTGTAACCAGGACATTGAATCTCTCTCATCACCAACTCTAACCGCGCATTGCCACCTTCGCCATTACTACGCTACTCAAGACGGGCAACGAGACTTCGGTTGACAGATTGATGAAGCAAATCTCTGGTTTCATGGCTGAGATCACTGACGAATTCAAGGTCACCATCGTCGAAGCGGTCCGCACTTTGGCCCTGAAGTTCAAGTCGAAGCAGGCTGGTTTCCTCGCATTCCTCAGCGGTATACTTCGCGATGAAGGAGGCTACGAGTTTAAGCGCGCCGTGGTTGAAGCCATCATGGACTTGATTCGATTCGTTCCGGAAGCTAAGGAGGATGCTCTAGCCACTCTTTGCGAGTTCATTGAAGACTGCGAATTCACCAAGCTTGCAGTCCGCATTCTCTTCGTGTTGGGAAGAGAAGGTCCCTCAACACCTCATCCGACCAAGTACATCCGATACATCTACAACCGAGTCGTGCTCGAGAACGCCATTGTCAGAGCGGCTGCCACTTCTGCTCTTGCCAAGTTTGGCGTTGGCCAGAAAGATCCCGAGATCAAGAAGTCTGTTCATGTGCTGCTAACCAGATGTCTTGACGATGTAGATGACGAGGTGCGAGACCGCGCGGCGCTCAACCTCCGGTTGATGGACCAGGATGACGACCTCGCCATTAGCTTTGTTCGGAACGATTCCATGTACTCTTTACCGACTCTCGAACACCAGCTCCAAATGTACGTTACCTCCGACTCACGGGATACGTTCAAAGACTCCTTCGACATCACCAAGATCCCGACTGTATCTCGAGAACAAGCAGATGCAGCAGACCTCACCAAGAAGACGGAGGGCTCCACACCCGTACTCAAGGCTCCAAGTGCTGCCAAGGCACCCACAAAGACTGGCGCGGAGTCTGCAGCTTCAGCAACGGCAGCGGGCGCAGAAGTATGCCGCAGAACTGCAGAAGATCCCGGAGCTCGCGGCCCATGGCGGTGTGCTCAAGTCAAGTGCAGTGGTGGAGCTTACCGAATCAGAGACAGAATACGTTGTTTCCGCCGTCAAGCACATCTTCAAGGACCACGTTGTACTACAGTACGATGTCAAAACACTCTTCCCGACACTGTTCTTCTAGACGTAGAGATGGTGGTCACTCCGGAGGACGATGGAGACGTGCAACTGGAAGAAGAGTTCATCATCCCTGCACCAAAGCTTATGACGAACGAGCCCGGTACTATTTACGTGTCGTTCAAACGTTTGGAGACGGAGTCGCAGTTCATCTCGACGTCATTTACGAACATGCTCAAGTTCACCACAAGGAGATTGATCCTAGCACCAACGAGCCCGAGGAGGGCGAGGGCTACCCGGACGAGTACCAGGTGGAGGACCTGGATCTCAACGGCGCGGACTATGTTGTGCCTGCATATGCCGGCAGCTTCGAATGTGTGGGAACAGTCAAATAGCGATTCGGCGACTGAGACTGCAGCTGAGCAACATGAAGAGCATAGCTGGTGAGATTACCCTTTTCATTGTGGTGTTTTTCAGATGGCTGACTTGTCCGCAGATGCAACTGAAAACTCATCAAATTGCTTTCCCTTCAGCCCCTCGAGGGCACAGACGTGCCGCCTCTCGCAATCTACGCATACGCTTAAATTGTTTGGCAAGACGATTACGGGGGCAAGGTTGCGGCTATGGTGAGGATGGCGTTTAGTGCGAAGACGGGGTGACGATGAAGATTGAGGCGAGGAGTGAGGAGGAGGGGGTTGCGGCGCTTGTGGTGGGTAGTGTGGCGTGAGGGATGGATTTAGCTTGGGTATTTTAGTTGTGGCGAGGGAGGGGGTTGGGGATAGTGGTTTTGAACGATGGAAGGGGGTTGTGGGGAGGGTGGTGTTGCTGGTTTGTGAGGATGCTGCTGTTTTGGCGTGTTAGATTGCGGGATGGACGGAAAAGGAATGAATGATAGGCTATAACGTTTATACGTGTGGTTTTTTTTGCGGTTGTACGGGCTAATGATTGTATGTGGGCATGCCGAGATGCTGTTCCTGTGTACTGGAAGAGATTGTGCAACGCAGACTTGATCATACCTAGGCAGGTAGCCTACTATGGTACCAGGTGCCGTATCGCATCTCGCTCTCCTCTTCGTTCCTTCCTCTCTCCGCACAATCACGCGTGCGTAAGATGTATTTCCTGCGAAATAGTATAGAATAGAATATCAGCTGTTGCGAATTCATACACGCCTCGTGGCATGGAATGTATGTACTATGCAATCTGGGGTATACGTATACACAATCCGCTCATCTCCATCTCCACCTCCACCTTCAATATACGCCTATACAACCCTCTCCCCCGTCCGTCAAAACCTCAACCTCCTCCCCGCCCACAAATCCCCAAGAAAAAACCGCCCCTTCCTCTCCTCTCCCCTTCCAACACCTACAGCATACACGCCCCACACGCCGCCGACCCGCCCATCTTCAACGGCGGCCTCGCATCCACACTGCGTATCTCGCCCCTCCTGTCTGCTCCACTCGTACCTGGTCCGGCGTTCCCGCGTCCATGCATGCCCGCTTGATAGCTTCCTGGGGGAGGCGGCGTGTTCGCTGGGCGGTAGTATGAGGTTGAGGAGGTGGAGGGGGCGCGGTAGGGAGACGAGCGCGCGGCGGACCAGGTGTCGAGGGAGAAGAGGGTTGTGAGGTAGAGGGCGAGGAAGGAGGCTAGGGTGGAGGTTGGGGAGGGTTTGCTGGCGGGGGGGTTAGTTGGAGGTTTGAAAGAGGGAATGTCGGGTGGAAGGGGGGATGCAAGGGAGGGGATGCAAGGGTGGGGATGTAAGGGAGGGGATGCAAGGGAGGGTGGAATGGAAGGGCGACGTACGTTTCGGACATTTTGGGGTGGTGGTGTGGCGCTGGGAGATGGATAGTGATGGAGTTTTTGAGCGGGTAGATGGTTGAGTTGCGTAGAGTAGAATGGAGGTGTCTACTGTGCGGGTGGGTGAGGTCGAGGTTTCTAACTCCCGTTACGTGATGTGATGCTGCGCCGTTGCGCACCGCCTCTATCGCAGCCTAATCCGCTTGACCAAATAGGTCTAGCGTGGTGCAGGGATTTGCGGTCCCGACGCCGCGGCCGCCCGCGCGGGCGGTGACGCAGGTACGTACGGCAGTAAATTCTCGGGTTGTGCGCTGCAATTGCGATTTCACACCCACTTCGATTGTTCCTACGTGTGTTGTACCGGATCGACAAACGGGTCGAGGAATCGACTTAGCTAGCTGGATATAAACCTAGGGCCTGCGCTGCGGGGGAGCTCCCAGTGTTTCGTTCGGAATGGCGAAGAAGATGGGTGTTTCGACATCGAAGAGTGTGGGCGACGATACGAATACTGGAGACTCGACGGAGAAGAGGTCGAGGGATAAGGGGAAGGGGAAGGAGAAGGAGAATGTGTCTGAGAGGGGCGGGGAGAAGAAGAGCAAGGTGCGTGGCTATTTGTTGTCGTGTGTTAGGAAGAAGAGCTGACGAGCTGTAGAAGCGCAAACACGAAGTCGTCGTACATCAGTCTGATGGTCAGCCTGGGGGGAGGCCGTCTATATGGGATGTCCCTGATGAGGAGGATCAATTGACGCAGGCTGCTGCTGAGCAGCCTCCTGCGAAGAAGAAGCGGAGTGGAGAGCGTCGGAGTACGCATGGCGCTGAGGACCACCAGGACGAACACATTGAAGCTTCGCAGCCTGTGACCAAGAAGAGACGAATCGACCGCAATAGTGGCGACCTCCCTCCCGCGGACGCCAATCGTACTGCAGCTGAGCGGCCTACTCCCAATCAACACCCCCGTACAAGCGACAAACCGCAAGACTTGAAGACGTCCAAGCCCTCTGCGGTGTTCAAGCCACGCAAAGCGAGAGACTGGACAGTGAGCATGGCGGTCCCAGGCAGTATCATCCGAAACGTCGCAAAGCCGGAGATGAAAACACTTCTAGCTGGTCGGATTGCGCGTGCCGCCGCCGTGTGGTGCGTCGACGAGATCATCGTCTTTGACGACGACCCATCCACTGTCCCCAACTATCTCGACCCGAAATACTTCTCCCCCTCCAAAAGCAAGGCCGAGATGCTCGAGAATATACACGGTATGGATATGATGTATCAGAACCCGGACCAGTTCTTGTACTATATGCTCAGCTATGCTGAGTGCCCTCCGTATCTAGTAGTAGACCGCGAAAATCCTGAGATGACGCTATACCCTCAGTCTGAGGAGTTGAAGTGGGTGGGCTTGTTGCCACCTTTCGACATGCCGCATCATCTCAAGAGGGAAGAATGGTGCCGGTACCGCGAGGGCATAAGCATCCCGCCACCCTTCAACCGCTCAACAACAGCAAACCGCAAAGACAAGAAAGGAAAATCCAAAGCGGTGGAGCAGGAATGGACATACGTCAAGTGCGGTCTCCCTTACCCCGTGAGGGTGAAGGTGCCGATCGAACCTAAAACGCGTGTAACGCTCGACTTCAAAAACACCTCTCCGCCACCCTCGTGGCCCTACCTATCAAGAGAAGAATGCGAGAACCTCGACGTCGAACCCGTCGAACCCTCTGCGCCCCGCGAGGAAGGCGGTTACTACTGGGGCTACGTCCTCCGCAAAGTTCCCTCCATCTCGGCCATCTACGAGGAATCCCCCTTCGAAGACGGCTACGACTTCTGCATCGGCACCTCAGAGCGCGGCGTCCCGCTCACATCCGTCCTACCCAACGCCATCGCCCCGCGCAACCGGCCCGCGTCGGAAGAAGACAAACTGCCTGATCGCTTCAAGCATCTGCTAGTGATGTTTGGAGGCGTAGCGGGCTTGGAGCCGGCGGTGGCGAGCGATCCGGAGATGAAGAAGAAGGGCATGGCGAAGAAGAATGCGCATGAGGCGTTTGATTTTTGGGTTAATCTTGTCGAGGGGCAGGGGAGTCGGACGATTAGGACGGAGGAGGCGGTGGAGATTGGGTTGGCGGGGCTGAAGGGGTATGTCGACTTTCAGTATGAGGCTGAGGAGGCGGCGATTGAGGATTAGTGTGGGGAGCGTTGTTGGTCTTGTACTCTGTACAAATTGAGCTGAGTATGGAGGGAAATGAATGCATGGGGGGTGAGGAGTTCTCTACTCCTTTCGCCTTGTCGGATCGGATAGGCCAGGTACGCCGTTATTGTATTAGGTCCATAATGGGTCTTGGTATAAGATGACGCCTGACACAGTAAGCCGGTATCTAAAAAACAGTCCAAGTATGCATCACCTGCATTTTCAAGCCATTCTCCTACATACACATCTGTTCCATGTTCTCGTCCATGATGTCATACCCTGTGATATCGCGACCGCGTGTTACCCCCCGCTCCTGGATTGCACCCCCACTTCATTCTACCTCAGTGTCGACTAGTTATCGGATTAACCCTCAAGAAAGTCTGCACTTCGCAGCACCCACATCGCCAGTTTCTCGCCCCTCTAAACTATACCTCTACAGTCTCGTGGGCGTTGCCAACACGGCGGTGGTTAATAACGCGGGGTACCGGGTAAATAGACGCGCGAAGCTCCACAACTCTCGCCCCCATTTAACCCGACTACACGCATTCAAACTCTCCCAACATGATCCCAAAAGCACATCGCAAACTCCCCAAACTCCAACCTTCCCCCTTCCCTCCAAAAGCCACCACCGCCACCATGCCTAAAGTCCTAAACCCCATCCTCCCAGGCTTCAATGCCGACCCTTCCATCCTCCGCGTGGGCGAAGATTACTACATCGCAACTTCGACCTTCGAATGGTATCCTGGCGTGCAAATCCACCACTCCAAAGACCTCGCAAACTGGAGTCTTATAACGCGCCCGCTGAGCAGAAAGTCGCAGCTCGACATGCGCGGGAATCCGGATAGTTGCGGCATCTGGGCGCCGTGTCTGACGCACGATGGCAACAAATTCTACCTCGTGTACACGGATGTCAAGCGCAAAGACGGCTCTTTTAAAGATACGCATAATTACATTGTCACTGCGGATACGATCGAAGGACCCTGGTCTGATCCGTTCTACGTCAATTCTTCAGGCTTCGACCCGAGTTTATTTCATGACGGCGATGGAAAAAAGTGGTTTGTGAATATGCTCATGGACCACCGAAAGCGGCCGCGAGGGTTCGCCGGGATACGCTTGCAAGAGTGGAACGAGGCAGAGGGAAAACTGGTAGGGCCATGGAAAACCATCTTCCCAGGCACAGAGCTAGATCTTGTAGAAGGCCCGCATCTATACAAGCGAAACGGATGGTACTATCTATTAACAGCAGAAGGCGGTACAGGCTACGAGCACGCCGCCACCCTCGCACGCTCAAAAGACATCTGGGGCCCCTACGAAGTTCATCCCCATAACCCCATCCTCTCGTCCACCAGCAACCCACTGGCACCCCTCCAGCGCGCCGGCCACTCCGACATCGTCGACACTCCAGACGGAAAAACATACCTCGTCCATCTCACGGGCCGCCCTATAACGCAAGCCCGCCGCTGCGTGCTCGGCCGCGAAACCGCCATCCAAGAAGCCTTCTGGGCCGCCGACGACTGGCTGTATGTGAAAAACGGGCCCGTCCCCTCACTCTACGTCGACCTCCCCGCCGCCCGCGACGACACCCCCTACTGGGCCGAGCAACGCTACACATTCAGCTCCTCGACCGGTCTCCACAAAGACTTCCAATGGCTCCGCACGCCCGAGCCCGCCCGCATTTTCAACATCGAAAACAACGCGCTGCACCTCACAGGCCGCGAAGCCATCGGCAGCTGGTGGGAGCAAGCCCTCGTCGCCCGCCGCCAAACCCACTTCTCCTACGACGCCGAAACCGTCATTTCCTTCAGCCCGCTCGACGAGCGCCAATTCGCCGGCCTCACGGCTTACTACTCCCGTTACAACTTCTTCTACCTCACTGTCACCGCTCACTCAGACGGGAACCGCGAACTCCTCCTCCTCACCTCGGAAGCCTCGTACCCTGAGGGACGTCTCAAGATGCCGCTCGCGGAGCCCGTGGCGATCCCGCAGGACGGCAAGGTGCGCCTCGCGCTCAGCATTCGCGGCAAGGAGTTGAAGTTTTTTTATGCGCTGGAGGGGGAGGAGGAGTTGAAGAGGATTGGGCCGGTCTTTGATGCGAGTATTTTGAGTGATGAGTGTGGGGGGCATCAGGTGCATGGGAGTTTTACGGGGGCGTTTGTGGGCATGGCGGCGAGTGATTTGGATGGGTTGGGACAGAGGGCGGTGTTTGATTATTTTGTTTATCGGCCGGTTAGGGATGAGAGTGATAGGTATGAGGTTTGAGGGGGGACAAACGTTGTTGCGTCACCTGCTGGTGAGATACCCGTACAGGGCGGGGGGACCGTGCTTGGCGGACGCGGGTATATGGATGTTTATATCTGGTTTAAACTCGGACGTATTGCAATGTGACTGTGGGGCTTCAAGGGCGGTAAGGATTGGTTGTAGATAGTTGGAGAGTTGGGATTTAGACTCGATTTAGGTAGCGATGGGTAACGCTGGTACTCTGCACTCATCGCTTCAGCATTCTCTGCTCCTTTGTTCAATCCTTAATGAAGAGGCTGCAACACCGGATATTATTCACAGCCTCAGTGTTGAAAAACGCGGATATTCCCCCCAAGTCGTTGAACTCATGGGTAAATCCTTTTCTAGACCTCGATGCTTGCGCGAAACCAAGCTCCCAACAGTGAACTCGTTCAAAGCAGACTCAGAGCACTTGCACAAGTCGCCTTTGCCGGAATAAATCCGATGCCATGCTACGAAGTATACCAACTCCCACCCCCGTCATTCCCTTCCCACAGCGCCATCTCCATCTCCCCGCGCCCTCCCAACCTCCTGCAAAACCTCCCCCACCCCGTCTCCCCTCCGCACCCGCTCCCCATACCCACCAGCAACCCCCCACCGATACACAAACTCACCGTCACTATCTCTAACCATCTCCCACCGCCTCCCCTCCCCATCCACTCTCCGCCCCGGCACCTCCCTCCCGCCTCGACCCACTCCGTGCTTCTCCTCGTAAATGGGGTATTTCCCTGGGTGCCTGAGAACGAAACCGCGGACTGCGGCGGTGTATTCCTCGGGGGATTTGGGCGCGGTGGAGGGCGTGAAGTGCGCGGCGTGGAGGGCGGTGGAGAGGTGGTGCATCTCGGTTTGTGCGGTGGATGAAGGGTTTGGTGGACTGTTGGGGTGGTGAGGTCGATGGGGGGTGGGCGGCGGGAGGACCGATGGGGAGAAGGGGTGGTGTGCGGGTTTTTGGCTGGGGGAGCCGAAGACGAAGACCCGCAGGTGGGACATCTTCCGCATCTTGGACACTTATTTTCTTCAGCATTTGCTGCTGCTGGTGTCGAAGTAGCAGGTGCAGCATGCCGCCGCGCGATGTGCGCGTTTTCGCTCTCACGGATCTTACGTAAGGAGAGGAGGGGAGGGACGATGAAGCGGTGCGCGTGGCTGCCGTGGGTCATGGTTCTTGAGCTGGGGGTGTCGTGGGTGGTGTGGAGGCCGGGGAGGTAGCTGCGTTTAGAGGTAAGGTATGGTTTAGCGTGGAGTAGTAGGGGGCATGAAGGGCGGGGGTACCTCTTGCGCGGTTCGTAGGGCTTGATGGGCTGCGAGTTGGGGGACATGGGGGGATTTGCTATTATAGGATTTTTATTTATTATTTATTAAAGCGGGTATACGGGGTGAGGTTTGTATGGATGTTGTGTTGTAGGGCAGTGTTGTGGCGTGGTGGGTTGTAGGAGTCTCGCTTTTAGCGTTTACAACTTTTGTGGAGTGGTGGGTTATAGGAATGTCCCTGCTAGTGTCCACAACAGACAATCATATCTCGAAGAGCTGTCACTGCGTAACGAGGTGATCTATACTGACGTGTCAGAGAGCAGCGGTGGTGACGTTTGTGGGGCGATTGATGCCCAGGCTAAGGCCGTTTGCTGTGTGCGAATGGGGTGCATCTCGTGTAACGGATTTGTCCCACGCAGCAAACATCACGAATCGGGTTGACAGCACTTATTGGACACTCTCCCGAATACTGAATTTTGGTATTCCTGTAATTATTAGCGAATCAGGGGTCTGAGTGCGGGACTGAGTGTCGGAGTCGCTGTCAGTGTAACTTGAAGTTTTGCCATGGAACACGCCATGCAGAGTTCGCGAATTTCAGGTAGGCGGTACAAGTGGCGATCTCGAAATATGGTAAAGGATCATTCATTTCCTAGTCTTTCTGCTCGTGAATCCATATTGGTGTCTCCGTTCTTGACGTCTTTTGAGTGCAGAGTGCGCAGAAAGGCTGGAAGTAAATGTGCCGGGGACTTCAGACGAGACAGTTTGGGCTATTTAGACACAAGCAGGGAAAGCACGTGGCAGGCACCGTCGGAGCCGGCCCATGGTTCCGAAGTGATGTCAGACATAAACTGGCCCCCGTCGTTCAGAATTGCACGCCTCTCTCACATGTCCCAATCTTGTCGCTTTCAGGCCTGAGTCGAAGCGCGACGGTGGCTTTCACCCCCTGAAACATGGCAACAGCGTCGCGCGGCGTCCAAAAAACAAACGCATAGGCAGCACAGCTTTCCCTCACCGCCAGCAGCTGTGAGGCTGCCGCCCGCACTAAACCACGGGTCGCCTCTGCGCCTACCCGTTTATAATGCGCACACAGCCGCCCTGCCACTCAACACCGTGAACCTCACCATCGCTGCAGCTCGCCACCCTCGACGGCCAGAGCTGTCATGGCGCGCACTCGACTCGCCGACCAGCCTGAGCGCCGCGTCAACTACACCCCGGACAGACATCCCGTCGGTAGCGCTCGCAATCCTATCGTGCTTTCCGACACTCCCCCGCCGGCCCCGCCGCCTCCAGCCCGTCGAACGAGGCGAAGCTCAGCTTCTGGCAAGGTTGTCGACAAGCCCACCGCCAGCCTTCGTCCGGTAGGGACAGACAACCGCATCCGCAAGAGCACCCCAGCAAAGGTCATGAAGCCGCTACCCAAGCCTGTCAAGAAGGACTGCTTTCTCTGTGCAGAGACAAAGACGGTCGGATCCACGCGCAACTCTGGATTCAAAGCCGTCGAAGGCGCCAAGGTATGCGCGCATTGCCAGAATATCTGCAACAAGTGCATCGACAGGATGATCAAGCAAAAGATCGTATCGCGGAATCTTACCGAGAGCACGCTGGACTGCCCGTTTCCGAACTGCGACCATGTGCTTGATTACACGACTGTTACCAAAGTAATATCCAACGGACAGCGCACCAGGTGAGAGGAACTCGATTGCCCCACATTGAACAGGAGGCGCTAACTATATGCCTAAGGTGGGACACTGCACTCGTGAATCATCTGATCCAAGGCAGTGAGCACTATATGGCTTGCTTGAACCCGAAGTGTGCTTGCTACTTCTCCATCGAAGATTGTCAGGGAAAAACAGGCATAGGCAATCGCAAGAAGATCGAATGTCCATACTGCGCCTCCGCAATCTGCCTCAAGTGCGCTCGACCCTGGCATCCAGGTGGCTGCGACAAGAACAAGGACGCAGAGAACAAGCAGGCGGAGCATACAATCAAAGAGATGGGAGCGAAAGGTTGCCCGAAATGCGGAGTCAACATCGAAAAGCACGGCGGCTGCAATCACATGCAATGTAAGTGGTCTATGATATTCATCTCAAATGGCATGAGCACTAACCATGGCAAAAGGCAACAGCTGTAAACACGACTTCTGCTGGGAGTGTCTGGTTGCGTTCGGGCCGAACATGAAGCATGGCGATGGCTGCCCCGAGGGCCGGACCATTTGGAATGATCTTCGCAACTGGCTCCCGGATAACATGATGCCCCCGCTCGGGATGCTGCCCTTGAGGCCCCAGTTTCCGGGGATGCCGAGAAACCCGGAGCCTCAGAATCAGATGCCTCCGAATCAGCTGCCTCAGAACTGGCCCCCGGGGGCGCCCCCCCCCCTGGTGTTATACCGGAAGGATTGCGATTTCGTCGATGGATCGAATTCGGTCCCCTCCCCGGTTTCCCAAGGCCGAATCCCAATGGAAACTAGCGTTACTACCTGTTCATTCGACACATGCCGAGCGCGCACCTCCACAAGTTATGCAGCGAAGAAGAAACACTGTACGTAGGACTCGCGAGAACGGTTCATTCCCACCGCAAATATGGTTAGCTAGCAAGGATCGATAACGCTATGCAAAGATAGAAGGAAGCGGTTTTTATGACAGTGTTGATAGGGAAGCGGCTATTACTCATGATATCTTGGATATGCCACGTTGGGATGTAATATCGTGTCCTCCTTTGATCAACACGAAGGAGGGACATTCATATGGTTGCTTAATACGAGTCGCATTTTATCAATTCATTAATGGCAAAGAACAGAATTACAATATTGACAGTTCTGATAATCTTAGTGATGGCGGGGCGATGGCAGTTGCCGCAAGGGAACGCTCTTGCCTCTCTGTACATATGGAAGGAAAGTACATCCCATTGAATCACAACAGCTTATGTGCGCATGCATATGAATCCTCATATCGATATAAGTTGCTATCCAGCTGTTTAACATTGTATATATTGGCCAGCTAACGGATTGGTTCCATCATAGTTCGGACGACACCACTACCTACTGCCTCAAGAATCATCAAACTGCCTTGGCCATCACAACGCTACTTAAACAGCAAAAACAAATATTAGAACTTGCTGAATGACCAATTGACGACCCAAATCTTGTCGTCATCTCCCCAGCAACGTGCCCAGGTGGTTGTCAATTGGCCTTTGGGAACCTCGAGGATTCATACAACATTTTCAACACCGACTGAGATTTTGGTCGAGTCGACCTCTTAGGTCGCATTCATTGGTTAGTTAACATCGAAGAATCGTCATTTCCAGTTTGTTCAATACCTCTGCATTAGAGGATGTTGGGGCTCGAAGGTTGGCGGCAGTGAGGGACTTCACCGATTTTTTACTAGCGAGGCAGCAGAAGAAAAACAACAACAACAAGGGGTGATTTTTAACAGCGACCCAAAAAGACGACGCAAAGGCCACGCCATTGCTTCACCTGGGGAAGTGCTAGCGCGTAAGGATTTCTCGTCCTCGCCATCCAGACGGCAAACCACCTCCTCACTGCCAACCTCAACCCTAAGTCCCCGAGACTTGAGTTTCTCAACCGCCTATCTACGAATCCAGAGTACAGGGGCTCGTAAGGCATCCCGGACTTTTAAATCCTTAGCACTGACCTTAGGACTCACCGTCAACAGCGAGAAAAGATGGGCGACTCACCAAAGACCCTCGTAACGCCAAACGCACCATCTGCACTGGCCCAAGATGCAAAAGGCGGAACCCGCTGCCTCACGAGTGTGCTAAGTTTCGCAGACATCCCCTCTCGGGAGCCGACCTGGAAAGTAGACTCGAACGGCTACGCAACCATCCCGTCTCCGACGCCCGTCTTCCCGAAGCCACTCGCGCTCGCCAGCCGCAACTTCTACAACCACTACCAGACGTATCCGGTCCAGCAGACAGAGCGAGGACTTACGTGGACGTCTCGCGCGGAAATCGGCAGTGCGCTTCTCTCGGGGCTGCTGCGGCATTACTTTGTCTCGTCGGAGTTCAAGATTATGCGCATCTTTCCTGGCCCGCTGGCGGCGGATGGAGTCTACACGCCGGACCAAGTCGTCGATGGACTTCCGGTGAAGGGAACGGTTCACTATGCGGTGGTGAAGCCGTTGGATATCCCACCGGAGGAGGATAAAGATAAAGCAGATGCGCAGGTTAAGATAGGCAATGTGAAGGGCGAGATTGTGGCATACGCGGCCGTCGTCACCGATTGGGGATTCCTCCAGCGTATGGCTCGTGTACGACCGACTCAGCTGGCCGTCATGGAGAACCACCTACACTCGGAAGGCGACATCCAGATCGACGATATGCGGGCATCGCGTTGCGCGGTGGTGCTCTTGGCCGGGACGCTGGATCCTGAGAAACCCTCGTTTGAGTTCTACAACTTTGACGCCAGTCATGAGACGCGAGGTGCGCTTGTTCCCTGGTTCGGTCAGCTGCAGGATGAGCCGCGAGGTCTGGGTATGAATATCTTCTCGCTTGCGACGGAGAGTGCGGGAAACGTGGATGGCATGTTCAACGCTATCGTGCGCTGTGCATCTGGGAGCCGGGCGGTCAATCCAGCAGATGATCTGTTCCACCCTCCACAAGCTTTGGTGTCCGCGCCGGCTGCACCGCCGTTTGCCATCAAGCAAGAGAACACTACCAAAGAGAAGAGCAAACTCGGAGGAATGCTCAAGTCTGCAGCTACTACGCGCGTCAAGCCCATCCCATCCACAGGCATGAAGCTCAAGTACACAGCCGGCGGCCCCGGCGGCGGCGGCCGATACCTCCAAGTCCAAGACAACAAGCCCAGCATAGCCTCGACTCCCGCAGGCCGTACACATCTCAGCCTCTCAGTCTCCGACCGACCCTCAAGCTCAACCCGCAAGCGAAGGACAGCACAGCCCCCCAGCCCAGGGGCGTCATCAACATCCACCCCCGCCCCCAAGCGGCAGCGCTCCGTCCGCAAAGCCGCAAAACCAGCTGCCCCGCTGCCTGGCGACCACGGCCTCACCGAAGCGTACATCCGCACCGTCAAGGGGAACAAGAGCGGTGTGCTCATCGAAGGAGCGACGGGCGCGTTTCTCCCGTATGCGAAAGCGGATGCTGTGAGGGCCTTGGCGCAGAGGCTGGGGATTGAGATCCAGGAACCGGAGTATAAGCATTGGCAGTATAAGCATATGGAGAGGGGCCCTGAGGGGGAAGGGTTCGGCGGGGGTGATGGAGAAGGTGGTGAGGGGTAGTGCGGTGGGGGGTGAGGAGGGGGAGATGAAGGATGGTGTTGGAGGTAAGGTTGGGGCTGTGGAGGGGAAGGGTGGAGTGAGTGGTGGAGATGGAGCTAGGGAGCCCGAGGTGAGTGAGTTCTGGACTGAGGAGATAGTGAAGACTGATTTTGGGACGAGTGAGGAACATTACAAGCTTGGCCATGTGGAGGTTGAGAGTAATGAGTTGGGATAGGCTGTGGGTGGGGTTTCGAAGGGTGAGGATGGTTGTTGAATTCATTTGATGAGGGGATGACATGGGCGGAGGCTATGTTTGATCTTCTGAGTTGTGGCACGGGGCTTGATACTTGTTGGAGAGCGGTTGGTGGTGTAACAGTTTGAATGTGGGAGGATACCTCTTGATGCCTTGAATTGAGCCACGCGCGAGCCACGCGTGAGTGGTATTCACAATCGATTTTTGTATCGAATTTTTTTCGGGATGACCGTAAAGCATTGTGATGCAAATCGATGCGTATGATGTTGCACCGCTGTATTGAATGGTCTACAGTGTACTTGACTAGCCTACAGAGAACGACAGCGACTAAGTAAATTAATAAGCAGAAATCACCGGTCTCAACTGAGACCTACAGGCAATTCACAGTTAGATTATATAATTAAAAGAAAATTATTTAATTTTAAAATTCACTAAATTAGAAAACTTTTTTCTTTATAGCTATTATACTAGCTTTTAAATATTAGCTAGCTATTATATACTTTGTTTTATAAACAAAGCTAACATGGATGGCAAGCGAGCGGCGCAGGCAAGCGAGCGGCGCACCCCATCAACTTTTCGCACCTTTGAAGTCGCGCAGCTCAACCACAATATAATATACTATATAGATTTTGATACAATAGATTAAGCAGTATTTAAAGTATCTTTTTTGCACGTACGTGAGTTATGCCCAAGCTCTCTGCACCTTGTGCAGCGCGCCAGAGCCTGGCGGCTCAGGCCTGATCGCTCTCCACTTTGACGCTGTTCATGCTCTATCTGCTGGTCAGCCGCCTTTTGAGCAAGTATATTCTCTCCCTCTCCCTTTGTTAAGGTCCCCTGCTTCTGTATCCGCTTCTTTTTGCGCTGTCTACGCTTAGTTGCTGCCTCATTGGCTCTCTCAAGGCTAGTAATCCGATCGCGCATAAGCTCAGCTGAGAGCATCATTACTTCAGCACCCTTCTTAAGTTGATTAATCGCCTGAATAATAGAGGCAGGCGAGGAGCTCTTGTGCCGTTGAACGCGCTCACGGATTAGAGTTGATTGAGCCTCAAGCTCACGTATGTTGCTCGGCGTTTTGGCTTCCCAGAGAGCCTCTGGCAGAGCAGCTGGTGAAGGCGTACGAAGCTGCACATCCAGCTTTGACAGAACAGCTTCAGGCTGGAGAGGAACAAGGCCTGCGCCTCGAAAGGCTGAACAGATATTGGCTAATGTAAATAATTGCTCAAAGGCTGTCTTAAAGGCTAGCAGGAATTCAAGCTTCGTGATGTAGTTAATATAGTTACGGATCAGAGCCTCAACCTCTCGGCTGTACGCGCGCTTCAACGGCGAGAAGCAGCCCACATCAAGTGGCTGCAGCAGATGCGAGGAGTGAGGCGGCATGCAGAGCGTGTAGATGTTGTTCTCCTTGCAGAGCTGTTGAAATTCAAGAGAGTGGTGGCTCGCATGGCCATCAAGGATAAGCAGCCTACGCGTGCCAACAATCCGGGTCTCTGTATGCTTGATAAAGTGCTTTAGCCACTCAACTCCAAGCTCGTTCGTCGTCCAGCCGTTGTCGCTAAGAGATATAGCCCAATCGCGCGGGATATCCTCCTCGTACCAAGCAGATAGGTGGTGCTGGCCAGCAAAGATGATAAACGGTGGGATAGCCCAGCCAGCAGCGTTGATTGCTTGGACAAGTGTCACCCACTCGCGGTTCCCAGGCTGGACAGCCTTTGGCCGGCCTCTCCTCTCTGACCCTGTAACAACGAGCTGAGTCGTAATCTTGCCCATCATGAAGCCAGCCTCATCAAAATTGTAGACGTCCTCATCGCAGATGCCGTACCTGGCCTTAGTCTGCTCTACAAGCTTGAACCAGGCGCTAATTAGGATAGGATCCTCACAGAGAGCTCTGTCTATCGTAGGCTCGGTTAAAACACGTCTTAAGAGAGTCTGTACGCCTAACAAAGTTGGCTGGCCACTTCTGTCCAACCTGGCCTGCGCCGCGCGCAGCTAGCAGCTTATCTGCCATATCGCGAATTGCTAAGTAGGTAGGCGAAAATCCACGTAGGTCCAGATCAAGTATATGACGAATTATCACCTCCTCTTCTAGCTGGGTGAGCTTCTTCGAGTTGGGCTGGCAATCGCGTCGCGTAGGTCTCCCAGCGCGTCGGCGGCGGAGCGTTGTTTCGGGTACATTGTAGACTGCTGCAGCAGCTCGGTTGCTTTGGATCTGGCTGGTATTGATTGAAAAGATGGCAAGCTGAACATCTGCTTCCTTTGAAGCCATTTGAGTGTTGTGGCGTGGAGTTGTTGTAGGACGCGTTTAGAGCGGGTGCGAAAGTTGATGGGGTGCGCCGCTCGCTTGCCTGCGCCGCTCGCTTGCCATCCATGTTATGTTTTGTTAATACTACCTTAAAACGTTTTTTAATATTAATAATAGCAGAAGGGATAACTACTATTATTATAATATTTTTATTAGAAATTCCTTTAGTTATAAAAAAACAAACTATAAACAAAGCTATATTCTATAGCTATATGTAAGACTGCCGCATGGCTGTATGGTCGGTCCTTGGTCACATGACCTCGGCCGGAATAACCTTATGCCTAGCCTCACCCATACACCTTCAGGGGCCTCGGTCCTCCATAGCAATGCATACACCTCTTTTCTCGTGGTCAACCTATATCACTATGAATTACTGTGATCTCTACCATCTTACACTATACTATAGTAAAAGAAAATCTAGCTATAATGTTTTTTTTTCTATATACTAGCTCTTAGTAAAAAAAAAAAATCTTAAGTATATATAGTTAAATTATATACTTCTATTCTAGTGCATTTTTAAAACTCTAAAAAACTTATTATTATTATTTATAATAGTAAGTAGTTTAGTTAACTATTTTTATTTACTATTTAATATTATATTAAATTAACTACCTAAAAGTAGAATAATAAAGACTTTTAGCTTAAATACTATAAGCAGTTGGGTAGTATGTGTAGAAAGTGTATATTATAGAAGTATCTATGTTCAGATGTGTATATGTCCTTGTATCGTATATAGAGTGATCAGAGGCTCGTATATAGTAGGCGAGCTAACATATAAGACTAATATCGTTATATAACATAGCTCTAGGCTGCTTACACACCCCCTTCAGGTTTGAACGCATATTTAAAGCTAATATTAGCTATAGGTCCCCTCTGCCTTTGTGTGGCAGCTGCATTTAGGTTAAGAACTAGTCTCTATATTAGTGCAGTCCTAGGTAAGTAGCCGTCCGCCGTCGCAGTGTTAGTGGACCTCGCTCTATACTACAGGCGTCCCTAATAGTAGGACGTCTCCTAGAGCTAGTATTAAGATCCTAATTGCTTTGTGTTCTGTGCTAAGGTTAATAAGCCTTGTAAATAGAGCTTAATATATAATATAAGCATATTTGCTCTATGTATAAAGGTAAAATACAGCATAAAGCTAAGTATATAATAGAGCTAAGTAAAGTGTAAGGGTACAGCGTAGAGCTATGTACAGAATAGAGCTTAGTAAATATATAGCCTCGTTAAACCTATAAAAACTATATAGGAGAAACTAGGAAGACTACTATACTATAGGGAAGCTTATTTAGAAGGAAATAGTTAAAAATAAAGAAGAGAAACCTAGTTTTCGTGCTTCTGCCTAGGTAGCAGCTTAGTGAGGCTGTTAGCTAGTTGATAGCTTGTCTAAATGTATAAGAGGTTAATGTTGTTAGATTGAGCTTCTTGGCGTAGCTAGTGATAATGGATATCGACGTGCCGTACAGTAGTCTTAAGACGAGGCGTAGTAGAGGTGAGAAGCTAGATAGTCTGCTAATTGTTACAGTATAGAAGGCGTTCATAATCTAGATCAAAGCTAATTTGTTCAAAGACTCTCCACTACTAGATTAGTTTAGTGCCTGCAGATAATGCGGCGACTAGCTCTGCTTCTGTAGTAGACTTAGTAATACAACATTAGAGTGTTGCTTTCTAGTCTATAGGTCCGCTAAATAGGAAAAATATATAGCCTTGTAAGCTCTTGCGTGTAATCTTATTATCGGCGTACGACGCATCTATTACTCTAAAGAACTTAGGCTAAGTCTAGTTAGCTATATAGACTAATTTATTTAAGATAAAGGCTGTGTAGTAGAGAGCTCGATCTTTAGTGCCTAGCAGGTAGGCGATTGTCTAGTAGGCGATTGTCTAGTAGGCTGCGTCGAGATGACGTGAAGATAGATTTGTGAGAAACTTAGCTAGTTTAGAATAAGCTTTTAAGATATTAGGTTAAGTAGCTCTAGCCATATAGCCTATAGAGCCTACAAGCTAGGCATATCTGTGCTTAGTAAAGTCATTTGCCTAATCCTTAGATAGTAATAGCTCTTCTAGAGGTAGTAGGGTAGCTAGTAACTTTGTATATAGCTTTGGGAAAGAATACTTCTATGCCAGCTTCTTAATATATAAAGCTTATAATAGCTAGATAGAGCCATTCTTATAGTCTCTCTATGTTTAAATGCCATAGAACGTTTAAATCTCTCCTAGAGATCAAATCTTATATTAGCGCAAGAGCTTCTGCTTACATTTATATAGTGCAGCCTTGTGGGCTAGTAGGCAAAGTATAATAATGTTATCTATATAGAAGAAGACTAGAAGCTTGTTATTCTTCTATAGACAAGAAATGTCTTTAACTTTGTATAGGCCTAACTTAGTGAGCGTCTTAATAAGCTCTTAATACTAGAGTAGTGGTAAGGTCTTTAGGCCGTATAAAGCTCGACGTAGTCTCTATAGATAGTTAGGGTTAGAGAATCCTTCTAGTAAGTAATAATAGACTAGTGTCACGAGCTAAACGTTTGTAAATGCGTTGATAGCATTATATTAACAGATTTCTATATTAAAGTAGGCAGCTATAGCAACTAGAGCTCAGAATATTCGAACCGCTAGAGTGGCCGCGTAGGTATCCTTAGTAGTCGCCTATAGATCGCCTTGTACGCAGATACGGGCCTTGTATTTCGTAAGGTAGCTTTAATTATCAAGCTTATACATAAAGACCCACATTAATAGGAGGACCTCTTAGTCTTGCGGGTTAAACTCTTGCTAGGTAATCCTCTTATACGTGCCTTTTTGCTTCACGTTACTAATTTCTTATTTTATAGCCTAGAGGAAGCCTTCCCTATATAGAGATAGCATTTTTATCACATCTCTATAGAGACGCAGCTTAGGAGGTAGCTTAGGATAGTAAAATTGTGTTTTTAATACTATAGCTAAGGCTACTACGTATACTAACTAGTATGTGTTAATAAAGAAGCTACTACTCTTCTAAAATAGCTTTCTAGATCTTATTAACCCTTCAGGTAGTATATAAGACTAATACACCATCATCAACTTTTGAAATTTTGAGAAAGTGGTCAAAACTGCCTAGTTTTCTATCTCATTATCTCAGTTTCATCTAAATACCACTCCTAGCCATCTTCAGGCACCGCACGCGTGCGGTGGTTTGATGATAGCAATGGAGACGCCTTAGAGGCCCCCTCTGGGGACCTCTACAGCGACCCGCCTACCAGACCTTGAGTCTGCGCAACAGAATAACCTCCAGCACGCCACAAGGAAGCGCCAACAGTCCGATATTCGCCCTCCTAGACGCCTCTCCTTTGGTGGAGGCGTGCCTGTCCGCCCTGCTGACACAGAAACTGCAGCCAGTGTCCTTAACTCCCACCTTACGGCCACCCGCAAGGCGGCAGAGACCCAGGAAAAGATAGTAATGGCAATAGCTGATGCTGTTGACCACTGCCTCGCCAAATTTAAGCGCCCGGAGGAGCTGGCGGCTGCTATCGCCCTCCGCAACCGCGTTATACAGGCGATGAAAAACTCTACTACTGCGCCAAGCCTTCGCCCTAATCCGGTAAGGACCGGCTACGACTCGACAACCACAGCCTACACTACGGACAGTGACAGCGGCCTTGCCGCCCAGCCTCAGAAGACATGGGCAAGCGTAGCATCCGCCTCCTATCACGGGGACAGCGGGCACACGACAACTGACAGCAGAAGGGCCACAGCCGCTGTTAAGCGACAGCAGCCCCCCAGACAAGCAGCAGACCCACGGATCTTGCTCACTGTCTCGAATCCAGCTAACAGGCTCGGACAGACCTCCGCCTTCGCTGTGCGAAAGGCAATCTGCGACGCTACAGGACTTGATATTAGCGACATCCCCACGGCCACAAGGACCCGAACAGGCTGGGCTATTACGCCAGCCTCCAAGGCTATACGACAACAACTCATGGAACAAGAAAAGAAGGAACCGATGATCCGCTCTATTAATGGCGACAGCGCAGAGTTGCCCACACGCTGGACCAACTACGCTGTCCCTGGGGTGCCTAGCAGCTATCACTCGCTGTTAGGACAAGAAGTCCCGTACACCCTAGAAATGATCGCGGAAGAGGCTTTTACGCAGACCTTGACTCGCCTAGTAAACTGCCAGCCCTCTAGGCACGGCCTAAACTAATATAGGCACACTACCTACGTGGTGTCCTTTGAGAAGCCAGTAACACCTTTCCAACTCTTTGGCGTTAGCGACTTATCCCGCAAAATTGTTAAGAAACGCGCAATTGAGCGACATAACTCTAGCTGCCAGGGATACTGCAACGCAGCGCGTTGCACCTGCGCGCCCCGCTGCCGCAACTGCGGCATGAAACAGAGCGAGCACGAAGGCCCTATAGGTGACAACTGCGCTCACAAGCTACAGTGCCCTAATTGCCGCGGTCCACACGCCGCCGACGATCCGACCTGCCTGGTAAAGCCCAGGCGAGTGAGCGGCAGGATTATAAGACCTACCCGCCGTGAGCTGGCCACCCTCCGCCGCGCTGGACAAAAGGCCTACGACCAGCTACACAACCCGCAACCCCAACCCGCGCCCACCGCGCAGAGACAAGGCAACGCCGCCAACAGAGAAGGCGCCCCTCCCACCGAGGGCAACGCTCAACCTAACGAAGAGGACACTGCTCCTACCGGAGACACTGTCCAACAAGCCCCTCAAGAAGAGCCCACAGACTAAGAGAGCCAGGAACGAGTTCCTAGCCCCCGCCCACCAAGAGGACAGCGCTCAAGCCCCTACCCCAATCTTGCGGCACGACAAGCGGCTCGCGCCTCAAGCTGACTAGTCAGACTCACCGCGCCTATAAGCGGCAGCCTTAACCTCGCTGCACTCTTAGCACAAAGCGCGAGATATGTAGACCACACACAGTCCTCCTCACAGGAGGACATGACTATGGACGACTCCTCTAATTAATGAGGAACAACCGCCGCAGATACACCCCTCGCAGAGACCCCGATATAAAAGTATGCTGGACTAATGTTGGCAGAAGTGGCCCAGCACACACAGCCGCCCTTGAGATCGCTTTTACAGAGGGCATTGACATTATTTGTATGTAAGAGCCAGCCACCTGGCCTGGCACACGGACTTCGAACCACCCCAGCTATAACCTCCATCCACTGGTGGACGGCTGGGACAGCCGGGAGACCTGGGAGGCAGAACGCCCCCAGGTCCTTATCTTCACCCGTAAGGGCAACAGACTAAAGATCACGCCCCGTACCCCGCTGCATAACAGGGACCTGTAGTGGATCGAAGTGAACGGAATCTCTATACTTAACGTTTACCAGGCGCCACAGACTACGCCGGTACTTAACTACATCACCTGCCTCACCCCACCAAACAGGTGCCTGGCAGGAGGTGATCTCAACGCTAAACACAACATGTTCGAGCCTGGTGTCACGACCACACAGGGCGGAGCCGAGCTAGCCCAATGGGCTACAGACAGGCGAACGGAATCCCCCCGGAACCCCCACCCATAGGGGCACACGTTATAGACCTCTTTCTGCAACATCCCTTCGCGACCACCGCGGTACGAACAGACATGAACTGCGTCTCAGACCATAACACGTTGGTTACTACGATCCCTGGCAGAGGACAGGAGCCCCTTGACCAGTTCCAATATAGGGTCCCCACAAAGAAGCTACCGCTATTTGTCGACGCTGTTGCTAACGGAATGAAAGGCGCCCCCCGCTCAGACGGGCCACAGACCTGCGAGCACGTTGACAGGCGCGTTGCTGCCTTAGAAGAAGTCCTCACCAACGCCCTAAAGACGGCAGGTAGAAAGAAGAGAGGGACAGGCCACTTGGCGCCCTGGTGGACAGACGATTGCAAGACAGCCTATCAAGCACACCTCTACTCGCTCGACAGCCACACCGGCTGGGGCCCCTCTGATAAGACACGTACTTTCCTAGCGATAGTCCGCAAGGCAAAGAAGGAGTACTGGCAACACACTATAGATAACGCTAAAGGCAACTAGGAACTTTTCCGCATTATTAATTAGCACAAGCTAGAACCCACTAGAACACAGGCACTAATAGTGTTTAGAGGCGCAGAGGCGACTAAAGACAAAGATAAGGCTAAGATGCTACGACAAGCACTTCTCTGCAGATTCACGGCGGAGGACGATCTACCGGAACCGCCCACCCCACAAGAACACCCTACTATCCCGTGGGACACGTACCTATCGATTGAAGAGACGGAGCGCTGCGTGATTGGGGTCTCCAGCACCTCACCAGGCGCTGATGGCATAACAGTCCGGCTGCTCACAGCATGCTGGAACCACATTAGACAGTACGTTTGCGACATCTACCGCAACCTACTATTACTTGACCACTACCCGGCCGCCTGGACAGATAGGGAGATTGTTTTTATCAAGAAACTTGGCAAGAAAGACTACACAATCCCAGGGTCTATAAGACCACTTGCTATGCTGCTCTGCCTCAGCAAAGGTTTTGAAAGGGTAATCGCTCGGCGCATAGCCCACTTGGCTGTGCTGCACGGCGTCCTAAGCCCCCAGCACGGGGGGGCCCTCCCAAAAAGGTCGGCCATGGACCTAATTACGGCCTTCACCCATGAAGCCGAACTCGCTTTTAGCGAGGGCAAACACGTCACTATGGTAACTATGGATGTACTAGGAGCTTTCGACGCGCTGCTAGTTAACCGGCTACTGCACCGCATGAAAGACCAAGGCTGGCACTAGAAGGTCCTAGTCCTCACACGCAACATCCTCACGAACCGACACATTCTTGTCCGCTACGGCCAACACCGTTCTGGCCGCCACCCAGTGGCCTGCGGCACCCCACAGGGCTCGCTATTCTCCCCCGTTATCTACATGTTATACCTTGCAGAGCTACTGCTCCAGGACACGACTATGCGCTTTGGCTATGCTGACGACATATGCCTCTACAGCGCCTCCCACAGCCTCGACCTTAACGTTGAAATACTTGCTGAACAAGTCCGCAAGATCAACTTATACGGCGCGGACTATAAGATTGCTTTCTCACTAGACAAGCTCGAAATGATCCACCTTACAAGACAGAACGGGGACTACGCGCCGCCCTGCGCCGTCGACGATCACCTTACTATTCACCCAATCCTCCCCACAAGTGAGGTACCTGCACTGCGCTGGCTAGGCGTATGGTTCGACAGGAAGCTCACCTTTAAGACCCACGTGGCCATACGCGCCGCAAAGACAAGGGTTGTTGCCCACCACATCCGCAGCCTCGCTCGGATCAAACACGGCCCCCCACCGGGGTCTTTGCGCAAAGCGGTGATCTCCTGCGTCCCCCGACTCCTGTACGGAGCGGAGGCCTGGTACGGAGGAAGAACCAAACCCTCTAGAATCATGCGCCAGTCAAAAGGCGCCGAAGTGAGCACCCGACTGGGTTGGCACATAGAAACACTCGACAAGGTCCTCAGGCAGGCATACAGAGCCGTTGTTCCGGCCTACTAGACCACACCCACCACCGCTATCTTCAGGGACGCTAGACTCCCCTTAGCAGCAGTAGCCCTAGAAACCTGCAAGTTCCGCTTCGCAGCACACCTGCTAACGATTAACGAAAAGCACCCGCTAACTGCTAGGACTTACCTTCCTACAGTTAGAAGAGGCCGAGGCGCAGGCCTCCCACAGAGAGCCCGCACGAAGGTACAACAACTAGCACAGGTCTTTGACCCGGTACCCCGACCCGAATTCCGCGCCCCCCACTACTCCCCTGGGAGCCGCGACGACCCCACAGGCCATGTGAATAAGAAGGAAGCCGCCCGCCGCTTTAAGGAGTGGTGGGCCCTTCTCCCGCCAACTGCTATCACCGTCTTCTCCGACGGCTCTGAACAATGGCTTGACGGCGTTAAGCACGTCACATACGGCTACGCTATATACGAAGGGCAGACTCTCACCCTACAGGGCAACGGCTCCCTCAACCCCAGGTCCCACGTCTTCGATGCCGAAGCTGTAGGCGCGTGGCGAGGACTCTCACACACGCTCCGCACGCCGGCCTACTGGCTCAGACGCATATATATGTGCATAGATAGCACCTCTATTATATAGTGCATCAGAGGCAACCCGTCCCCCTCCTCGCAGTGGGCGTTCGTTAGGTGCCAAGAGACAATTGAGAACCTGGACATTACTGTCCAGTGGTCCCTAGGACACTGCAATATAGAGGGAAACAAACAAGTAGACTAGCTAGCAGACAACGCGGCAAGGACCCCTAAACCTCCACACAGCATAGCAACTAAACCCACAGCCTCAGGCCTTAAGTCAGACGTTCGCGCCCTTACTAGGAGCGCAGAGATGGACTGGTAGCGCAAGCACACACTAAATCTGTCCAGGTGGTACATGCAGTGGGACCTCAAGTATCGCCCTGCAAAACAGCCAAAGGAGCTCACCCTCCAACGACCAACGCTTGCAAAGCTACTATCTATGCGCACCCACCATAGACACTACGCTTAGTACTACAAGAAGTTTAAACACAACAACGCAGTTATAGGATGTTCCTGCAAGGCAGACCTTGCGCCAGACTACATAGTCCACTGCCCACGAGCGGTCCAGAAGTTCCGCTACTAGCCAAAACAACCCCCTCTCCCTCCTAGCACCACACAGGAGGGCGTTAAATACTTAAAGACCCTTAAGCCTGAAGATGTTCAACTCTTGCTAGAGCTTACCAACCCCACTAACACTAACAAATAAATGTTAGTTCTATAGACTGCCTACTAAGCCACAGATGCTGGCGGACGCGACAATAACCTAGGACAGCTCCTCCAGCGTCGACTCTGTCTGAGCTCCCAGCAGGGGTGCCTCTCATCCTAACATCTTGCCACACGAGGCAACCTCCCCTACGCTCTCCTACTCTCCTTACCTCTCCTTACTATCTACACGATCCTTACCTTTCCTATACTAGTTGTACGCTAAGGTCTTAGCACTTTTCAACACAGCTTTGGGGCAGCCGAAGCTGCCCCTGCTTTAGATTGTTATATGTATAATAGCTACACCCCAACATCTCAGCCCATAGGCATAAAGACACGGATTCAGCCCCCGCACAGAGGGGGGCGGACTCTTACGAGCCGCTGCAAGAGACGGCAATAGTTTATAGCATGAATCGCCTTTACCATCTGGCTGGCCCCAGATGGCTACTCGGCGCGTCCCCATGCCCCATGGGAGGCTAGAACCTAGGTTCCTGGACGTTAATCAATACTACTACTACTACTACTACTATAAGACTAATAAAGGTTGCTATTAATCAGTTCTTAATTCTCTGCTTAGTTTAAGTCCGTTTGTAAGACAAAATCTAATATTTTATATTTACGCTTCTTTAAAGATGTAGATAGCGGCAATAAGCTAGTTAGTATAGCTAATAGTAAGCGTAATGAGTTATTATAAGGTGAGCCCCGTGAGCTGCTATAAACCTTAGTAGTCTCTATTCAACTTAGTGTTGGAAGCTGCTAATAGTGACTTCTTGTCTAGTGTTAGGTTGTTATTACTCTTTGCGTTAATTGGCTTTTCTCTATAATAGCAATAGTCTGGCTAGACTAGTCTAGATCTAACGTAAGCTTGTCTTTAGATAAATCTTCTATAGAGCTGTCTTAGCTGCGTATTAAAGGTAGTTAATACTTGTGGGCGAATTGCTCTAGCTTAGAGCCTTGTAAAAGCAGATCTACTTTATTGTATAGTTAATAGAAGAGGTCTTCTTAGAAGGTAATGTCTCTTACATAAATAACTTTGCCTCTATAAGCTTAGCTTCTTACCTTAGGCATCTAGATTTAGTAAATGTTTAACAAGTTGTAGCCAACTAGGTATCCTACTAAAGCTTAAGAACTAAGCTTGTCTATTCGTGGTATCTGCTTGCGCAGTGCGTATGCTCGGCAGCTATAGACGCGTAGGTGAGCAATTAACGGTTTCTTACCGTAGGCAATTTCGAATGGTGTTTTCCAGCCTAGCAATTGCGTGGGTGTGCGATTAAGCAGGTATGCTGCTATAGGGTAGATCTCAGAGCTAAGTGCTAGAGGTAGGTTTGAGGTAATCCTTATTAAACAACTTCTCTTAATAAGACTCCTGCCTAAGCGCTCTGCTAAGCTATTCTGCTCTTTAGTGTGTAGAGCTCTTATCTATAGCTTAATGCATTCTCTCTAACAGTAGTCTCTAGCAGAGTTGTCTGCTAGGCTATATCCTCGCTTATTATTAGCAATAAGAAAGGTGACAATTGTGTTAAATTCTCGTTTAATCGTTCGATCTAGACGTCTAATAATAGATAGTAGCGTAGGCTTATCTCGTCTAGGTATCGTGTAGACGAAATAGAACTTCAAGAATAGGTCAAACCTATAGAAGACATATTAATTACTATTGTAGGCTCTTGTGTTAAGCTTAATTAGGTTAATAGCGATAGTTTTAAAGGCTTAGGTTGCCCCTATCTTATAGCCTATTTAACGCAAGATAATCTAATATGCTTTGCTTTGTAGGCATTCTTCGCAGTTAACTATTTAAGAAGTAGTTCTAGTAGCTAGCTATATGCCTATTACATAACTTAACAGTTAGTCAATTGCATTATTACTTAGATGTCCTATAAGGACATAGAGCTAGGACTTGCTTAGCGATCTTAATTTAGGCGGTAGGGCTAAGTACTATGGCCGACGTTAATGGGTAGCAAATGTTTAAAGCTGAGTAGATTAGGTAGATGGAGGATCAGTTCGATAGACTACTAGCCAGTGACCACCTAGCCTAGTAAGGCTAGCGATGTCTTTAACTCGTGACCCTAATAAGTTAGACCAATATAGAGTGTTTCTGCCAAAGTTAAAATAGACGTTTAACAATAATAGTTAGGCTAGAGAGACTAGACTTATAAAAAAGCTTAGTATTAAGGCAACGCGCTTAAGCTTTGTCTTTCTCTATCCTTAAGGCGTTATTAAGAGTATCTCAACTTCTCCCTATACCTAAATAGCCATCTCTATGCCTCCTACAAGGACAACATCGTCTAGCGATGTAGGAGCCTTCTATTAGAACTTAGTAGGATTGTTGCAGATATAGATATTAGTGGCTAGATCTAGCGTCTATAAGTAGAGGAGCGGAAAGTGTTGTAGTATTAGCCTATTATTAAATGCTAATAAGTAGATAGCGTAGACTTTATAGGAAAGGTTAGCTACAGGTGTATCGCCTGCGTCGATTTCTATTAAATTAGGTTCTAACCCGTAGCTCCCTTAAACCCTACGCTTCTTATAGCGCTAATTCTTTTCCTAAATCTTGTTTAATATGCCTTTCGTATCCTTAGCTTTATATTTAACTATCTTCTTAGCTTTTTTAGGGTTTTTAACAAATCCTCCTCTACGCTATAAGGTGTCGATGTACGGACACTGTCCCTAATAATGTAGATCCCTACAAAGACATAGCTTTAATAGCTTTAATAGCTTATCCTAATAAGGTCTCTTTCTATTATTTTGTCTATATAGAGACTCCTCTTAATTTAATATAGCTGCAAATGCTTCGCCTTAGATAGTTAATTTTGTTGCGGTTGTACAATAGTAGCGCAGGTATCCTGCTAGTAGTTTAGGTAGTGTTAGCTGGATAGAGTTGCTATCTAAGGCAGTTAAGATAGTTTCCGCGTTAAATACTATAATGGCGATAGTAGCAGCATAGCCAGGGTCGATCTGCCTAATAGCTCGAATAAGGTCCTTGTGAGGTCAGTAGCCATGCGTCTCTAGTAGCTTAAGTTGTTTAGCCCTATTATAGGCAGTAAGAAAGGTGCTACACTACTCCTTTAGATTCTTTCTATAAGCATGCAGTACTTTAGCAGTATTATAGGCTTTCTAGACCTAATATTCTTAATTAGCTATTATAGGGCTGTAGAGCTTCTATAGCATCTTAAGCTAATTATAAAGGGACTTTTAGTTCTTAATTTAATAGACTAGGTCCTAAGTAATAGTGTTAGCTATGTGCGCTTTAATTTAGCTAATCTTATCTTTAGTTCGTCTATATTTCTTAATGTCGGATTAACAATCTCAAAGGCCTCAGGTATATCACAGGAAGGTGTGTGTGGAGGAGCGAGTATTCTGTTAATAGTCGTTGAGGCCTCTGTCGTGTTGCAAAACACTACATGTGTAGAGCGAGCCCTATATAGGACTAGCTTCTATACCCCGCAATATACTTCGCTCCTTAGTAGATAGAACAATAAGAATCTATCTATTTACAAATGTAAATTGTTATCAAGTATTTCCTTTTAGCACTAGTGCAACAAGTCCTCCTAACACTAATTAGTAATCGCGAGAAGCTATCACAGACAGCAAGGAAGAAGAGACAGACTATTAACAGCCTAACGTGAGAAATCTTAGGTCGATGCAGACTGTGCTAAGAACAGAGCGAGGCAGAGATAACACGAAGCACTCTTAACCAACCTCTAAAGCTGCTAGTTTAGGCCAATCTGCGGACACAGAGCGCGTCAGCAACGCATACAATTCATTCGTACAAGCGTCCCCAGACGATCCATTTACGTACACTAACACACGCCGGAAACGACCAACCAGCGAGACAACTACACCGACAACGAGTTAACAACACCTGCCAGCACAATGGCAGACGACCGAAGCAGCAATAGCGTCGCAGACGCTGCTGATGCTCAAGCTCAACTACGCGATAATTAGTTAGAGCATAGCTTAAGTGAACGCTAGGAAGCTGCTTCACGCTGGGCTAAATACACTGCAAAGCACCTTATAGGAGACTGCCTATATCTAGTAGCGCTGGAATCTGTTAACACATCTCTTTGGGACGTACCCGCACTAGCAGACGTGAACGAGATACACGCAATAACCTAGGTTGCTAAAATTATCTACAATTATAACGCATTAATGGTCTGGGACAATAACCTATATATAGACTACTATTGCAATTTTAAAGGATAAATAAAGAAGCTATTCCTTAAGGTTAACCGCGATATATTAAAATTTCTAAAGTTAGTCCTATGGCATAGAAGAGTCTACACAGGCAACAACTACGCGAGGCTTGCTAATTCCCTCTACAATTTGTCAACTATAGAGAACACTCCTAAATAGGATCCTGTGGAGTTCTAAGCTACAACTTTTGACTAACGATCTAGGGCGTACAAGCGTCAGCAGAACACACAACAGATAACTCCTATGGCTGAGCAACAATCGCCGCAGGACAGCCCGCTAGCTGGTACACATGCGCCGCAGTCATAGCTGCAGCAGCTGGAGCACTTGCAGCGAGGCGAGCAGCAGCTGGAGCTCGAGCAGCAAGGCGAGCAGCACGGAGCGGGACACGACGCTCGAAACTGATCTGAAATATAGGGGCTATAACTAGTGCACTAGATAGAGCAAACCTAACTGCCAAGATACTAGAGCACTGACGGTTAACAATCACCCTTTATAAGTAGTGCGCTTAGAAGACCTTAGTCTTGATAAAAGTGGGAATAAGGCGCGCAATCGCAGCAATGGCGACTGCAGACACGGCCGCTAGCGACTGCATATCGCGAAATCACGCCATTTCCACAACAACCTATGAACGGTGTACCTGGCAGACCACCTGAGCTACTACATGACCCGTATAAGACGCTGCCGCCGCGCTGGTCCCGTAACGACCGACTTAATGCCAACACAATCACGCAGTTCTCTAAGCTCTGGGACAATGGCAAGAAATACACGGGAGACGCGTACGATCTGCTTGATGATAAAATCAAGATCTTCTTTAGCATCTGTTGGCAGGTGGACATCTACGAAGAGCAGTTCTATGCCGTGTTTCCTCGTATTCTTATAGGGCGAGCAGAGATGTTCTATATACAAGTTGTGGACAGAGATAATAGCTTTTCTAATGCGTACATGGCGATTAAGAACTACTTTGACTATAACGTCCACTATTAACACTATTACACAGACTGGACAACTACAACCTTCGCCCGTACGCGCATGGAGAACCCTGACAAGAGCTTACATGAGGTGCTGCAGATCTTGCTTGACAAGCTACAGCTGTGCCAACGCGCGCTTGGTAAGAACTTTGAGGGTAAGGATGCCCTACGTACGACTGTCATTAACGCGTGCTGTGGAGTCCTAGAACTTGAAATGGCACTCTTTAAGCTAGCTATAATCTGCAAAGGACTCTTTTCAGACCTATGGTCCGCAATTAAGACGCATCTTGCACGTCAGCAAATGAGATAAATGCTTGTGGGGAGTGAGACAGTTACTATGGACTAGTACTACCTTAACCGCCGCTACAATAATAGGAATAGAAGAGCTTAAAGAGGATTTAGAGGCGAAAGCGGATTTGTAGGCGGATTCTAAGGAGGCTAAGGCAATAGAGGTAATTAGCGCTTTAATAGCAACGACAGCAGACGTGAATTCACAACGCTACGCTGGAGGAAGAAGTGCTTTGTTTGCTAGAAAGAGGGTTGCTAGTTAACTAACTATACTAACAAAGAACGCAAAGCTGCCTGCACGTAGTTCTTCTCCGCATGTTATTTTATAGGCACACTATTGCCTGTAGACTTCTCTGTGCACTTTATAGAGTATAAAGGTAGTAAGCACACGAACTAGTATAATTAGCAAAGCTGGAGAGAGGAGAACTACGAGGACGACGACAATAACAGCGATCAGCAGTATAATATCGACGAGCAGCACTTCACAACTGCGTACACGGAACATTAATTTTTTAAGGAGCAATAACTTGCAGATTAAGCGTTTATATACTATGTTTTTAGCGAAGACATATACAGCAGAGACGCACTGTCATTACTAGCGTCGCAATTCCTCATTAAGGACCGCTACACGCAATCTGTGTACTAAGGAATCCTCCCTAATACAGGCGCCGCTAATGTATCTACAGTTGGCAAGGAACAGTACCTCGCGCTTATACGGGAAGACCCTATAGTTATGATAGACATATCCACGGCAGGAAAAATGTCTATTAAATTTAGTAAAGGCAGTGTTACGGTGTCTATTAGCACCGCACAGATTCCGACAGAGATTAGAAAAATTAACTTTGAGGTGCTAGATGCGCCCACACCGTTCTTGCTATACCTTGCGGACATAGACAGGCTAAAAGTCTACTTTAATAACACTACAGATAAGCTCGTCTAGGGCAATGTACGCATCCCCGTGATCCGCAAATAGGGACATCTATAGTTCTATCTTAACAAGAGAGAGCGTGCAACTGCATTTCTCACAAAGACAGAGTTAAGACGGCTCCATCACCATTTTGGACACCTAGCTATTATGAGACTAGCCAAGCTCTTAAAAGACGCTGGTCACAACGACTTTAAAGAAAGAACTCTTAAGCAAATTGCGAAGCTTTGCCATTATTGTCAGATTAATAGCTCCGCGCCGCGCCGCTTCAAGTTCACCCTTAAGGACGACTATCACTTTAACTACGAGATCCTTGTGGACGTAATGTACTTAGGAAGCAAGCCTACGTTACACGTAGTGGATTTATTAACTTTGTTTTAAGGCGCAAAGTTTCTTAACGCTATTTTAGCTAAGGAGACGTGGCAGGCACTGCGGATGTTGTAGATTAACACCTACTAAGGACTACCAGACATCCTTACACACAACGCAGGCACGAACCTCGCAAGTGCAGAATTTCGCGCAAAAGCAAAGATTATAGGAGTTATATGCAAACAAGTACCTATAGAGGCGTATTAGTCTGTTGGCAAGATAGAGAGGTATCACGCGCCCCTACACCGCGCATGGGATATACTCTACGCTGAGCTTGCTGGCACTATGTCTGATGAAGCGATCCTTCAGATGGCTGTGAAAGCCGTTAACGACACGGCCGGCCCTGACGGTCTAGTCCCGACCTTACTAGTCTTTGGCGCATACCCACGTATAACTATAGAGTCACCACCGTCACTGTTAATGATTAAGCGCAGCGAGGCTATTCAAAAGGCGATGAAAGACCTGCGTAAGCTTACTGCTGAACGCTAGGTCGCGGATGCGTTAAACACCCGCAACGGACCTGCTACTGTAGACATGCTTGCGCTCCCGCTACAAAGCGAGGTTTTGGTATGGAGAGAAAAGGACGGCTGGAATGGCCCGTACAAAATCGCCGCCATAGACGGCCACGACGTCACTGTCAGTAGTAGTAGTAGTAGTATTGATTAACGTCCAGGAACGTAATGTTCTAGCCTCCCATGGGGCATGGGGACGTGCTAAGCTGTATTTACAGAAAGCATTTCGTGCCTGCCGGCTGGCTACCACAGTAGCCTTGTTGTACATAGCCCATCCTCCCTTTAATAGGTCTACCTGCTACTACAGGCACCTAGATACTTATAGTAGCCGGCCCTCATCTGTGAGGGTGTTGTTGTCCTGCCCCTCTCTCCCTCGCCCTTGTAGCTCTGCTCCCGTACTGTCTTCCTCCCCCTACCTCGTACGAAGTAGGACCTCGTACGAGTTAGCAAGCTGCCTTGTACCTTGAGTAAAAACCTCGTAGGGGAAAACCTCAAGCTTGAACAAGTAGTAGTAGTCGCCTGAGCGGTACTTAGTTTGGGTGAAAGGTTTTGACCAAGTCTTGGCAGAGCGAAAACTCTGCATCTTGGCTTTTGGTCTCTTTATCGCAACAGCGCCAGCTTTTTGCGGATAAAGAACGTGATTCTAGTAATCAGCTTGTTCAGGCGAACAATTTCATACTACAGGAACCCCCCACACGGTCGTGTGGGTGGAATCACGATTTTGGTGTTCCTGACGACGTCACTGTCGACATGGTTAATGGCCCGACAACATTTCGGTCGACAGTTGTCAAGCCGTACTACAGACCAGACAACCTCTGGAGTGACCCTGATGCGCCGCAACAGCAGCACGCGCCACCTGCAGATACGACAGTGCCGCTGGCAGCGCAACCACGCAAGAGAGGCCACCCCTAGGATCAAGGAACAAGAGGAAGGCAAACGTTTACATGACTAAGAAGGAAGAGGCCGACCTTGAGCTCGCTATAAAGCTACGCAATGATAGAGTCATCACAACGCCTGGCGCACCCTTTGAGGCATCTGATGATCAAGAGATTAGTGACCTAGTAGGCCGTGGAGTGTTTAAGTTTGAATAATACGATTAGGAATTGCATGGCGGAATCCGCATATTTAAGTCGCGTCTAGTGCGAGTAGTTAAGGGAAAGACAACTAAGCCTTATGAAAAATCCTGTCTTGTTATCTAAGGATACTAGGACCATGGCAAGCAGGCTATCTTGACGCAATCTCCGACTATTCAACGCTGTAGCCAGCGTGTGATTATGGCCCTGGCGCCTATGCTCGTACGACGTGGGATGAATCTTGAGCTCCGCGATATAACGCAGGCATATCCACAGGCGCAGACAAATCTCAAGAGGACAATACTCGCACACCTCCCCACTGAGCTAGCACCTAGATATCCAGAAGGCACGCTGCTCTATGTGATTAAGCCGCTATATGGAATCGCGGAAGCAGGAGTCCATTGGTGGACAACGTACCACAGACATCACTGTGAGGAACTGGACATGTCTACGTCAACATACAACCCATGCTTATTAGTAACAAACAGCAATGCAGATAACTTTAGCATTATTAGTATGCAGACTAACAATACCCTTATGCTTGGAACAGCTGTATTCTTAGCGCATAAAAAGAAAAGGCTTAAGAAGGCACAGTTTAGATTAAAGCTAAAGACTATGCTAACGCTAGACGCGCAACTAGACTTTAACAGCTACATACTCACAATAGACGCTAGCAACATAGACAACTACAAAGCAACTCTAAACCTTAAGCAGAAGGGATAAGGAGGAAAGATCAAGCTTGTAGACATTAATGCTCCTGATCGCGCGCAACAGTACACTAAACAGCGCGCCCGCGGGGCGTACATCGCGTCAACATGTCAACCAGAAGCGTCTTTTGACTTGTCCGTGGCAGCTCAAGCGCAGCAACCTTTGGATGAGGACATTAAGGCGCTTAACAAGCGCCTCAAATGGCAGATGGAGAATCTCAACTGTGGACTACGCTACGTACCTGTCAACCTCATCGACGCTAAGCTGATGGTATTCGTGGACGGCTCCTTTGCCAACAATAAGGACCTTAGCTCGCAGCTAGGCTTTATACTCATGCTTGTTAATGAGTCCACAGATGTTGACAATACCTTTACAATCTGCGGCAACGTAATACACTACAGCTCAACGAAGTGCAAGCGTGTTACACGGAGCGTACTAGCCTCTGAGATCTACGGCATGGTCAACGGGTTTGACATGGGCATTGCTGTTGCCACTACCTTACGGATGATCACAGAGCGCCTTGGTCTGCCTGCAGTTCCCTTAGTTATTTGTACAGACTCGTACTCCCTATATAAGTGCCTTGTAAAGCTTGGGACGACCAAGGAAAAGCGCCTTATGATTGACATTATGGCACTGCGCCAGTTATATGAATGCCGCGAGATTACAGAGATCTGATGGATTAACGGTGAAGACAACCCTGCGGACGCTTTTACGAAGGCATTACCAAACCGCGCCCTGGAACGATTTGTTAATAGCAATAAGGTGACAGTCCGAGTTAAGGGCTGGGTGCAGAGACCTACGACCTCTGCCTAGCGCATTCAAGTTTAGATGTTCGATTCTTCATGTGTACAATCAATATTAAGAAAGAAAAGACTTCTAGTGTTGGATTAACAATCTTAAAGGCCTCAGGTATATCACAGGAAGGTGTGTGTGGAGGAGCGAGTATTCTGTTAATAGTCGTTAAGGCCTCTGTTGTGTTGCAAAACACTACATGTGTAGAGCGAGCCCTATATAGGACTAGCTTCCATACCCCGCGATATACTTCGCTCCTCAGTAGATAGAACAATAAGAATCCATCTATCAACAAATGTAAATCGTTATCAAGTATTTCCTTTCAGCACTAGTGCAACAAGTCCTCCCAACACTTAAGCTCCCTATAGTAGAGACTTATTTCCTAATTGTACTGCGCTTAAGCTTTAGTAGTAGATTCTGTCGCTAGTAATCTGTCTTTGTTAACAGTTTAAAGCTGGGCAGGTTGCTAAGGCTTGCTAAGCGTTAATAGGGGTAACAGATCTAGATTAATATATCCCTATAAGCTAGCGCAGCCGGTTGTGAGACACCCAGGGATATGAGACACCGCGCAGAAGTCCTCCACCCCTCAAAAAAATCGCGATATCTCCACATCCACCCTACCAAAATGGCCAATCGTGAGGCAGCAATTCAAGCAGCTATTACCGATCTCAATGCTGGCGTTTTTCCTAGTCAACGAGCTGCTGCAAAGGCACACAACATCCCCCTAGCCACGCTCTCGAGGCGCGTACGCGGTTCACAAAACTGGCAAAACAGCCACGTATACCAGCAACGATTAACTCCACAACAAGAGGACTTCCTTGTACAATGGATACTTGAAGAGGACGCACGCGGGTATCCTCCTTCTCACGCTCGTACACGAGAAATGGCGAATTGAATCCTAAGGATGAACGGCGAGCCCACGTTAGTGGGTAAACACTGGATATCCCACTTCATCAAACGCAACCCACGCGTCGCCTCTATTGTGGGTAGGAAGATTAAGGCTGCGAGAGCTGAGGGAGCAACTTAGGAGGCAATACGCAAGTTTCTTGAGCTCTATAAGCAGCTCCACGTTAAGCTAAACATACGCAATAAGGATACATAGAATATGGACAAGACTAGCAAGGCCCTAGGTGTATGTGCAAACACTAGAGTACTTGCAGACAGCCAGAAAATAAAGGCTTACTATCAGTCGCTAGAGAATCGCGAGTGGGCGTCAATAATCAAGTGCGTTTTGGCAATAGGCAAGAAGCTAAGGCCTGCGGTTATTTTCAAAGGCAAACACCTACAAAGCACCTAGTTTCTATTAATAATACCTAACTAGCTATACGCAACCTTAGAGAATGGCTAGATATCTAACGCAATTAGCGTTAAGTGGCTGCAACGCGTATTTCTGCTAGAAACTGCGCCCTTGGAGGATCGCTAGAGGATGCTAATTTTGGATAGCCACGGCAGCTATGTGGACCTAGACTTCCTGTGGATTTGTAAGCAGAATAAAGTCAGGCTTCTATTTCTCCCTGCTCACTCATCTCACGTTCTGCAGCCCCTAGATCTCTTTGTTTTCTTAGTAGTAAAACAATTCTATTGCCAGCAGATCTAGGAGTTATCACACCTTGATGATGCTGCCCTAGTCAAAAAGGAACGCTTTATTACTGCCTACCACGTTGCCAGAGAGGGTGCAATCACTGAGAGAGTTATTCGCGCTGGATGGGCTACTGCAGGCATCTGCCCATTAAACATTGAGCGAGTAATTAACTCATCTCAAGTCGCTCGAAGGCCTGTTACGCCACCTCGCCAGAATCAAGCTCAACAACCAATCGAGAGCTATCTCTCTACCCCCGCGGCCCTCGTGATCTGTTTATAGCTCAGCGAGCGCTTCACAAAGAGCAGAGTATAGGCCGGAAGGTTCACCAACTGTTTGAAAAAGCTGGCAAGGCAATTGCAGTTGCAAATACTCGCTCAGTAGCGCTAGAAGCAGAGAACAAACGATTGCAGAGCCAACTTGAGACTCTTAAGCCTCAAGCACCACGAAAGAGGGTTCGTATGGACCCAAATCAACGCTTTGCCAACGTAGATACGATTAAGATAGCAGTAGAGGCCTCTAAGCTTATAGAGCAACAAAACAATAGTCCTGACAAAGAAAAGGAGGCAGAAAAACTAGCAGCAGAAGTAGCAGCTAAAACTCTGCAATCTATGTGTAGTGAGTGGCAATTGTAATTACGCTGAATCAATTATCGCGATTTTTTGAAGGGTGGAGGATTTCTGCGCGGTGTCTCATATCCATGGGTGTCTCACAACCGGCTGCGCTAGCTTACGTCTCTAGCTTCTGCGAGCCTTTTAACAGTATAGATCTATAGTTCCCAGTTATATAGACTATAAAGGATAATCGAAGAGCTGGCCTTTAATATAGCAAGATAGAGTAGGCTTAATTAATAGATAGGTAGGTAGGGAGTTAATATATATATATAAGTGCGGATTAGGCCGGGCTCATAACTATAAGTAGTTAGGTAGTATGTGTAAAAAGTGTATATAATAGAAGTATTTGTGTTTAGATATGTATATATTCTTATATTATATATAGAGTGATTAGAGACTCGTATATAGTAGGCGAGCTAACTTATAAGACTAATATTATTATATAATATAGCTCTAGGCTGCTTACAAATACTATAATAGAAGAAGTAGAGCCCTTTACTTAGTAATTAAAAATAGTATAGAAAATAATAATAAATTTTTTAAAAAAAAAATAATAATAAATTTTTTTTTTTAAAAAATAATAATGAATTTTATATAAAAAAATTATAATAAATTTTTTTTATAAAAAATAATTAAAAAAAAATTTAAAAAAATTAATTATAAAAAATTTACTATATTAGAAAAAGTTTTAGATAAGTATAAGTACTTAGGGTATATAAGTAGCCCTATATAAGACTATATACACTTATACACTAAATATAAGAATAAAACGCAGTCTTATAAAACTAACCTATTAGAAATAGCTAGAATAGTTAAAAGAGCTAGTTAAATTAATACTATTCTAAGATAGTGGATAAGAAAGGGACCTAGGGGGCCCTTTCTTATATAGAGTGCGATGTAGGGCATAAGCCTATACTAACTACTACGTTAACACTAACTAGAAAAGGCGCCTTTAGAAAGGTAAAAGGCACAAATAAGGAAAAATAGGATATAAAAGAAAGGTAATAAGGCGTGCTTAGTAGAAAGGCTAGTATAGACTATTATATAACTCCCCTTTTAAAACCTAAAAATAGAAAGGAAAGTACATAAAAATAGGATATTTTAGGGCTAAAGAGAGTTGTAATAGCGGCAATAGGCCCTTATAGTTTTAATAGTAGCCTTAGTTTTTAATTTAGTTGCTATTTAGTAGAGATATTAAAAAAAGTAGTTAGAGATAAATTAGTAGATTTAAACTAGATTAGAAACTATATTTTAGTGTTTAGTATTTTACTAATAGAGTGTATCTTTAGCTTTAATACTATATAAAAATATAGTTAGCTAAAAAATTTCTAGTTAGTTTATTATATACTAGCGTAATTATATTATATAAAGTTTCCTAGTACTATAGAAAGGCGTTTTTAAAAAAATATTTACCTAACTATATAGTTTTTAATAAGAGTAGGGTAGCTTGTAAAACTATAGAGGTTGCTAGTAATAAGAGGGAATAGCTAGGAGTAGAGGGTTTATTAGGAGGGTAAGGGTACTAAAAAGCTATAGATATCTAGTAATAGGCGCGAGCCTAAGGGCGTGTAGGTGTTAAAAAGTAATAGGCACCTAGCTAAGCACGCCTAATATAGCGCTTTAATCCTATCTTTATAAGAATATTATCTTTAGAAATAGGCTCTAAAAAAGTATCTTAGAGAGTAGCGTCTAGCTAAATATATAACTATTTAGGTAAACTAGCCTATTTAGAGTGCTCTTAATAGTAAGCTTTAATAAGTAGAGGAGAGTTAATAAAGTTATTAGTAGGGTAGTAGATTAGGTTAGGGTTATACCTCTTTTATACTATTTAGTACTTTAGTGTTCTATAGTCTACTTTACTATTAAAGATATAAGAAACTAGCTACTTAGAAACTCTATTTACCTTAATAAGTAGTTTTAGAGATTATAATTAATCTAGTAAGGGATTATTTAAATTTCTTTAAAGCCTATTAGCGTAAAACACTAGGTAAACTCTTATATATTATAGAAGTTTAAATACAAAGAACTAGTCTTGCTTACTTATAATTAAATATAGTCCTTTTATTTAATAATCTAACTTAACTAATAGGCGTTTAGTAATAAATCCCTTTAGAGTAATAAAGACCTAGTTTTTAATATTAAATTTAATAGCTTATCTATATTTATTAGCCTACTCTAATTATATATTCTAGGCAATAAGTATATTAGTATAGGTAGTATTATAAATAAATTTATAGGCTTTAGTGTAGGCCTTTATCTATACCTTAGCCTTTTCTAAAGTAATATTATTTAGAGATTTAGTAACTAGTTAGGTGCGCTTATACTAGTTTTAGTAAAAGTATAGCTAATACCTAAACTTAATCTTAAATAGCAAAACTCTAGTGCTGTTATATAGTAGTATTACTTAGGTCTAGTCTATACTAGGCAGTAAATTATACTAGTTATCTTAATAAAGGTTAATAAATAGACGTAGACACTAGTTAAGGTACTAATTTATAATCTTAGTTTAGCTATTAGTTTATAAATACTATACTATAGAAAAAAGTTACTTAATACCTATAAGCTAGTATAAAGCAGCTAAAACGGCAGAAATAAACTAGGGGCTGCGATTAGAGAAAATTAAGTAAGGGGGGCTAAAGACTCCAAATATATACTAATAGTAGAGATTAGCGGCTTATTTAGTAGTAACTCTCTTATAGTAGGACATAGAAAAGGCGCGCTTAAATAGGTAATAATAAAATACTATTATATTATTATACCCTTTCTTATCTTTAGGAAATAATTTAAAATTAATTAAGATATTCTACTAGATATTTTTAGGGATAGGAAGTAGGTGTAATAAGCCTAGCTTTCTATCTAGTAGGGGCTTACTCTACTAGCAGTCTTTATAATTAGAAATATACCTATTAATATTAGCGTTTATTTTCTTTTAGTAATATTACTAGCGTAATAGCTAGATAGTTTTTTATAAATCTAGATAGGTAGTAACCTAATAAGTATATACTACTTAAATTAAATACGTCTAGAAAAACTCTATAAAGAGAACTACTAGGTAGTCTTTATAGAAAAGCAACCTAGAAGGGGTAAGGGCAAAATCTAGTAACCCTAAATAGGCCTTTTTTCTAAGTAATTTAAGCATCTTATATATCTAATTAATATATAGTAGGCAATTAATAAGTATATAAGAATAGGCTTCTTTAGAGCTTATATTAACTTTTTCTTTCTTCTATTTTGCGATTATAGCAGTTACTAGGGCCGCTTTAGCAATATCTAGTAGTTATAGAAGAAAAAACTAGGTTTAAGTCTCTTAATTTTTCTTCTTCTATAACTTTAGCTTGTTCTATTTTCTAAATAATATATTAGCCACAATATTTACGGCGCCTAGTTAGTATATAATTTAATAATAGTACTTAGACAGCTTCTTAAACTAATAGGCTTATTATAAAAAAAGCTTACGCTTAGTGCTAAAGTATTTAAAGGCCTAATAATTAGTAATAATATTAAAGGGCTTGGCGGTTTAGAGACTAATTAGCTGCACTCTTTATTCTAAAAGGTCCTATACAACTACTAATATCTCTTTATTATAAATATTATAATTTAACTTAGTAGGCTTTAGTAATTTTAAATACTATACAACTAGGCGCTATATACTATCTAATTATAGTTAACTAAGAAAGTCTATATTAACACTATTACTAGAGTTAGTTTCTATATAGGTAATCTAAAATATGAAGTACTAGAAGACTAGAACGTTGCTAGTAACAAGTTACTTTGCAGCCTTAAAAGTAGTATATTTCTATTTTCTAAAAATGTAAAAGGCACTATTTTTTAGTAGTTTAGTTAGAGGGCAAATAACTTAGCTATAGTAAGAAAGAAAGGAGTAGTAGTAGTTATAAAAGCCTAAAAAGCTTTGCAATACCTTAAGTATTATAGGCTCTTTTTATTTCTAAACTATAGCAGTCTTTATAGAGTTCTTATAGATTCCTTTAGTACTAATAATATATTCTAAGAACTTAGTTTCTATTATAGCAAATTTGTATTTCTTAAGATTAGCTTAGAGACTAGTGTCCCTTAAGTAAAGTAAGATCTTGCAAATATATTCTTTGTGTTCTAAGAGATTATTAGAAAAAATAAGAATATTGTTAATATATACTATATAGAAGTTATCTAAATAATTATCTAGAACGCTATTAATAAACTATTAAAAGGTAGCAAAACTATTATAAAGACTAAAGGGTAAGACTTTATACTTATAATTTTTATACTAAGTTTAAAAAGTAGTTAGCGCTTTAGTCTTTAGGGTAAGCTAGATTTAGTAAAATACTTAGCGAATATTAAGCTTAGTAAAGAGTCTTACTCTAGAAAGATGTATAAGTATCTCCTTAATAAGTAGAATTACTATAATATCTTTTTTAGTAATAGTATTAAGCTAGTAATAATTAATATAAAAGTATTAACCTCTATTTAATTTTTTAGTAAATAACACTAGCAAAGCAAAGCTAGCGTTACTAGGGATAATAAACCCGCGCTTAATATAGTTATTAATATAGGCTTTAAGGATTTTAAGGTGTTTTAAGAATATACTATATAAAGATAAAGTGGTAAGTGTAAATAGATCTTTAGTAAGATTAATATTATAATTATTACCCTTTTAGTAAGGCAGAAGGGTATTAGAATCTACTTTTAAAAAATAAGCAGGCTTTGCTCTAGTGTATTTAGGCCAAGAAAGCGCTTATTGTTAGATTTGATAGTGTTCTGTCACTTTGAGATAATATATTAATGAGAATTAATGACTGTGATGATTGATTGTGTAAATGGAGAAGCCCAGCTATCGCGAGAAGTTTCTATATATGCTAAGGCCCTTGTACTATCTAGGATAGTACAGGGGCAATACAAAACAGTAGTGCGCCAGCCTCCTTAGTGTATTTTATAGAGAGACTATCACTAGAATGCACAGTGACTGTCTATCTGACACACCCCCTTAGCTTGGAGCCATCCTAAGCTGGACCTAATTCTTCGCAGCTGTACTATTGCTTATAGTCCAAAAGCTTCCATCCTTTGTTCTAATTCGTCTAGGTCGACCTTGTGGTCGGTGATCCTACCCTTAACGTCTTCAAGTCCGAGTTAATTTACGAACTTGGCCTATTTTCTAGCTAGTAGAGCCTTTGTAAGGCTATCTGCTGCTATTTCTTCTAATTATTAGTATTAGATTTTAATAGCTCTACGAGCTACTTCTTATTAATGCTAATAATTGTGTATATTAACGTGCCTGAACTTAGTCTATAACTTGGCGATTTCTTTAGTAACAAGTCGAATAGTTTGTTAATTATCGCAGTTGATAGTGATTGTTGATAGGAAGAGTTTAATCTTAAGTTTAGTAATTAATTAAGAGGTAAAGAGTGCCTCTTTTGCAACTTGTGAAAGGGCTAGCAACTTAGCTTTAGTTGTTAAGGTGGTAACTATGTCTTGCTTGCTCGCCTTCTAGGCAACAAGACTACTAAATAGCTTAATAATGTATCCTTGTGAGCTCTTTCTATCGAGGGTGTTGTTGGCGAACGAGGCATTCCTAGCAACCTCATAAGTGTCTGCTCCTCTAAAGCGTAGCCCTAATAATCGGGTGGAGGACAGGTAAAGCAGTACGCGGTCGGCGGCGTTGTGATGCTCCTCGCTGGGATTTGACAGGAATCGCGATAATCGAGAGCTTGCGAATGCGATATCAGGGCGTGTGGTTACTGCAGCGTAAAGGATTGATCCGATCTTTCGCTGGTATTAATTAATCTTAGCCTTTGTAGCGAGTCTATCTTGTGGTAGCAGTTTAACTGCGGACATTAGGGTATTATGTTTAAGGTCGCGTTGGTTAATTAGGCGACTAATCTTGTCTATATAGGACGTCTGGGACAGCTAGAGTTGCCTATTTGCATAGTCTCTAACAATTTCAATCCCTAGAAACTACTAAAGATTATTACTACTAGTAAGGATGAACCGTGTAATTATCTTTTCTATCACTGCGTTAGCAGCGTGTTTCTAATCTTTAGAGTAGGCGACAATAAGGTTGTCTACATAAAAGAAGATAATAATGCTATCTTTAATTATATAGTAAGGCTTATAAGGGACTATAGTAAAACTAAGATCCCTAAGAGCGCTAGTAAATTCTCTCTGCCACAGCAGTGGTAAGATTTAAAGACTATACAGTGCCTTGTGCAACTATAGGATAGTGCTAGGTCGTGTGTAACCTCGCGGCATTCTTATATAGAGTTCTCTGTCATAACTCCACTAATATAGGGGCAATCAAGGATGCGATTGCAGCTATTAAATCTTCAAATCTAAGGGAACCATTTTCGTACAGAAATATTGCTGCCACCTACAGTGTAGATCAAACTACGTTATCCTAAAGACACAAGCGCGTTCAGGCACTAAATAAAGCTAAGAACATCAACTAGTAGAAACTTAACCCATAGCAAGAGCAGAAGCTTGTAAAATATATTAAAGGACTCACAGAGAGACATATACCACCTACTAAGAAGATGGTACGAAATTTCGCCTCTACAGTAGCTAAGGAGGCAGTTAGCGAGAGCTAGGTTACCTACTTTATCAACCAACACAGCATTTATCTTATCTCGCAATAGATAGTTAGCATAGACAGCAATCGCCACAAAGCTAATTTAGGCGATAAATATCGCCTTTACTTTCAGCTCCTACATAATAAGATTAATCAATATCAAATAGATCCTCGTTATACCTACAATATAGATAAGAAAGGCTTTATAATTAGTGTTGTTAGTAGATTAAAGAGAATATTTAGCCAACAAATATAGGAGAAGGAGGTTAGGGCATTACTCCAGGATAGAAACTGCGCGTAGACCACGCTCCTAGCATATATATGCGCCAATAGATCTGCTCTGCCTTCTAGCCTAATCTATAAGGCTGCCAACAAAGGCATCCAATTAGCCTAGGTAGAAGATATTAAGGTAGGAGAACATAAAGTCTTTATCACCTCATCACCCTCTAGCTAGACAAATAATAATATTAGTCTTGCCTAGCTTAAACAGGTATTCAATCGCTGTACAAAAGAGAAGACTTAACAAGCATATTAGCTCCTAATCCTAGACAGCTATAGATCCTATATTATAATAGATTTTATCAACTACTGTAATAAGCATAGGATCCTGCTTGCTATCCTACCTCCTTATTCAACTTATACGCTTCAGCCACTTAACGTTGCAATGTTCAAGTCTCTATTAACTGCCTACTCAGCCAAGCTCTCGAAATACCTCAACACAGGCCAAGGCCTAGTTTCTATTAAAAAGGGCAATTTCTTCCCACTATTCTAGAAGGCATAGCAGGCCTCCTTTAAGGAATTAACAATCCTTAGCTTTTTTAGAGCAATAGGCATATCACCACCTAATCCTAATCTAATCCTCAATAGATTCACTAGATCTTGTAACGGTAACTGCTGGCCTCCCTGCCAAGCACTCTCCATCACCTTTCCTTCACACCCTATTTCCCCTATCTGCGCCTTTTACCTTCCTAAAGGCGCCTTTCCTAGTTAGTGTTAGCGTGGTAGTTAGCGTGGGCTCGTGCCCCACGCCGCCCTCTATATAAGAAAGGGCCCCCCAGGTCCCTTTCTTATCCACTGTCTTAGAATAGTATCAATTCAACTAGCTCTTTCAACTATTCTAGCTGTCCCCGATAGGTTAGCCCTGTAAGGAATTGTTCAGTCCTTACAGATCTTAAGAATGAAGAGAAAGCTCCTCATCCCTACTAAGCGATCATGATTAGAGAAAGATGGATAGGCTCGTACGCTCTGTAGTTAAGGATCAAAGTAGTAAGGATACGCAGAAGCTTTGTCAATTGCTCCACCATCTATCTATTTAAAATAAGCTACTCCACCACAATATTAATAGGCTTAGGGAGGCACTATCTACAAAGCAGAAGCGTAAGAAGAAGGGCAAAGCTCTAGATCTCCAACAGCGCAAGGAGTATCACAGTAGGTTAGTGTTCTAGTCACTTAGGAAGGTAAGAGAGGCACGTGTCCGTCAATCTATTAAAGAGCAGGAGGATAAGGAGCAGCAGCTTCAAAAAGCAGAGACAGTAGAGCTAAAGAAGGCAGCTAGACTATACAAGGAGAAAATCTAGCAGGAAAAGCGTGCTGCGCGAGAGGCAGCGAAGGAGGCAAGAGAGAAGGAGAGAGCTAAAAAGGCAGCTTAGCGCGCTAACCAGAAGTCTGCCCGCGACGCAAAAAAAGCTCTATAGTTATCTAAAAAGGGTAAGAGGAAGGCCTCTTAACTATCTCTACAGAGCAGAAAACGTCAGAAACGTGTTGTTGATGCTTTAGATGTTAAGGAGTCCTTAGAGGGCGCATCTGCTGCCCTAACCGTCTCTACACGTCGCGGCCGCAACGTTAAGCTTCTAGATAGATATAAATAGTGCAAATTAATCGCAAGGATCTATTTAGTGCCCCTCTAGAAAATCCTGTAATAATATTAATTGTGGGTGGCTCTATAGCTTCATTTTTGCGTAAGCTGTTATGGTGTTGGCAGACTTGTCAATAAACAAAACAAACAAAATTTGAGGCTCTGAATTTGTTTGTTTGACGACTTTCTTGGTGTTGTAGTTTGTTTGTTTGATTTGATGGAGCTATAGAGGCGCTTTTTATTTGATTGTTTGTTTGATTTTGAGTACTTTAAGAGGACTGTGAAAGAGACTCTGGTGGTGTTATAGGCGGCGGCTCCTCCCACTCATGTATGCTAAACTGTTCGTTGAGCTTATTGTCATCGTACGTTGCCACCACCTTTGCGCTTGGAGGTTTAAAACCTGCTCGAATCCATCGTTGAGTACAAATTAAAGCAGCCAATAGTTGGCTGCCCATTTTGCGTCTCTGTGGCTCAAGTACGTCGCCAGTACCCGAGAAGACTCGCTCACAGTCAGCGCTGGAGGCAGGGATAGTTAACACGTCCAGCGCCAATCGTGACAAATTGGGATACCTCGGCTTGAGCTGGTACCAGTATTGGACAGCTGTACAGCCAGTTTTGTACTGTTCTGATGTCCATGTTGGCTCTCTAAGCCAGCTCTCGTACTCATCCGCCACCCCTATTATCTCGTCGCTGTTGTCAAGTACCGAATCGATCGCGTCGTCAAAGCTGCTCATCGCGTGTTTAGGCGCAGTTGTTATTGTTGTTGCTGTCGCTAGGGCGGGCTTGTAACGAGCCCAAAGCTGCTCGAAGCTCGCGCGTAGCTTGTAACTGTGCGGGCTTCTCACGCCAGAAGCGTTTAAAGTAGTTCTTGAAGCGTGGGTGGAGTGCCGTGGCAGTGTAGTAGACGGGATTTTGAGGAGTTTATTAAGGTACTTGCTCGCCTTCTTGAGCGCAGCACGTACGTTGATATAGCGACGTGATCTTCTGGCGCCTCGTCTAGCAGGTAATTGACGCTTTCAAACAGTCTAAGGCGGGCATCTAGGTCAGCAATAAGAGACTCAAACACAGGGATAACCTCGTATAACGCGCCGTGAGTGCCAGCTTTGCCGCGACCTTGCAAGCGATTAGTTGCGGACTTCAGCGGCTCAAGCACCTCAATGTACTCGGTAATCACCGCCCAGTCTGCAGCTGCAAGCCCGCCTGATCGCATCCACTGCGGCACAATAGGCGGCTTAGTGTTGTTGCTTTTGGCAAGCTCGTCAGCGTGCTCAGTCTCTTGTATGTGGTAGGAGGAGTAGCTGTTGATGGCGTGTTGTAGCTCAACACCGCGCTTAAAGCAGTCATGATAGCTGTTCCAACGCGTAACTCCAGGCTTGAAAGGCTCACGGCGTCTTGCTGTAGCGCCAGCAGGCATCTCAACTGCTTCGCTGTTCTGACAATCCTCAAATATACCCCATTGTTTTGGCGTGTTAATGTAGTTAACAATATCAAGAAACACGCCAAGCGGACCATCTTTCCGCCATTGCTTCATATAAAACTCCTCTTCGTTGTAGTGTTCAGGCTCGTTATCAAAGGCGTCGGAGTCAGTGCCAAACATAATAGTTTGCCCAACGAGGTTGAGTATGTGGCAAGCGCAGCGGAGGCGTCGATCGTTGGCGATAAAGCCGTACATTGTGCCGAGTTTATTAACTGCATATCGTTGTGTAGGCGTTGTCAAGCACGAAATAGCCCAAATTGCTGCTAGAAATCTCAAAGTAGCGTAGGATTCGTACGACAGCTTCCGCGATCGCTGAGCCTGTGTGCGCACCAACCAGCTGCGGCAAGGCGATGGGAAGGTCAACTATATTGCCTTGAGAGTCAGCGTAGTGCGCACAAATTGCAAAGAAGCCGCGCTTCCCCCCCTTGGTAGTCCAGCCGTCAAAGCTTATGTGTATTTTGCTAGAGGCCTCAGACAAGGCGCGCTTGACTTGAGGTTGTAGCCAGCTGTAAAGCCTCATCACGAACCTCGAAACGCTGTTGTGAGACCTCCATAGCGCCGCCTCTGCCTCTGGGTTGGCGAACCTGATCATCGCGCGGAAGGACTCAGTCTCAAACTCGCGTAATGGCCTGTTGTTGTTGACGAGCCATAACACTGCAGCTTGCCTGAAGCCTTGTACGTCGAAGTTACCCAGCTCCTGCGTTGCATCTTGGCTTAATGTGACCCCGTTTTCTTCCGCCCATCGCAGCGACTTCTGGCCAGGTTCGAGCGGCCTCTTGTGTACGATAGTGCCTTGTTTGGTGAGCCGATGGCCGGAGGTCTTGCTTCAAATGGTTGTTGGCGGCTGTAGTTTGACAGTGGTCTGGTAGGCCGCCCTTCTTTCTGTTGATGTGACAGTGCTTGCATTGGAAGTAGATCTTCTCAGGGTTAGTACTAAGCTTTCGAAGGCGATAGCCGTGCCTAAAGACCTAGCTGATGTTGCCTGTGGGTGTGGATAGAGGCACATTGAAGCCCAGCAGGCGCTTCAAGTCAAGGCCTTCGTAGTTGGTGTCAACACTAGGCGCAGCGTCCTCCTCCACTGAAGCCTCTGTGGCAGCATTACTAAACGCGCGCGGCGGCTTAGTAGCTATAGGCGGCTTATTAGCCACTAACAGCAACTCCCAAGCTGGCTCATCGGCCTGTAAGGCTTGTAGTATAGGCCGTGGTGATGGCCTCCGGGCGCGCTCCTCTAGCTCGGTTGGTGGCTCTATTGAGCGCGGCTCTAGAGTACTTTCAAGCACCTCAATAGGCGGCTCCGGCTCGTCAACTACCTCAATAGACGGCTGGGTTGGCGGAGGAGTAAGCGGCCGCTGGCTATCCATAAGGCGCTGGCTGGGTTTCGGCGCACGTTGGGAACGTTTGGGCATAGGTTCGGATGCCTCAGCAGGCTCGCGGCTTCGTTTTGGGGGCATGGTAAGCGTGAAGGTAAGCAAAGGCGCGAAAAAGTAAGCTGTAGGCGCAGGCAAGTAAGCCAAAGTATAGTGGGTGTGTAAGCGTTGACGCGCAAGGTACGCGGAAAGTACGCGGTCGGCTAGCCAACATTACCACTTCATGCCAAGGCGTACTGCGCGACGCTCTGCAGCCCGCAACAATAGAGATATAGTAAAACAGGCGACAGGAATTAATTTAGCAACATTGATTTAATAGTTTAACTTATAGAAGACAAGATTTATTGCGTGGTTATAGCAAACGATTTTTTAAGAGTAGTAACTAGGTTCAGAATATATAAACATAACTTAGGCTTCGCTGCAACAGCGCAAACTCACTTTGCTACAATACCTCAACACTATAATATTAGCTTATTTAGATTATTATATATATATTTATTGTTTTAACAGCTTATTACCTACGTAAAGAAAGAGGAGGAACAGAGGATAGGAGGTGCTAAAGCCGAATAGCAATTCATGTATATCAGTTGCTGGCGGCCAGTGGAAGCACACATCCGTTATGCGGGCTTTTTTTACGCAGTACAATCCACTTAAGAAGCTCCGTTTTTTGCTCTGTTTACTATAGGAATACCTATAATTGCAGCGTTGGGAAAGTTATTGTTACATCAACACTAAGAATATATCACTAACTCTAGGGTACCTTATCATTACAGTATGCTAAGCGATTCAAACAAACTTCAAATTTTTTGACTGCAATTGCCTCTTTTGTTTGTTTGACCTATCAAAATTGCAGCAGCAGCTTTTTGTTTGGTTGACGTTGTCAATTCAAACAAAATTCAAACAAAATATTGAGGCATGTTTGGTTGTTGACAACCCTGGTTTCTGCCCTGTCGCCGATACGCACTCAATTATAGAGACCCACTCGCGATTCTCTGGAGACCGAATGTAAGCCTTCTTTTTCTGACTACTAGAGAGTACTCTAGTGTTTGTACATACTCCTAGAGCAACGCCAGTCTCATCCATATTGTATGTATTCTCCGCCTGTATGTTGAGCCGCTGTCGAGTCTGCTCATAGCGCTCTAGGAACGCGCGCAACTGCTCTGGAGTCGCTGCATCAGCTCTCTGAGCCTCTAGCTTTCTGCCGACTACAGAGGCGATACGTGGCTGGCGCTTGATAAAGTGGTATAGCCAGTGCTTGCCAACAGGACGATCGTCGCCGTTCATACGTAGGATTCGATTGGCCATTTCTCGCGCGCGAGCGTGTGAGGGAGGGCAGGCGCGCGCGTCTTCTTCAAGGATCCATTCTACTAGAAAGTCCTCCTGTCGAGGAGTTAATCGCTGCTGGTGCTGGTGACTGAGCGAGCTCGTTGTTACGCCACGGAGTCGCATCGATAGCGTAGACTGGGAGATGCCGTACGCCTTTGCAGCTGCACGCTGACTTGTATAAAGACCTGCAGCGAAATCGCGAATAGCGGATTGTATAGCATGCTCGCGGGCGTCCATATTGATGAGCGTTGTAGAGAGATATCGCGTGTTTTGTTCAGGTGTCGCGTTTTGATGGGGTGATCAGAAACACCGGGTGATCAGGATCCTTGTACGCTAGCTTAATCGTCTCTACACGTCGCGGCCGCAACGTTAAGCTTCTAGATAGATATAAATAGTGCAAATTAATCGCAAGGATCTATTTAGTGCCCCTCTAGAAAATCCTGTAATAATATTAATTGTGGGTGGCTCTATAGCTTCATTTTTGCATAAGCTGTTATGGTGTTGGGTGGCTCGTCACGCGAAGTGGCTCGGCACGCGCACAGACACGTTAGAGGCCCTATAGGAGTCTGCAACACTAAGCAACGCGCGCGAGCTAGGCGCTTAGTCAACTCTAGTTCGAGCGGATCTAAAGACATTAAGGATCCTCTCCTATATTAGTTATCTAGTCGCTTAATTGGCTTATAAGAGGGGCTAAGAGAATAGCGCATTTAATAGTGCTTATGCGCGATAAGATAGGTAGTCTATAAAGAGTAAATAAGGCAGCTATAACGCGTAAACAGTGTAAAAAGAAGTGGATCTAGAAGCGAGGCACCCTATTAAAGGCAGAGAGAGAGGAAATTATTGCTTAAAAGGCTGTTGAGCAGCAACTAGAGGGAGAAACGCGGTATAGCCAGGCGCGGTTAGGTGTGAGCCGGCAGGCTTCAGCGCGCTGCACGCGCTGCAGGGAGCCTGGGCACAACTCACGTACGTGCAAGAAGGCTTCTCTAGATACTGCTTGATTTAGGATAGCTATTATATTGATAGAATATTAATGCGTTGTGAATTTATACGCTGCAAAAGGCTGAGAGACTTGGTGGGGTGCGCCGCTCGCTTAACGTATACGTTCGCGTAATGCACGGATTCGCGTAATGCACGGCTTTTTACTAAGAAAATCAAGAAAAATAAGAAAGTTTAAAGTAATACAACTTTTAAACAACTAATTATTTTTAAAAAGTTCCTTAACTAGAGTTATAGAGAAAGATTCTATCTATAATTCTAGGATTTTAGTTTTTTAATAAAAATAAAGTTTAGAAAAAAAGTATAATAGTAGAAAAATAAACGTTCTTAAAATTAAAATGTAATAATTGTTTAGGTGTAAACTATATAATTTAAAATACTGTTTATATTAGGTATTTTTATATAATAGGTTACTTTAAAAGATAGATTATCTTTCCTAATTTTTCCTTTTTAAAAAAATAAAAAGCTTGTATAACTTTATATCTAGCTATTATATATAAAAATACCTAATATAAACAGTATTTTAAATTATATAGTTTACACCTAAACAATGATTATATTTTAATTTTAAGACTGTTTATTTTTCTACTATTATACTTTTTTTCTAAACTTTATTATTATTAAAAAGCTAAAATTCTAGAATTATAGATAGAATCTTTCTCTATAACTCTAGTTAAGGAACGTTTTAAAAATAATTAGTAGTTTAAAAGTTATATTACTTTAAACTTTCTTATTTTTCTTAATTTTTCTAGTAAAAAGCTGTGTATTACGCGAATTTGTATATTACGCAAATATATATATTATATGCGCCGTTTACTTATAAATACTTTATAAGTAAATTTTATATAGATTAAAAGCTTATAGAGTATAGAGTTATTAAGATATTTAAGGTTAGTTATTAATTAGAATTAGGTGCGGTACATAGTAGTATATATAACCTTCTATCTTAATCTACTTTAACCTTAAACTAAAAAAAGTTTAAAAAGATATTTAGCAAGCTAATAAATTTAGTATAAATTTAATAACTTTAAGTAAATTAATTATTAAAGTATACTTTTAGGTCACCTATTTTTATTAATAACTTAAAATGCTTTTTTGTGTATATAATAGTAGAAGGAATATTTACTATTATTATAATATTTTTATTAAAAACCTTTTAGTTATAAAAAAAACTATACTTTTAGATAGTGTTATTAGTAGTAATAGTATTAAGGTTTAGAAAAATAGTAGAAAATAAAGTATTAGTAAAAGTCTTATTAAAGTTAATTTTAATATAAAGATAAAGTATTAGTATATTTATAGTATATATTTTATTAGGAAAGTATTTTTAAAAAGACTACTTAGACGTGCGCAAATGTGTATAAAGTTATATATTTGTGAATATTTTTACACAAGCAATTTATTAGAATAAAAATAATTAAAGATATATAGAAATGTATAGAAATGTGTAGACTTACGCAGATATATACAAATAGTCTAAATAAGTAATTGTTTTAAAGCTTTATAACTTTTTAACTAGTAAAGCAATAATTTTAATTTTTTTAATAGATTTATAGAGAAAATAATTCTCTTTAAATATTTAATTTAAAAATACTATTTTTATTATGTAATTAGTTAGTAACTACTAAAATACACTTTATTTTACTAGTTATTATATATATTACGTAATATTATTATAAAATAATATAATACTAATAATATATTATTTATTCGTATACCGTATAGGCAAGAGCACCTAAGGGTATTAAGGTTTTAATATTGCGGCACAATGGCATTACGTAGAGATTACGTAATGCCTGTGCGCCGCGGCCTATGCGTCGCAGGATCTTCTCCTTTCTATTCGCACCCTTTCTAGAGACAAGCGATTAATACCAAAGTCGTTTTGTTATATTATTTTCTTTTCTTATATAATTATTCTGTGCACCCTCCACACTTGCCAATTGTCAGATTCACTGTGCTTTCACAGTGTTTCTTAGTAATCCTTGATGGTTCAGATGAAAGGTGGTTGATTTTGATGATGGTTGAGATGATTGATTGTGGAGTGATCTCTGTCGGAGGAGCTGAGCTATCGTACGCAATATCTATCTAGCGCCAAGACACACTAGTACTAGTGCGGAGTAGTGTAACAGTAGTACGCCAGTCTCCTTCGTGTATTTCACAGTGATCTCACAGTGACATCACTGTGAGTCACACCAACTGTCGTTATAAGGAGACTATGTGATCGGACGCACGTGACTACTGGATTTCACAGTGAAATCACAGTGATTTCCAGTGACCTGATATCTGACACCAATATAGAGTATTAGAATTCGATGTCTGTATAGCTAGCTGTAGAGTACCTATTTAACATTATTTAAATTTTTAAAAAAGTTTAAATAAATATAAAGTAGTTAAATACTTCTCTAGAGTTAATCTATAATATTATATAATTCTAGGCTGGCTATTTAACTAACTACTATATTACATAATTAATAATTTCTTTAATAATATTTTTATAGTAATAGTAGTAATAATACTAATTATAATAGTAACTAACCTAATTTTTTTTAATAGATTTCTTTTTATAACTAGCAAGCTATATACTATTCCTAGAATTTTACTACTACTACCTATTTTTTATATGCTTTTACTACTACTACTACTTTTACTTCTTATTATTCTTATATACCTATATAATCTTAACTACTATTAGAAGCTTCTTTTACTATAGCTACGCGCGCGCGCTTTAGTAATACATAAGAAATATTTACTTTTTCTCTAATAAATACCTACTACTATATCTTACTCTATTTTTTTGCCTTACTAGTAATATAATAATAAAGTTTTATTATTTTCTTATAAACGTTATTATATTTCTTTTTTAGTCTTTATATAAAAGAATTATTTAGCACTTAAGAATTTAAAGTTATATTAAGATTATATATAGCTTAAATAAATTATTAAATATAACCTCTGAAATAGTCTAATTATAATTAGTTTAGTTCTCTTATAGTTTTATTTTTTAAACTTTATTTTATAGTAAGTAAGCTAGATAGCTAATATTATCTAGCTAGTTATCTATACTAGTTTTAAATTGTTTAGTAGCTATCTAACTATAGATATTAAAAAACGCAATTTTAGAATACTAGAAAGGTGTTATATTACTATACATAATTAAAAAATATTTAAATTTAAAAAACTTAGTAGTATATAAGTTAAAGACAAAGATTTAGTATACTTCGTATTACTAATATAATAAAAGGCAGACTTTATACACTATATATATAGTAAACTATAAGTATAATAGCTAAATAATAGTTAAGTATTCTATTACTTATACTATTTTTATAGTTATAACTTTATAGTTTATATAGCTTTTACTCTAGAGTTAATTTATAATATAATATAATTCTAGGTTGGCTGTTTAAGCAAACACTGTGTTACTACTACTACTACTACTACTACTACTACTACGAATAATAATAATAATAATAATAATAATAATAATAATAATAATAATAATAATAATAATAATAATAATAATAATTAATAATAATAATAATAATAATAATAATAATAATAATAATAATAATATAATAATAATAATATAATAATATAATAATAATAATAATAATAATAATAATAATAATAATAATAATAATAATAATAATAATAATAATAATAATAATAATAATAATAATATAATATAATAATAATAATAATAATAATAATAATAATAATAATAATAATAATAATAATAATAATAATAATAATAATAATGGTAATAATAATAATAATAATAATAATAATAATATTAATAATAATAATAGTAATAATAATAATAATAATAATAATAATATTAATAATAATAATATTGTTAATATTATTATTATTATTATTACAATAAAGAAAGTTAATTATAAAAGTATTACTATTTTATATATATTTTTCTACTACTAATATGTGCTAGATACTATATTTTAGTATCTTCTATTTTTACTTCTCTTTGTGTATAGTACAAACGTACTCTTGGTTAGAATCTTTATATAATAAAGATCTTTAATAGTTTATTATAGCTTTTTAATAGTCTACTAATTAAGAAATAATATAGGACTTAGTTATACTAAATAGTAGAGTATTTATTAACTACTATTAATAATAAAATTATTATTATTTTATATATATTTTATTACTACTACTATATACTAAGTACTAGATTTTAGTATCTTCTATTTTACTTCTTTCTATATATAATATACTTTGCACTCAAGTTAATTATTTTATTAAGTTAATTACTTTACTAAGACCCTACTAAGTTCTATACTATTTATATTAGTATACAGTTAATATAAACTATTTTTAATATTCTAAATAGGCAATTATATTTGGAAATTACTTCTATAGGCTGTCTATAAATTATTCTATTATGCCTAGGCTTACTATAGCATCTATAGCACTATTAAGTAGATTTGCCTCTATTAGTGTGCACTCTCTTCTTTACCTTTTACCTATTACTACGCGTCCTAAACTTCTTTAGAGTGGCTAGCTACTAGCCCTCTTTAGCTATAAGGACTTCTTTACGCTATACTCGCTTCCTTTTATATAATTTATATTGCGTGGCAGCCTTATTAGCAGCTTAAAGTTTAGTATTGCGTTTAGTTATTAATACTAAAGAATGCCCTTGTAAGATAGTGGAGATCACAGTAATTCATAGTAATATAGGTTGACCACTAGAAAAGAGGTGTCTTTATTGCTATGGAGGACCGAGGCCCCTAAAGGTGTATGGGTGAGGCTAGGCATAAGGTTATTCCGGCCGAGGTCATGTGACCAAGGACCGACCATACAGCCATGCGGCAGTCTTACAGCCCTATTAGCTTAGCGCCTTTAATAAGCTTTTTCACTGCCTTAACTATATAAGTTAGAAAACTATCTATATGCCTTTAAATTCTCTATTTAACTAGTGTTAATTACAATTTAAGTTCTATACTATTTTACGAAGTTTATATCTTCTATATACTATTATAAATAGTATAAAGTAGAGGTGTATATAGGTAAATATTAAGCTGTAATATTATAACTTCTAAGTTGTAGGGCACTAGGCCAGCACCTTAAAAGCCTTCTTTAATATTACTTTTAGTAATTAAACTCTTAAAAGTAGTAATAAAGTAAGGTAGAAACTTAATTTTAGTAATGTGCGTAATATAGTTGCGTATTAGATTCTTAGCTTAGCGCATATATACCTTCTTTAATAGCGTAAAATAACCTATATTAAGTAGCTAGAAAAGGTGCAATAAATATAGAGGTATATAAAAAGTAATAATATTACTCTTTTTATAGTAAATTTAGAATTTAAGCGAGTTATAACTTTTATAGCTATTAATAATAAGTAAATATACTCTATTAGTAGTACGCCTTTTTATATACTTATTAAAGTGCTTTAGCTATTATATACTAAGCTTATTTATTGTATAGCTATTTTTAGAGCCTATAATAACCTAATTATAAGGTAGATCCTTCTTATTATACTAGGTAGAGAGGTAGTGCTTGCCCCTAAAGATAATTAAGTATAGGATTTACCACCCTATTATATTAATATCTTAGATAACTATTATTTACTTTCTGTAAGGGGCTTTGGACCAAGAGGTCAGAGTCGCCTAAGTAAACTTAAGAATTCGATGGAGTCTAATAGTAACTCCGGCTATGGACTTATATATATACTCCTGTCTTGGCAGAAGCACGGACCTAGAACTCCGAGGCCGCAGGCCGAGTAACTATAGAAGGGCGCTCAGCCCCTCACACTTTCTATTACCCTACTATACTTATTTCGGCTATTCTTAATACTTAGAGCCTATTACTACTACTCTAGTTAATATTATGCCTATTATAAAGCTAAACTTATTAAAATTATAGGTGTCCTTACCTAGAATACTATACTTGGCCTTTATATTCTCTATAAGCCAGAACTAGCCTTATATTACCTTATAATTCTCCTAGAGGGCTCTCTTATAGTCGTACTTTAGATTAAACTTAAATTAAAACTTTAGCTAGCGCTTAACAAAGTTATAAGGCTATCTCTAGCTAACTAGCTTATAGTAGTATATAGCTAGTAAAGAATTAGCTATATTTTTTATAGTGTTAAGCTAGAGTAGAAATTCTTATATATTTAGGTTAAGTATATACTATATAATTACCTACTTTTCTCTTATAGTAAGTCTTATTTTATTAGGTGTATAGTTATATTTAAATATTTTTCTAGCGTGTTAGTTACTAAGTGTACTTTAAGAAACATTATAGAGGGCTATAGCGCGTTACTAAGAGAGTGTTTTGTCTTATTTAATAGTCTAGATTATAAGCTATATACGCGCTTCTTTTAACACTAGTAGTTTATTATATAGTTAAGGCATTACGCTATACTATTGCTAATAGTATATTTTAGTAAAGTCTTAGTAAAGTAATTAACTTAATAAAATAATTAACTAGAGTGCAAAGTATATTTGTGTAGATTTAATTTTAGTTAGAATTTTAATATAATAATAATCTTTAATAAAGTAGGTAGAAAATTATTAAAGGTTACACTTTTTAAAATAGTGTTTTTTACTAAGCTACTAATTTTCGCCTAATCTAATTCTTTTAAATAATTATAAAACTAGATTTTTTCTATTTTTAAATATATAAAACCTAGAATTCTAGATTAGGCAATAGTTTTATATAATACGCTAGTAATTAATGCTATTATATTAACTAGTAATTACTATCTAGTAAAAGACTTTAACTTTATACTTAAAAAAAATTCAAACTTTTTTAAAAGCTTATTAAGCAAATTAGTAAGTAGATTACTAACCTTTTTTTAAATTTTAGCTAATTAAAAAGCTTTATTTACTAATTAATTAGTATTATTTTAATACTATAGATACTCTAGGTACCTTAGGTATTCTAGTTGCCCTAGATATATAGCGTTATATTAACTATCTAGAGGTAGCACAATAAAGGCTTTTATCTTAAATAATATAATAAAAAAAGCAAAGGCATCTACTTAGTAATTAAAAAGAGTGTAAAAAAGGTAGTAATTATAAAAAAGCGCGTTTAAACTACTAAGTAAACTTAGTAGTCTTAGTATATATAACTCCTATATACAAAGTTAATTTATAAAAAGGCTACTTAGAACTTTAGGAAAAATAAAGACTTTAGCGCTATTATGCTATAAGCTATCTCTTTTCTACTATTCTAATTATTATAAATAATATATTAATAGGTATATATTACTATACTTATAAGTAGGATAAAGATAATATATACTAGAGACACTATTACTATATTAAGGTTATTTTTAATAAAATTTCTACTATCTTTCTATATTCTACTATCTATTTAGGCATTAATAATATATCTAAAAATATACGTACTATTACTAAAAAGTATATATTAAAAATATACACTACTACTATTAAAATAGCTATTAAAGTAACAATACTGAACTTTCGCTCTATTTATAAAATACTTATCCAGCGGGATAAAAGATAGGTATACTTAACTATTTATAAGGCTATTTTTATAAGGGGCTTTAGACTAAGAGATTAGAATCCCCTAAGTAAACTTAAGAATTCGATAGAGTCTAATAGTAACTCTGGCTATAGACTTATATATACTTCTGGCTTAGCAGAAGTATAGACCTAGAACTCTAAGACTATAGGCTAAGTAACTATAGAAGGGCGCTTAGCCCCTTATATATCTTCCTCCACTAGAAAAAAATTCTAGCGTTATATTCTGTGCGTGGAGGCTTATATAAAAAAAGCGTAACTATAAGACTTGTATTGTTTACTCTAGCAAGTACTTAGGTAAGATATAATAATTTTCTAATAGACCTTTTCCTCGCTAATTTATATCTTAGATTTAGGGAGGCTTATAAGAGGACTCTGCTAAGACTAAATTTGCTAATCTTATCCTAGATATTATAGAGACTATTTGCACTAGCAAGATATTAGAAAGTTATAAGGTTACTACTCTTCTAAAGTATATTAAGAGGATTCTAGGTTTCGTGGCTATTAGTTCTAATTAGATTGCTACTCTTTATAAGAAAGTTAAGGAGTTACACCTTAATCCTATTCTAAACAAGGGTAAATTTATAGGAAAGGAGTAGTGTTTCTATTTATTTTTCTAGAATTTTAGAATTTTTCTATTCCTATATCTAGCCTTATTATAGGGGTCTAGGGGTGTTTTTCTATATAGTCTGTAACTTTATAAATATAGCTTAGCTAGAAGATTAGCTTCTTAAATAATTAATTTCTTTAGTTATACTGTGTCTATTCCCTCTCTTTTATAATATCCTTTTCTAAATAGTTCTTCTTCTCCTTCTTAATTGCCCTACTTCCAATTACTTAGAATCTATATTATTTTATTATAGAGAGAATAACTCTTCCTCTTCCTATTAGCTTATATTAAAGCCGCTACTTTTAGATAATTTATAGTACTTCTCTATACGTTCCCTACTTTTCTAAGTAGATTAAAATCTTATTTTCTATTAATCCTTAAGTAATTAGCAGGGAGGGCTAGAGGTCTAGACTTATTCTAGCCTCCCTCTAGTAGAGGCTTTTAAAGTTCTTTACTAAAGGTGTAACTTCTATATTAGAAACTATAGCGTATTTATTAGTTTAGGAAGTTTTTATAGAAGTCTATAGATAACTTTTTATTATTATTTTAGAATAGGAAAGTGTATATCTTCTAGCGATCTAATGCCTCTATAGTAGAGAGATTTGTAGCGGATTTCTAAGTTAGGTTAGTATTATCTAACTACTTAACTTAGTATAGTAATCTCTATAGCCCCCTCCCCCTTTAGGTAGGTTTTTTAGCCAAGATACCTTCTATAACTTATTCCTCTTCTCTTTTAATAATAATAGCCTCTAGTTTCCTATTATCTGTGGCCTAGCTAGAGAGAGAGTCTCCTCTAGCTAGGCGTAGGCAATTTACTAAGAATACTAGATAGACTCTAAGTAGAATATCTAGTTCTATATTATAGAAGTTTACTACTTACGTAATTGTAAACTTTGTATTTTTCTAGTCTAACTTCTTGTTAGGGTAGGAGTTAGATAGGTAGTCTCTATACTAGAGCCAAACTTTGTCTCCTTCCTTTAATATAGAAGCGTCTCTCTAATACTAGTTTACTTATCGCTCCTACTTTTATTAGAACTTAGCTATTTTAGCTTAGATAAATATAAAAACTTCCTAGAACTTTTATAGTAAAGCTTTAGCGGACTTCGCTAGTTGTAAATTCTACTAGTAATAGTTAATAGCTTTTGTCTTTGCGTCTAGCTTAGCTAGGTCTATATTATATCTATGCTAGAGGAAAAATAGTGCTACTTTAGTAGAGGTGACTTCTTGCCTATTAATAGCTATCTGCACTATAGGGTAGTATAGGGCCTAATCTTTCTAGTTCTACTACACAAAAGCGCGAAGGTATGCCTTAATTATAGAATTTATGCATTTCGTGGTACTGTTAGTCTCTAGGTGCTTAGAGGAGGATAATCTCCTTTATATCCTTATTCTCTTATATAGATGCCCCTAAAAGTTGCTTACAAATTAACCTCCGCGGTTAGAGATTATAGCATTAGGAAGCTAATAGTAGGCTACAACGTAGCGGAGGAATGCCTCTACTATAGTTTCTGCCTCTAGGTCTAATAGGGGGACTAGAACTATTCCTTTCTCTAGTCTATTACACACTACTATTATGTTTGTGTTTTCTTTACTTATAGGGAGCTTGGTAATAAAGTCTATAGAAATCTCCTTCTATATTTAGTCTAGAAAGGGGAGGGGTTTTAGTAGCCCTTGTGTTAGATATAACTAATTATATAGCCTCTTACGCTAGTTGTTATTATAAACTTACTATAAAATACACTAAGGTGGCTAGCGCACTACTATATTTTACTACCCCTGTACTATTCTAGATAGTACTAGTGTCTTGGCATTAGATAGAACCTTCTCGTAATAGCCAAGTTTCTCTAATATAACAACATACAATTAATTAATTAACCTACTACTTTTCTATTTCAACTTATTAAGAATACCTATATATCTAACACCTTGCTTTATATTTCTTTATAGCTTAGTTCTTCTACACATATTATAGTTTTTAATAAATCTATAGATAAAATCTAATATCCCTAGGAAGAAGTATAATCTAGCGACTATTTTATAGATAATTTCTCTTTCTAGATACCTAGATGTGGGGGAGTTGTGGACTGCAGCGACTAGTATTGTCTGTAGGGGTTCCTAGTCTAGGACCTATCTTTGTTTCTAGTACTAGAGGTAACTAGCGTTATTAATGTCACATTTTTATATAGCAATCTTTAGGTTTAGGAAGAAGAGGGAAGTGTGCCTATAGTAAAGGATATACTCCTTTGCCTTCTTTAACACTAGGTTTTTCTTTAAGCTATAAGCCTATAGTTTGTCTAAGTTTATGTCTGCTAGGGGGCGTGTTTCTAGTCTAGGAGGAAACTCTTTTAGTAAGCGGGAAGAAGAAGACTATTAGTCCTTGCATTCGGCCCAGCTCCCTTCTTCTCTAGGGGGGTCAAGCCTCCTAGGAAGAGCTTATATTGCTAGGGCTGTAGATGTTTAGAGCCTAATATTTCTATTCTCTAAAGAGACCTTTTTAAGGAGTTAGATTTTATAGGACTTAATCTAGTTATCTTTAGTATTAGTAGGTATATCCTGCTAGCGTCGCGAAAGGGCATCTGCCCTTAAGTTAATAGTTTCTAGTCTATATTAGAATATTATATTATATTTGCTAAGAGTGTTAGTCTAGCGTATATATATTTTATCTAACTTCTTAGACTTTATAAAGTATATAAGGTTCTTGTAATTAGTATATATAAGTATATAGGAAATAGTCTAGAGTATATTATACTACTTCTTAGTTATTTTAATAACTATAAGTATTTTTTTATTGTAAATTATATAGTTTGCCTCCGTAGGAGTGTGTTTAGCAAAAAAGTAGGCAATTAGCTTAAGGATTCCTTCTGCATTAAACTGCGAAAAGCAGGCTCTAGAGGCCTAGCCTAAGGAGTTAGTCTCTAATACTCCTTCCTTCTTAGTATTAAAATAGGCTAGCGTGGGTTTAGTGTAGAATACTTTCTTTAGGTAGTTAAAGGCCTACTATTGCTTCTGCCTCTATAAAAAGGAAGTTTCCTTTCTAGTCAACTTTATTAATAAGAATGCTACCTCTAAGAAGTTCTCTATAAACCTCTAGTAGAAGTTAGCAAACTTTAAAAAACTCCAGACACCCTTTATATTCGTAAAAGGGGTCTAGTCCTAGATAGCCTTAACCTTCTCTAGGTCTATACTAATCCCCTTCCTATACTCTATAATAAATTCTAAGTATTTAGTCTTAGTAACTGCAAATTCGCACTTTTTAATATTTAGGTACAGCCCTACTTTACCTAACTTCTCTACTACTTATCTTACTTTGTTCTAATAGTCCTCTAAAGATCTAGTAGAAAATATAAGAATGTTGTCTATATAGGTAGAATAGAAGTTATCTAAGTACTTCTTTAAAATAAAGTTAATATTTCTATAGAAAGTGCTTAGTGTATTAGCTAGTCTAAAGAGAACTACTAGCTACTTATATAACCTAAATTAGATTTAAAAGGCTATTTTCTATTTTTTTTCTTTTACTATTCTTAACTTATAAAAGGCCTAAATTATATCTAATTTTATTAGCTACTTAGCCTTAGTAAGGAGTTATAGCGTTTCTCTAATAAGGGGGAGGAGGTAGTGGTTCTTTTTTAATAGGGTATTTAGTGCCCTATAGTCTATACAAAATTATAGGCCTTCTCTAGGTTTTTTTACAAATAACACTAGTGCTGTGGCGCTGAACTTACTTACCTAAATAAAGCCGTAGTTAAGGTACTCTATTAGCTCCTTGCGGAGAATAAGTAGTTCCTCTTTTAATATACTATAGAGGGGCCTAAAGGGGATCTTTAGAGTCTCTCTGTTTTTCTTAATAAGGGGGATTAAATAATCGATTCTAGAGCCTTGTAATAGGGCAAGTTTGTTGGCTTGTTCCCTTAAGAAGACTTCTACCTAGTCTAGGAGCTATTTAGGGAGGTAGTCTCTTAGGTCTATCTTAACCTTTAGGGCTAAGGCTTTCTAGATGTCCTTAAAGAAAGTAGTAAAAACTTTTAGTCTATTTTTTTCTTTTATATTTTTTCTATTTAGGGTTATAAACAATATAGCGGAAACTTTTTAACTAGAAGTAGAAGTTTGTTTCCCCTACTAATCTCTAACCCTTATATAGAAGGACCCTATATATATAGATCTTTTCCCTAGGGCTACTAATATAGCGTTCTTCTTTTACTATAGCAAACTAAGGACTAGTTTATAGTCTTCCTTCTTTCTATTAATATACGCCTATATTGTTTTAACGTGCCCCTTAATATCTATCTCTATGCAAGCGGCTTTATAGACTAAGGAGGTTATTCCTCTAAATCCTATTACTTAATAGGGATTATTCAAACTAATGCGTTGTAGGTTAGCTTTCTTAGCGAACTTCTTAGATATAAAGGCTATAGTTAAATACTCTAAATTAAGTGTAAGGACTGAACAATTCCTTACAGGGCTAACCTATCGGGGACAGCTAGAATAGTTAAAAGAGCTAGTTGAATTGATACTATTCTAAGACAGTGGATAAGAAAGGGACCTGGGGGGCCCTTCTTATAGAGGGCGGCGTGGGGCACGAGCCCACGCTAACTACCACGCTAACACTAACTAGGAAAGGCGCCTTTTAGGAAGGTAAAAGGCGCAGATAGGGGAAATAGGGTGTGAAGGAAAGGTGATAGGGAGTGCTTGGCAGGGAGGCCAGCAGTTACCGTTACATAACCCCCCTTTTAAGGTCCGAAAATAGGAAGGAAAGTACGTGAAAATAGGGTGTTTTGGCGGATTTTCAACGTAACCAGCACTATTTTAGGGCCGAAGAGGGTTGCAATAGGGCAACAGGCCCCTACAGTTCGAACGGTGGCCTTTGTGTCCAATTTGGTTGCCATATAGTGGAGATATTAAGGAAAGTAGTTAGAGGTGAATTGGTGGATTTGGAATTGGTTAGAAACCACCTCTCAGCGTTCGGCGTTTTGCCGACAGAGCGCATCCTCAGCTCTAACGCCATACAAAAACGCGGTCAGCCAAAAATTTTCCGGTCGGTTCGTTGCGCGCGGGCGCAATCGTGTCGCATGACGTTCCCCAGTACATAGGAGAGCGTTTTGAAAACGTGTTGACCCGACCATGCGGTTTTCAATTAGGGCAGGGCAGCTCCAAAGCCATAGGTGCTGCCGGCGATAGTGGGGACAGTCGGGGGGTGGAGGGTCTGTCGGGGGTGAGGGTTTGTCCGGGGTTTGAGGGTACCGAAAAGCCATAGGTATCCGGCGACGCGCGCGAGCCTAAGGGCGTGCAGGTGTTGAAAAGCGACAGGCACCTAGCTAAGCACGCCTGATGCGGCGCTTCGACCCTGTCTTCGCGGGGACATTGTCTTCGGGGATAGGCTCCAGGAAGGTGTCTCGGAGGGCAGCGTCCAGCCAAATGGGCAACCGTTTAGGTGGACCGGCTCGTTCGGGGTACTCTTGATGGTAAGCTTCGATCAGCAGGGGAGAGTTGACGAAGTTGTCGGCAGGGTAGTAGGTCGGGTCGGGGTCATGCCCCTCCCACGCTGCCCGGTACTTCAGTGTTCCGCGGTCTACTTTGCTGTCAAGGATACGAGAAACCGGCCACTCGGGGACTCCGTCCACCTCAATGGGTGGTTCCAGAGGTTGCAATTGACCTGGTAAGGGATCATTCGGATCCCTTCGAAGCCTGTCGGCGTGAAACACTGGGTGAACTCTCATGTATTGTGGGAGTTTGAGTACAAAGGAGTGGCCTTGCTTGCCCACAATTAGGTATAGTCCTTTCATTTGATGATCCAACTTAACTAACGGGCGTTCGGTAATGAATCCCTTCAGGGTGACAAAGACCTAGTCCCCGACGTCGAAGTCAACGGCTCGTCTGCGTTTGTTGGCCTGCTCCAATTGCATTTCCTAGGCAGTAGACATGTTGGCGCGGGCGGTGTTACGGACGAATTCGCAGGCTTTAGCGCGGGCCTCAACCCACGCCTTAGCCTTTTCTGAAGTGACGTCGTCCAGAGATTCGGTGACTGGTCGGGTACGCTCGCGCCAGTCCCAGTGAAAGTACGGCTGATGCCCGAACTTAATCTCGAAAGGCGAAACTCCGGTGCTGTCGTGGGGCAGGATCGCTTGGGCCCAGTCCATGCTGGGCAGCAAATTAGACCAGTTGTCTTGATGAAAGTTAATAAACGGACGCAGACGCTGGTTGAGGTACCGATTTATAATCTCAGTTTGGCCATCGGTCTGCGGATGCCGCGCTGTGGAGAGAAGTTGCGTGATACCCGTGAGCTGGCATAAAGCAGCCAAGAAGGCGGAAATAAACTGGGGGCCGCGATCGGAGACGATCGAGCGAGGGGGGCCAAAGACTCTAAATATGTACTGATAGTAGAGATTGGCGGCTTGTTCAGCGGTGACTGTCTTGCAGCAGGGCATAGCAAAGGCGCGCTTAGACAGACGGCAACAAGATACCATCGCGTTGTCGTACCCTTTCTTATTGGGAAATGATTTGAAATCGATCGAGACATCCTGCCAGACATTTTCGGGGATGGGAAGCGGGTGTAACAAGCCTGGCTTTCTATCTAGCGGGGGCTTGCTCCACCGGCAGTCTTTGCAATTGGAGATGTACCTATTAACGTCGGCGTTCATTCCCTTCCAGTGATACAACTAGCGTAACAGCCGGAGAGTTTTTCGTGGACCTGGATGGGCAGTGACCTGACAAGCATGCACCGCTTGAATCAGATGCGTCTGGAGAAATTCTATAGAGGGAACTACTAGGCGGTCTTTGTAGAGAAGCAACCCAGAAGGGGTAAGGGCGAAACCTAGTGATCCTGAACGGGCCTCTTCTCTAAGCGATTCGAGCACCTCGTGTGTCCAATTGGCATGCAGCAGGCGATCAATGAGCATGTGAGGATGGGCTCCTTTGGGGCTCATATCGACTTTTCCTTCCTCCTGGTCTGCGATCGTGACAGCTACTAGGGCTGCTTCGGCGGTATCTGGTGGGTGTGGGAGAAAAAACTGGGTTTGAGCCTCTCGATCCTTTTCCTTCTGCGACTTTAGCTTGTCCTGTTTCCTAGATAACGCATCGGCTACAACATTTGCGGTGCCTGGTCGGTACGTGATTCGACAATGGTACTTGGACAGCTTCTTAGACTAACGGGCTTGCTGTGGAGAGAGCTCACGCTTGGTGCTGAAGTATTTAAGGGCCCGATGATTAGTAATAATATCAAAGGGCTCGGCGGTTTGGAGACCAATCAGCTGCGCTCTCTATTCCGAAAGGCCCCGCATAACTGCTAACATCTCTTTGTCGTGAATGTCGTAATTTAACTCAGCGGGCTTTAGTGATTTCAAATACCATGCAACCGGGCGCCATGTGCCGTCCGATTGCAGTTGACTAAGAGAGCCCGCATTGACGCCGTTACTAGAGTCGGTTTCCATGCGGGTGATCCGAAATGGGGAGTACCAGGAGACTAGGACGTCGCTGGCGACGAGTTGCTTTGCGGCCTCGAAAGCGGCGCGCTCCTGTTCTCCGAAAGTGTGGAAGGCACTGTTTTTCAGTAGTTTAGTCAGGGGGCGAACGACCCGACCGTAGTAAGGAAGGAAAGAGCGGTAGTAGTTGCAGAAGCCCAAAAAGCTCTGCAATGCCTTGAGTGTTGTGGGCTCTTTCCATTCCCGAACCGCAGCGGTCTTCGCGGGGTCCTTACGGATTCCTTCAGTGCTAATAATGTATCCCAAGAACTTAGTTTCCATTACGGCGAATTCGCATTTCTTGAGATCAGCTTGGAGACCAGCGTCCCTCAAGCGAAGTAGGACCTTGCGAACATGTTCTTCGTGTTCTAGGGGATCGTTAGAAAAGATAAGGATGTCGTCGATGTATGCCGTACAGAAGTCGTCTAGATAATTGCCCAGGACGCTGTTAATAAACCGTTGAAAGGTGGCAGGACCGTTGCAGAGACCAAAGGGTAAGACCCTATACTTATAATTTCCATACCAGGTTCGAAAAGTAGTCAGCGCTTCAGTCTCTGGGGTGAGCCAGATTCAGTAGAATGCTTGGCGAATGTCAAGCTTAGTAAAGAGTCTCGCTCTAGAGAGGCGCATAAGTGTCTCCTCGATAAGTAGGATCGCCGTAACGTCTTTTTTAGTAATAGCATTAAGCCAGCGGTAATCAACGCAAAAGCGCCAACCTCCGCCTAATTTTTTAGCAAATAACACCGGCGAAGCGAAGCTGGCGTCACTAGGGACGATAAACCCGCGCTCAATGTGGTCGTCGATGTAGGCTTTAAGGAGTTTAAGGTGTTCTAAGGACATACTGTACAAAGGCGAGGTAGTAAGCGTGGACAGGTCTTCAGTGAGGTCGACATTGTGATCGACGCCCTTTCGGTAAGGCGGGAGGGCGTTGGAATCTGCTTTTGAAAAATAGGCGGGCTCCGCTCCAGCGTATCCGGGCCAGGGAAGCGCTTGTTCCATCTCGGCGAGCAGGTCAACTTGGGATTTGTTTTCCGGACCGCGCCTCTCGCTCTCGCGGTCCTCTATGAGTTTGGCCAGCTCGTAGGGGCTGGTACAACCAATGATCGCGTTAGACTTGTAGCCGCTGTTCAAAGCGAAGGCTGCGGCGCTCACTGTGTTGACGTCAAAGCCAGCAGCGTACAATTGTTCCCGTGTTGGCGCCTGAATGAGTTCTAGGAGGTCGGCCAGATCCTATAGGTCTGGTGGGTCTGCTGAACGCAATTCATCGTTCATCTTCCGCAAGTTCTCCTGCCGCGTCAGTGATTCGGTGGGGCGGAAGGGAGTCATCCCAGGTCGTTTTGGCCGGGGTGGGTCGAATTGAATAGTTAATTCCTGCAAGAGCTGTCTGATCTTCGGATCAGCTTCTCTGGTAGGATCACAGTCTCCAGGTCTAGGGCTAGGGGTGATACCCGGATCCTGCCGCACAATTCCTGGGGGCTGGTCTTGCTGGTGGCTTCCTTGGGTAGCGGGGACGGGGTGACCAACAGGCGACTCGTCGTCTGATGGCTCGTCGTCCGAGGAAGACAGCTCGACAGCCTCTACGCTACCATTTCCATCGAAGTCGTCCTCACAGCTCAGTTTCCGGTAAGCCTGTGAGTATGTGCCGATGAACGAGATGGTGGGGCTGGGAAGCTGAACAGAGATTTCCTTGGAGATACTCTGGTCAGCTTTCAATAAGCGAGTCGTTCGGCAGGTATGGTCCTGCTTTTCGAGTAGACCATCCCGTCGAGTGGCGTCGTCCTGGTGGGAGGGGTCGGGTGGTGGAGAAGTCCGCGGTAGGACGAGGTTGCCGGCAAAGGTTAGATTCTTGTCATCTTTCCAACAAAGGCGGCGGTCCCGAGCGTCAACCAGGCAGTTAGCCTACTCAAAAAATTTTCTACCAACAATAAGATCGTGGTCCCCTATTTCACAGAAAACGAACCATATAGTGATGCTGCGTCCGTCAATGTTAAGCTGGGCTGTAAAACAGGTGTCCACTTTCGCGCTTCTCTTTCCTACGAAGTTCTTAAGGGGGATCAGTGTCTTCAGGCGGAGTAGTTTGGCTTTAAGCTGTTTTCGGACAGCCTTCATATACCTTAAAGCGACGAGGTTGTAAGCGCTAGCACCGGTGTCCATCAAGGCTCGCAACCTGAGAGCCAACCCTTGGAATACGATTTGCACTGGCATGACCAGCTAAGGGCCTCCGAACAGCTCAGGAACTCTCAGTGTCTTGCCGCCCGCGGGCAGCGATATCGGTTTAGCATCTGTGTTTCGTAATTAGAATTGCGGTTTGTCCAGATCAATTGGTTCGGTGGCCCCTATATAAGCTACTAGGTCGGAGTGGTCTAGTAGCGCGCATTTAAAGCCTCGTCGTCTGACGAATCACCTGCCTCCAAATTGGAGTAGTAGGCGATACCAAGTTCAGTCAAATCAAGATCGTCCACTGCTTGTACATTCGCTTGTGTAGCTATCTTCTTAAAACGGTCGCAGCAGCTTAAGTGTTTGTTCTCTATCTTACCACATCAAAAACAGGCGTTGTGCTGAATGCACCACGTCTTGTCATGACTATAGAGGGGCGAGAAGGGAACAGCGGGTCCGGAGCGGGGCGTTGGTTGTTCAGCTGCCGTGTACGAGGGCTTTGATCCAGAGGGTGATGCCTTGTAAGGGGTCCTCGTACGCGCCTGAAACGGGTTTGTCGTGTTGTTGTCGCGGAGAGTACGGCTGGCGGCGGTTATCTGGCGTTTAATCGCTGGGTAGTCAACGTTAGAGTCTTCCATCTCTTTCCAAAGCATCAACTTGAGACTCCCGGTCAACTTAAGTTGTAATTCGTCCTTCTAGGTTTTTGCGTCTAGTCTACCTTTCCTAGCTAGGCTCTTAAAAGCCTGCAGGAACGTCTAGGCGTCCATTCCATCAGAGAGGAAGAGCTTGTAAAACTTCTCGCGTGCCCGCTGGGGAGCGAAGGGGTCGCAGTAAGTCTCTTCTAGAAATTCAAAGAGTGCTTCAGGTCCACAGTCTTCTTAGAGGGCCTAATTCGTTCAACGCCAATTTCGCGCTGCCTCTCGAGGCGCGCCTCCAAGGCGGCTAAGGATGGCTTCTACTTAGTTGTCTTAATTGTCCTTGTTGTTGTCGCCTTGGTAATGGTCTGCGTTTACGCGGATCTTGTTGCGCATATCCTCTAGCCAATCTTCGATGCTAGGGCCAGGTTGACCTTTTCTGTAGTACTTGTCAACGTCGGGTAGCTTCGCGGAGCGTCCTGGCTTAGACACACTAGAGGGGGCGGCGGAAGCGTGTCTGCCCCAGGGCACGTCCATCCAGGCGCCGTTGGCGAGCTTGGTTTGCACGTATCCGAGGACTGGGGAGTAGCGAAGGGTGTCCTCCTGTTGTGGAGTGGGCACCGCGAGCTGGGGCGGATTTCGCGGTGCACGTTGGGGCGCGGCTGGGCGGGATGAGCTCCGCTCGGCCGCCTGAGGGCGGGGCGTTCCTGGGCCGGGGGGTTTCAAGGGGACTTCAGTGCGGTGTTTCGGACCATAACGATCTTCGACAGAGGGGAGAACTTTCTCGGGGCTGAACAAGTCTTGTCCAATAGCTGCCTGATCGGCAACATCGGACTGTGAGTCGGAATCTTCCAAGACTGCGTACACTGGGTGGTGAGGTGTTGTTGCCTTGAGTATAGCATAAGCTTGTTCAAACATATCAGCGCGCTCGCACAAGGCCCGAACGAGGACCTCCCATTCGGGGTCTTCTTTGGACTTTGTAACAGCCCTGGTCACTAAATCTAGTGCTGTCTCCAAAAACAGACCTCGAGAAAAGCGATATCGAGCCCGAAGCTAACAGGTGGCCAGTAACTGTTTCATTTCCAAACCGTGCTGGATCGATCGGTCTGGCTCGAATTTTCCCGTAAACGCGTTATACTTGCCAGTAGCTTTGAGTTCAGCTTCGCCTTGGTGCGCAAGCCACTCAAGCTCTGCTGTCGCAAATTCGTTGGTTAGCTGGTCCGCTTGGAGTGTAGCGACGTGGTGCTCGTGCTGTGAGTTGTAAAGAATTCCTTTGGGGTAGACCTTTTCTAGTAGTTTAATGATGCTCTTTTTCTTTGTAGGGCTAGGGTTAAGTGGGGAAATCTTCTTAAGGCGAATGTTGTGTAGACTATTATTGGCGGGGTACAGGCGAATGTTGTGTAGACTATTATTGGCGGGGTACAGGCGAACGTCCACCTCTGTATCTTCGATCCTGGAGCTGTCCGGGGGTACAGAGGACGCAGGGAACGTTCCAGGAGTCTCTTGGATTGAAGGGCGGCGGTTAGCCATAGTGCGGGCAGTAGTGGGGTGGTTGTTGTTTGTTGATTGTTTGTTGATTGTTTGTTGATTGTTTGTTGATTGTTTGTTGATTGTTTGTTTGTTCTCAGAACGTTGGGACTTTTTGAAGCGGCCTCTCTCAATAGACCTCAGGGCAGTGAAACACAAACTCCCTGGCGCTGGGGATCCTTCCCAGCGACTAACAAACTTCCTACCCTCGTGCGACAAGCAGAGGCGGGACTCAGAAGCGGCCTCTCTCAATAGACCTCAGGGCAGTGAAACACAAACTCCCTGGCGCTGGGGATCCTTCCCAGCGACTAACAAACTTCCTACCCTCGTGCGACAAGCAGAGGCGGGACTCAGAAGCGGCCTCTCTCAATAGACCTCAGGGCAGTGAAACACAAACTCCCTGGCGCTGGGGATCCTTCCCAGTGACTAACAAACTTCCTACCCTTGTGCGACAAGCAGAGGCGGGACTCAGAAGCGGCCTCTCTCAATAGACCTCAGGGCAGTGAAACACAAACTCCCTGGCGCTGGGGATCCTTCCCAGTGACTAACAAACTAATACGCCCTTACCTACTCGCAGCGGGCAGAGGAGTCGTATTAGCGGTCTCGCAGACCTTAGGCAACCGCCTAGCACAACTAGTGACTAACAAGGTAAAACTTCCACTAATTCGACCGCCCGCGGGCAGCGTCTTAAGGGAGGAGTAGATATTATGTCGCCGTCCACGGCCAAAAAAATGGTTGGTCTTAGAATAATGTAAGGACTGAACAATTCCTTACAGGGCTAACCTATCGGGGACAGCTAGAATAGTTGAAAGAGCTAGTTGAATTGATACTATTCTAAGACAGTGGATAAGAAAGGGACCTGGGGGGCCCTTTCTTATATAGAGGGCGGCGTGGGGCACGAGCCCACGCTAACTACCACGCTAACACTAACTAGGAAAGGCGCCTTTTAGGAAGGTAAAAGGCGCAGATAGGGGAAATAGGGTGTGAAGGAAAGGTGATAGGGAGTGCTTGGCAGGGAGGCCAGCAGTTACCGTTACATTAAGCATAGTATACGTAAAGGCAATATTATTAACAAGAGTGTTTATAATAATTAGTGTTAAATCTAGCTATATCTTCCTATATATGTTAAAGTTCTTCTCTAGTTCCTTCGTAGCTCGCTTTGTCTCCTCCCTCTAACGACTTCTAGGGGGAGGAGCTAGTTTTCCGACTCTGCTAAGCTATCAACATCCTCGTCACCGCTGTTTGTTTCCTAGGCCTTGCTAGCCCTAGCTTACGTTAGGGGTATTGCAGCTTAGAGGTAATAACTCTAGACACTATATTCTTTCTTACTATAGCAGAAGCATGCTCCTTTTTTACGGCGTTTCTCTAACTTCTCCTTAGAGACCTATTTAGCGCGCTTTTTAGTCTTTAGAGGATTTGCTTTAGTAGTCTTTGCAGTGTTAGAGCGTATAAGTTCCTAATCTATAGCGTTAGTAAACTTAGTAGAAGAGGAGGCTACTGTGTAAAAAGGCTTTAATATCTTTATATAGCAAATATTCTCTTTAACTATATTAACTCTGTCTATAAGTATTGTGAGGTCCTAGTCCTTAGAGATCTCTAGCGTAATTAGCCTATCCTATAAGTCCGTGCGTAAAGCTCTCTAGTAAATACTCTTTAGGTTCTCCTAATTATTCTTATTAGCCTTAGTGGCTAGGCGCATAAAGTTAGCATTAAACTCTGTTAGTAGGGTTTTGCCCTACTAGCTAAGGAACAGTCTATTCTATACTTGCTCCTCCGCTAATTTATTACAAAAGCTTATGTCTAAGAAGTTCTAGAATTTATCCTTAAAATAGGTTCCTTTCTCTACAAAGGCTAGTATAATATCTGCTGCCTTACCTATTAGCCTACTTATAATGTAATTAAATGCGTTCCCTAATAAAGGGCGATTCTCGCGAATCTTAGCCTTTATTATGTATTCCTAATGCTGGTAATCCCGCTGGCTTCTAGAGAACAACTCTGGGTTAGGGAGTCGGGGACGTTGGCGCTCTGTTAGCGCTTTGCTAGTCGCTAGTGTCGCTAATATTGTTTAGGGGGGAGCTAAGAGCACAGTCCCTACTCCAGCACTTTGCTCCAATTGGGCGAGTTAATTAGCGATTACTCCTAGCAAGGTCTAGAGCTGCTCGTTAGCGTTTAGTTAAGCTGCTGGTGCGACTTGGAGTTGCTCCAAGTTGGCGAGAGGGCTCATAATTTGTGCCAGCGCGTCTTAGAGGGCGTCTCCTATGTTCTAGCCCCCCCCCCCTTCCCCCCCCCCCTTTTTTTAAGGAGGTGCCTGGGGCCCCGTTAACCTTCGGTCTTATAGATACTAGCGGACCAGCTCAATCTTCTATATGCATTCAGCCTCATCACAGCCTCCTATATATAGTTCCTTAGTAAGGTTAGCGGTAATATCTGCCTCTATAGCTCCTTGCTGTTAGAGTTCAGTAACTCGTTGCGCTAGGCGAGGGACAAGGATATCTCCCCTTCCGCAGGAAGGCCCTGGTGTTCCCTCCATCGTATTCGTGTTCGTTCGTGGGTTGAGGGATCTCGATGTCCGACTCAACTGCGTATTCGTCCCGTGGGGTTGAGGGATCTCGATGTCCAACTCAACTGCGTGTTCGTTCGTGGGGTTGAGGGATCTTAATGTCCAACTTAACTGCGTGTTCGTTCGTGGGGTTGAGGGATCTCAATGTCTAACTTAACTACGTGTTCATCCTGTAGGGGCGTCCTTAACATATTAGGAAGGTCTCGCAAGCTCCCACGTTATAAGAAGTTAATCGAATTCTATATAAGGGGCTTTAGACTAAGAGGTCAGAGTTGCCTAAGTAAACTTAAGAATTTAATAGAGTCTAATAGTAACTCTAGCTATAGACTTATATATATACTCCTAGCTTAGCAGAAGTACAGACCTAGAACTCCGAGGCCGCAGGCCGAGTAACTATAGAAGGGCGCTCAGCCCCTCACAATTAAGATATTATTTAAGGTTAGTCTTTAATTAGAATTAAGTGTAGTATATAGTAGTATATATAATCTTCTATTTTAATTTACTTTAATCTTAAACTAAAAAAAGATTAAAAAGGTATTTAGTAAACTAATCATTACCCTAGATATATAGATAGTATAGGTGCGTATTTTTATATAACCTTATATATACACATACTAAAAAAAAGTACTATTACTAGTACACTTTTAGTGTATTTAGTGTAATAGTTTATACTAGCCTTTCTACTAAGTACGCCCTATTACCTTTTTTTTACACTCTATTTCTTCCTATCTACGCCTTTTATCTTTCTAAAGACGCCTTTCCTAGTTAGTGTTAGCGTAGTAGTTAGTGTGGGCTTATGCTCTACGCCGCCCTTTATATAAGAAAGGGCCCTCTAGGTCTCTATCTTATTTACTATCTTAGAATAGTATTAATTTAACTAGCTTTTTAACTATTCTAGCTATTTCTAATAGATTAGCTATATAAGGCTGTATTATATCCTTATATTATTCTAAGACTAACTATTTTATTTAGCTATAGATAGTAATATAATATCTACTCCTTTTTTAAAACGCTGCCTATAGGCAGTTAAATTAGTAGAAGTTTTACCTTATTAGTTACTAGTTATACTAAACAATTGCCTAAAGTCTATAAGACTACTAATATAACTCCTCTACCTACTATAAGTAAGTAAGAGTGTATTAGTTTATTAGTTACTAGGAAGAATTCCTAGTGCTAAAAAGTTTGTATTTTACTACCTTAAGGTTAATTAAAAGAGGCTATTTCTAAGTCCCGCCTCTGCTTACTATATAAGGATAGGAAGTTTATTAGTTACTAGAAAGAATTTCTAGCGCTAGGGAGTTTGTATTTTACTACCTTAAGGTCTATTAAAAGAGGCTACTTCTAAGTCTGGCCTTTACTTATTATATAAAGATAGAAAGTTTATTAGTTACTAAGAAGAATTTCTAACGCTAGGGAGTTTATATTTTACTACCCTAAGGTCTATTAAGAAAGGCTACTCTAAAAAGTACTAATATTCTAAGAATAAATAAATAATCTATAAATAATAACTACTACGTTACACTCTATAGAGCTAACTTACCCTATAACTACCTTTTGGCGCTATTATAGTAAGGGCATAAGGCATAAAGCTAGGAAAATTAGAGCTAGGCTATAGAGATAATATAAAAGTTAAAGTTTTATATATTTTTATTTTATACTTTACCTTTTACCTTATTATTTCTTAGCTTAGACTATACGCTAGCTCGTTCGCTATATAAAACCTACTACTCTAGATCTATTTACTATATCCTCTTTACTATCCCCTACTTTGTTTAACTCTACTACTACCTATACTATAGCTAACTATTGCCCTTTAATCTAAGAGACTTCTAGAATGTTCCCTGCGTTCTTTATACCCCTAGATAGCTCTAGAATTAAATATATAGAGGTAGACATTTGCCTACGCTCTACTAATAATAGTCTATATAATATTTACCTTAAGAAGATTTTTCTACTTATCCTTACTAGCGAGCTATTATTTATTTAGTGTAGAAAGTAGCTAATAGTTGCTTTTTAAACAACTAGTTACTTTGTCCTTAGCCTTATAAAAAAAAGAGTATTATTAAACTACTAAAAAAGGTCTACTCTAAAGGAATTCTTTATAACTTATAGTATAAGCACTATATTACTATACTTAAAGTAGACTAGCTAACTAATAAATTTGTAACAGTAGAGCTTAAGTAGCTTACGTACTAAGGTAAAGCTAAACTTAAAGCTACTAGTAAGTATAACACATTTATAGCAAAATTTAAGCTAGACTAATTAATTTAGTATAGCTTAGAAATAAAATAGTTACTAGCTATCTATTAGCTTTAGGTATAATATTACTTTTCTTAAGGCCTGTTTTTATAAATAATACTAGATTTAGTAACTACGGCTATTATAAAGTCTAAAGAAGACTCTAAATAAAAGGTTCTTATTTAGGCTTTATATAAGTGCGCTAATATATTTAAATAAGCTTATACTATACTTTAGGTAATAATACCTTACTACCTAGTATATATATTCTTAGAAAATTCTAACTTCTAGCCTAATATTACTAATTAGGTAGCTATTAGATAAAACTTATTTAGCTCTAAGAAAGTTCTCCCTTCTATTAAAGGTTATTATAATCTGTAATACCGCACTTAAGTCTGCTTAAAACCCCCTAGCCTAGAAACGCCCTACTCTTAGGTAGTTAAGTAGAGCTTATTTTACCTAGCCGCGCTCTAATATACACTATAATGTCTACTCTAGCTTATAGTACCTACTTTATAATAAAAGGACACTCTTTACTACTTTTTAGTTTTTAAATATATATAAACTAAGCTTACTAATAGCGCCTAAATAGATGTGCTCTAAGATAAATACACTTTTACTACCTTTTTTAGTATATCTAAGCTAAAACACTTTATAAAGCTACCTAATATTAATAAGTACTATAAAAAAGGTTAATCTAGCTCTAGTATTAAAAATTAGCTAAAGGATATATGTAATAAGCTCTGCGTAAACATAGACTATTACTAAGGTAATAATAATAAGAAAGATTAAAATAACTAAGTCAAAGCTATTCTTAGCTACCTTAGAGGCGCGCCTTAAGAGGCAGCGCAAAATTAGCATTAAATAAATTAAGCTCTCTAAGAAGATTATAGACCTAAAGCACTCTTTAAATTTCTAGAAAAGACTTACTATAACCTCTTTACTCTCTAATAGGCATATAAAAAGTTTTATAAGTTCTTTTTCTCTAATAGAATAGATTCCTAAATATTTCTATAGGCTTTTAAAAGCTTAGCTAGAAAAGATAAACTAGACGTAAAGATCTAAAAGGATAAATTATAACTTAAGTTAACTAGAAGTCTTAAGTTAATACTTTAGAAAGAGATAAAAGGCTTTAATATTAACTACTTAGTAATTAAACGCTAGATAACTATCGCTAGCTATACTCTTTATAATAATAATATAATAAGCCTCTTTTTGGCGCGTATAAAGACTCTTTATAAGGTATTACCCTCTAGACTAAAGCCCTTATATATAGTAGCTAAATAACTAACACTCTATTTTAGACCTACTATTCTCTTCTTACCTCTTTATAGTTATAATAAAATATAGGGTATTTAGTATAATACCTATTTTTAATATAGTAAGAGAGAGAGTAAACACTTACGATACTATAATTATTTTAAGAAGATAGTTATATAAGCGAATATATAAGTAGTAAATAATCTTAATTTAACTAAACTTAGTATTACCTACTACTCTAATTTAGAGGTAGGTAATTTATTAGATAATAAGACTTTAAATACACGCTACTAGACTACTATAATCTAGTAACTTATATAGGGACCACTAAACTAATTAATTTAAATAAACTATAATTCTAATTATAAAATATAAATGCCAAACTAAAATTACTACCTATAGACAGCAAGACACTAAGAGTTCCTAAGCAATTTAGAGGCCTTTAGCTAGTTATACTAGTATAAATTATATTCTAAGAGTTAGCTCTTAGGTTATAAGTCTTAATAGATACTAGTGCTAGCACTTATAACTTTATTACTTTAAGGTATATAAAGGCTATCTAAAAATAGCTTAAAGCTAAACTACTCTATCTAAAGATATTAATCCCTTTTAAAAACTTTATAAAAAAGAGAAGTGTAAAGGTAAATAACTATTTTATAGTCTAGCTTAATATTAATAGACATAGTATTACTATATAGTTTGTTTTCTATAAAATAGGAGACTATAATTTTATTATTAGTAGAAAACTTTTTAAGTAGGCTAATTGCCTAGTTAATACTTAGGACTACTGCCTTTATTAAAAAGATAATAAGAATCTAACCTTTGCTGGCAATTTTATCCTACTGTAGACTTCTCTCTACCTAACTCCTTCTACTAAAATAATACTACCTAATATAATAGTCTACTTAAAAAGTAAAACTATACCTACTAAATAACGTGCTTATTAAAAGCTAACCAGAGTATCTATAAGGAAATTTCTATTTACCTTTCTAGTCTTACTATCTTATTATTAGATAGACGGTTACTGTGTATTCTAATAATAATCTCTCTATAAAATATACTAAGAAGGCTGGCGCACTACTATTTTGTATTGCCCCTATACTATCCTAGATAGTATAAGGGCCTTAGCATAGATAGAAACTTTTTACAATAGCTAGGCTTCTTAAATTTTACAATTAATAATTATAGTTATTAATTCTTATTAATATATTATCTTAAGGTAATAGAACACTATTAAATCTAATAATTGAGAGTCTTACTACCTTTATTAATTCTAAGAAAAGATAATATCACTATTAATACTCCGCGACTTAACAATCGTGTTAACTAATTACACTAACTATACACTATAGCTATAGAAGCTAAAAGCGCAATACGAGCTAATAGATATATAGCCTATTATTAATCTAGACGGAGCCAAACTCCTACGCGAAAAGCTAACACCGCTGTTGCCGCTAGAAATAGCGAGTTACTAGCCAATTATCCGCGTAAACAATAATAATTAACAGAACTCTCTAACACGCCTATTAGAGCTATTAAACTTAGGCCTTAAGGCATATAAGAAGAACATTAAGTTCTATAAAATATAGCTTAAGGACTACAAGATTAAGAATAAAGAATACTAAGAAGAGAGAATAAATCTTAAAAAAGTAGTTATCTATATCTAATCTACTATATTATAACACCTATAATATAACTACTATAAGTCTAGAGAGTAAATCTAAAAATAGATTAAATCTCTAACGCAGATAGTAGGCGTTAATAAGGAAGATAAGCGGAATAGGGCAAAAGTACAATACCTATAGGCTCTTAAGCTAATAAGATAACCCTTAAACTAGGATACCTAGCTAACTAAGTATAATTAGGCAGCTATGAAAGTAGAGACGAATAATATCGCTAAAGTATAATTAATCTATAATACTATAAAGGACTTCCTAACTATAATTATAAAGGCTGCCCCTACCTAGGGCGTATCCTTTTAAGAAACTAGACACTAAGACGCAGATATAATAAGGAAGAAGATAATAAAACGCTTCTAAGAATATATAGCAATACTCTACCTAATTAAGGGTAAATAGTATAGGGGCGCCTTTACTACTACAGTGCGAAGCCAAAAGTCTGTTCCCCCAACACGCTAACGCGCGTACACCAACACCAACACCCTATTTTCAACACTACATTACTCCACCAATATGAGCTCTTTTGGTGTAGAAATTTCAGGAAATCGTCGCCGCAATGCCGAATTATCTGTCCAGCAACGGGATTTAATTATCGCGAAGTGTGAGGCGGGCGCGTCATCGCGGGAGTTAGCTGAGGAGTTTAACTATACGCGTCGCTGCATCAACAAAACACTTCAGAGATATAGAGAACAACACCACAATCAATCGCGGCCTCGATTAGGGCGTCCCTAGGCGCTCAATACACATGACAAGCGTGTACTCTATTAAGAGGCACGAAAAAACCCGAGGATCGAATACCCAGCCCTCCTCCGCGAGGCCTCCCTCCGCCGTATCTCTTAAACGACTGTATATCGCGCATTGAAGGCAGAGAGCCTAACCAACTTCCAGGCAGCGCGGAAGCCCAAGATCACTCGCGCGGTGGCCTAGGAGAGGCGTCAATTTAAACAGGAATATCGCAATTAGGATTGGCGCGGACAGCCCTTCCGGTTCTCAGATAAGTGCTCTAGTCAAAGACGCTCCGGCGGCACATCTACATAGGTTTTTCGCCTCCCATACGAGAAATGGAGACATGAGATAATCGAGGAGACAGTTATATCAAGATCTCGCGCGGCAATAGTGTGGGCGAGTATCTGGCTTGATCGGAGAGGGCGGGTTCGGCGGAGTCCCTTAGTAATCATGCCTAGGGACCCAGCAGCTCGTCGCAAAGGATACAGCGCATGGAGTTATATTGAAGCTCTACGCGAAGGACTCCTCCATAATTATCACGCAGGAGATATCTATATGCACGACAACGCGCCCATCCACAGGGCGCGACAGTCGCTCGATTTTTTGGCGGAACACGGCATACAACCGATCGAGTGGCCGCGTTATTCCCCCGACATCAACCCCATCGAACATCTCTGGTGGTCCCTCAAGAGAGAACTCCATAAGCGTTACCCCAATATGGGCGACCTTGGCGACGGCGACAAGGACTTTAAGACCTTCTGCGCGGCGTTGAAAGATTGCTGGCGTAGGATCCCTGATTCGCTGATTTGCAAGCTTATACTTAGTATGCCGCGCCGCCTACTTGCTCTCTGGCGTGCGCGCGGGTATCAAACAAAATATTAATCAAATAATTATCTCTATATCAATTATCAACTCTCCGGGAGCGATATTGGGGGTGCCGGAGCGCTCTGCGCGACGGGGTGGTGATGATGGCGGACCTCGCTTACCCCTGCGGGGAACAGACTTTTGGCTTAGTACTGTAGTAAGCTATCTCTTGCTGCTAGTAGTGCATTTACTCTAGGCACTAATAGAGACGCCTCTTACACTGCCAAAGACGCGCTATCTTCCACAAAGAATTAACATAGACAGGGGAGACCTTAATAAAAACAATCCTTTGGTTAAAGTACTATATCTAAGCAGTCCTTAAGCCAAGGGTCCTAGTTTCCGACAGCCCCGTGTTTCCGACACCCTGCAAAGCCCCGCCGCCGTCACCACCCTAGTTACGAATGTGTTCACAACTTTGTTAAATAAATCTCTAAAAACACAAAATAAACTGCATTTAAAAAGCTTTAATCGCTTTCTTCGTCTACACTTAAATCACAGGCAAGATACCGTTGTGTTGGTCGTCGATCCCGTGCTGAACGTCAAACCAATACCTGCTCCGCTTCCTCCTCAGAGCAACTCTCCTCCACCTCCTGCGTTGGGCTTCTCGCCTTGCGAACACGTTAGAAGAGCTCCTAATTAGTCTAAGAGAGAACCTCTGCAAGACTCGCGAAGCGATTGTTTAGATTAATTGCGACTTTGCAGCGTTTTAGCAGATTTGCTTGCTCAACCTGCTCGCGCAAGGAAGCAATCTCACAATCCTTTATAGAGACCTCTATTGCGATATAGTCCAGCAATATAGCAGCAAGCCGAATATATCGTCGTGTAGCTAGAGAGCTGTTCTTCCTAGAAAATAGCTTCACAATGTCGCCACCGCGTTTTGGCGTCCTAATATCTATAGTAGAAGAGGGGGGTGTTAACGGCCATTGGCGCACTACGACCCACCGAGAACCCAAGGGCTTGTCCACGCTCTTAGGATACAGCCCTGTCGCCTTCCACCCAGCTCGTACGCACTGCTCTCAAAGACCGATTTTACGCGCTTCTGCATAAAATTCAAGAAATCTGGCCTTCCTAACCTTCGTTGCATCTGTCAGAGCTGTATGCTCGCTAAGGAACCGCTAATACGCTGCCTTTAGACTTAAGAAACAACTAAAATCTAAAGGCTGGAGTATATGTGAAGTATAGGCAGGTAAAAAGAGCAAGTAAATATTATTTAGGTAACATATAGTTATAAATTTGTCCAAGGTATAACTGCTATAACCATCGACAATAAGCAACCGTGCCTTAGATCGTTAGGCTCAGTCTAGGGCAAGAACACCTTCTCCAGCCACTCAACAGCAATTTCGTTGCTCGTCCATCCATTTTGCAAGAAGGTAACATGCCAGCTAGGATGTTAAGCCAAAAACTCCTACTTAAACCACTACTCCTAGATGCTTTTAGCCTTGAAGATGACAAGGGGGTCTAAAGCGACACTAAGCGCAGAGATACACTCTATTACAGAGGTCTAAGTATAGGCATTTACTATCTTAACCAGTACAGAGTTCAGATTTTCCTGCGAGGAGCCAATAACAAGCCCATTAATACCCTAGCCTTCCATAATGCCGCCCTCGTCGGCGTTGTACCTCCGTCGGGGGGGAATCCAGCTCACAGTCCCGTACAGGTCGAACAAGTGTCTAATATTATCTAGAGTGGCTGCATTTATGCGTTCCTAGTTAGTCCAGCGGCCTAACTTTGTCTTAATAGCTAGGTGGCGCCGCAAAAAGTAATTAGACCACTTCCTCCCTAGGTTCCTATAGTCACCCTCTTGCTTAAGCACGCCAATTGCAATGGCTCGCACTTACGCATGCGTTAGCGCGTAACTAAGGGCCTCCTACTAGAGAATCTAGTGCTCTAGATGCTCTTTTTAAACAGTTGTAAGCCGCTATTCACCGTCGTAAGCGTACTAGTGAGGTTAGGCACTATTAAAGCGGCCGCGAAGAGTGTTCTGTAGTATCCTATACCAAGCAGCAGCAGTGGCCAAAGCAACCCTAGATTCAAGGTCTGCGAGTGTATTTTAGACATCGCCCTCTGTATATCTAGCTATTAGAAGACAGAAAAAATGATGCAAAAAGAAGAATTGAAATTAATGAAGAATTGAATTTTTAAGAACTTATATTCGGTTGTAGTGCATGATGAGGAGGCGCGGTTGTGGGGCTGTCCGAAACACGGGGGTGTCGGAAACTAGGACCCCTGGCTTATCCTACTTCTAAAAGCACGTCCTAAAGAGGACATGCATAGGCATTACCAGCTCGCACTATATAGGCGCGATAAGACAACAACATCTGCATCCTACTTATAGTGCCTACTACAATCTAACTTCTTAACCTAGCACTAATAGCTATCTAGCAGGCTATCTGCAGAGCAACAGGACTTTAGATAACTAACATTCCCTAGGCCACAGCTACTAAAATAGGATAGGCACTAACCCTAGCTAACAAGATAATCTACAACTAACTTATAGAGTAAGAAAACTAGGCTAAAATAATCTATGCTATTAATAGTAATAGGGCTACCATTCCGCAGAGGTAGCATAACTACGCTATTTAGAACGTCTAGTGCGCCTATAGGAGCCTTCTAGGGGAAGAAACTCCTATCACCCTACAAGACATTAAGGCAAAGGCTGCTGCCTAGACTAAGGTATAGCTAATTAGCTGCCGGCCCTCTAGACATAGCTGTTATAAGAGAGGCCTAATTATCTAGATTATCTCTTTCCTTAAACTAGTATAGTCCTTCTAACTCTTTAGAACTAGTAACTAGTTTAAGAAAATTATTAAGAAGGTAGTAATAGTATAATATAAAGATAGCTACTAGGGCTACTACAACTCTATAAAGTATACAAAGGCTGCTAGGTGCGCTTACTATAAAGAGAAAATTATAGACTATACTAGACTAGCGGGCACAAAGTGTACCTATAAGGAGAAGTGCGTGAACTACTAAGGACCCTATTAGTCTGGCCACAATACCTACCCTGCAACCCCCTAGAGAGTGGATAGTAGAATTATTAAACGTACTAAGAAAGAGCTTATAGTGCTCTAACGCGCTAAATAACACGCCTTTTAGTAGGTACACAACCTAGTTAAGCAATAAGTATAATAGCTAGTAGAATAATAGCTTTCCTAGAAATTATTACTAGTTACGTAGGCAGCCCCTATAGACTAGAATAGCATACCTACTACTATTAAAACCTAAAAAAAGCGTATAGCCCTCCAGGCCCTAATACTGGCTACGACACTAATTAATAGATAGAATTTTAAGCTAACTAGAACCGCCTTCTATTAAAGGTTCCTAAATCTAGTATAGCTATCTGCACAGAGTGTAGACCCCTAGAATAGGCATATTGTCTTATTCTAGGAAGTAGACTTGGATATAAATAATTTCTCTATATTATAGTAGAATAACTACTAAACTAGCAGCGCGCCCCTAAGAAGGCTAAGGATATATAGATTAGGTAGGTTAATATAGGCAAGAGTTTGCCTAGCTATATTACTACTCTTAAAATAGCTTATAGTAAAGAAATTAATGTCCTATATATATAGAAACTGTTTATATGCATAGACACACAAATCTTAATACACTCTAGCTATATATACTATCTACTAGTAGAAGTATAAGATAACCTAGTAGAATAGGTAACCTAATAGCTAAGGGTAATAATATATATCTAAAAGGGGGCAGGCCTCTATATTATATATTAAAGGTTACTCTAAGATAGGGACCTATAGTAAGTAGAAGTAAATAGTATATTTGTACTAAATACCTATAAATAACTATAGGCCCTATAGGTCCTAGACTATATTATCTATTTATCCCCCTAATCTTATTGTGTAGTAGAAGGGGATTTTAACACTAAGTATAACACGTTTAAGCCTAGCGTTATTATATTATAAGGCAGAGCTAAACTTGCTAAATAGGCAGCTAAGAGCAGTATAAATTTTATTAGGGAGCTAGGCTAGGCAACGCACTAGGTAGATTATATTATTAACCTTACCTTTTTAAATATTCCTTTTATAAGAATAGTAGTCTAGCCAGACCTATAATATAGCTTAGACTACGTTACCTAGGTTAGTATAATTCTAGAGCGTAGCTAACAATCTCTTAAATAATATTACTACTAGGTTCTAATAGACTAGCTACTAAAGTTCGCTAGCATAGTAGCCTTAGAAATATACTAGGTCCCTAACCCTACTAGTCTAACTAGTAATAAGCTAGAAGTATATATAGACACTTTTACTTAGATTATTAATAAGGGTATACACATAGTAGGGAAGGCTAATTGTAGGGTAGAGCGCTCTACTCCCTAGTAGATAAATAAGTGCCGCGAGGCTCGCCGACAACACCTACGCTTAATAGATAGACATATAAGTTAAGAACCTATAGACGTAACCTATATCTTCTATATAGTTATATAAAAGGCAAAAAGAGCCTACTAGCGGCACACTATAGACAATATTGTGAATAATAAGGACCTTTATAAAATTATTAGCTAGCACTGCCTTAAGCCTACTTGCTTAGACGCGCCACTAATCGTTAACGGCACGCCTATCTACGATAAGAAGAGGAAGGCCAAAGCCCTCTGCTAAGCCATCCTCTGCCGCTTTAACGCAGATAATAACTTAGCTGCACCTCTATCTCTATAGGAATGGCCTACCCTCCTATAGGATATATACCTCTTAATAGAAGAAGTAAAAAGGAATATTATTAGTATTATTAGCACCTTACTAGGGCTAGATAGAGTTATAGTTAGGCTACTTAAAGCATACTAGTATACTATTTAGGAGCGCATTTATAGTATCTTTTGCTAGTGCCTCTAAATTAGCTACTTTCTCTAGACGTAGAAGCTAGCTAAAGTAACTATAATACCTAAGATAGGCAAGAAGAATAGGAGTACCCTATAGGCGTTCTAGCCTATTACCTTGCTATCTTACTTTAGTAAAGGATTTAAGCAAATTATTGCTAGATAGATAGCCTAGATAGTAATAATAAAAGGGGTCCTTAGCTTACAGCACACAAGAGCCCTACTAAAGAGATTTGTAATAGATATAGTTATAGCCTTTATGCACAATATAGAGAGGGCCTTTGCCTAGAAGAAATACGTAACTATAGTTACTATAGATATATAGGGGGCGTTTAATGCCCTTCTAGTTAACTAACTACTACACTATATTAAGGCATAAGACTAGGCTACTAAGTATGAGGGGCTGAGCGCCCTTCTATAGTTACTCGGCCTGCGGCCTTGGAGTTCTAGGTCCGTACTCCTGCCAAGCCAGGAGTATATATATAAGTCCATAGCCGGAGTTACTATTAGACTCTATCGAATTCTTAAGTTTACTTAGGCGACTCTGACCTCTTGGTCCAAAGCCCCTTACACTAAGGCTCTCTAGCTAATAAACAGTTTTCTTATAGAAAGGCAGGTAAGAGTTAGGCTAGACAAATTAATTATCCCTACCTACCTAGTATAATGCAGCACTCTATAAGGCTCGCCACTTTTACTAGTACTATATACGCTATATCTTACTAAACTTATAAAAGCTAGCGATAATTTACGCTTTAAATATGCTAATAATATTTGCCTCTATAGGGCAGCCTACACTCTAGAGGAGAGCAACCTCCTTATTACAAATAACGTTAGGGACGTTATATAGTAGGGAGACAATAACTAAGTAGCTTACGCACCTAAAAAGATAGAAATAATACACTTTACCTGCTAGAGAGGGTCTATAGCGCTACTCTGCGTAGTTAATAATACACTAATAATTTACCTAGTTATACAGAATTAGGACTCGCCATAGTAGCTAGCACTTTAATAGCTTAGAGTCTAGTTTAACTAAAAGCTTATATTTAAGCGATATATTGCTAAACGAGCTACTAAGGCCTATAAGATAGTCCTTTATATTTAAAGCTTGGCCTAAACTACCTATGGCCCCCTAGCGGCTTTATTGCGCAAGGCCGTTATTACCTATATTGTCCCGCGACTACTCTATAGAGCAGAGGCGTGGTACGGAGGTCGTATAAAGCCCGCTCGCATACAATAATAGGCTTAGGCCAACAAGGTTAGCGCTAGGCTTATAGACTACGTTAATATTATCTACAAAATGCTAGCCCTTGCGGCATAAGGCGTCCTGCCTATATATAGGACTACACCTATAGCTATATTATTTAGGAATGCTAGTCTGCCCTTAGGCCTAGTTGCCCTTAAAAAAGCAAAGCTTAGGTTTGCTATACACCTGTAAACAATAGACAATAAACACCCCCTTACTAAGCGGGCACAGACCCTATAAATCTAGCGGGACAAAGGCGTAAGAAGCCTATAGTAATCTAGAACTATTATTAAGCGCGTTAGCTTACTTTTTAATCTAGTTCTAAAACTAGTCCTTATAAAACCTTACTACTTGCCTAACTATTAAATAGACCTAATAGGGGGGGTAAAGAAGAGAGAAGCGGCTAAGGTTTTTAAAGAATAGTGGGCACACCTTTTATAAAACAAAGTTATAGTTTTCTCTAATAGCTTAAAGTAGAACCTTAAAGGGATTAAGTATATTACGTACGACTACGCTATATACTAAGGCGGATAGAAAGTTAGCCTAGGTAAAGGCTTACTTAATACACGCTCCTATGTGTTTAACGTAGAAGCTATAGAGGTATAGTAAGGGCTAAAGTATATTATGCGCAATCTAGCCCTTTATATATAATAAATTTAGATATGTATTAATAGTATATTAGTTATATAGTACCTATAAGGAAACGCACTACCCTCTTCTTAGTAGGCCTTCCTCTAATACTAATAGGTTATAGAGACGTTAGGCGTTTAAGTATGCTAGTCCCTAGGATATATAGACATATAAGGAAATAAAAAGGCAAATTGCCTAGCAAACCTAGAGGCTTATAGCTCTTATCCTCTAGAACTACAAGCTACTAAGCCCACAATTATAGGGCTATAGTTAGACGCCTAGATTAATTACTACCTTGTGGAAATAGAATAGTAAAGATAATATAAGACGAAGCTCTCTATATAGTACAATTAGTAGGGCCTATACTATATAAGCACGGCTGCACTAGCGGAGCTTAGCCTTAGCTATTAAATCTTAGCTAAACTCTTATTAACTAGGACTATGCATAGTAACTACGCCTAGTATTATAAGAGATTTATATATAAGAACGTAACTCTTACCTATATATATAGAAAAGAAAAGGCCCCTAGCTATCTAGTCTACTGCTAGAAAGCACAAAGACGCTTTGCTAGCTAGCCCTAACAACCTAGTAGGCCTCTAACAAACGCCCGCGAGGGAGTACCTTCGGCAGCTCCTTAGCTGCCTAGAGGACTTCGCCGCCTTTTTTAAGCTAACTAGCTCTAATGGGGCTTAATTAAAGAAGCAAGTAAATATAACGTTCCCTTAGGGACAAGATCCTGCGCATATAGGCGCTAGACTAGACTTCTTACTTTACTCGCACAAAGGAGTTTAGGAGAGTTAATAGGCTTTTATAGAGCAGCTATTGCATAACCCGTCTCCCCCTTACGGGGAGAGACGCGTCCCTCATGCCCCACGGGAGGCCTATGTAGATAAAGGCTCTTAGCCAAGTCTACTAGACGTAAATCAATTCTATCTATCTATCTATCTATCTATCTATCTATCTAGATTATACACTAAAGTAGTTTAGGCTATAATCTAGCTTTATAGATATAGTATAATATAGAATCTAAAATAATTTAGATTTATAAGAGGAGATAAGAAAGGTAAAAAGACTAAGGTTATAAACACCTAGAATTAAACTATCGTATACTCTTACTCTAACCTAAATTACTAAGGTTACTAACAATAAATAACTAGATAGTAGACAAATTACTATCCTCTTAGCGAGCTTTAATACTATTGCATTTTCCTACTACTTAGACCTAAATACCTATCTACTACGTTACTCTACGATTCTTAATTCTAGCACAATATGCCACATCTTTAACAATATTAACTATTTTGTTACAATGCGACTACTGTCGCCAGGAGACTTTATATGGGCGGGATTATTATAAGTTTAGATAAGGAGATATAGGAGTGTCTATTTACACGTTAAGGGCATATATAATAATAGAGTACTAAGGCTAGACAATATTACTTACTGCCCTAATCTGCTATGCAATCTTATGTCCTTCTAATTACTCTATAGGCAAGGCCTCTAGTAGGACATAAAGGTAGATCTAACAATAATTAAAAGAAGAAATAATATAGTTCTAGCTAACCTTTAAGAACTCCATAGTTAATAGGTACTAGAATATATACCCGAATAAAATTGTACTATATATAATAGTATGTGGGCGGGCAGGCATATAAGGACAACAAGCTGTATTGCTATTTGCAGAAAAGAGAGTGGAGTAAGGAGTCTGCCGAGAAAGAAAGGAGAGGGCGAGAGCTTTATCTTGAGGGTAGTGGTCTGTGCACCTGGATGGAACCTTCTACACACACCACCTCTAACGTAAGTCACGTGGCTACATAGTACGTATGCTATACACAAAATTATAACGCGCACCGTACAAGGTACGTAAAAGGCAGACGCTATTACATAGCATAAACAACTAGGCTACCTAGGTCCTTAGGCACTAGAACACACTATGAATTACTATAAGGGGGTGCGCCTTAAAGGACTTACTATAGTCTAATGTGACGCCTGCGGCAGATCAAAGCTTAAGCGACAAATCAGACGACAACCCAGGCAAATCAAAGATGGTCCTGGCGAGAGAGTCGCTATAGACTTTTACGATTATGAAGATTAGAGCTTTACTAGCGAGAAAAGCCAGATGCTCATCACTAATTAATTCTTAGGCATAGCTTAGGATTTCTACTTTAAAGACAATTGACTAGCACGAACAATTATTAAGTTGCTAAAGGAATTTGTACTATTTATAAAAGTACAATTTAATGTAACAGTTAAGGTTATTAAATCCAACAATAAGATCTTTTTAGTTAAACAAGATGTTCATAGGTGGTGCGTTAGTGAAGGTATTGTTATTGAGCCTTTAGCACCTGGTACCTAAGCTCAAAATAGAGGAGCTGAACGCTTAGGGGGTGTAATTAAGGAGAAGGGTCGTGCAATGCGACTTGACGCCAATCTCCCTTTCAACCTATAGCTAGAAATCACACGAGCGACCGTATACCTATATAATCGAACTCAGAACTACGCTAACAAATGGCGATCACCACACGAAGTATTCTTTATGATGGTTGCTTTCCAAAACAGTATTGTTACTTAACTAAAGAAACCAAACTAGGCTCACCTTAGGGCCTATAGCTGTAAAGCCTTCGCCTTGACTGACGATACTAAATGCGGCAAGAGCAAGCTCTAAAGGTTAGACCCGAAGGCATGGGTTGGACACCTAGTGGGCTACCGATTATCAAACATCTAGAGGATATGGATCCCACTACTTAACAAAGTTATTAGTACACGCGACGTTATCTTTGACAAAGATAAGGTGTTCTTAGGTAAAACAGAGGACCTGTTAGACAACCTTATATATAGCACTACTAAAGAGATTGCTGCATAGACCTAATTAGTAGAGTTGCCACCTCTACTACTTAAGCAAGAAAACACTAAATCCTTCTATAAGAATAAGTCAATCACTAACACCCGCAATTGCGAGAATAAAGAAGAAGACCCGCCAGGGTATTACTAAGGGAGGAAGATCAATTACACCTACCCAACACTACTAGTGACACCTCCGCCTGTCGCATTGCTTGTCCAATTAATAGCGAGCTTCGAACACAATTAACACGACCAGTTACCTATTAGATTACCACAGCCAGATCAACGCGCTATGCTATAGGCAGCCGCTTTCCTAGTAGGTACACAAGCAGGAAGCAGAGGCAAGTATAAGGGGAAGCCGCTTAACAAAGCTTAATTCAATCGCATGCTCACAACAGGATAGAAACCCTACTAAAGTTAATTACTAGAACCTCTATCTAGCGGAACACAGATAGACAATTACCCGCTATTTAACATGTAGAAGGAGGCTAAGCAGGTACACCTACAAAGCCACAAGGAAATAAAGTCTTAGAGTGAGGTGTCTATTACCCTAGTGCGATCACGCGGCCACTAAATCCTTAATTGCATGTAGGTGTATACTTACAAACTCAATAAATAATATTAATTTTAGAAGTGCAAGGCTAGGTTAGTAGTGCGCGGAGATTAACAACGCCACCTTACTACTTAAGACACCTATGCTGCAACCCTCGCAGGACGATTATTTCGCCTGCTTATGTCTATGGCAGCTCGATACGACCTAGAGCTTAGCTAGTACGACGTCACTAACGCTTTCGTCCATGCGAATCTGGACGCGTCAAATTCAGGCGATTATTTAGCGTTTTGGTGTTGGGTGGCTCGGCACGCGAAGTGGCTCGGCACGCGCACAGACACGTTACGCGATAGCGGGCATTAACGTGCCCGTGCGCGCAATGCGCCACCCAACATCAAAACAGCTCAAGCAAATTGAGGCTATAGAGCCGGGCACAATGAATATTATCATAAGATCTATTAGTGTAGTAGTAACCTAACAGCTACGATTAATTTGTACTATCTATATTTACTAGGAAGCTTAACGTTGCGGCCCCCCCGCGTGGTCTTGGGTGGAGCTGCTGATGCGGCACCTGAGGCCTCCTTAGTAGCTAGAGCGTCAACCACACGTTTCTGACGCTTGTTGCTTTGTATAGATGGCTGCGAGGCCTTTCTCTTGCCCTTTTTGGTAGATTGTAGAGCTTTTGCTGCGTTACGAGCCTCCTTTTCGCAAGCGCGCTCTGCTGCCTTCTCAGCCCTCTCCTTCTCCCTAGCTACCTTAGCTGCCTCCCGCGCCACACGCTTCTCCTCTGCGATTCTCTCCTTGTACAGCTTAGCTGCCTTCCTCAACTCAGCTGTCTCAGCTTTTTGAAGCTTCTGCTCCTTCTCCTTTTGCTCCTTTATAGACTGACGTACACGAGCCTCCCTAACCTTCCTTGGTGACTAGAGGACTGCTCCCCTATGGTACTCTTGACGTTGCTGAAGGTTAAGAGCCTTGCCCTTCTTCTTGTGCTTCTTCTTAACTAGTAGTGCCTCCTTAAGCCCCTTCATCTCATGGCGAAGTAGCTCATTTTGAACTGAGATATGGTGGAGTGAGCGGCTAAGCTTCTGCGCGTCCTTACTGCCCTGATTCTCTACTATAGCTCGTACAAGGCGATCTAGTTTACGCCAGTCAGATCTACTAAGTACTAACGTAGAGCTCTCTCGTGATTCCTGCTCATCTTGGGTGGTCTGGGTGAATCTTTTAAGTATAACCTCTGGGTTAAAAGGTGATATATCAGTGGCCTCAAAAGACTTAAGTATCACCTCCTTCTTTAAGGAGCTTTTCCAAGCCTTCTAGAATAGAGGGAAGCAGTCGCCTTTCTTAATCAGGACCAGGCCTTAGCTCTTTTAGAGGTAGGTCGTAAGCTTAGCTAAGTAGGCTAATAAGAGAGGCTAGCACTATATTAAGTGGCTAAAGCGTATACGTTAAGTAAGGGGGAAGTATAGCTAAGAGGATCCTATTCCTATCACAGTAATCAATAAAATCCATAGTAACATAAGATCCATAGCCATCTAGGATAAGTAGTCAGTAAGATCGTCAAGCTTTTGCCTTAGTGTAGCGATCAAACACCTGCTCAAGCCAGGCAAGGCCAATATCATTATTTGTCCAGCCTAAAGGTAAAGAGGAGACGTGTACGTCATACTTTTCTACCTTAATATCCTCAACCCAGCTTAATTGTATATCCTTGTTAGTAGACTAATAACTTAGATAAGACTTAGCGGCAAGGCTGATCTATTAGCGCAGACGCATGCTAGAATAGTAATCTATTCACAAAAGCCATCTTAGAGAGATACTCTAACCTCCTCCTTCTTCTCCTACATATGTCTGCTAAACACTCGTTTTAATTAGCCAACAATACTAATTAAGCAGCCCTTTTTGTCCATATTGTATATGTGACGAGGCTCAATATCGTATTCCTTAATCTTATCACCTAGGATGTTGAAATACAGGCTGTATTTATCCCCTAAGTCGGCTTAGTGGCGATTGCTGTCCATACCAGTTGCCTATTAAGAGATTAAATAGATGCTGTGTCGGTTGATAAAGCGCGTAACCTAGCTCTCGCTCACTAGCTCCTTGGCTATTATTGACGCGAAATTTCGTATCATCTCTTTTATAGGTGGTAAATAACGCGCTGTAAGCCCTTCTATGTATTGTACAAGCTCCTGCTCTTATTATAGGCTAAGCTTTTGCTGCGCAGCTGCTTGCTCTTTACGTAAGCGCGTTTTAGCTTAGTGCCTCCACACTAAGGTAGACTTCTAGATACTATACTTAGCAGCAATCTTCCTGTAGAAGAACTCTTTATTAGATTGCAGCGCTTCTATCTCAGCAAGCGCGTTGTTAATTGGAGGCATATTGGTGGAGATATGAGGTGTTGAAGTCTGACACGTTTTGTGTTGGGTGGCGCATTGTGCGAAGTGGCGCATTGCGCGCACGGGCACGTTACGTGATCAAACACGATAACCAGGCTGCGCAGCTTTCTCACACTATCCATGCGATAGCGACTCAAAAACAGCTCCTTTAGCACGAAAATGATCGCCTCAGAGATGCCCTTATTAATGAGAAGAAGCGCCGTAAGCGTGGCAAGGCATTACCACTCGAAGCCCCTAAGGATTACGCTGGCGGCGCCGTCTTCTGGTCGCTATCTAAAGTTAAGGCTGCCCGCGATCGCCAGGCTTAAAAAGACGCCAAAACAGAAGAACTACAACACTAGAAGGATCGCGAAAAGCTCGCTAAGGAGCAGAAAAAGCATAAGAAATAGGTCCTACTTAAGTAGAGGGCGCAAATAAGGATGGCTGCGAAGGAGATTAAGTTGTAAGAAGAACAGCGGAAGGCCGCAGAGCGCGAAGAAGCCCTACACGCCCGCGCAGCCGAAAAGCAACTTAGGACGGATATACAATTGGCTAAAAAGGGTAAGGCGCGTAACCTAAAGGCTCCTGCACCTCCTTCTGATACTATTGAGGAGCTAGAGGTTGGTGTTGAGGATCTAGCAGTTATTGAAGGGGTGGTGGAGGTATGCGGCCCATCAACGCGCACTCGCAAAGTACGCCTCCTATAGAGGTATTGCACATAATTTATTGTTGCCAATCAATTAAATAAGCCTTCAAGAATGCTCCTCTAAAAAATCTCGTGATAATTAGATCTATATAGGGCTGTACAGCTTCAAAAGCAGTGGTGGTGGCCATCAAACTGTGCGTTGAGTGGGGTCTGTGCGTTTAGTGGGGAAACGCGGTATCGCGCAAGCTCGGACACTTAGTGGCCGTACGCAACCTTAAGAGGCGAGAAGCAGCCAACATCGAGCGGCTGGAGCAGGTGCGACGTATAAGAGGGCATATAGAGCGTAATAATCTTGTTCTCTGCGCAGTACTTATCGAACTCAGGCGTTGCGTGGCTGCCGTGGCCGTTAAGGATAAGTAGTCGGTAGGCCCCTATCGTACGGGCTTCAGTATGTCGGTGGAAGTGCTTTACCCACTCGAAGCCTAGGTTGTCCGTAGTCCAGCCGTTGTCGCTAACAGCGATAGTCCAATCAGGTGGGAGGCCTTGATACTAGCTAGCTTAGTGGAGCTTCCCTTGCAGGATCACGAAGGGTGGGATAGACTAGCTAGACGCGTTGATACACTCAATCGTCGTTACCCACTCGCGATCACCTGGCTGTATAGTCGCCGCACGGCCGACTGTCTCAGAGCTTGTAACGACTTTTGACGTCGCAGCGATACCTATCAAGAAGCCAGTCTTGTCAAAGTTGTAGATATCTGTATCCAGACTTGTCAATAAACAAAACAAACAAAATTTGAGGCTCTGAATTTGTTTGTTTGACGACTTTCTTGGTGTTGTAGTTTGTTTGTTTGATTTGATGGAGCTATAGAGGCGCTTTTTATTTGATTGTTTGTTTGATTTTGAGTACTTTAAGAGGACTGTGAAAGAGACTCTGGTGGTGTTATAGGCGGCGGCTCCTCCCACTCATGTATGCTAAACTGTTCGTTGAGCTTATTGTCATCGTACGTTGCCACCACCTTTGCGCTTGGAGGTTTAAAACCTGCTCGAATCCATCGTTGAGTACAAATTAAAGCAGCCAATAGTTGGCTGCCCATTTTGCGTCTCTGTGGCTCAAGTACGTCGCCAGTACCCGAGAAGACTCGCTCACAGTCAGCGCTGGAGGCAGGGATAGTTAACACGTCCAGCGCCAATCGTGACAAATTGGGATACCTCGGCTTGAGCTGGTACCAGTATTGGACAGCTGTACAGCCAGTTTTGTACTGTTCTGATGTCCATGTTGGCTCTCTAAGCCAGCTCTCGTACTCATCCGCCACCCCTATTATCTCGTCGCTGTTGTCAAGTACCGAATCGATCGCGTCGTCAAAGCTGCTCATCGCGTGTTTAGGCGCAGTTGTTATTGTTGTTGCTGTCGCTAGGGCGGGCTTGTAACGAGCCCAAAGCTGCTCGAAGCTCGCGTGCGTAGCTTGTAACTGTGCGGGCTTCTCACGCCAGAAGCGTTTAAAGTAGTTCTTGAAGCGTGGGTGGAGTGCCGTGGCAGTGTAGTAGACGGGGATTTTGAGGAGTTTATTAAGGTACTTGCTCGCCTTCTTGAGCGCAGCACGTACGTTGATAGCGATGTGATCTTCTGGCGCCTCGTCTGGCAGGTAATTGACGCTTTCAAACAGTCTAAGGCGGGCATCTAGGTCAGCAATAAGAGACTCAAACACAGGGATAACCTCGTATAACGCGCCGTGAGTGCCAGCTTTGCCGCGACCTTGCAAGCGATTAGTTGCGGACTTCAGCGGCTCAAGCACCTCAATGTACTCGGTAATCACCGCCCAGTCTGCAGCTGCAAGCCCGCCTGATCGCATCCACTGCGGCACAATAGGCGGCTTAGTGTTGTTGCTTTTGGCAAGCTCGTCAGCGTGCTCAGTCTCTTGTATGTGGTAGGAGGAGTAGCTGTTGATGGCGTGTTGTAGCTCAACACCGCGCTTAAAGCAGTCATGATAGCTGTTCCAACGCGTAACTCCAGGCTTGAAAGGCTCACGGCGTCTTGCTGTAGCGCCAGCAGGCATCTCAACTGCTTCGCTGTTCTGACAATCCTCAAATATACCCCATTGTTTTGGCGTGTTAATGTAGTTAACAATATCAAGAAACACGCCAAGCGGACCATCTTTCCGCCATTGCTTCATATAAAACTCCTCTTCGTTGTAGTGTTCAGGCTCGTTATCAAAGGCGTCGGAGTCAGTGCCAAACATATAGTTTGCCCACGAGGTTGAGTATGTGGCAAGCGCAGCGGAGGCGTCGATCGTTGGCGATAAAGCCGTACATTGTGCGAGTTTATTAACTGCAGTATCGTTGTTGTAGGCGTTGTCAAGCACGAAATAGCCCAAATTGCTGCTAGAAATCTCAAAGTAGCGTAGGATTCGTACGACAGCTTCCGCGATCGCTGAGCCTGTGTGCGCACCAACCAGCTGCGGCAAGGCGATGGGAAGGTCAACTATATTGCCTTGAGAGTCAGCGTAGTGCGCACAAATTGCAAAGAAGCCGCGCTTCCCCCCCTTGGTAGTCCAGCCGTCAAAGCTTATGTGTATTTTGCTAGAGGCCTCAGACAAGGCGCGCTTGACTTGAGGTTGTAGCCAGCTGTAAAGCCTCATCACGAACCTCGAAACGCTGTTGTGAGACCTCCATAGCGCCGCCTCTGCCTCTGGTTGGCGAACCTGATCATCGCGCGGAAGGACTCAGTCTCAAACTCGCGTAATGGCCTGTTGTTGTTGACGAGCCATAACACTGCAGCTTGCCTGAAGCCTTGTACGTCGAAGTTACCCAGCTCCTGCGTTGCATCTTGGCTTAATGTGACCCCGTTTTCTTCCGCCTATCGCAGCGACTTCTGGCCAGGTTCGAGCGGCCTCTTGTGTACGATAGTGCCTTGTTTGGTGAGCTGATGGCTGGGAAGGTCTTGCTTCAAATGGTTGTTGGCGGCTGTAGTTGACAGAGTGGTCTGGTGTAGGCCGCCCTTCTTTCTGTTGATGTAACAGTGCTTGCATTGGAAGTAGATCTTCTTAGGGTTAGTACCAAGCTTTCGAAGGCGATAGCCGTGCCTAAAGACCTAGCTGATGTTGCCTGTGGGTGTGGATAGAGGCACATTGAAGCCCAGCAGGCGCTTCAAGTCAAGGCCTTCGTAGTTGGTGAAGTCAACACTAGGCGCAGCGTCCTCCTCCACTGAAGCCTCTGTGGCAGCATTACTAAACGCGCGCGGCGGCTTAGTAGCTATAGGCGGCTTATTAGCCACTAACAGCAACTCCCAAGCTGGCTCATCGGCCTGTAAGGCTTGTAGTATAGGCCGTGGTGATGGCCTCCGGGCGCGCTCCTCTAGCTCGGTTGGTGGCTCTATTGAGCGCGGCTCTAGAGTACTTTCAAGCACCTCAATAGGCGGCTCCGGCTCGTCAACTACCTCAATAGACGGCTGGGTTGGCGGAGGAGTAAGCGGCCGCTGGCTATCCATAAGGCGCTGGCTGGGTTTCGGCGCACGTTGGGAACGTTTGGGCATAGGTTCGGATGCCTCAGCAGGCTCGCGGCTTCGTTTTGGGGGCATGGTAAGCGTGAAGGTAAGCAAAGGCGCGAAAAAGTAAGCTGTAGGCGCAGGCAAGTAAGCCAAAGTATAGTGGGTGTGTAAGCGTTGACGCGCAAGGTACGCGAAAGTACGCGGTCGGCTAGCCAACATTACCACTTCATGCCAAGGCGTACTGCGCGACGCTCTGCAGCCCGCAACAATAGAGATATAGTAAAACAGGCGACAGGAATTAATTTAGCAACATTGATTTAATAGTTTAACTTATAGAAGACAAGATTTATTGCGTGGTTATAGCAAACGATTTTTTAAGAGTAGTAAACTAGGTTCAGAATATATAAACATAACTTAGGCTTCGCTGCAACAGCGCAAACTCACTTTGCTACAATACCTCAACACTATAATATTAGCTTATTTAGATTATTATATATATATTTATTGTTTTAACAGCTTATTACCTACGTAAAGAAAGAGGAGGAACAGAGGATAGGAGGTGCTAAAGCCGAATAGCAATTCATGTATATCAGTTGCTGGCGGCCAGTGGAAGCACACATCCGTTATGCGGGCTTTTTTTACGCAGGTACAATCCACTTAAGAAGCTCCGTTTTTTGCTCTGTTTACTATAGGAATACCTATATAATTGCAGCGTTGGGAAAGTTATTGTTACATCAACACTAAGAATATATCACTAACTCTAGGGTACCTTATCATTACAGTATGCTAAGCGATTCAAACAAACTTCAAATTTTTTGACTGCAATTGCCTCTTTTGTTTGTTTGACCTATCAAAATTGCAGCAGCAGCTTTTTGTTTGGTTGACGTTGTCAATTCAAACAAAATTCAAACAAAATATTGAGGCATGTTTGGTTGTTGACAACCCTGTCTGTATCGAGGATGCCGTATGACTGGCGCGTCTCCTCTACGAGCTTGAACCACGCGCGGATCGCGACAGGGTCTTCAGATCTTGCGCGCTGTAGTGGAACTTGCGATTCCACTTAGTCTGGAGCTCTGCCTGGCGCTTGACAAAGCGCGACACCCACTTCTCGCCGACTGATTGTGGAGGTGGCTCTTGGCCCCGCGCGGCGAGCAGATTGTCTGCCATTCGTCGTACGTTGATAATATGGGGCGGAAATCCGCGTCGGTCGAGGTAGGATCCCGCTCTACTAGGGATTGCTCCTCAGTAGGGTGTAGCTTTCGTTTCTGAACGTTGGCGATAGCTTGAGGGCGAGCACCTCTGGTACGGTCGCGGATAGTCGTTTCAGGGACATTATATAGTCGCGCAGCCTAGCAGCGACTCTTAACCTACTTATTCTGAATCGCCTGCATTAAGAGACTAAGTCTCCCTTCTTTTTGAGCCTGCTGGACGTGCTGGGGGAGGGGCATTGCGAGAGTTGTGAGAGGACGCGTCGCGATTTTGGTGGGGTGCGCGGATGAGTGATCGAACACGTTAGGGGATAGGACGTTGGTTGCGTAGAAGCCTTGTATGTCATCATCGCATCCTACTTGTGAAGATGGTGCGTGGACTGGACTGATGAAGTGCATCGCCGTTACGTTCGGGCTTGGGCGAGTTCTACTTCGAGACTGCGCGCGCGATTTCGAGCATTACTGCGAATCGCACGATTATTAAGTTTCCGAATGTTCATTGGCGGATATCGCACGGTGCGGGCGCTTTTCTTGATATCGCGGATCGTTTTTTGCTCGGTTTCCCGGGAGATGCGGAAGTGGCGCGGAGGATCTATGCGACGCGCTTTTGGTATGATAGTGCGGGGCCGGTGTATCCGAGGCAGATTAAGGGATTGTTGGCACAGGACGTGCCGGTGTCTCAGTTGGTTTTTGGAACGGTGAGTCGGTATGGTTTCGACACTTGCTCTGCAGTTTGCGATGAGGGCAAAGGACGCTTTGGGTCGGAAGTATGCTGTGTTATCGCAGTATTCAGTAAGATACCACCCACCCACCCAAACCCTCTCTTTCCAAACCCATTTCCTTTCAAACCCTCACTAACCCACCCCAGGACTACCCCTACGGCATCTGATTCTGGGACGTAGACGCAAACATCAACAACCTCGCCTCTGCTGAATTTCTCTCAACCTCAGAAAGAGAAGATATCTTCCATCGTAACGCAAAGACGTTGTGGAAAAGAAAGATCAACGGCTTATGAGGGTTCAAGGTTGCGGAGAGAAGGCTGAGATAAAGTAGCGTGTAGTTGAATTATTTGCGTAGAGGGTAGCGGGGTTGGAGTGAGTTGGTCGCCTGATTGATGCGCAGGTCCGAAGTAAGTAGACGTAAGAGTGGTATGTGGTTATAAACGTGCGTCATTGGTGGGGTTTGGGAGCTTGTTATTCCATCTACTATTACACCATCGATGGCCTCGAAACGTTGTAAGAACAACCACAAAACTCCAATGTCCCATTTTCCACTCTCTACCAACCCATCTCTTCCACCCCTCCACACCCCCCATATTCCCAGCCGCAAAACCCCCCTCACTACACACTCAAATCCATCCCCTCCACAACCCCCCCAAACCCACCCCTCAAAACCTTCCTCCCCGCCACCTCATTCGCAAACTCCAACTTCCTCTGCAACCCCCACCCCCCCCTGCAATGCACCGCGTACAAGAATCCCGCAATGAACGTGTCCCCAGCACCAATCGTATCAACAACTTCTGTGGGGCCAGTAGTAGGATGCCACGCTTGTACGGTTGCCCATATTTTAGCGTCGGGCGAGTTTTGCACGCAGGTTGCGCCTGAGGAGCCCCAGGTGCAGACGAGGATAGCGCTGGGGGGTGTTAGTAGGTATTTAGCAGGGTAGAAGATGGGGAGGGGTTGGGGTGTATACTCAGGTTTCATAACGGAGAGTTGCGACTCGAGGAAGGAGTGAGAGTCGCTGTGACAATGTGCCTAATTGGGAGTAAGCAAATATACGATTCTTATACCGCTCGAACGCGGAACGTCACTCAGCAATCAATCCCTCCCCATCAGCCCCATATCCTCCCCTTCCACCCATCCTAAATCCTCAAAAAAAAAACTCACCTCCGCCCACAACCTCGAAAAAAACACCACGTCCGCACCCCTCGCCACACCCCCCAACCCCTCTTTTTCCCTCTCCGGCTTTTCACACTCAACACTAACCCCCACCCCGGAATACCTCTCTCTCAAATGCCCCACCGCCTCCCCCATAACACGCGGCACCCTCCCTTCAAAATGATACCACGCGTCATCTCCCCCGACCGCCACCTTCGCCGCGCTCTCCACAAACTCCCGCGCCGTCATCTCCGGCAGGGGGTTATAATTCACGATCGTCCGGGTGTTGGTGTCTGCGGCTTGGATGATGTAGCTTGATGCTGCGGTGGGGCAGGCGGGGCGGAAGATGCAGGGGGTGAGGGAGATGGTGGGGAGGGAGGCGCGGATGAGGGCTGTGTCGGGGGAGGAGGAGGCGGGGAGGACGGAGAGGAGGTGCAGTTTGGGGTCTAGTTCTGGTTCTGGTTCTGTAGGAGTTGGGGGGTGAGGGGAGGTGGTGTGGTGGGGGTGGTGGGTGAGTTGGGAGAGGACTTCGAGGGTGTTGGCGGTGTTGCCGCCGCGGCGGCGGGTGTGGGATGTTGCGCGGTGTTTGGAGTCTTCGGTGGGGAAGGTGGGGACGCTGGAGGGGAGGTGTGAGCGGGATTGTGGAGGGAAGTTAGGCGTGTTCGTAGATCGGATGGGATGGGAAGGGTGGTAATAATACTACTTGCTCCCCCCTGTACCATGAATGATGTCATGTCGTTCATTATCGGCGCATTTGCTCACCTCAAAATCGTATCGATATACACAGCGCCCACACAGACGATATGTTTGACCATGTTGAGCCGTAACGGGTGTTGATTGGTGATGGTGGCTTCGATGTCGGTGGGTGCTGCGAGCCAAGAGCCGTTTCTGGCCGAGAGAATCGGAAGCGAGAAAATCACGTGATTGTATACATTCACAAGCTAAGAGGTCGAGCCCCTAGAGTACCTCGCATTCGTTAGCTGTAATATGTATATTAAATGCATTGTCTATTTACTATAAGTCTGTTCTCTAATATTAGTGTTTTGCTAATCTCTGCTTTTTTTGTAAATAAAGCCATATTCTATAATTATACTATATATAGCTTTGCTTATAGAAGCCTACGCGCTAAGACTACTAAGCTAGCTTAGTAGTTTAAAAAAAAAATTTTACAAATTATCTTTTTAAACTTTTTTTATTTACTAAGTAAAAGGCTTTATTATTTTATTATATTATTTAAAATAATAGTTTTTTCTTATTTTTTTTAAGTAGTTTATTAAATACTACATATTATTAACTTTTTTTATTATTACCTTTTTACGACCTTTTTAATTACTAAGCAGAGGGCTTTGCTTTTTTTATTATATTATTTAAGATAAAAGCCTTTGTTATTATGCCTCTAGATAGATTTAATTAACGCTACACGTATTATTAAATTGTATATTAAAAAGTAAAATAATAAAAGTCTTTATTTTAAATAATATAAAAAAAGTAAGACTTTCTACTTAGTAATTAAAAAGAGTATAAAAAAGTAATAAAAAAAAGTATATTTAAACTACTAAGTAAGCTTAGTATTTTTAGTAGTTTTAGCACAGGGCTTTTATAAGTAAATTTTTTATAAAAAGACTACTTAGAACTTTAGAAGAATAAAACTTAGATATAGCTACACTATAGGCTATTTTATTTCTATTCTAATTATTATAAATAATATGTGGTATTAATTAAATCTGTCTAGAGGTAGGATAACAAAGGCATTTATTTTAAATAATATAATAAAAAAAGCAGAGCCTTTTACTTAGATAGAAAATATAAGTTAATATATTAATAGGTATATACTATTTTTTATAAGTAGTAGAATAACAATAATATATAACGTGGTTTACTAGCGAGTGACCCACACTAGTAAGCGCGCTACCTTTGCCAAGACTCTACTATCACCAACAATACCATTATAATACAACTACCTACTATGTCTTCTAAGCCATCTAATGAAGCTCGATTACTTATTGCTATTAGAGCTATCGAACAAGATCCAAATCTTACAGAGCGAGCAGCAGCAGGGCTGTATAACGTTAATCGCAGAACGCTCAATCGAAGACGCAACGGAACGACTGCACGACGCGATAACCCACCTAAATCAAAGAATTTTACTCTCCTTGAGGAGCAGGCGCTTGTTGATCGTATAATTGAGCTGGACACGCGTGGATTCCCTCCTACGAAGCTTATGATCCGCACAATGGCCAATTCACTACGTTTATAGAGAGGAAAGCCACCTGTTAGCATTAACTAGATAGACAGGTTTATTAAGCGCAGACGTAAAGTTAAAACGCGTTAGTCTTAGTTATATAACAACTAGAGGGCATAACAGAAAGATCCTAAGGTTATAAACGCGTGGTTTAAGCTTATAGAGAGCATTAAAGTTAAGTACGGCATTACAGATAAGGACACCTACAACTTTAATGAATTAGGCTTCCTAATGGGGGTTATAGGGTCTTAGCTTGTGGTTACAGCATTAGAGAGGCGTGCGAAACCTAAATTAATATAGCTAGGCGACCGCTAACGTATACGTTCGCGTAATGCACGGATTCGCGTAATGCACGGCTTTTTACTAGGAAAATCAAGAAAAATAAGAAAGTTTAAAGTAATACAACTTTTAAACTACTAATTATTTTTAAAAAGTTCCTTAACTAGAGTTATAGAGAAAGATTCTATCTATAATTCTAGGATTTTAGTTTTTTAATAATAATAAAGTTTAGAAAAAAAGTATAATAGTAGAAAAATAAACGTTCTTAAAATTAAAATATAATAATTTATTAGAAGTAAACTATATAATTTTAAATACTTTTTATATTAGGTATTTTTATATAATAGCTTGCTTTAAAAGATAGATTATCTTTCCTAATTTTTTCTTTTTAAAAAAAATAAAAAGATAGTATAACTTTGTATCTAGGTATTTTATATAAAAATACCTAATATAAAAAGTATTTTAAATTATATAGTTTACTTCTAAGAAATTATTATATTTTAATTTTAAGAACGTTTATTTTTCTACTATTATACTTTTTTTCTAAACTTTATTATTATTAAAAGACTAAAATCCTAGAATTATAGATAGAATCTTTCTCTATAACTCTAGTTAAGGAACTTTTTAAAAATAATTAGTAGTTTAAAAGTTGTATTACTTTAAACTTTCTTATTTTTCTTGATTTTCCTAGTAAAAAGCCGTGCATTACGCGAATCCGTGCATCACGCGAACGTATACGTTAGTGGATTACGGTAATCTAGGGTATCTACGCTGCTAGATAGGCAATCCCTCCCTTTATTATCTACGCCGGCAAGCGTTATATCTCTACCTAGTACAAAGACGCGTTAATTCCTGGCGATTGGGTAATCGCTGTTAGGGAGAACGGCTAGACAAACAACAAGCTCGGTATTGCGTAGTTAAAACACTTTAACGCGCATACAAAGGGACGCGCTAAAAGAACCTATTAGCTGCTAGTTATTAATAGCTATAAGAGCTATAACTTAATTAAGTTCTAGGATTACTACAAAGAATATAAAATTATTACTTTCTATATACTACTATATTTGTCACACCTACTATAGCTATTAGATATAGGCTGTTTCTTCCCGCTAAAGAAGGTATATAGTGCTAAGATCTCAGGCTTAGCGTATTAGCTAATAACCCACATTACAAAGATTAAGTTCCTCCTAGCCTTTAAAACCACGTTTTTAAAGGTTTTTTCTACAGAGACAATTAAGGGTAGTTTTTATAGTGCTGGGCTAGTCCTATTAAATCTAAAGGAGGTGTTGCAGCACCTTAATATCCGTATCTATACACCTAGTCTGCCTATTAAAAAGCCTACTACCTAGGAGTCTAAAACACTAAGTAACCTACGCGAATTTAAGGCGCAATTAACACTAGTTTATAAGAGAATTAGAAATTACTTTAATTTATTACTAACTTTAACTATACAGGTGCTTAAGAAGCTTAAAAAAGGCGCTCTAAGTGCAATACATAGTTAGGCACTAGTGTTAGATAAAATTACAGGCCTTCGCAAGATAATTAAGGAGACTACAAGGCAAAAATCGCGTAAAAGGAGGTATATCCAGTATTAGGAATCACTTATAGTAGTAGAAGGATCTTAGCTAGCCACTTCTAAGGACGCTAGTGGATAGAAGAAGAGTAAATAGTTATTAGGTACTAGTTGCGCTGCAATAGGGCCATTAACTTAATAGTGTTGTGGCATCTGTAGGCAACCTAGACACAATACGCAAACCTGCTAGGGAGTTAAAGAGGAAGAATCTAAATTAGATGTATTAACTTAGTATATATTTTTAAGTAGTGTTGCGACGCAGTCTAATAATAAATAAAATAGTTTAGTGGGGTCTTGGTAAAGGTAGCGCGCTTACTAGTGTAAGTTACTCGCTAGTAAATTATGTTACTAAATATACTATTATTTTATTACTTTAATAATATATATATGGCATTATTTTATCTATCTAGGGGTAGGATAACAAAGGCTTTTATCTCAAATAACATAACAAAAAAAGCAGAGCCCCCTGCTTAGTAATTAAAAAAAGGCGCAAAAAGGTAATAATAAAAAAAGCGTATTTAAACTACTAAGTAAGCTTTGTAGTCTTAGCGCACATAGCTTCTATATACAAAGTTAATTTATAAAGAGACTACTTAGAACTTTTAAAAAAATATAACTTTAGCGTAGTTATACTATAAGTTATTTCTTTTTGACTATTCTAAGTTATAAACTACTATTCTAATTATTATAAATAATATAAGTTAATATATTAATAGGTATATACTACTATGCTTATAGTAGTAGAATAAAAATAATATATACTAAATATACTATTACTCTATTACTATATTAAAGTTATCTTTAATAAAATTCCTACTATCTTTCTACGCCCTATAATTTATCTAAGTATTAATATTATTACTAAAAAAGTACTTACTATTACTAAAAAGTATATGCTAAAAATTTGTGCTACTACTATTAAAGTAGCTATTAATATAACTACGCTAGAGTTATATTTTATTTATTAAATACTTATCTAGTGTAAAGGGCAAGTATACTTAACTATTTATAAGGTAGTTCTAGTATACTAGTTAGATTAGTAGCTTATCTAGTTTATAAAGAACTATAATATTAAATTTCTACTTTAGTAGATATAATTACTCTTTATTAGTAGTAGAATTATCTAGAAAAAGATATAAAAGAATAATAATAAAGTGTTTATTAATAAGCTATATAGTAGTAAGAGTATTGTATAGATCTATAAGATTCTTCTAACTATTATTACTATTAAGTTAGCTTATCTAAGCAAGTACACCGCATAGCAGCGTAAGCGTAGATAACTAATAATAGTAGTAGTAATAAGCTAGGTGTGCTATATACGTTAACGTGTTTATAAGTAAGCGGCGCATATAAGCGAGCGGCGCACCCCACCAACTTTTTGCGACGCGTTACCTATTAACTACAATGGCTCCACTAACGCTTGTTTAATTGCCCTATAATGAGGCAAATATCTTCCTAGCTATCTCAGCTATTAAACAGAATTAAATTCAGAGTAGACGACGCGCTGCTACTATGTTCAGCATCCCTGAAACTACGCTCTGGCGCCGACGCGCAGGAATCGCTGCGCGACGCGACTATAAGCCTAAATCAAAGAAGCTTACTAAGCTAGAAGAGGAGGTGATTGTTAAGCACATACTTAACCTATATTCGCGAGGATTTGCGCCCACTCTAGGTGCTGTACGAGATATAGCGAATAAGCTGCTCACTAAGCGCAGCGCAGGCCACGTTAGCCAGCTATGGCCTAGGAACTTTGTCAAGCAAACAGACAGCCTTACAACGCGATTTAATCAACCCTACGATCGACAGCGAGCCCTCTGCGAGGACCCGACAGCTATACAGGCCTGGTTTGAGCTAGTAGCACGCACAAAGGCCACCTACGGTATCTGTGATAAGGACACCTTCAACTTCGACGAGACTAGCTTTCTAATGGGTAAAATATCCTCCCAGCTAGTCGTTACTAGCTCAGAGAGGCGTAGCCGGCCAAAAGCGATCCAGCCAGGCAATCGCGAGTGGGTGACAGCGATCCACAGAATTAACACTACTAGGTAGGCAATTCCGCCCTTTATCATCTTTGCTGGCCAGTACCACCTCTCTACCTAGTACGAGGGCAACGATATACTAGGTAACTAGGCTATTAGTCTTAGCAACAATAGCTGGACTACAAACAAGCTTAGTGTTGCCTGGCTATAGCATTTTATTAAGCATATAGTAGAGCGTAGAGTAGGCGCGCGTTAGCTCCTAATACTTAACAGCTATAAGAGCCATAACTCGCTCAAATTCTAGGAGATCTGTAGGGAGAACAAGATCTATACCCTATGCATGCTACCACATTCGTCACACCTCCTACAGCCACTTAATGTGGGCTGTTTCTCGCTATTAAAGCGGGCGTACGGGCGCCAGGTTGAGGGCCTAATACGCGACCATATCAACCATATCACCAAGCTTGAGTTCCTACTAGCCTTCCGCGCCGCCTACGACTAGTCAATTACAAAGGAGAATATCTGCGCAAGCTTTCAAGGCGCTGGGATAGTCCCACACAATTCAGAGGCGGTAATATTAAAGCTTGATGTGAAGCTTCGTACGCCGTCGCTAGCAGCCCTACTAACGTGTCTGTGCGCGTGCCGAGCCACTTCGCGTGCCGAGCCACCCAACACCAAAACGCTAAATAATCGCCTGAATTTGACGCGTCATAACTCCACTAATATGGGGGCAATCGAGGATGCGATTGCAGCTATTGAATCTTTAAATCTAGGGAAATCATTTTCGTACAGAAATATTGCTGCCACCTATACCATGGGTGCGGGGTCAATGCGCGCCGAGCCTCAATGCGCGCTCAACACGAAAACACCTCAAGCTTCAACACCACCTATCGCTACCAATATGGGGTCAATTGAGGCTGCGCTTGAAGCGATACAATCGCAAGAACCTGGAGACTCTATCAACTATACAAAAATCGCGAAGGAGCATAGCGTTGTACGCTCTACGCTCACCCGGAGACACCAGGCTGTAACGCAGCCGCGTACAGCTGAGGGAATCAACCGACGAAAACTTCGCCCTCAATAGGAGCAGGAGCTTATACGCTATATCAAAAAACTCACTTAGCGAGGCCTACTACCTACACGGCAAATGATCTAGAACTTTGCAGCCTGTATAGCCAAAACGAGCGTTAGCATGTACTGGGTTGATCAGTTCGTTAAGCGACATAGCATTGATCTAGTTTTAAGATGGACAGCTGGAATGGACAGCAATCGCCACAAAGCCGACTTAGAGACAAAGTACAGCCTATATTTCGACCTACTACAGCAGAAAATTAGCCAATACGATATCGAGCCTCAGCACACGTACAATATGGACGAAAAAGGCATCCTACTAGGCATTACTACTCGCTCAAAGCGGATCTTTAGTAGGCAGCTGTACGAGAGCAAGGAGGTGAGGCAGGCTATTCAGGATGGTAGCCGTGAGTGGATTTCGCTCCTAGCCTGCATATGCGCCGACGGATCGGCTCTAGATCCAGCCCTCATCTATCAGGCTGCCTCAGGTAGCCTACAATCAAGCTGGGTTGAAGAAATCAACCCTCAGGAACACTCAGCCTTTATCACCTCATCGCCTTCTGGCTGGACAAATAACGAGATAGGCCTCGCGTGGCTTAAGCAGGTGTTCGATCGCTGTACTAAGGAGAAAGCTGGACGCTCCTACCAACTACTTATCCTTGACAGCCATGGATCCCACCTTACTATAGATTTTATCAATTACTGTGACCGGAATAGGATACTCCTAGCTATATTTCCGCCTCATTCGACGCATACGCTACAGCCGCTCGACGTTGTTATGTTTAAGCCTCTCTCCACTGCCTACTTAGCTAAGCTCTTAGCCTTCCTACATAGGTGCCAGGGACTATTGTTAATCGCAAAAAGAGACTTCTTTAGCCTATTCTAGAGGGCTTAGGGTAGCTCGTTTAGGAAGCTATTAATTATTAAGGCCTTTGAGGCTACTAGCATAGCACCACTTAGCCTAGAGGTTATACTTAAGAGATTCACTAAGACTAGCCTACCTAAGCGGGAATTAAGAGAAAGCTTAACCTCAGTACTTAGCGCGTCTGACTGGAGGAAAATCGACTGGCTCCTAAAGGCTGTAGTAGATATAGGGAATAGTAATAAGGTAAAGAAGCTGAGCTGAACAGTGCACTTAATTGCTGTACAAAAACAGCTACTACAGTATGAAAATGAGGGACTAAGAGCAGCACTAGGCAATAAGAAGAGGCGTAGGAAGCGTGGCAAGCCTTTGCTGGATAACCAGCCTACTGAGTACTTAGGGGGTGCTGTTTTCTGGTCCCTAAGGAAGGTGCAGGAGGCACGTGATTGTCTATAGCAAAAAGAGGCTGAGGCAGAGTAGCTAGTACTCCAAAAAACTGAGGCAGCTGAGGCTTGGAGGGCTAGCTAGCAGCTGAAGGCTAGACTACTCTAAGAGAAGCGTGTTGCGAGGGCTGAGGCTCAGGCAGCTCGAGCGAAGGCAAAGGCGGATTAGGCAGCTGAGCGAGCCCAGAAGCAGCAGGCTCGCAGGGCTTAGCAACACTACAAGAATTGTATAAAAATAGCTAAGAAAGGTAGTAAAAAGGCATTAAGGCTACCTAAGCAGGGCATAAGGGAAAAAAAGCTTATTAATAAGGCTATAGATGCTGCTGAGGCCTCAGGTGCTGCATCACAGCCTCTACAGCCTCAGTCGCGCCGGGGCCGGAATATTAGAACTCCGAGTAGATTTTTATAGCTATAATTAATTATTAAGATTCATAGACCTCATCACCAGAAATTCTTATAATAATAGCAATTGTAGGGAGCTCTGCAGCTTCAAGTTTAGCTGAGCTGGTTTGGTGTTGAGCGCGCATTGAGGCTCGGCGCGCATTGACCCCGCACCCATGGTACCCGTTTTTCTCGCTTGACGCACGGGCTCACCTGACGCACACTTTTCCAAAAATCCCCACAATTGAAATAGATGTAGCTCCACCAATATGGACCCGATTGAGCAGGCGCTGGCATCTTTGAAATCCTTGGAGCTTGGAGGAAAAGTTAATATCGCGCAGACAGCAAAAAAGTATGGTGTTGAACAATCTACGCTATCGCGAAGGTGGCGCGGTGTACAGGGCTCCCGTGCAGCCCAATATAAGAATCAACGACTTCTCAACGACCGTCAGGAGCTAGAGCTGGTACAATACGTTGACGAGCTCTGCCAGCGAGGGCTACCGCCTACAAGAAACATGCTACGCAACTTTGCTACTAAAATAAGCGGCAAACAAGCAGGAAGCTCTTAGCCGGATCGGTTCATCAAGCGTCACCATCTCGACCTAGTATCAAAATAGACGAATGGCATGGACAAGGATAGGAAGAGAGCTAATTCTGCCTTCAAGTACACACTCTATTTCGAGCTCTTGAAGCGTAAGATCGAGCAGTACAAGATTGAGCCACAGCACACCTACAATATGGACGAGAAGGGCTTCCTCATCGGCGTACTATCAAAGATGAAGCAGGTGTTCTCTCGACAGAGGTATAAGGAGGGGGGAACTAGGCAAATAATTCAGGACAGCAATCGTGAATAGATTACGACAATTGCTTGCATATGCGCTAATAGATCGTCTCTATCCCTAGGCCTTATCTACTAGGCTGTCTCGGGCAATATTCAAGACTTATAGCTGCAGGATTTTGATCCTACAATACACACGGCCTTCTTTGCTTCCTCTCCTAGCGGATAGACAAACAATAACCTTGGGCTTCAATGGTTAAAGACTATCTTTAATCGAGAGACTAAATCAAAGGTTCGACCGCGACAGTATCGACTGCTTATCCTCGATGGCCATGGCTCCCACATCAATATGAAGTTTATTAAGTACTGCGACGACAACAAGATCCTCCTAGCAGTCTATCCTCCTCATAGTACTCATACGCTGCAGCCGCTTGACGTCACTCTGTTCAGGCCACTCTCACAAGCCTACTCGTACGAGGTAGCACGATTTATAGAGGAATCTCAAGCCTTCTCTGCACTTACTAAGCAAGACTTCTTTCGCATGTTCTAGACTGCGTGGGAGAAAGCTTTTACTGCAAAGAATATCCTCTCTGGCTTCAAATCGTGTGGCCTTCACCCCTTCAAGCCAGAGGTCATCTTGGAACGATTTAGCCACACTAAGGCTAAGAGACCATCATCCAGCGAGAGCTCGAGGTCTGTCCTTACGGCTGACAATTAGAGGAAGGTTACTAAGATTCTACAAGCAGTTATTAACAACGTATACAACTCCAAGGCTAAGCTGCTCTCACAAACAATCCACTCGCTCTCTACTCAAAATATAATATTAAAACTTAAGGTTTAAGGCCTCAAAAAAGCGCTAGTTAACAAAAAGAAGCGTCAGAAGAGAGGCAAAGCGCTCCAGCTTAAGCAGCCTCTAGTTCAGGATAGTGGTGCTATCTTTTAGAGCCCAAACAAGGTGCAGCTAGCGCGTAAGCGTGAAACTCAAAAGGCAGAGGCAGCAGAGGCAGAGAGGCTCCAAAAAGAGGAGGATAGTCAGCGCAAAGCAATTAAGAAAGCCAAGAAGCAACAAGCTTTAGAGGAGAGGCGTCGTATAAAGGCTACTGCGAAGGAGATCCGGCTTCAAGAGCAAGCGCAGAAGCAGCAGGAAAAGGAGGACAATAGACAGGCTCGGCTTGCTGCTGCGCAGCTTCAAAAGGACATCCAATTTGCTAAACAGGCTAGAAAAGCAAGGAAGCAGCAGTCTATTGTCCCTCAGGAGGTTCGTGGCAGCGAGCAATTGGTTGTTGAGGTCATTGAGGCCCCGCAGGCGACAAATCGTCGGGGGCGGCATATCAACCTCCCTACAAGATATCGTGATTAGATAATCAAGTAGACTTTTTCGCCATACTTGATTGCCTACTACTGTTCAAAATTAGACGATATAGAGATTTGTGTGAGGCTCAGTAGCTTCAAAAGCATTTGACGATGTTCGGCAAAAACCGTGCGCCAGGTGAGCCCGTGCGTCAGGCGAGAAAAACGGGTAGTGTAGATCGAACTACGTTATCCTAAAGACACAAGCGCGTTTAGGCACTAAATAAAGCTAAGAACATTAACTAGCAGAAACTTAACCTATAGCAAGAGCAGGAGCTTGTAAAATATATTAAAGGACTCATAAAGAGACATATACCACCTACTAGGGAGATAGTACGAAATTTCGCCTCTATAGTAGCCAAGGAGGCAGTCAGCGAGAGCTGGGTTACCCACTTTATCAACCAACACAGCATTCATCTTATCTCACAATAGACAGTCAGCATAGACAGCAATCGCCACAAAGCTGATTTAAGGGATAAATATCGCCTCTACTTTCAGCTCCTACATAACAAGATCAATCAATATCAAATAGATCCTCGTCATACCTACAATATGGATGAGAAAGGCTTTATAATCGGTGTTGTTGGCAGATTAAAGAGAATATTCAGCCGATGAATGTGGAAGAAGAAGGAGGTTAGGGCATTACTCTAGGATAGAAACCGCGCGTGGATTACGCTCCTAGCCTGATCTATGAGGCTGCTAACAAAGGCATCCAATTAGCCTGGGTAGAAGACATTAAGGCAGGAGAATATGAAGTCTTTATTACCTTATCACTCTCTGGCTGGACGAACAACGATATTAGTCTTGCCTAGCTTAAATAGGTATTCGATCGCTGTACAAAAGAGAAGACTCGACAAGTATATTGGCTCCTAATCCTAGACGGCCATAGATCCTACATTACAATAGATTTTATCGACTACTATAATAAGCATAGGATCCTGCTTGCTATCCTACCTCCTTATTCAACTTATACGCTTTAGCCACTTAATATTGCAATGTTCAAGCCTCTATTAACTGCCTACTCAGCCAAGCTCTCAAAATACCTTAACGCAGGCTAAGGCCTAGTTTCTATTAAGAAGGGCAATTTCTTCCCACTATTCTGGAAGGCATAGCAGGCCTCCTTTAAGGAATTAACAATCCTTAGCTCTTTTAGAGCAACAGGCATATCACCACCTAATCCTAATCCAATCCTCGATAGATTCACTAGATCTTAAGAATTAAGAGAAAGCTCCTCATCCCTACTAAGCGATCATGATTGGAGAAAGGTGGATAGGCTTGTACGCTCTGCAGTTAAGGATTAGAGTAGTAAGGATACGCAGAAGCTTCGTCAATCGCTCCACTATCTATCTGTTTAAAATGAGCTACTCCACCACAATATTAATAGGCTTAGGGAGGCACTGTCTACAAAGCAGAAGCGTAAGAAGAAGGGCAAAGCTCTAGATCTCCAACAGCGCAAGGAGTATTACAGTGGGTTAGTGTTCTAGTCACCTAGGAAGGTGAGAGAGGCACGTGTCCGTTAATCTATTAAGGAGCAGGAGGATAAGGAGCAGCAGCTTTAAAAAGCAGAGACAGTAGAGCTAAAGAAGGCAGCTAGACTATACAAGGAGAAAATCTAGCAAGAAAAGCGTGCTGCGCGAGAGGCAGCAAAGGAGGCAAGAGAGAAGGAGAGAGCTAAAAAGGCAGCTTAGCGCGCTAACCAGAAGTCTGCCCGCGACGCAAAAAAAGCTCTATAGTTATCTAAAAAGGGTAAGAGGAAGGCCTCTTAACTATCTCTACAGAGCAGAAAACGTCAGAAACGTGTTGTTGATGCTTTAGATGTTAAGGAGTCCTTAGAGGGCGCATCTGCTGCCCTAACCGTCTCTACACGTCGCGGCCGCAACGTTAAGCTTCTAGATAGATATAAATAGTGCAAATTAATCGCAAGGATCTATTTAGTGCCCCTCTAGAAAATCCTGTAATAATATTAATTGTGGGTGGCTCTATAGCTTCATTTTTGCGTAAGCTGTTATGGTGTTGGCAGACTTGTCAATAAACAAAACAAACAAAATTTGAGGCTCTGAATTTGTTTGTTTGACGACTTTCTTGGTGTTGTAGTTTGTTTGTTTGATTTGATGGAGCTATAGAGGCGCTTTTTATTTGATTGTTTGTTGATTTTGAGTACTTAAGAGGACTGTGAAAGAGACTCTGGTGGTGTTATAGGCGGCGGCTCTCCCACTCATGTATGCTAAACTGTTCGTTGAGCTTATTGTCATCGTACGTTGCCACCACCTTTGCGCTTGGAGGTTTAAAACCTGCTCGAATCCATCGTTGAGTACAAATTAAAGCAGCCAATAGTTGGCTGCCCATTTTGCGTCTCTGTGGCTCAAGTACGTCGCCAGTACCCGAGAAGACTCGCTCACAGTCAGCGCTGGAGGCAGGATAGTTAACACGTCCAGCGCCAATCGTGACAAATTGGGATACCTCGGCTTGAGCTGGTTACCAGTATTGGACAGCTGTACAGCCAGTTTTGTACTGTTCTGATGTCCATGTTGGCTCTCTAAGCCAGCTCTCGTACTCATCCGCCACCCCTATTATCTCGTCGCTGTTGTCAAGTACCGAATCGATCGCGTCGTCAAAGCTGCTCATCGCGTGTTTAGGCGCAGTTGTTATTGTTGTTGCTGTCGCTAGGGCGGGCTTGTAACGAGCCCAAAGCTGCTCGAAGCTCGCGTGCGTAGCTTGTAACTGTGCGGGCTTCTCACGCCAGAAGCGTTTAAAGTAGTTCTTGAAGCGTGGGTGGAGTGCCGTGGCAGTGTAGTAGACGGGGATTTTGAGGAGTTTATTAAGGTACTTGCTCGCCTTCTTGAGCGCAGCACGTACGTTGATAGCGACGTGATCTTCTGGCGCCTCGTCTAGCAGGTAATTGACGCTTTCAAACAGTCTAAGGCGGGCATCTAGGTCAGCAATAAGAGACTCAAACACAGGGATAACCTCGTATAACGCGCCGTGAGTGCCAGCTTTGCCGCGACCTTGCAAGCGATTAGTTGCGGACTTCAGCGGCTCAAGCACCTCAATGTACTCGGTAATCACCGCCCAGTCTGCAGCTGCAAGCCCGCCTGATCGCATCCACTGCGGCACAATAGGCGGCTTAGTGTTGTTGCTTTTGGCAAGCTCGTCAGCGTGCTCAGTCTCTTGTATGTGGTAGGAGGAGTAGCTGTTGATGGCGTGTTGTAGCTCAACACCGCGCTTAAAGCAGTCATGATAGCTGTTCCAACGCGTAACTCCAGGCTTGAAAGGCTCACGGCGTCTTGCTGTAGCGCCAGCAGGCATCTCAACTGCTTCGCTGTTCTGACAATCCTCAAATATACCCCATTGTTTTGGCGTGTTAATGTAGTTAACAATATCAAGAAACACGCCAAGCGGACCATCTTTCCGCCATTGCTTCATATAAAACTCCTCTTCGTTGTAGTGTTCAGGCTCGTTATCAAAGGCGTCGGAGTCAGTGCCAAACATAATAGTTTGCCCAACGAGGTTGAGTATGTGGCAAGCGCAGCGGAGGCGTCGATCGTTGGCGATAAAGCCGTACATTGTGCCGAGTTTATTAACTGCAGTATCGTTGTTGTAGGCGTTGTCAAGCACGAAATAGCCAAATTGCTGCTAGAAATCTCAAAGTAGCGTAGGATTCGTACGACAGCTTCCGCGATCGCTGAGCCTGTGTGCGCACCAACCAGCTGCGCAAGGCGATGGGAAGGTCAACTATATTGCCTTGAGAGTCAGCGTAGTGCGCACAAATTGCAAAGAAGCCGCGCTTCCCCCTTGGTAGTCCAGCCGTCAAAGCTTATGTGTATTTTGCTAGAGGCCTCAGACAAGGCGCGCTTGACTTGAGGTTGTAGCCAGCTGTAAAGCCTCATCACGAACCTCGAAACGCTGTTGTGAGACCTCCATAGCGCCGCCTCTGCCTCTGGGTTGGCGAACCTGATCATCGCGCGGAAGGACTCAGTCTCAAACTCGCGTAATGGCCTGTTGTTGTTGACGAGCCATAACACTGCAGCTTGCCTGAAGCCTTGTACGTCGAAGTTACCCAGCTCCTGCGTTGCATCTTGGCTTAATGTGACCCCGTTTTCTTCCGCCATCGCAGCGACTTCTGGCCAGGTTCGAGCGGCCTCTTGTGTACGATAGTGCCTTGTTTGGTGAGCCGATGGCCGGGAAGGTCTGCTTCAAATGGTTGTTGGCGGCTGTAGTTGACAGAGTGGTCTGGTGTAGGCCGCCCTTCTTTCTGTTGATGTGACAGTGCTTGCATTGGAAGTAGATCTTCTTAGGGTTAGTACCAAGCTTTCGAAGGCGATAGCCGTGCCTAAAGACCTAGCTGATGTTGCCTGGGGTGTGGATAGAGGCACATTGAAGCCCAGCAGGCGCTTCAAGTCAAGGCCTTCGTAGTTGGTGAAGTCAACACTAGGCGCAGCGTCCTCCTCCACTGAAGCCTCTGTGCAGCATTACTAAACGCGCGCGGCGGCTTAGTAGCTATAGGCGGCTTATTAGCCACTAACAGCAACTCCCAAGCTGGCTCATCGGCCTGTAAGGCTTGTAGTATAGGCCGTGGTGATGGCCTCCGGGCGCGCTCCTCTAGCTCGGTTGGTGGCTCTATTGAGCGCGGCTCTAGAGTACTTTCAAGCACCTCAATAGGCGGCTCCGGCTCGTCAACTACCTCAATAGACGGCTGGTTGGCGGAGGAGTAAGCGGCCGCTGGCTATCCATAAGGCGCTGGCTGGGTTTCGGCGCACGTTGGGAACGTTTGGGCATAGGTTCGGATGCCTCAGCAGGCTCGCGGCTTCGTTTTGGGGCATGGTAAGCGTGAAGGTAAGCAAAGGCGCGAAAAAAGTAAGCTGTAGGCGCAGGCAAGTAAGCCAAAGTATAGTGGGTGTGTAAGCGTTGACGCGCAAGGTACGCGGAAAGTACGCGGTCGGCTAGCCAACATTACCACTTCATGCCAAGGCGTACTGCGCGACGCTCTGCAGCCCGCAACAATAGAGATATAGTAAAACAGGCGACAGGAATTAATTTAGCAACATTGATTTAATAGTTTAACTTATAGAAGACAAGATTTATTGCGTGGTTATAGCAAACGATTTTTTAAGAGTAGTAACTAGGTTCAGAATATATAAACATAACTTAGGCTTCGCTGCAACAGCGCAAACTCACTTTGCTACAATACCTCAACACTATAATATTAGCTTATTTAGATTATTATATATATTTATTGTTTTAACAGCTTATTACCTACGTAAAGAAAGAGGAGGAACAGAGGATAGGAGGTGCTAAAGCCGAATAGCAATTCATGTATATCAGTTGCTGGCGGCCAGTGGAAGCACACATCCGTTATGCGGGCTTTTTTACGCAGGTACAATCCACTAAGAAGCTCCGTTTTTTGCTCTGTTTACTATAGGAATACCTATATAATTGCAGCGTTGGGAAAGTTATTGTTACATCAACACTAAGAATATATCACTAACTCTAGGGTACCTTATCATTACAGTATGCTAAGCGATTCAAACAAACTTCAAATTTTTTGACTGCAATTGCCTCTTTTGTTTGTTTGACCTATCAAAATTGCAGCAGCAGCTTTTTGTTTGGTTGACGTTGTCAATTCAAACAAAATTCAAACAAAATATTGAGGCATGTTTGGTTGTTGACAACCCTGGGTGTTGGGTGGCTCGTCACGCGAAGTGGCTCGGCACGCGCACAGACACGTTAATGCACGCGCCCCACCAAAATCGCGAAATATTCAACCCACCATAACTCCACCAATATGGCTCCAATCAACGAGGCTCTTGCGGCAGTCGAATCGCTAAAACCAGGAGAACATTTTACGTATACAGAAATTGCCAAAAGATTCGGGGTTAGCCGGTCAACTCTGTCGCGGCGCGCGCGTAGTAAAACCCTATCGATGGCGCGTAAGCTCGAAAATCAACAAATGCTCAACGCTACGCAGGAAGCAACGCTCGTACGGTATATTCAAGACCTCTCAGCGCGAGGGCTACCTCCTACAAGCCATATGATACGAAACTTCGCGTCAGACATAGCTGGAAAATACGTTGGGACTTGCTGGCCGTCGCGCTTCATTGAGCGCCACAAACTCGACTTAATATCGCGATGGACATCCGGCATCGACGCCTCACGCCGCAGAGCTGATTCGGCCTTCAAGTACGCGCTGTACTTTAAGCTATTAGCTAAAAAAATCGAGCAATACAACGTTGACGCACCCCATATTTACAATATGGATGAGAAGGGATTTCTTATTGGAATTCTCTCTAAATCAAAGCGCGTCTTTTCTTGCGAGCAATACGAGCGTGGGAAGTTTAAATTAATGCTCCAGGACGACAATCGCGAGTGGATAACTTTAATAGCCTGTATTTGCGCCGACGGCTCTACCCTCACACCTGCCCTCATTTATCAGGCAGCCTCTGGCAACGTACAAGACACCTGGCTCCAGGATTTCAACCCTGAAATCCACAAGGCTTTTTTCTCCTCCTCGCCCTCAGGATGGACCAATAACGATATCGGGCTCAGCTGGCTCAAACAGGTGTTCAACCGCGAGACGAAAGCAAAGGCAAGGACGTCGTACCGCCTCTTGATTGTTGATGGGCATGGATCTCACGTAACAAAGGATTTTATCGATTTCTGCGACGCCAATAAGATCCTGCTGGCAATATTTCCGCCTCACAGCACCCATACGCTTCAGCCGCTGGATGTGGGCGTCTTTGGGCCTCTCGCGAGCGCGTACAGCAACGGCCTCGCGAGCTTTATGGACGCCTGCCAGGGCCTCTCCAGCATTACAAAGAGGGACTTTTTTAGGATATTGGGCCGCCTGGGAGCGCGCGCTAACGTCAGCAACGGTCCTTAAGGCCTTTGAGGCTACTGGGATCGTGCCCTTAGATCCCGACAGGATCCTCAAGCGATTTGAAACTCGCGAGCCTGAGCGCCCAGCTCAAGCGAGAGCAGCACGTCGGTCCTTAGCGCCAGCGACTGGCGTAAAATCGAGGGCTTATTACGTCAAGTTGTTGGAGATATTTACAAGTCTCAGGCTGCCAAACTCTCGCGTACGCTCCACTCGATTTCAGCGAAAAATCAGATCCTTAAGCACGAAAATACTCAGCTCAAAGAGGCCCTCGTTAACGAGCGCAAGCGCCGCCAGCGGGGTAAGGCCCTGGCGCTCGAGACGCCGGAGGATTACAACGGTGGCGCGATTTTCTGGTCGCCAGCCAAGGTCCAGAGGGCTCGCGACTGGCAGGCACAAAAGGACGCGGAGGAGAAGGAGATACAGCTTCAAAAGGACATCCAGGCCCAGCCCAGAGAGCAGAGCAAGCTTGAAAAGCAAGCCCTCTTGCAACAGCGACGCCTTGAAAAGGCTCAGGCTTAAGCAGAGCGCGCTCGCGAGCGCGAGCTGAAGGCTATTGAAGCTTAAGAAAAGCGAGAGGCCCGCGCAATTGAAAAACAACTCCGCGATGAGCTTAAAGCTTCCCAAAAGGGTAATCAACATAGCCTTAAGCCTCTAGCAAAAAATCCAAAGGATATTGAGCTTGTACAGCCTGAGTTACAGCCTGTCAAAGTTGACGAGCCCGAGATGCCCGAGATCGCGCCCACGACGCGCACACGTCAAATACGCCTCCCAGAGCGCTACAGGTAGCCAATAGAAGGGCTATATTTGTTAAATAAGCTCTTCTGATTATTACTCTAGTAAATCCGACGATTTTACAATATATACAAGCTGTACAGCTTCAAGTTGTGGATGGGCGGAAATTGCCGAAAACGTGCATTACGCGATAGCGTGCATTACGTGATCAAACACGATATCATAGATATCCTCAACTACCTGTCGCAGAAGTCGTTCAATTTTACGCCAATCGCTTGCGGAGAGTACTGACGACGTACTATCGCTGCTTGATGGTCTCTGGGGCTCTGGATTCTTGAATTTCTTTAATATAGTGTTGCTATCCAGTAGAGAGATGCTAGTAACTCTAAAGGCGTTGATAATCGTTTCTTTAGCGAAAGCGATCCTGTACGCCCTATAGAAGAAGCGGAAGAAGTCGCGCTTAGTGATAGATGTGAGTCCCTGGCTATTGTACACAAATTGGGTGAGCTCTTCAGTATATGCAGCTAATAGAGGCTTAAATAGGCAGATATCTAGAGGCTGCAGCGTATGGGTGGAATGCGGCGGATAGATAGCGAGGAGGATTCGATTTTAATCGCAGAACTTAATAAATTCCATAGTAACATGTGAGCCATGCCTATTAAGGACTAAGAGTCGATAATCGCGCTTTGCCTTCTTCTTAGTCTCCTCTTAAAAGCACCTCTTAAGCTAGGCAATCCCAAGTTCGTTGTTCGTCTATCCAGAGGGTGATGAGGCGAAGAAGGCCTAGTGTTCTTGAGGATCGAAATCCTGCAACCATGTATCCTGGATATTGCTAGAAGCCGCCTAATATATTAGGGCGGGATTAAGAGAGCTGCCGTCGGCGCATATACAAGCTATGGTCGTTATCCACTCCCTGTTGCCGTCCTAGAGTACCTGCTTGACGCCTCCTTGATCATATCGCTGTCGGGAGAACACGCGCTTCATTTTTGACACCACCCTGATTAAGAAGCCCTTCTTATCCATATTGTATTTATTTGATGGCGCGATGTTGTACTGCTTGATCTTATCGTCTAAAAGCTTGAAATAGAGGGCATATTTGAAGGCCGAATTAGCTTTGTGGCGCTGGTTATCGATACTAGATGTCTATTGCGATACAAGGTCAATTTAATGCCGCGCAATATAGCGATTAACCCAGTGTTTTCCTAGCTCTTAATAGGCTATTTCTGCTGCGAAATTTCGTATTATCTCTCTTGTAGGGGGTAGGCCTCGTACATACAGCTTATTAATATACTGTAGTAGCTGTTTTTCCTGTGTAGTGTTGAGGAGTCGCTTTTTTTCGGCCCGTGATGCATAGGTGCCTTGAACCCCGCGATAACGCTTCAAGAGCCGCGACCGCTCAACGCCGTACTCCCGCGCAACCTGGGATATATTAGGACGTTCTCCTAGCTCTAGGGATTTTAAAGCTTGAACAGCTGCGTCAATCGGGTCCATATTGGTGGAGTTATGAGGTGTTGAAAGTATACGCGTTTTGGTGTTGACTGTGCGTTGAGTGGGGTCTGTGCGTTTAGTGGGGAAACACGGTAACACGTCTTCCACATTGACAAGCAGGACTTCTTACAGATATACCTAGGCATCAGAGAGACAGTCTTGTTAGAGCAGAATATCTAGGCTGGCTTTCGGGAGACAGGGCTAGTCCCAGCCTGTCTAGAACGCGTCTTGTCGTCGCTGACAGTGGTTAGGACGCCGTCTCCGCCAGGGGCAGCGGCCAACGCTAAGGTCGCATGGACGTTAGAGACGCCGCATACTACTAATTACTCAGCTAGAGCAGCAGGCTCGATTTATCCAGGACCGCCTTAGTCGGCCTTCGCAAAGCCCTACTACCCAGGCTATCCGCCAGCTTGTTAAAGGGTGTCAACTCACAATAAATTCAGCAACAATCCTTGCAAAGGAGAATAGGAAGCTCTAATAGGCTATTTAGCAGCGGCAGCGTAAAGAGCAGCAGCGCCAACAGTATATAGCCCGTAGAGGAGCTATGTGGGTAGAGGAAGGTTAATTGCTTGCTGCAAAGGCCAAAAGGGTGCTCTAGCAGGTAGAGCAGGCAGGGCAGCTAAGTAGGCCTTGAGCACCGCCAACCTACAGCAAGTGCCACAAATAAGGTCATACAAGGACTTATTGTACTACTAAATAGCGCACACTTAATAAATCTATTTACTACCTATTTTATTGCGTTGTTGAAGAGCAATTGTAGGAAGACGCGTCGCGATTTTGGTGGGGTGCGCGGATGAGTGATCGAACACGTTAACCTAACCACCGGATCATGCGGATGCACAAACACCACCTCCCTCCCATCCCCATCCCCCCTCTCCGCCCTCCCTTGCAAATACCCCCACACCTCATCAAACGCCCCCTCATCCCCAGGATACACCCCCTCATGATTCGTCAACACGCTGACACCCACAGCGCCGAACTCCTCAAGCGCATACCGCACCTCGACCACCGCCTCGCGCACATACAGCAGCGGCATCACCGCCATCCAGCTAAACCGCTCGGGATACAGTCGCCCCAGCTCGGCCGTGTATTCGTTCAAGAGCCGCGCTAGGGTAACTGTTTTTGCGCGGTCGCCGGGGAAGGCGTTCGCTTGCGGCGTGGAGATGCAGAGGATGGAGTGGGAGATGGAGTGCGTGGACATGAAGGTGAGGTGGGAGTGGGGGTCCCAGGTGGGGGCTTCGCAGCCTGGGGCGAGAGGGTGGAGGGCGCGGAACCAGGGGGGAATAGGGTGCGTGTGGGTGTCTATGCGGGTGGCGTTGGGGAAGGGGGGTAGGTTTTGGATGCGGTTGGTGGAGAGGGCGGAGATGGAGGTTAGAGCTGAGGAGAGGAAGGGGAGGGTGGAAAGGTCGATGTTGTCGCGGGTGGCGTTGGATAGGATGCGTGAGGTAAGAGAGAGGTTGGAGGAAATTCCGCGTGGGGAGATTTCATGAATGGGAGGAGGTGCGTGAGCTTCGTGTTGTTAGGAACTTCCAAGGTTTTTGTGGGTTATAAATCTAGATCTTTGGGGAAGGGCGTACTTACCTTTGGGAAATCACAAGCAAAGTGACGTCAATGGGGACGAGGAGGTAGCGGCAGTGAACCTGATTCCGAGAGTGCGTTGGGATCGCGCGACCCGTAGCTAGGCTGTGATGACTTTGATATTGCTTCTATGGTAACCATCACTGACACTATTAGCCACGAAGAATAACCCCTCCGATCCATAGACAGCACGAGGAACCTAGTCAACTGATGCTTGTCCTCTCTTTCTGTACTCGTGTACAACGTCGATGTTTTCAACTTGTCAACCAAGGCATGCAGCTTCCAATATTTTGGACTTTGTCAGTGTACGCCCAAACGTTTGTGGGTGAAATTCTCGGTGGGTGTTGAGGTCTCGAAGGTGAATCGAAGCGGTTGCTAAGTTAGGGAACTACAAGCGATTCGGCTACCCCACCACGCACCACCACATCATCGCATCTTGCTTGGGCAGGAGCTCCACCATAGCACCATAGCTCCTTCCAATGTCCAAACCTGTAGTTTGAACACAACACGAAAACACAAGATTCGACCCACGATGAAGCTGGATTCCGCCGTCGTCGAGCTCCTGAACCTGAACCCTCATAACACGACCGTCTCCTCTGCCGGTGGTGGCGGCTGCAGCTCTGCATCGACATCCAAGATCACGACCAAACTGAGCGATGGCACGGAACGATGCTTCTTTATGAAGATAGGCAAGGGCGAGGATGCACAGATAATGTTTGAAGGTACTGTACCTTCACGATGATTCAAGTGCACATGTCGCTGATTGTGCGACACCAGGCGAGCACGCGTCGCTGAATGCTCTCCACGATGCCGTCGCTTCGCTATGCCCTCAATCCTATGGGCATGGGCGCTTCTTCTCACAACCCTCGACCTCATTCCTCGTGACCGACTTCCTCAACCTCAGCTCGCGTTCCGCCTCATCATCAGCGCCGTCGTTGGCGGCGAAACTCGCCAAGCTGCACACGACGCCTGCACCCATACCAGACGGCTATGATGAGCCCATGTTTGGCTTTCCAGTCACAACGTGTTGCGGCGACACTCCTCAGGATAACAGCTTCAAGAGCTCGTGGGCAGACTTCTACGCGAACAACCGGCTTCGCTTCATCCTGGGACGCGCGGAGAAGTCGAGCAGTGTCGACAAGGAACTACATGAGCTAGTCGAGACGACGGCTACGAAAGTAGTACCGCGGCTGATCGGCGACGACCATCTCAACAACGGCAAGGGCGTGACACCAGTCGTCGTGCACGGTGACCTATGGAGCGGAAACGCAGGTGTTGGCACCATCGGCAGCAAGACCGGTGACCCCCAAGACGTTGTATACGACCCGAGCGCGTGTTATGCGCACAATGAGTTCGAGCTAGGTATAATGAAAATGTTCGGCGGTTTTGGCGGCAGCTTCCTGAAAGAGTATCACGAACTGTGCCCAAAGACAGAGCCGGTCGATGAGTATGAAGACCGGGTCAAGCTGTACGAGCTATATCACCACCTCAACCACTACGCATTATTCGGCGGCGGTTATCGCTCGGGCGCGGTGAGCATCATGAAGAGCTTGGTACGCAAATACGGCCAGTAGACAGCAAAAAGCGCGTTTTCGACCCACGGAACAGACCCTTGCGAAGCCAGAACATTGCTATAAAATTGGCTATCAGAGCGTCCATGTGCTCCCTTACCGCTCGTGGCCCGTTCCCTACACCACCTGGCTTCGTCACAAAATCTAACAGATGCGCATTCCGTTCTTATCAACAAGCCGCGCATGAACGTTTACACGAGCCTCGTGGTCTGTGGAACCCTGCGCGTTCTCTTCGCGTGATGCGACCAGACCGGGGTTATCCAACCTTCCGAATCCGGCCATCCAAAATGGTGATAATTGCAAGCCAGCCAATCACAAGCATCAGCAACTCTCAAAATGGTCGACGCCGCAAAAATTGACCCTGAATCTCTTTCGCATGCACTGGGCGCGTGCTTGTTGGTTCTTGATATCCCACCCAAAGAGTGGCTATGTCTCGGATTTTTATCCAAGATTATCTTACCGCGCCACGGCCTCCAGCGAATCTCGTCCACCTCACTTGGCCTGTAGAGCGAGCATTCTCCCCACCCACTGGTCCTTGAAACTCCTATCTCAGTCCCATCAAACATGTTGTGACTGTCATCCTTATGCCCGCATGCCTTTCATGGCATCTTGTGGCGTCAGGCTGTTTGGCCATGCGGACACTCCGACCTGGTCTATTATAGGTATATCAAGGCATCTCCCGCATCGGAGCTGTATCGAAGATAGGCAGAGTCGAATACATGATACCTCGATAGCCCAAAATGAAACTTCGCTATTCATACCTCATCATTTTACCGGTGCTATGTACCGCCATCCCTCTCAAAGGCAATGGCGGGTCTCGTCACATCGTTCGCTCAACTGTTGCCTCGGACGGCTCGATAGTCGACTGGGTCCCAGTGCAATCCCAAGTCGCCAACGACACGGTCGCTTGCCCTCCTCCGCTCCCCGTCGTACTGTTTACTTCCGCATCCAACCAAACTACTCTCACACCATTGCCTCTCGCCGCGGAAGAACATCAAGGACCAGAGGGCACTGTACCAATCCTTCGCCAGGTGGGCCAGCTGCCAGACATCAAAGGACCGCCCCAGACCATCAACCCGGAGTACGCTCAACAGATCCACATTGGCAAGCGCGCGGTCGGTGATCATTGGTATGCTTCGTCTGCACAGAACGTAGCGAATCACGGAGGCTCTGCAACATACTCGCTATATAACGCCTTTGCAGAATCGGGTTCGGATTTCTCCCTGCTACAGAGTGCGGTCATCCGGTACAATGTCAAGAATCCGTTATACAACGACCCCAAACGCCTGGCTATGCAGACCGTGGAAGCGGGATGGTACGTCACAAACTCTCAGGACCAGCTTCATGCGAACACAACTAACAGGTTACTAGGATCAATTACCCCAATCAAGTCGCAGTGCCACACCTCTTCGTCTACTTCACTACCAACGGCTACGCCACAAATGCCAACTACCAAGGCGGTTGGAACCGCGAAGTCCTCGGCTGGGTCCAAGTCGACAGCGTCATCTACCCCGGCGTCTCCTTCGCCCCCCAGTCCACCCGCGGAGGCGCCCAATACGACATGAAAATCCAATGGTTGCTCTTCCAAGGCAACTGGTGGCTCTTCGTGCTCGATCGCTGGATCGGGTACTACCCCGCCACCCTCTTCGGCGCCAACACCGACGCCTCGCGGTCCCTCCAAACGCAAGCCGACGCCATAAATTATTACGGCGAGATCTACGATAGCCATCCGCAGCTTACCAGGACGGATATGGGGAGCGGAGAGTGGCCCGATAGAGGCTTTGGACATAGCGCTTATATTAGGAATATGGTGTATACGGATCCTAGTGGGGCAGATCGCAAGTATGATGGGAGTAGGGGGATTGTGGTTAGTGATACGAATCGGTATCGTTTGAGTGCGGATTGGGCGGGGCAGGGGGCATGGGGGAGTTATATGTATCTTGGGGGTCCGGGAGCTGGGGGTGTGGTGAGTGGGTAGAGACTGGTGACGAGCGTAGTGAGGTTGTAGAGAAGTGGATGGGGGAGTGTATATATGGTTTGGGGGTAGGTGGTGTATATATTTTGATGAGGGCTTGTATATAGTTTTTTTTTCTTTTTTCAGACGGTATTGAGTAATGTATGCTGGGAGTGGTTTGTGGAAGTAGTTTTTTAGAGCGCATCTTTTATCACGACGGTTGTTCTGATGGTTTGCCATTACGGAGAGTTATGAGGTTCTACTCCTATAGATTATAGATAGCTCTACCTTCCCTTCGTACTGAAGTTCTTCTTGGATATAATACGATATTAAGCTAGGCACTTCGGAACGCCAAGCTTGAGACCTTTATATTGCTAACTACACGTCAGCCTATCCCAGCGACATGCATGTCTATTACAAGTCAGTCATTCATCCCATGAGCATGATAACGCTCCCCAGCAACAGGATTCGCCGACAATATACCCTCCACAGCCTCCATCTCCTCGTCCGTCAAAGCTTGCACCGCCACATTCTCACGTACATGATCCGGAGTCGCTGTCCCCGGAATAGGAATAATGACCGGCATTCCCTCGCGTTTAGAAACCCCGAGAAGCCATCCTAACGTTAGATGCGCCGTAGTCCAGCCTTTCTTCTCTGCCAGCTTCTCGACCCCTGCCACAAGCTTGACGTTTTTCTTAAGGTTGTCGGGCTAGTAACGGGGTAGCATCCGCCTGTAGTCGTTCTCTGGGATGTTGTTAAAGGAAGCGAGAGCCCCTGTGAGAAAGTCGCTGTTGATAGGACAGTAGGCATATACGGGGATGTCGAGTTCGGCGCTCGTGGTGAGGATCCCGTTCTCAAGTGGGTCCTTGAGCGTCCGGAGCGTCGTCTCAAAAGGCACCGCGTCGTCTTTCCTCGCGCATTCGAACTAGTCGATCTTGCCTTTGCCAAGTTGTTGGAGACACATTATCACACTCTGGCGCACGTACGCTGGCGAGCCGTTCGGCTTGAAGTTCTGAATCCCGCCTTCGACGTTGAGGACGACCTTGTCTACATACTCTGGGTACTTGTCGTAGAAGCGGCTGAGCAGGACTAACGAGTTGTGGGTTGGGGGTCCGTAGAAGTCGCCTGCGTTCCAGGGAAGACAGCCGAGATCGGCGGCTGTTTTTAGACATTATATGGCTTGAGATTCAAAGGGGGTTTTGGGCGGCGTTGTGAGGCTGCCCATGCCGTAGCCGATGGGACTGATTTGTTTGTCGCAGATAAGAGGCATGGTGGGAAGAAGGGATGCTGATGAGGGAGTGGAATAACTAATGTTACTTCTAAGATGTGGTTGTAGGTATTTGTCGCAGACGGTTTGTATATTTGTAGAGAGCTCACTGATCACGCATGTTGGCGCGCGGGAGTCAAAAAGCCCCGAAGTTGAAGACATGCGCCGGAACCCCATGTCAAAAGTACATAAGAGGGACCGGTGCACAAGCCACTGCGGGGAACAAGTCATCACAAGTGGCGTAGCTCGCCCGCGTGTGCAACACTACAAACCTACCAAAGACGGAAGATCAAGTGACGCAGATTGGATGCACTACGTAAAACTTCGAATTTGCAAGAAGTTCTTGTGGCTGGAGCGCACCGCAGAAAAGATAGGGCTTGGTGGGGTCAAAGTTCTCACGTTCGATTAGGTGCGCGGCTAATGTGAGCCTACCTTAGGTACATGGGTTGAATGCAGTAAGCTCTGCATTCTTTGAGCGTAGTAGTAGCTCTCCCACGGAGTTTACTTGACTCATTTCCTCAACCACGAAGCACGAAATACGGCGGAAGAGCTCCATTGGCCGTGCCTAAAGGAGTGTTAATTAGGCGACCGTTCTAGCGACCAACGACGAAAACAAGTTCTTCCCTGCGGTAGGGTTAATCTGCATCCTGTCATTATTATTAGTACGTGTTTAAGGCTAATTTCTTTTTCCTAGACACTACCTCGCTGATTGACACGTTCTTTTAATAATTGCAAATCCGCGAGGTATAGCGATTGGTTTCCAAGGGTCCCTGCACCATAGTTCGGAGTTTAGCATGTATATTGTCGTGGCCGCACTTATTATTTTTTTAGCAAATTAATTTAGCTGTTAGCAAATAGAAAGATGTTGTATTCCTTAATACACTATCTATTTAAGCCTTTTAATCAGACTTAGCAGATTCCTGTTGGCATTTCTGGGCCACTTTCACTAAATAATAACAGATGACAAGTTTTGTGGTAGCGTCCAAACATCTCTGTTCTAGACTAAATATAAAAAAGCCACCCAGATAAGCTCAGTGTACTTTGTGTGTACAAACGTCTGTTACTACCCCTTGCATGGATTCATATATTCAGTTCCCCTTAGTTTAAATAGAAATGATAATAATATGAGATGATATTCAAGTGTCTCTTAGCTTCTAATCGGATTATATGGACATTATCTACATTATGTTGCCAAATAAACGAACAACCTAAAGCGGCAAGCCCTTATCAACTGTCTTCGCCCTTAAGTTCTGTGCAAAAACAATAAGCTAATTCATCTCCAACTGCGTCGTATCTCCGTCCTAACGAAGCAGGATTTTTGCAGTGAATGAAGCCCTGAGCCACCACTGAGCAATTTCGATTGCAATTGAATCAAAATCGATGCTGGCGTCAGCAAGGAGAACTACGCCAGCGATAACGGCATAGAAATTCTCCATAATCTCAATGGCATTTTAGAGAAGATATTCTTGGGACTTAGTGGTGAACTCTTCCTGCAACGTCTTTTATGTGTGGGACAGCTGTTCCGATTCAGACCACAGGGTACCTCATCGCGGTAACGCATGTTCCAGCCATTGTTTAAGCACATCAAATGTGATACTACCCAGTTTCCCAGTGAGTGCGGTGATGAGATCTGTCCAGTGGCTGGGTCGTCCTGTCTACAATCCCATAAAGCTAGAATCGCGATATAGACGCGCAACGTTGAAGTCCATCTAGTTGTTCCCATGACTGCTTGTACAAGAAAGAATAACATGAATGCGTTGAAAGACGTAATCCAAGCCACAGTGCTAGACGAGTGTCCTCAAAGCTGGTTTCTCTAATAGTACGCCTGCAGAGCTCCAATGCTAAAAATCCACACAAAGCTCACAAATCTCGTGAAATTTAGCGATAATGTGTCAGATCTTAGGTGTACTCCTTACTAGCAACAGAAGGTCCCCGCAACAGTTGCCCATGCTTTCTATCCGCTGTCCAGCACAGTATCTTCTTTGTAAATGCCGGTATGCGACTAGCCAACCACAGCTTCCAAGGTCATCTTTTCATTTTGTGTAGAATTGGGATCCTCAGTCCTCGAGGCTCCCTTGACGTTGCTCATGGTCGACAAAAATCTACCTAAGTATGATACAAGTGAAACGATGCAAACAAGCGAGCATCAAGACTGGACATGGCTTTTGATAATCTGTGCAACGAGGGCGTAGCAAATATTACACGTGTGAGTTGGTGCAGATATCTGCCTTTAGATCTCTGCTGATGTTTGCCTGCGCACTGTAGGGTGTTATGCGGTATAGTTGCGGCGCAGCCTGGATGCTGATAGTTAATCTATCGCGTGCAAAAATCGGTAGAAATCTTGGCGGCATCCGAGAATTTGCGCGCGCGGGGAGCCTCATACAAATCGTAAATTTGACTGTGACGCGTCGATAACAGCCTATAAACTGTTGAACAACTGTTAGTAAGTTGTGAGGCTGTACAAATACGTGTATAGGGCTATACTGACGCTTTTTTTGGTGGAGTAGTCCATGTTTCGAGCTCACGGAGTCGCTCCTCGCCCTCTTACTGCCGCGCAGGCGCGTCGCCCGCCAACTATACCCCGAGAGCTTACAACTAAAGGCCGTGGGCTGGATCCCCGTTGTCGCCTCGATATTTATCGCTTTCTGCTACTTGGCTGGCGCTATGACGATATCGCAGATTCAGTAGACGTGTTGTTGTCAGAGGTGTATAAAATTGAGCGAAACTTGAAGCTCTATGGGAGCACTCACAATCCTAGCAGCCCTAACGTTGTACTTGGCCGCCCGCGTAAATTATCGTCTGACGATGAGCAGGCGCTGTACGATGAGCTGTTTCAGAGCGGTTGGATGTATCAGGACGAGATTGTATACTGGCTGTGGATGGAGAGAGGCGTTCAGGTACACCGATCCACTATTAGTTGACTGTTAAAGGATCGCGACTGGAGCGAGCGAGCCCTACGGCCCATATTAATACTGCGCAATGAGGAGCTCCGTGAGGCTTACCGAAGGAGCATGAGGCAATTTATCGCCGCCGACTTGGTGTTTCTTGACGAGTCTATTTTCAACGAGAAGACTGGCTGGCGCCACAGGGCGTATGCCCCAATCGGGTTTACCAATCGATATTTCCAGGACGTACGGCGTGGCAAAGCTTGGGCTATTCTCCCAGCGTATACAGTTGACGGTTACCTGCCCTGTACAGGTATAAAGGAGGGCTATTTCAGCTATGAGGACTTTATCGATTGGATCCGCGATTCGCTGTTGCCCACGCTCTGGGCGGCGTATGGCCAGAAGCCTATAGTTATAATACTCGACAACGTCTCAATTCATACAAACTAGGAGGTGGTGAGAGTTATTAAGGAAGCTGGCCATATTGTTAGATTTCTGCCACCGTATTCGCCTGATTTTAACCCAACTGAGCTTACCTTTGGAGTCCTAAAGGCCTGGATCCGCCGCAACTACTGCCATGTACGGTGGCGCTTTAACAACTTTGGCGACTTTCTAAGGGGCGCTATCCGCGAAAGTCGCTGCGATCGGTTCGCGAAAAAGCACTTTAAGCACGCTGCCGACGGCGTGTATAGGATAGAGAACCAGGAGCAGCTCTGGGAGGCACGTAGGGAGATGTGGAGGTGGCAGTAGAGCGTAGAGTAGAGCGTAGAGTTGTTAGGATAGACGTTAAACTTGCCAAGGTCAATACTAAGTAAAGTAGTGACGTAATTACGTAAAGTCCATGCTCTGCAATTATCGTCAACTCAGCCAGTAACCCCACTACCCATACTTACGAACCCTGCGGCGGCAGTAGCTGTCTTACAGTGCTGCTTATACTTCTTCAGGTCATCTCGCAGGTGCCTAACGACTCCATCCTTCAGCTTAAAGCGCTCACTAACCGCGATTTTATAGAGCTCTCCTCCAACGCTTGACATCTCCTTAAGATCTTTGACAGTCCACTTTTTTGATATCGCCACATCTCGAGCCTGCTCGTAGTCCTCACGATCGTCCTCCGGCTGCTGGTTGATTAGCCAGCTGAAAAACTCCCTCACTGTTGCCCTTGTATCCTCCTGGCCACTCACAGGGCTTGAGCTGACGATTGGGAGGGCGCTGCCTGGCGTACGCGGACGCTAACTTGGCAGAGGTGAGTAGTACTGCTGCAGCTGTTGAAGCTGCGATGGAAGAGCTGGCGGTATAGAGTAAGCAGGATAACCCATTTGGGGCGCCATAGGTACTGCAGGCTGACCAAATCCGACAGTATTTTGCTGTAACTGGACGCTCTCACGCTGGAGCTTGAGCAGCTCGTGTGTCTCGTCGCGCCAGCGAGCCTCGTCAATAGCTCTCTGGCGCTCCTTCTGGCGCTCACGTCGCTCGTAGCTACGCCAGAAGTCGCCCTCACCGTCGCTCCCATCGCTCTCCGAGTCGCTATAATAGCCGCCACGCCGGGCTTTTGAGCGCTTTTTACCGGCACCTCTCCGACGCTTCAGCTGGTTGCCGCCGCCAGCAGGGCTCCGCCAGTAGTCGATGAGAGTTATCGGCGGCGCGAGGAGCTCAGCCTGGCCAGCAACGATCGCGTTCGCCCAGGACTTCGAGTCGGCAGCTCCAATAGCGTAGTGCTCGTGGTTGGGCGTTACCCAGCACCAGTTCCCAAAGTTTGTACACTCACTATTGCGACAGAGCCAGTGCTGATGAAGGCTTCTCTCCCAGTCCTGCGCCGACGACAAGCTCTCTACGCGCTGTATAGCCCTCGACTCGTTAAGGAGCTGCTGTTGACGGCGTGTCTGCTTTTCTGGCTGTGGAGTCACCTCACCCACGTCAGACGATGGGTCGTTGAACGATTGATTACGCTTGAAGGCCTTTTCGAGAGCCTTAGCCTTGACGCGCACCTCAAAGGTAACCTCTACAAGCTGGACGCCCGGCGATTTGCTGACCTGGTACTCGATAGCTTTAAAAAGCTTGTCCTCCTCCACCTGGCTAAAGTCGGCCAGCGTTACTAGTATTTTTCGCGACTTTACGCCCGCTCGAAAAGCCACCGTACGGCTCTCAAGTCAAACTCACGCCCACTAAGTTGAGCCTCTGGTTGCTCCAGCATATCGTTTATAACTTTCTCCGCCATATCGAGCCACCAAAAATAGCGGCCGTGTCTCTCTGGTGGGCGGTGAACAGCGCTCTTGCCGTTGACGATAAGCTTATAGTCTACCTCCAGGTCAAATTCCGCTCGCGAACCCGGCGACGACGATAAACCAAGTAGTGGAGGGCGGAGAGGCTCACGCGCGCGCGGCGTAGGGGGCGACGACAGCGGCAGCGTGCTCTCGACGGTGAGGTCAATACGGGGAGGCTCTACTGGTGGCGGCGATGACAAGGGTAGAGCCTGCTGTCTATTTGCAGTGTTCTGCGTACTAACTGAAGCAAGGGCAGCCCGATTGACTGCTGGGGCACTGTTAGCCCAGCGTCGCGCGCGAGTTATTGGGCCCTTACCGGTACCGCTCGCCAGGCGCCCTCTAGTACTCCCACTGGGAGCTTTCTTAGGGGCCTTCTTGCTGCTCTTACGGGCTGTACGCACCTTTGCAGCTGCTCCGTCGCCCTCAGTTTGCTCTCCAGGCCGTGAGGGGGCCCTACGCACCCTCTGTGGGCGATCTCCAGCCATTTCGACGGACTACTCCACCAGAAAAAGCGTCAGTATAGCCCTATACACGTATTTGTACAGCCTCACGACTTACTAACAGTAGTTCAACAGTTTATAGGCTGTTATCGATGCGTCACAATCAAATTTACGATTTGTATGAGGCTCCCCGCGCGCGCGCAAATTCTCGGATGCCGCCAAGATTTCTACCGATTTTTGCACGCGATAGATGTCCTCTCACTAAGCCGCCCCACCGACCTAACGTTATGGCGCACCCCACCTATGGCGCACGCGCCCGAATAGGCAACCTCCTTATCAAAATTGTATTCTGTATAGCAATTTTTTATGTTTTAACTTTCAAAACTATTTAAAAACGAAGCTAGACAGTCTACTGAGCTATCTAGATGATTTTCCCTGTTGCCCGCCTCGTCTATGACCTTTGGCGGACCTTGTTGTCGCTCTACAGCCTTGGTGAAGCCTATCTTTTGCTGAAGCCTTCTATGACCGCTCTTGTGTAATCTTGATATTGTTAAGCCCTGCAAAGCTGATATTAAGGTCTACTTTGACCTTTGTGCGTTTATTAGGCTTTAGATCCTTGACTTAAGCCTTAAGTCTGGCAATACGCGCTTTAGCTGCAGCTAGCTTGGTTAATTGCTGCAACTAACCCTTTATTAGCGCCTTCTTTACCTGCTGTTGCGCCCTAGATCCTTGTCTATCTGCTAGATTTGCTAATAGACAGGATATCTCTTAAGGTCTAGATGGTGTACGAACTATGGGTGATCGCTTGCGCTTCTAGGGTGGGCTTGGAGTCGTTGGAGGTACTATAACCTTCTGATTGCACGGTAGTTGTGAAGAATTAAGGACCTTTCTAGGGTTGTACGGATGTATACTAGCTGTACGGAACCCTATTGTGATATGATTGGCTGTGACACGGCCTCGAGCGTCTGCGTATAGCATGAGGAAGCGATTGCGCTTGACTGGCGCTGCATCGGATAGGGCTAACAGTCTATCTAGCTCCTGATGGTAATTCTGCTTTAGTGGGCCAAAGAATGATAGATTAAGAGGCTGAAGTAGGTGCGAAGTGTGAGAAGGCAAGTATAGGACGAAGATCTGATTAGTTTTAGGCATTGTTTACCTCCCACTTAGCAGTTTGCTGGCAGTTTTCGTATGCACGTGCCGAGAGGCGTTTTTAGCTGTTCTATATATAGTAAACTGCCAGAGGCGTGGTGTTTACCTTTGTCTAGCAGTTAGTGGCGTTAATCAGCGCACTCCAAACCTTAAAATTAATAGGCTCCTAATCCGGCACTGTTTTTGTTGCAATCCACCTCAAAAATGGCCAGAACCCGCAAGAGGACTTAAAAGGCCCAGGAATCTGATCTCTAGAAGACCCCTCCGCGTGGTAGTTCGCGCCTAGCACGCCTAGAGGCATCGTCTCCTCTTAAAAAGAGGCCTAGGACTACGAAGGGCAAGAAAGAGGCCTAGCTAATTAACCTACCTACTCTAGACGACGGTGTTGATGTGTCTGGAGGTAATGGTGGGCCTGCTGAACCTGCGGAACCTGCGGAGTATAGTGGTGACGACCTAGAAGATCCTATTCCTGTTGTTGATGACGAGGAAGATCTGTTGGTTATTATAGTACCTTCGCCACTCCTAGTTAGGCCTGCTGTTAACTTTAGAGCTACTTAGAAGGTGCCTGTGAACCTAGCTAATCCTATTCTACGCTCTTCCGCCACACCAAACTCTTTCAGCATACTAGCTCCTTCTTTTAAGGTACAAGACTCTGCTACTCTAGCTCTAGGTGTAGCGCTAGGCGGCAAGCCGCCACATGTGAAATGGACTAAGACGATAGAAGAGGTGTTGCTCTAGGCTCTTGAAGAGATTGTTAAATATAGGAAAACGGCTAATAGCTTTAAAGCAGAGTACTGGAATAAGGTAGCAGATAAGGTTCGCAGGGTATATATAGGCAGGGTGGCAGTGATTGGCAAGAACTGTAAATCAAAGTATAAGATATTTCGAAAGTCCTAGAGTTTGTGGCAAGATCACCTGGGTTTTGGATTATCTAGATAGGAGGATAACAAGAAGGGCTTACCTTAATTAAGCAAGGAGGTTATAGATAGCTACTTTAGCAAGCATCCTAAGTTTAAGGCGTTTTAATTTGAACCCCCTCTGGGCTATAAATACCTTGTTAATATTACTAGAGATCGTGTTGCAACAGGCGAGTTTGCGATCGACGCAGAGGCAGAGGGTAGTGACGACTAGGCATCAGAGCTTCCATCTGATAACGTCGATAATGAAGAGGAGAGCGGGGAAAGCGAGGATAACGAGAGCCAGCCTTCAATCGAGCGTTCTTAATTGGTAGCCACATCACAATTATCGTCCGTTGTAGCTACTTCGTCGTCAACCTCCAATAGGTCTCTTACAGCCGCACAACACAGGAAGCTAGAGAAGAAGCGTTAGAAGGAGCAAGCTAAAGGTGGAATGCGTAAGCATATAGCAGAGAAGAAGGCTAAGAAGGGAGGGAAAAGTCGTGTGCGTGAAAAGGGTGAGAAGAAGTCTAATCTGTTAGCGCGATCTCTAAGTGAGTTTAATAGGCAATTAGCTAAGGTTTTAGAGGGTTTTATAAAGAAGCCAGATAAGAATATAAAGAACCTAATCTAGCAGGCTGTTGAACTATTTGAGAGGCAGTTAGCTAGAGAGTTTAAGGCGGAGGTGTACTAGGTTATCTCTCTACTTTAAGATGAGGCGAAGGCAAGCGCCATGCTCGCGATAAAGCCGGAACGCTGAGCTGGATAGATTAAATATAAGCTAGGGCAATTGTTCTCCTAGAATGTCTCTAGCCTATAATCCGAGCGCCTGTCTATGTTTCTAATAGGATTCCTACATACATTCGGCCAATTCCGTGCGAAATTCGTTGTTAGTAAGCCTTAATTGCCACCTATCCTCTATTTCAGTGTCACCCTAGCATATTAACCTATCCGCCTCCGCCTCATTCGCCTCTGCAGCGACGTTAATACCCTGCTAGCTGTTGAGCTAGTTATGAAGGGCTACACAAGCGTATACGATAAACACCTAAGTCTGAATGCTGAAGCCTAATTAGGCCCCCTAAAGGATCTTGAACCGTCTCTTTAACACGCTGAAGGCCCTTTTTATAGCTATTCTTAACAATAAATGCCGTAAGTTAAATAGCTCTTAAGGCGTTTTCGGATTCCTACTATTGACATCCCACTCGCTGATGTGATAACGCGTTTTTTGATAGGGATTGAGCAGTAGCCTATCTATCGAAGAGTAGCCACTATCCGCTAGAAAATAGGTATTTAGAGCTGGGGCCTTAAATCCTTTAAAGTAGGCATTCTGGAAAACACGGGCATTATGTGCGGAGCCGTCCTATCTAGCAAGAACAAACTAGAAGTTAAGGTTGAAGTCTACACAGGCGAAAACATTCTATAAGTAATAACCCTTCCTACACTACCATGCTAACTTAACAGGAAACTTCTTACTAGGCTTAATAGTGTTCCTACTAATAGAGATAGGTATATAGGCCCTATCCACAGCTCCGCGGCATTCGTTAAAGAACGGCAAGTAGGTTTTTAATGTTGAAATCTGCAAGGGTACCTCATCCTCTAGGGGCCGCACCACCTTAGGATAGAGGTTATTGCGCAGGATAGTAAGTACCTCGTGGAAAGCGCGATGTAGAGTCCTTGTGCTGTGCTGGAATTGTTCGCGCAGGTAGCGATACGACTGATCTTTGCTGACAACCGCCATAAAGATGCCTAGCTTCTTGTCAGTATCCACCTCCCCCGAAGCCGTTAATCCCTCGTCGATCAGCAGCTCTAGGAGGGCCTTGAATTGCTCCTTATGCAAGCTAGTAATGTTGTAGATCCTATCCTAGTGGCCTTCGCGCATAGCCTTTACCCACTCCAATCCACGGCTATATTCCATCCCATCTACACGCAGGCCGGTGGGCCTATAGAGCACCTCATCAAGAAACAATCGCATAGCGCGCGATCGAGATTGCCGCTATAGGTCTACAGCAATTGCTGCTAGTATAATAGGGAGGGTTCTGCGCAAACGAATACGTGGGGAGCTGCGAATACGAGCTATAGGGTAATAATAACAGCAAGAGTATGGAGTGACGTTATAGCGATGTTTGGCAGCCTCTGCTGGCAGTTTTTTCTGCACCTCTGGGGCACCAGTAGAAACTGCCAGCAGTTTTGCTGTTTTAGGCAGGTTGTTGTCCGTGCGAAGCCACTAAACGCCACCAATACGCCACCCTGGCAGAATTTTCTGCTGGATTGGCTCCGGAGGTAAACACTAGGCCGCCAGCAGCTTCTTAGAAACTGCCAGGGGCACGGGAGGTAAACACTAGACCCTCAGCAGCTTCTTAGAAACTGCTGGCAAACTGCTAAGCGGGAGGTAAACACTGCCTTAGCCGTTTATATGAATTCTGTTGTCGTATGCGAGCCGTGACTATTACAGATAAGAAGGCGCTAGTTAGATAAGTTATTAGGCGTACTTTCTAGTAGAAATTTAGTCTCCAGCTACCGCAGACTAATATTATTTAATATCTAGCTATTTTTAAACACTGTATAGTGCTAATTAGGCGCGTTGTTAATAGGGAACTAGGTACTTTAAAGCCCTGCGCCCTTAAATATGACGAGAGGCTTAATAGAGCGGCCCTTAGCGCTGGCGCATTCTATAATTAATACCTAATTAGTTAATCTAGGCTCTTTCACGTACGTACGCTTAGATCCCAACTTCGTTACAGGTCCTAGTACCCTTCTATTGCTACTGCTGCCTTGCCGAAGGCTGTGTTCGTCCATATTCTAGATATTAGATAGTTTAATATAGTGTTTGCTAACAATAGCCTTTAATACAGTAAAGAACCCTTTAAAAGTTAATTTGTCTAACCTATTAACGCGTGCTTTATTAAGTGATTGACTAATTAGGGTGGTAATAGTTAGATTACAAGCTCTAAAGCCAGCAATCTAATTCTTGCCTATAGGAATGTGGTTGCTATTAACGCGTGCGATGCAATTAGCTATTTCGCGTATAGTAGCATAGCTTAGAGCGCGCTAAAGGCTATGCTCCTTAACTATCTAACTAGCGAGCTATCTCTTCTAATTAGGAGAGAGCTTCTAGCGTAGTAACTGTGCAGATACCGCATTAGTGCGGCTATTAAGGCGGTTTTAAAGTGTGGAGGGTGGGATCGCGTAGTCTAAGGCTATGGACCATACTAAGGCGCCTTGCAGCATCTCAGCTTTATATATTGCGTGCTTAAGATTATAGGGACTGTATTAAGGCTCTATATCTACAATTATATGTAATAATTATATGTGGTTGTGGAGATATTGCAGTTGGAAGAATTCTGTGTGCGCGAACGCGTCGCGCGGGATAGGTGGGGTGCGCCATACCATGGGTGCGGGGTCAATGCGCGCCGAGCCTCAATGCGCGCTCAACACGAAAACACCTCAAGCTTCAACACCACCTATCGCTACCAATATGGGGTCAATTGAGGCTGCGCTTGAAGCGATACAATCGCAAGAACCTGGAGACTCTATCAACTATACAAAAATCGCGAAGGAGCATAGCGTTGTACGCTCTACGCTCACCCGGAGACACCAGGCTGTAACGCAGCCGCGTACAGCTGAGGGAATCAACCGACGAAAACTTCGCCCTCAATAGGAGCAGGAGCTTATACGCTATATCAAAAAACTCACTTAGCGAGGCCTACTACCTACACGGCAAATGATCTAGAACTTTGCAGCCTGTATAGCCAAAACGAGCGTTAGCATGTACTGGGTTGATCAGTTCGTTAAGCGACATAGCATTGATCTAGTTTTAAGATGGACAGCTGGAATGGACAGCAATCGCCACAAAGCCGACTTAGAGACAAAGTACAGCCTATATTTCGACCTACTACAGCAGAAAATTAGCCAATACGATATCGAGCCTCAGCACACGTACAATATGGACGAAAAAGGCATCCTACTAGGCATTACTACTCGCTCAAAGCGGATCTTTAGTAGGCAGCTGTACGAGAGCAAGGAGGTGAGGCAGGCTATTCAGGATGGTAGCCGTGAGTGGATTTCGCTCCTAGCCTGCATATGCGCCGACGGATCGGCTCTAGATCCAGCCCTCATCTATCAGGCTGCCTCAGGTAGCCTACAATCAAGCTGGGTTGAAGAAATCAACCCTCAGGAACACTCAGCCTTTATCACCTCATCGCCTTCTGGCTGGACAAATAACGAGATAGGCCTCGCGTGGCTTAAGCAGGTGTTCGATCGCTGTACTAAGGAGAAAGCTGGACGCTCCTACCAACTACTTATCCTTGACGGCCATGGATCCCACCTTACTATAGATTTTATCAATTACTGTGACCAGAATAGGATACTCCTAGCTATATTTCCGCCTCATTCGACGCATACGCTACAGCCGCTCGACGTTGTTATGTTTAAGCCTCTCTCCACTGCCTACTTAGCTAAGCTCTTAGCCTTCCTACACAGGTGCTAGGGACTATTGTTAATCGCAAAAAGAGACTTCTTTAGCCTATTCTAGAGGGCTTAGGGTAGCTCGTTTAGGAAGCTATTAATTATTAAGGCCTTTGAGGCTACTAGCATAGCACTACTTAACCCAGAGGTTATACTTAAGAGATTCACTAAGACCAGCCTACCTAAGCGGGAATTAAGAGAAAGCTCAACCTCAGTACTCAGCGCGTCTGACTGGAGGAAAATCGACTAGCTCCTAAAGGCTACAGTAGATATAGGGAATAGTAATAAGGCAAAGAAGCTGAGCTGAACAGTGCACTCAATTGCTGTACAAAAACAGCTACTACAGCATAAAAATGAGGGACTAAGAGCAGCACTAGGCAATAAGAAGAGGCGTAGGAAGCGTGGCAAGCCTTTGCTGGATAACCAGCCTACTGAGTACTTAGGGGGTGCTGTTTTCTGGTCCCTAAGGAAGGTGCAGGAGGCACGTGATCGTCTATAGCAAAAAGAGGCTGAGGCAGAGCAGCTAGTACTCCAAAAAACTGAGGCAGCTGAGGCTCAGAGGGCTAGCCAGCAGCTGAAGGCTAGACTACTCTAAGAGAAGCGCGTTGCGAGGGCTGAGGCTCAGGCAGCTCGAGCGAAGGCAAAGGCGGATCAGGCAGCTGAGCGAGCCCAGAAGCAGCAGGCTCGCAGGGCTTAGCAATACTACAAGAATTGTATAAAAATAGCTAAGAAAGGTAGTAAAAAGGCATTAAGGCTACCTAAGCAGGGCATAAGGGAAAAAAAGCTTATTAATAAGGCTATAGATGCTGCTGAGGCCTCAGGTGCTGCATCACAGCCTCTACAGCCTCAGTCGCGCCGGGGCCGGAATATTAGAACTCCGAGTAGATTTTTATAGCTATAATTAATTATTAAGATTCATAGACCTCATCACCAGAAATTCTTATAATAATAGCAATTGTAGGGAGCTCTGCAGCTTCAAGTTTAGCTGAGCTGGTTTGGTGTTGAGCGCGCATTGAGGCTCGGCGCGCATTGACCCCGCACCCATGGTACCGTGCCCGTGCGCGTAACGACCCAGGAACACCAAAACACCAGACAAGCTCCAAACTTCAACGCGTCATAACTCCACCACTATGGCACCAATTGACGATGCGCTCGCAGCAATCGAATCGCTTAAACCAGGAGAACAACTTATATACCGGAAAATTGCTCGCCAGTTTGGTGTACCGCACAGTACGCTGCGCCGAAGACACTAAGGCTGTCAGCGCCCACGGGAAGCTAAGCATCGCGATCAACAAGTACTTAGCCTATAATAAGAGTTAGGGCTTGTGAGCTATATTGAAGACCTTACAAAGAGAGGGCTGCCTCCTATAAGAGAGATGATACAAAATTTCGCATCCTCGACAGCCACAGAGCCTGTGAGCGACGCTTGGGTTACCTGCTTTCTTGACCGACACGGCCACCATCTTATCTCTAAATGGACATCTGGAATTGACTCTCTCCGCCACAACGCTGATTTAAACGTTAAGTATAAGCTATACTTTGACTTGCTATATTAGAAGATAAAGTAGTACGACATACAGCCGCGCCATTCCTACAATATGGATGAGAAGGGCTTTATGATAGGTATAACAGGACGCTTAAAACGAGTGTTCAGCCGTCGGATGTGGGAGCGAAAAGAGGTGCAGGCGGCACTCTAAGATGGCTCTTGTGAATGGATCACCCTTTTAGCAGCTGTCTGCGCTGATGGGGAGGCTCTGCCGCCAGGTCTCATCTATTAGTCGGCAAACAGCTCACTGCAGGCAGCTTGGGTGGACGCTATTAAAGCTGGGCAGCACGACGTCTTTGTAGCTTCATCTCCATCTGGATGGACGAATAACGACATTGGTTTAGCGTGGCTAGAGCAGGTATTTGATCGCTGCACGAAGCAGAAAGCGCTTCGTGGGAGAGACTGGCGTCTCCTCATACTTGACGGCCATGGCAGTCACCTCACGAAGGAGTTTATCGACTACTGCGAATCCTATCGCATACTCCTAGCCGTATTTACCCCTCACTCTACCTATACGCTTTAACCTCTCGACGTCGTCATGTTTAAACCTCTCTCCACCGCCTACTCTAAGGAGCTCTCCACCCACCTCCAGAGGAGCCAAGGGCTAGTACCAGTCAAGAAGGGGGACCTTTTCCCACTGTTCTGGAGAGCGTGGGAGTCCTTATTTAAGACAGAGACTATCCTTAAGTCCTTTGAAGCTACTGGTATATGGCCTATGGACCCAGAGGTTATACTCAAACGCTTCAAGAGAGAGAGCTCTAGGAAGCAAGATGAAGGCGAAGCAGGCCCCTCAGCGCTTAAGGAGAGCGACTGGCGTCAGATGGAGCGTCTTGTACGCTCTGCAGTGAAGGATACTACCGCAGAAGAGTCAAAGTCGCTCTCCCAAACGCTCCACAGACTCCAAGTACAAAACGAACTGCTACACTATAAGAACAATAGCCTAAGAGAGGCTCTTACTGCTAAGAAGAAGCACAAGAAGCGCGGCAAACCTCTTAACTTGCAGCAGCGCCAGGAGTACTACGGTGGTGCCGTCTTCCAGTCTCCGCGCAAGATTAGAGAGGCACGTGCACGAGAGACAGTGAAGCAGAGGGAAGAGCATGACGGGCAGCTTGCAAAGGCTAACAGGAAGGAGCTTCAAGCTGCTGCTAAGCTACTCCGAGAGCAGGAGGCAGAGGAGAGGCGTGTGGCGAGAGAGGCAGCCAAGGTGGTGAGGGAGAAGGAGAAGGCTGACAAGGCAGCTGAACGCGAGCGCCAGAAGGCAGCTCGCAACGCTGAAAAAGCTATACAACTATCCCAAAAGCGCAAGCGCAAGGCCTTAAAGGCCTCTACTCAAGCCAACAAGCGTTAGAAACAATGTAGTGCTGGTGCAGCTGCTAAGGAGGCATTACAGGCTGCATCAGCTGCCCTAGCTTTTACCACCCGCTGTGGCCGCAACGTCAACCTTCTAAGTAAATTTAGATAGTACAAATTAATCGCATGCCTTTGTTTACTACTCTACTACAAAATCTCGTAATAATAGCTATTATAGCTGTTGCAATACCCTCATTTTTTGAAGTAGTGAGCGCGTTGTTCCTGGGTCGTTACGCGACGTGGGTCGTTACGCGCACGGGCACGGTAGGTCGGTGGGGCGGCTTACCTGGTATGCTATACTATTACCTCTAGAAATGTTTCTAGTACTCTAGTCTCCCGAACAGTTCGATATCTTCGTTAAAAGATGGGAAATTCAGCTTACTTATAGAACCGCAACAAGCTTTTGAACTATGTCCTTGACAATATCGCATGGGACAATCTATCCAAGATTTTTGCCGAAATACCACTGTCTCTAACCACATTTACTGATGGATTTTGAAAAGTTATATATGGTGAGCTTTCTAATGCTGTTAATGGGTTTGCGGCGCATCTGGAGAATGCAATTGGGGAGGGGACTTTGGCTGAGACTTTGGCGTATGTTGGCCTATAGGATCTGCGATATGTGATTATGCTTCTAGGGGCAGTTAAAGCTGGATACAATGTGGGTTTCGCTAAGTAACTGTTGCTTACTTACCGATGGTAGATGCTGTTTTTTAGCCCTCGCTTTCCCCTACTCGCTGCAGCGGAGCTCTTTAGGCGAATGGGTACAAAGACTATCCTCATTACTAATCCTCACATCCCTTTTCTTGCCCCAATTCTTGAGTTATATCTAATGAACGAAGTGGAAATACAAAGTCTAGATACACTTCTTAATACCCAATATCCGCATTATACATATAACGTTATGTTCGAGGAAAGCCGGGAGCGTCATCTAGTCACAGTATACACGTCCGGATCCAGTGGGCTGCCAAAGCCCATCGTCACAACCCATGCTTGGGCGGCCTGTTTTGCAGAGGAGCTGTACCTAGAGGCGCCGACAGGGTACGAGTCTACCACCAAATATCTGCTTTACACAAGGCTATTTAGCCAGTTTCCTTTCTTTCCCTAAGATTGCACTTCCATTTTTTAAGTCCCCATTCTAACAGGTTTAGACGGGATTCCTCATGGGAAACGTGCTCTTCCCCCTATTCACTGGTACGGTAGTTGTATACCCGCTCGCCGCACTTCTTCCATCAGGAACCATGGTCGTCCTCGACCACAACAAAGTCGACATTGTCTGCCTGATTCCAACCGTCATTGAGCAAATCCATGGCGATCCTGACCTTCTAAACCGCATCTCCGCCAAGGTCGGTCGCATGATGTGGTCTGATAGAGACATTCCCACCGAAGCGGGCGACGCGCTCGCCAGCCGATTCAAATTCTTCAACCAGATGGGCGCGTCAGAGCGCGTCCTGTTTCACCACATTGCCCCTGCTGGAAAATGGGGCGGCAAAAATTGGCATGCGGTGGGTTTCCATCCGAGTTCGAATGTGCATTTCGTGCATCGTAAGGGCGACATATACGAGGCGGTGATTCGGCGCAAGGACAGCGGATACACGCAGACTATTTTCCACGTCTTTCCTGACAAGCAGGAGTACGCTACGGGTGATATCTACAAGGCGCATCCCACCGAGCCGGGTTTGTGGGACTACCAGGGTCGCAATGATGACATGATTGTCTTCGCCTCCGCAGAGAAGTTTTGGCCCGTGATGATGGAAAAGCTCACTGCGCAGCATCCCGATGTGACGGAGGCTGTCATTATTGGAACAGGCAGGGATAGAGCGGTGCTCTTACTCGACATTAGGTCGCCGCAGAACGTCGCGCCTGAAGAAATTGTAGAGGGCGTTTAGCCGGTCATCGAAGCCACTCACAACATAGGCTCTCCGGCTGCTAGGATTCAGAGAGACTTCATCATAGTCACTGATCCATCTAGGCCACTTGCAAGAACGGCGAAGGGTAACGTCCAGAGGGCGGCTACTGCGAAGTTGTATACAGATGACATTGCTCACCTGTACGAAAAAGCGGTTGACAGACATGTTGCAGTGCCAGCAACGGCTGTTGAGATATTGACGGAAGGAGTGCAGATGTGAGCTTTCGTCATAGTCTAGGGCGAGCTACTTTGTAATTAGAGTTCCGATAAAACAAATCATTGATACATGCATGTTACCAGTTCAGGTTTCCTCCAGGACTGCTGAAACAGCCATATTCAACCATGAAGGAATAAAACCACTGAGATAGTATGCAATTGTGTAGTGCAAGACAGCATCATAGCGCTACAACACATCATCGCACCAAAACACCAAAGAAGGAGCTTCGACGCGAGTCGCCGCGTATCCTCGTTTCGATGGTTCGCCGTGGTGTCGCAGTCCCTTTGTCCAATATTCACATGCAAACCAAGATGTAAGACGTCATCCACCTCTCACCATCATCATGTCCCCCTACAAACACACTAATCGCTCGACCCTCTCTTATCACCATCCCACCTCGCCGCGCACACGAAAGAACAATAATAAGAAACCTTCTCGTCTTCCCCACTTCCCTCCTCAACCCTCACCCACATCACCCATCACAAGTCTCAAAATACTTCTACACCAGCCACCATCCATTTCCCCCAACCACCACATCTACACCACACCACTCCATCCCCAAAATGCCACCCCCCTCCACAACCCTCCGCGGCACCCTCTCACACCCGGCCCGCCCAACCTCAATCTCGACACCCACCCCCTCCCTCGGAGACCCCATCTCCCTCGGGGCCGAGAAAACAGATACTCGCCCCTCTTCTACACCTACCACAGATCCGAAGTCGGACCCAGAGCGCCAGAAAAAAGCCAACTTGCCGCACTCGCAGACTGTACGGGGTACGTTGGGGAGCACGAAGGGGAAGGAGGAGGGGAAGAGGATGTTGGGGTATCCGGTTAGTTTGGAGGTGGAGAGGGAGGAGGGTGGGGAGGGGAGAGGGGAGAGGGGTAAGGGTGGTGCGAGTAAGTTATAATGGAATGGACGTTGTTGGGGTTGAGGCGATATCGAGAAACTTTATTGGAACTACGACTAAAGTCCCACGTGAGGATTGGATACAATATTGAAAGCAGAGAGCACATCTGAAGCACAGCCTTACCATACATCACGCAACACATTTCTCGACCCAAAGATACAATTTCTTTCCAATAAAAAGCGCGACTACGCCATTACACTACACATCTAAACCCACCCACCCAACCAACTCTATCAAAAAAAAGACCCATTACCCCAAAAAGCGCCCACCAACAAACAAAACATCCCCCTCACCCCTCCACAGCAAACGTCCACGTCTCCCAAACCCCCCAACAATGACACGCCGCCCCAAGCACAACACAAGCATGAAAAAGCGAATGACTCCCCCACCAGATATCAAACCTCCCCCTCGTCCGCTCATCCCTCCACGCCCAGCGCTCCGGCCACCGACTCACGAAAAACACGACCCCAAGCCCGTACCAGAACCCCTCCGCAAGATACCATTTAACGCCGCACTCGTGGAACCCCCTGGCCACGCCATGCACATACATGCCATGCACCGTCGGCCCGAGGCCCGACAGCGTCGTCAGCACGAACGCGGCCGTGCGGTGCGGCCGGTACTGCATGCCCTGCAGCGCGGGATGCAGCACCAGCAGCGCCGACGTGGCGATCAGCGTCGTGATCATGCTCCAGTACAGGCGCCGCTCGAACGGGTGGTCGTAGAAGCTCACGTAGATGCCTGAGATGAAACTCGCTAGGATGAGCGTCAAGATGCCGGTGAAGTCGAGCAGGAGACACGTAGTCGCTACGAAGGGGGAGTGGTTGCTTAGCGTGTGGTACGAGGAGGAGAGGGTGAGGGTGCCTAGGGCGGCTATCGGCGTGAGCGTTAGCATGAAGCGGTCCGTCCAGGGCGCGTCTGCGTAGATTCTTGATATGTTTAGTTGGAGGAGGGGGAGCGCGAAGGCGAGCGTGATGGCGGGGACCATGTGCGTGTAAATGTTCGTCGTTTCATTGTGGAGGTAAGAGAGTGACTGGAGGCAGCGGGTTAAACTGTTGGAGACCGGTCTGTAGTGCCTGATGATGAAGGGTGAGGATTCGAGGCGGTACCATTCCGGAAGTTCTTTGTAGGTAATTAGGCGTTGCGGGCCTTCATCGTCATCCTTGTCCTTCTCTTTTGAGCCTTTGCGGCCTGCCTTGGAAGGCTTGCGAAAGAGAAGAAGAGGAAGTCGGAGGGCAATGGCTAGCGACGCCATCTTTTGCAATGCCGATGTCGCACAAGTACACACAGAGTCAAAGAAAAAGTTCTATAAGCTTTCCAAGCTTGAGAGGGGTACCAAAAAACTATTATAAAACTATTACAACACGTATAAGTAAGTGTAAAGGAGAGTAGCGAGTGGAATGCGGGGCAGCGCATGTAAAATGTACATCCCAGAAATTTTTGCGGCAATAAGGAAGGGGAGCGCGGTTGGTGGATTGAAATTGATGCAGAAACTCGGAAAGATCGGAATGGTGATCCAACAATGATTGGGCATAGGGCGCACTAGCCTTATAGGGACAGGCGTGATGCAGGGACACCCGTCAAAGTGAACTTGCAGGATTTACTAGTAGGTTAACCTAACTTAACTTTTACTAAGGTTAACTTAACTAAGCAAAAATTTATATAATATTATAGTTTTTTATTTATAACTAATAGGTTTCTAATAAAAAGATAATAATAATAACATATTATATTAGTAGCCCGGACAGATTAGTTCGCCGGACAGTTTTTGCCAAGACCACAACACTTTACTATGAATTATAATATCTTAATAACACAACGCGTTATTATCTAATTAAGAAGGCAGAATTAAGCTTGCCCTTCACGCCTATTAGAATAAGCAAATTTTAAGCCTATAACGCACTGCTGTAGTATATAATATCCCAAAGTCTACACTAAGCAATTAAATTAACAGAATTACCGCCCAAGCAGATACACAATTAGGCATGGCAAAGCTTATTGTAACTAAAGAGCAGACGCTTATATAGTATATTCTTAACCTAGATTTGCAAGGATTTGCACCCTAGCTAGGTAAGGTAGAAGATATAGCTAACAAACTGCTAGCTGCGCGGCACAAAGACCTTATAAGACAATGCTAGGCTTAGCGCTTTGTAAAGCGCGTACCTAAGCTTAAAATAGCTTTTAATTAAGCGAAGAACTAATAGAGGATATAATAGGAAGACCTAGAGGTTATAAACGCGTAGTTTTAGCTAGTAGAGGACACAAAAGCTAAGTATAGAGTGCAGGATAAAGACATCTATAACTTTAATAAGATAGGCTTCTAGATAGGAGTTATTAGCTTAATAAAGGTTGTAACTAGTTTAGAAAGACATTCTTAACCTACGCTTGTTTAGCCAGGCAACTGCGAGTAGGTCACAGTAATTTAAAGTATTTACGCTACTGGGTATACTACCCCGCCCTTTATTATCTACAAAGGCAGGAACACCAAAATCGTGATTCCACCCACACGACCGTGTGGGGGGTTCCTGTAGTATGAAATTGTTCGCCTGAACAAGCTGATTACTAGAATCACGTTCTTTATCCGCAAAAAGCTGGCGCTGTTGCGATAAAGAGACCAAAAGCCAAGATGCAGAGTTTTCGCTCTGCCAAGACTTGGTCAAAACCTTTCACCCAAACTAAGTACCGCTCAGGCGACTACTACTACTTGTTCAAGCTTGAGGTTTTCCCCTACGAGGTTTTTACTCAAGGTACAAGGCAGCTTGCTAACTCGTACGAGGTCCTACTTCGTACGAGGTAGGGGGAGGAAGACAGTACGGGAGCAGAGCTACAAGGGCGAGGGAGAGAGGGGCAGGACAACAACACCCTCACAGATGAGGGCCGGCTACTATAGGTATCTAGGTGCCTGTAGTAGCAGGTAGACCTATTAAAGGGAGGATGGGCTATGTACAACAAGGCTACTGTGGTAGCCAGCCGGCAGGCACGAAATGCTTTCTGTAAATACAGCTTAGCACGTCCCCATGCCCCATGGGAGGCTAGAACATTACGTTCCTGGACGTTAATCAATACTACTACTACTACTACTACTACTTATCTACAAAGGGCGAGTCCACATCTCAGCGTAGTATAAGGAGACCAGTATCCCCCGCAATTAGAAGCTCTTAGTCTCTAAGACCGGCTAGACTAACAACGAGCTTAGAGTCGCGTGGTTAAAGCACTTTAACGCGTATACAAGGCCGCGCATAGTAGGGTTATAGAGGTTAAGCCAAGGGTCCTAGTTTCCGACAGCCCCGTGTTTCCGACACCCTGCAAAGCCCCGGCGCCGTCACCACCCTGGTTACAAATGTGTTCACAACTTTGTTAAATAAATCTCTAAAAATACAAAATAAACTGCATTTAAAGAGCTTTAATCGCTTTCTTTATCTACACTTAAATTATAGACAAGATACTGTTATGTTAGTTGTTAATCCTGTGCTAAACGTCGAACTAATGCCTGCTCCGCTTCTTCCTTAGAGCAACTCTCCTCCACCTTCTGTGTTGGGCTTCTCGTCTTGTAAACATGTTAGGAGGGCTCTTAATTAGTCTGAGAGAGAACCTCTGCAAGACTTGCGAAGCAATTATTTAGATTAATTGCGACTTTGCGGCGTTTTAGCAGATTTGCTTGCATAATATGCTCGCGTAAGGAAGCAATCTTACGATCCTTTATAGAGACCTCTATTGCAATATAGTCTAGCGCTGTGGCAGCAAGCTGAATATATCTTCGTGTAGCTAGAGAGCTATTCTTCTTAGAAAATAGCTTCACAATGTTGCCACCGCATTTTAGCGTCCTAATATTTATAGTAGAAGAGGGGAGTGTCAATAGCTGTTGGCGCACTACGACCCACCGAGAACCTAAGGGCTTATCCACGCTCTTAGGATACAGCCCTGTCGCCTTCCACCTAGCTTGTACACACTGCTCTTGAAGATGGATTTTACGCGCTTCTGCATAAAATTTAAGAAATCTAGCCTTCCTAACCTTTGTTGCATCTGTTAGAGCTGTATGCTTGCTAAGAAACCGCCAATACGCTGCCTTTAGACTTAAGAAACAACTAAGATCTAAAGGCTAGAGTATATATAAAGTATAGGCAGGCAAAAAAAGCAAGTAAATATTATTTAGGTAATATACAGTTATAAATTCGTCTAAGGTATAACTGCTATAACTATTAATAATAAGCAACTATGTCTTAGATTGTTAGGCTTAGTCTGGGGCAAGAACACCTTCTCTAGATACTTAATAGCAATTTCGTTGCTCGTCTATCTATTTTGCGAGAAGATAATATGCTAGCTAGGATATTAAGCTAAAAACTCCTACTTAAACTACTGCTCCTAGATGCTTTTAGCTATAAAGATAATAAGGGGGTCTAGAGCAATACTAAGCGCAGAGATAGACTCTATTATAGAGGTCTAAGTATAGGTATTTACTGTCTTAACTAGTATAGAGTTCGGATTTTCCTGCGAGAAGCTAATAACAAGCCTATTAATACCCTGGCCTTCTATAATGCCGCCCTTGTTAGCGTTGTACCTCTATTAGGGGGGAATCCAGCTTACTGTCCTGTACAGGTTGAACAAGTGCCTAATATTATCTAGAGTAGCTGCATTTATGCGTTCCTAGTTAGTTTAGCAGCCTAACTTTGTCTTAATAGCTAAGTAGCGCTGTAAAAAGTAATTAGACTACTTTCTCCCTAGGTTCCTATAGTTACCTTCTTGCTTAAGCACGCTAGTTATGATAGCTTACGGAGGTGCCTTTCAAAAGTTCTGTCTGACGCTAAAAGCGCCACCACAACGCCCAGCTCTTGGCACTAAAATACTTGAGATAGGAGCAATCTGATCTCTCTTCTGATCAACCATGGCCCCCAATACTGACGTGTACGCGTACTCTTTTGTTACTCTCAAATCACCATCTGTTGGCAAGTCAACCTCTCAAGTCTCAGAGCTCACTGGCATCAAACCACGCACAATTGATCGTATCTACAGCCGAGCTATTGCTGCTGGCTTCGAGCCCAACGTTCTGCCTCTCAAGATCCTCCCACACCACGTTCAAGACGCTCCTCGCTCTGGGAGCCCATCCAAACAGACGCAGGAGGTCAAGGAGGAGGTATTACAACAAGTATGCCGCGACAGATATGGACGTGAAAAGACCTGCGCTGACGTAGCTGGTGGGCTTAGTCTGCGAGGGATAGATCTCTCAGCTACTACTGTCTGGCGAGTCTTGAGAGAGGCTGGATACCACAAGACAAAGCCAACGAGGAAGCCTGGGTTGACACAGAAGATGAGGACTGAGAGATTGAAGTGGGCGCTTAAGCACGTTACTTGGACGCTTGAGGATTGGAAGAACGTTATATGGACAGATGAGACTTCTGTCGTTCTTGGTCATCGCCGTGGTGGATACAGAATATGGAGGAGACCTAAGGAGCGCGTAGTCAAGAGCTGTATACGTGAGAGATGGAAGGGATACTCTGAGTTCATGTTCTGGGGCTGCTTTACGTACGACAAGAAGGGTCCTTGCTATGTCTACAAGCCAGAGACTAAGGTAGAGAAGCAGATAGCTGCTCAAAGGATCAGTGAGCTGAACGCTGAGCTCGAGCCTTTGATGCGAGATGAGTGGGAGCTGAACATAGCTATGAGGAGGACAGGACTACGCAACAAGCCAGGCAAGAAACCTCAATGGAAATGGACAGCCAAGAATGGCAAGCTCGTACGCAGCTCTGGTGGAGGCATTGATTGGTGGCGATACCAGACGTGCGTTCTTATCCCTAAGCTTCTGCCCTTCGCGCAGGAGTGTATGAAGGATAGGCCACAGACTGTGGTGATAGAGGATAAGGCACCTGCGCATGCACACCACTATTAGGATACAGTGTACAGTCTGTACAAGGTCACAAAGTTGCTCTGGTGTGGCAACTCACTAGACTGCAACTGCATTGAGCTATGCTGGTTCTATATGAAGAGAGAGACTACAAAGAAGGGAGCTCCTTAATTAAGAGCAGAGGGTATTAAGGCGTGGGAGAGATGCTGGCGAGACCTCCCTCAATTAAAGATACAAGCTTGGATTGAGCGTATTGTTGAACATATCCCTAAGATTATTAAGCTTAAAGGTGGCAATGAGTACCTTGAAGGGAGAGGAGAAAAGCGAGTTAGATAGATCAGCAATATGTGGCGTTTTGGTGGCGTTGTGGCTTTCCTTGGCAGACAGAACTTTTGAAAGGCACCTCCGTACACTTATGCATGCGTTAGCGCGTAACTAAGGGCCTCCTACTAGAGAATCTAGTGCTCTAGATACTCTTTTTAAATAGTTGTAAGCCGCTGTTTACTATTATAAGCGTATTAGTAAAGTTAGGCACTATTAAAGCGGCCGCAAAGAGTGTTCTGTAGTATCCTATACTAAGTAGGAGTAGTGGCTAAAGTAACCCTAGATTTAAGGTCTGTGAGTGTATTTTAGACGTCGCCCTTTGTATATCTAGCTATTAGAAGATAGAAAAAATAATGCAAAAAGATAAATTAAAATTAATAAAGAATTGAATTTTTAAGAACTAATATTCGGTTGTAGTGCATAATAAGGAGGCGCGGTTGTAGGGCTGTCCGAAACACAGGGGTGTCGGAAACTAGGACCCCTGGCTTACTTATTCTAGACAGCCATAAGAGCTACCACTTCTAGGATTTTAAGGATTATTACCTAGAATAGAAGATCCTAACACTCTATATGCTAGCGCACTTATCTTATATTCTCTAGCCGCTTAATATAGTCTGTTTTACGCTACTAAAACTAAAGTACTCCTAGCGTGTGTAGAACTTAGCGCGCCGACGCGTCTTTTATATTAACAAAGAGGGCTTCCTACTAGCCTTTTACAATGCGTTTTTTAATATATTTATACTAGAAAACTATAAGAAAGCCTTTAAAGCCTCTAGACTTGTTTCTTTAGATGCGTTAGTAGTAGTAGATTGCCTTAATATGCGTATTCACACTCCACCTTAGGGTACCCCACTAGATACACTATGGCAAGCTAGGACCCTAAGCAATACCCTCGAGTTTAGATCCTAGTCAAAGCTCGTACGCGACTCTTTTATTCAGTCTCTATCTAATGCTAAATCGAGCTACTTACAGCTTATAAAAGGTGCTGGGCTTATACTCTACTATAGTGTACTTTAAGAGATCCGCATTAAGGAACTTAAAGAGCAAATTAAGATTCTAACAAAGCAAAAAACGCGTAAAAGAAAGCGCATTTAGAAAGGTGGGACGCTAGGCTTTGCTTAGGGAGTAGATTTGGGAGTAGAAAGTCCTTCTATTAGGGTAAAGTTGTTAAAAAGGGCGCGAGGTAGTAGTGAGGGAGAGGCAGGTCCCTTAACACAATGCTACTATAGGAGGTGCGAAGAGCCTAGGCACAACGCAAGGACCTGTTAGATAGATAAAGAGATAGAGGAGGAGTTAGATATTACCCTTGGCAGCTTATTTTTAGATAGTATTAATAGTAAATTAGAGTGATTTTATTATAGGTTACTATAAGGCTAAAAATAACGGGTTAACTTTATCTTGCAATAGTACGCACTTAGTAACTAAAAATTAGATAAAGTACTACTTAAAATATAGTATGCTTTACTGTAAACTATAATGAGTATACTATATATTGCCTACGTATAGTAAAGTAGATAATATATTGTATATTATAGGGAGTCTTGTTATAAGTTCGTACTGCCAAGAAAGACTCCTTAGCTTTGCGCGGCTACTGCAGCCGCGCAAAGAGGCTGCACAACGTAAAAAGTAGATTGAATAGTAACTTAGTATATTGTAAGTTATAGTAGGTTATTATAAGTGACTATAAAGTAACGTTGGTAGTGTTCTATAATAAGTTATAAGGGACCTCGAAGTTGCTAAAAAAAACTATCCGGCGCACTAATCTGTTCGGGCTACTAATAGAATATGCTAGTAGTTATCTTTTCTACTATTATATATACAGAAAAGCGTTTTAAGGTGTTAATAAAAAGGATTATATATAATATTATATAGTGTTAAGTTAATCTATTTAGAAGTAAAATAATAAAGGCTTCTATTTTAGATAATATAATAAAAAAGTATATTAGAAATTTCTTTATATAAGTATATATATTTAGTATTATTATATTGTTTATTTAGTGTTAATTACTTTTTTTAATATTATTTTTTAATTTAAGCCTGCGTAGGTTAGGATAGAAAGGCCGCTCTACTCTAGCGCCTAAAAATACAATCTACTTCTAGTCTCTACTAATATAATAGTAGTTACTATACACTTATCCTATAATTATTTATAAGTACTTTAATACTATTAATTTACTTAAAGAGTATATAGTAGACTAACTTTTACTCTTTTACTATTATTAGTAACTATACTACTTACCTATCGCGCTTATCTAATACTATAATTATAAAAATATAATATATCTATATAACACTCTTCTCCTCTAGTAACTTATTAATAAATACTTTTATCTTCTTTTTTCTCTTAATCTTATCCTTCTCTAAGGTTATTACTATTTTTCTAACTAGTATACTAGGACTACCTTATATAAAGTAAGGTATACTTTCTACTTCCTATTAATAATTTTATAAATAAAGTAATACTTTAGTATAGATTTAATAACTTTAAGTAAATAGATTATTAGAGCGTACTTTTAGGCAGCGTTAATAGGGGTATTAGTATTAGTACTAGGGTCTAGGATAATAGTAGAAAATAAAGTAGTAGAGATAGTAGTAAAACTCTTATTAAGGTTAACTATAATATAGAGATAGAATATTAGTGTACCTATAGTATATAAGCTTCTACTTAGTATATATCTTATAATAGTATAAACCTATTAATATAATAGCTATTACTAGTAATCTTTAGAGATAATAGTAGAGAAGATAATAGTTATAGTACGTATCTTATCTTCTTACTCTCTTTATCCTAAACTATTGTATAGTAATATAGTCTTACGTATAGTTTTATATATAGATTTTGTTTAGTTAGAGTAGGCATACTAAGCTTGCTAAGCTTACTTAGCTTGCTTATAACACGTTAACTCCTTTTTATTAATACTATCTTAAAACGCTTTCTATATTAATAATAATAGAAAAAATAACTACTATTAATATAATATTTTTATTAGAAACCCCTTAGGTGTAAAAAACAAACTACTATATTTAGTATACCTATATAGCTCTATAAATAGCTATATATATTATTAGCTTAGTATATATATATATAAAGTTATATAAAAATATATATTTATACTACTAATTAGGTATAGGCCTAAGTCCGTTAAAGTAGAGCAGACGTCTAGATAGAAAATCTACGCTATAGTAAGGGACTATAAGTAAGGATTTTAGTCTAGAAATAAGCAAAACTTAGTCTCCTTAGCGAGTTTAAATCTCGCTCTCTCCCCCCTTTAGTTTTTAAATAGTAAAAGACTAATCTTTATAAATAAGAAGAAAAGTAGCCTAAATACGCTAGTATCTCTAATAATTAAGAAATTTCTAACTAGTTAAGCTAGTCCTAAGTTACTAGACTAAACTTATAGAATAGGAAAGCTATTAGTAAGTACCTCTAATAATTAAGAAATCTTTAACTAGTTACTAGTCTTAATAAGTTATTAAGATTTAAACTTATAGGACAAGAAAGCTAATTAAGACATATTACTATCTTCTACTTTAGGAAAAACTTTGCTAAAAAAAATTTAATTTATGCTTTAGACAGATAATAAGCCACTAGTGTTAGTTTTTCCTTAACCCCCTTTAAAGGGCTTTTTTTACTAGGGGAAAATACCCCTTATCTAACTATTTAATTTACCTATGGCGGTATTTACTTTACAGAAATTTTAGAAGCAATAGAAACGTTATTAATAATAATAATACTACTAACGTACTTTGCACTCGAGTCGGACACTCCATCGAGTTGGACACTTTGCCAAGACCCCACTAAAACGTACTATCAGCAATAGTATAACGCGATGCCTTAATCGCACAATAAACTACTAGCGTCGAAAGAAGCGCGTATACAGCTTGCGATCTAGGCTATTAAATAAGACGCGACACTCTTTTAGCAACGCGCTGTAGCTATCTACAACGTCTCTTAAAGCACACTTAGCGACCAACGCGCTAGAAAGACGTTTAGACGCGACTGCGCACCCAACAAAATAAGACTTACTATAAGAGAGGAGCAGGCGATTGTGGAGCATATACTCGACCTAGACGCGCGAGGATTTCCGCCTTAGCTCAATGCTATAAAAGATATAGCTAATTCTTTACTAGCTGCACGCTACTATAAGCTAGTTAGCTAGAGGTGGCCTTATAACTTTGTTAAGCGCTAGCTAGAGCTTAAAGTCAAGTTCAATTAAAAGTACAACTATAAGAGAGCTCTCTAGGAGAATCCTAAGGTGATATAAGACTAGTTCTGGCTTGTAAAGAACATAAAGGCTAAATATAGTATCCTAGACAAGGACACCTACAATTTTAATAAAGCAGGCTTTATAATAGGCATAATATTGACTAGAGCAGTAGTTATAGGCTATAAGCGTGGAGGACGGCTAAAGCAGGTGCAGCAGGGCAATAGGAAGTGGACAACAGTTATCCAAGGCATTAATGCGACGGGTTGGTGGATCCCACCCTTTATTATCTTCGGGGGCAAGCACCACCTCTCCGCCTAGTATAAGGAGAAGGATCTACCTTATAATTAGGTTATTGCAGTCTCTAAGAACGGCTAGACAACAAATAAGCTTAGTCTATAGTGGCTAAAGCACTTTAATAAGCATACTAAGAGGCGTGTTATTAGCATAATATATTTGCTTATTCTTAATAGCTATAAAAGTTACAACTCGTTTAAATTCAAACAGTATTGCAAGAAGAGCAATATTATTACTCTCTATATGCCCTCGCATTTGTCGCACCTCTTATAGCCACTTAATATAGGCTGTTTCGCGCCTTTAAAAAAGGCGTATAGGCGCTAAGCTAAGGATTTAATGCGCAACCACATCACGCACATCACTAAAATTAAGTTCCTACCTTGTTTTATTGCTGCTTTTAAGGCTTTGTTTACTAAAAGTAATATTAAAGGAGGCTTTCAAGGTGCTGGCCTAGTGCCCTACGACCTAGAAGCTGTGATATCGCAGCTTGACGTCCGCCTGCGTACGCCTCCACTTTGTACTATTCGCGATAGTACATAGAAGTCGCAAACTCCGCGAAATAGTACAGAACTTAGGTCGCAATCAACGCTGGTTAAGCAGAGGATTCAAAGGCATATAGATAGTTCCCTAACTTATATAGTTAAGGCGATAGAAAAGCTCAGCAAAGACGCTAAGATGATAGGGCATTCTTTAGTATTAATAACTAAACGCAACGCCGAACTTTAAGCTGCTAATAAGGCCGCCACACGACGTAAATTATATAAAAGAAAGCGATTGCAACAAGAAGGAGTCCTTATAGTTGAAGAGGGCCAGCGACTAGCTACTCTAAAGGACTTTGGGGTGCGTAGTAATGGCCAGAAGGCAAGGAAGAGGGTGCGCACTAATAGAGGCGAATCCGCTTAATAGCTCTATAGACGCTGCGGCAAGCCTAGGCACAATAAAAAAAACTATAGACAGCTTATAGAAGTGGATTCTAAATAGTTTAGTCTATTTAGACTATTAAAAATAGTTTATGTTAACTCTATACTATCGTGAATAGTATAGAACTTAGTAGGGCTTTGGCAAAGTGTCCGACTCAATAGAGTGTCCGACTCGAGTGCAAAGTACGTTAATATTTTTTGATAATTCTATTTTTTACACTCTTTTTAATTACTAAGTAGAGGGCTCTACTTTTATTATTATATTATTTAAAATAATAGCTTTTATTATTTTATCCCTAGGTAGTTAATTTAATAATATATACTACTAGTATACTAAAGATATTTAAAGTAGTTAGAGTAGTTATACTACTTATATAATACTAATTAATTAAAAAATTATTTTATAATTAGCTAGAATCTTTTTAAAAAAGCTTACTAAGTAGCTTACTAAGTTTTTTTAAAATATTTTTTAAATTATAAAGTTAACTTAGAGTAATTTACTATATGTGTGTAGCGTTAATTTATCTACTTAGAAGTAGAATAGTAAAGGCTCTTATTATAAATAATATAAAATAAAGCAAAGTTCTCTACTTAGCAATTAAAAAAAGTATAAAAAAAGCGTATTACTATAATAGTGTTAATTACTAGTATATTATATAAAAAAATTATTTAGTTTTATATTATATGTTTTATAGATTTAAAGCAATTACCTTTTTTACACTCTTTTTAATTACTAAGTATAGGGCTCTACTTTTATTATTATATCATTTAAAATAAAAAATGTTATTACTCTACTTATAGATAGAGAAATTAACGCTATATAAATAATAACTAATAAAATTAATAGTTTTCTATTAATTACTAACTTATTAAATAACCTTTTTTTATAAATACTATTTTTACGCTCTTTTTAATTACTAAGTAGAGGGCTCTACTTTCTTTCTTATGTTATTTAAGATAAAAGCCTTTATTGTCCTACCTCTAGATAGATTTAATTAATGCTATATTAAACAATAAAAATTGATTTTTTAAGTTAAGTAATCAAGAACTAGCAATTTAATTAAAAATTTACTAAAGAGTTAAATTTATAGCGTTGTTCTTCTTTATACTCTTGTTTTTTTTAATTACTAAGTAAAAGGCTTTGCTTTTTTTATTATATTATTTAAGATAAAAGTCTTTATAGCGCTGCCCCTAGGTAGTTAATTTAACGCTACGTACTCTTTTTAATTACTACGTAGGGCTTTTTACTAAGTAATTAAAAAGAGTATAAAAACTAATATAATTATAACGTATTAGACTACTAAGCTAGTTAATTTCTCTTAGGAAAGTTAATACTCTAATAACTTAATAAATACTTTATATACTAATTTGGTCATATTGGTTATTTAGTGTTAATTATCCTTTTTAAGCACAATTTTTTTATTTGAGCCTGCGTAGGTTAGGATAGAAAGGCCGCTCTAGTCTAGTACCTAAAAATATAGTCTACTACTAGTCTTCTCTACTAATATAATAATAGTTTATAAAGATAGTTTATAAACTATATACTTACTCTCTAATATTTATAAATACTCTAATATTTACTAAATTTATTTAAAGCGTGCATAGTATACTAAGCTCTATTATTACTATTATTAGTAATTGCGCTATATTTATAAGCCGCTATATAGCATACTTATATAATGCGCTTACTATCTAATACTATAATTATAAGGATTTCGCGTATCTATATAACACTTTCCTCCTTTAGTAACTTATTAATAAATACCTTTATTTTCTTTTTACTACCTTTAACTCTATTTTTATTTATGTCTTTTTTAATATATAGTAATATATAGTAATATATAGTAATATATAGTAATATATAGTAATATATAGTAATATATAGTAATATATAGTAATATAGTAATATATAGTAATATATAGTAATATATAGTAATATATAGTAATATATAGTAATATATAGTAATATATATATATAGTAATATATAGTAATATATAGTAATATATAGTAATATATAGTAATATATAGTAATATATAGTAATATATAGTAATATATAGTAATATATAGTAATATATAGTAATATATAGTAATATATAGTAATATATAGTAATATATAGTAATATATAGTAATATATAGTGTTATAGGTATAGTAGAAAGTTTCTCTATTTATTACTATATTTATAATTACTATTACTACGCCTATAGTTATTAATTTATTACTAGCCTAACTAGTACACTACGACTACCTTATATAGAGTAAGATATACCTTCTACTTTCTATTATTAATATTCTAGATAGAGTAGTATTCTAGTATAGATCTAGTATCTTTAGATTAATAGATTAGAGTGTACTTTTGGGTAGCGTTAATAGCAGTATTAGTATTAGTACTAGGGCCTAGAAAGATAGTAGAAAATAGAGCAATAGTAGTAGAAGTCCCTTTAAGATTAACTTTAATATAGAGATAGAGCGTTAGTATACCTATAGTATATATAAGTTTCTACTTAGTATATATCTTATAAGTAGTATAAACCTACTAATATAATAGCTATTGCATCTAGTAATCTTTAGGGATAATAGTAGAGGGAGATAATAGTGCAATAAGCATTTTTTATTTACCTTCTCTTACTCTAACTATAGTATAGTAATATGGCTTTATTATATTTTATATATAGATTTTTTTGGCTTAGGGTACGTGCGCTAAGTCTACTTAGCTCGCTTAGCTCGCTTCTACGCTAACTATTTTTTATTAACACTACCTTTAAACACTTTTCTATATTAATAATAGTAGGAGGAGGAATAACTACTATTATTGTAATATTTTTATTAGAAACCCTCTTAGTCGTAAAAAAACTATATATTAATTTAAAAATAGAAATATAAGCAGAAATATATATAGGCTTTTTATTAGAGAAATAAAATAGAAATATAATAATTAGCTTAGTAAGATATACTAATATATATATAGCTAGCTCGCTTATACTTTTAATTCTAGTAACTATTGTTATATACTTATAATAGATTATAATACTTTTGAAATAGGTTTATTACAATATAGTAAAATGTTATACAAATTACTAGAGGCTATAGCTTAGTAATACTAGAGATATTATAATAAGAATATTAATACTAGTAAAATTTATATATATTAAATAAAATTCAAAAAATATATATGTTTATATTATTTCTTTTTTTATTATATTATTTGAAATAAAAGCCTTTATTACCCTACTACTAGGTACATTTAATTAACGTTATATATTATTTCTTTAATATTATACTATTTATATATACTATAGGTCTATATAGAAAATTTTGTATTAGCTATTCTCTTTTACTTTCTATATATATTAAGCTTTTATTAAATCTAGTATATAGTTACTTCTAGATTTTAGTTATTACTAATAATATACTATAAGTTAAAAATCTTATATTTTTAAAGTCCTATTACTATATTAAAAATATACTATTACTTTAAGATTAGTAATAGCTATATTATTAATAGTGTTTTTATTAGCCTTTTATAAATTTTACTACTATAAGAGTCTTTATTATATTATTACTAGTATTACTAAGCTATAGCCTTAAAGACTTTATATAACTTTTTGTAATATATTAATTAGTCTGTTAAAAAAGTATTATAAATTATTATTACTATTTAAAGATAATTACTAGGATTAAAACCTTAAGCGAGTATACTATATCTATATTAGTATATCTTACTAATCTTATAATATATTATTATTTTTATTACTATAATAGCTAGTATATTTATACCCCTATTTATAATTAAACTTTTAAATAAATCTATAAAGTATTAATAAAGTTAATAAAGTATTAGTTTTGCTAAGGAAAAGCAACTAGCTCGATAGTCTAATACGTTATAATTATATATTTTTATTATTTATATTTATTAAGCTATTCTTATAAAGAAAAATAGTAGCTAGATATATAATTATATATTGTATACGCTTAGTTATTAATTATATAATATTAGTTTAGTACACTATACCTATATATATATTAGTAACTACTTTATACTTATAGATTATAAGTATATTTAACGCGTTAACTTACTTACTAAGTAGTATTTATTACTACTATAGCTTCCTATAAGTCTATAGTATAGATTTAAATACCTAGTAATAATTACTTATTTGCTAAGATCGCCAAGCCTACTTAGTAGTTCGAACCCGTATTTTTGTAACTAACTTTTTACGACTTTATTAATTACTAAGCAGTGGGCTCTGCTTTTTTTATCTTATTATTTAAGATAAAAGCCTTTATTGTGCTAGCCCTAGGTAGTTAATTTAACGCTATATACTTACTTATTATATTTTCTACTTTCTTTTATTACTTACAGTACTCTAGCTAAAAAGTATATAAATTAATAAAATAGTAATACTATAATATACTTAGACACTAAAAGCTATATTTAAAGAAATAGATATATAGTATCTAAAAGGCCTACTAGATCTGCGCTAGATAGAAAGAATAGATTTCTAAATTATGTAGCTTAAAGAAGTTAGCCTATAGCAATTATATAAGTAGTTATATAATAGTCTAGTATATATAGTATATATAGTAAAGTTTTAAGACTTTTACCTACTAAAAAAGCACTTTTTAAATAATTATAACTATTTAATTATATATTTCTATATATATATAACTACTATTAAAGAAAATAAAAAGAGTATATATACTAGTACCTCTACTTACTTATTACTTATAATACTATATAAATATACTAGTAATATGTGTATTATTAAATTATCTATCTAGGAGTATAATAACAAAGGCTTTTATCTTAAATAATATAATAAAAAAGTAGAGCCCTCTGCTTAGTAATTAAAAAGATTATAAAAAATAAAATTATGAAAAAAGTGTATTTAAACTACTAAGTAAGCTTAGTAGTTTTAGTATAGTTAATTTTTTTATTTTTTAGCGACTAAGAGAGTCTCTAATAAAAATATTATAATAATAGCAGTTATCTCTACTACTATTATTAATATAGAAAAGCGTTTTAAAATAGTTTTAATAAATAGAGGTTATATAGTTTTAGTATAAAGCTCCTATATATAAAATTTATAATAGTGCTTACTAGTCTACTTACTAAGCACGCTCTATTACCTTTTTTTACACTCTATTAGTGCCCTTTACCTTCCTAAAAGGCATCTTTCCTAGTTAGTATTAGCGTATAGTTAGTATAGGCCTATGCCCTATACTATCTACTATATAAGTAAGGGCCCCCTAGGTTTCTTTTTTATGTTCTATCTTAGCATAGTCTTAATTTAACTATCTCTTTTAACTATACTAGCTATTTTTAAAAGGTTTACTCTATAAGGCTATATATAGTCTTAACTAAGACCTATAATATAGTTTACTAGCGAGTAACTTACACTAGTAAGCGCGCCACCTTTGCCAAGACCCTACCAAACTATTTTATTTATTATTAGACTGTGTCGCAATACTACCTAAAAATATATACTAAGTTAATATATCTAATTTAGATTCTTCCTTTTTAACTCCCTAGTAGGTTTGCGCATTATATCCAGGTTGCCTATAAATACCACAACGCCGTTAAGTTAATAGCCCTATTATAGCGCGACTAGTACCTAACGACTATTTACCCTTCTTCTGTCCACTAGTGTTCTTAAGAGTGGCTAGCTAAGATCCCTCTAATACTATAAGTAATCCCTAATACTAGATATACCTTCTTTTACGCAATTTTTGCCTTATAGTCTTCTTAATTGTCTTACAAAGGCCTGTAATTTTATCGAACACTAGTGCCTAACTATGCATTACACTTAGAGCGCCTTTTGTAAGCTTCTTAAACACCTACATAGTTAAAGTTAGTGATAAATTAAAGTAATCTCTAATTCTCTTGCGAACTAGTATTAATTGCGCCTCAAATTCGCGTAGGTTACTTAGTGTTTTAGACTCCTAGGTAGTAAGCTCTTTAATAGGCAGACTAGGTGTACAGATATAGATATTAAGGTACTGTAACACCTCCTCTAAATTTAATAGGACTAGCCTAGCACCGTAAAAACTACCCTTAATTGTCTCTGTAGAGAAAACCTTTAAAAACGCGGTTTTAAAGGCTAGGAGAAACTTAATCTTTATAATGTAGGTTATTAGCTAACGCGCTAAGCCTGAAATCTTAGCACTATATGCCTTCTTTAGCAGGAAGAAACAGCCTATATCTAACAGCTGCAGTAGGTGTAACGAATATAGCGGCATATAGAGAGTAATAATCTTATATTCCTTATAGTAATCCTAGAACTTAATTAAGTTATAGCTCTTATAGCTATTAATAACTAGCAGCTAATAGGTTCCTTTAGCGCGTCCCTTTGTATGCGCGTTAAAGTATTTTAACTATGTAATACCGAGCTTGTTGTTTGTCTAGCTATTCTCGCTAACAGCGATTACCTAATCGCTAGGAATTAATGCGTCTTCGTACTAGGTGGAGATATAACGCTTGCCGGCGTAGATAATAAAGGGAGGGATTGCCTATTTAGTAGCGCAGATACCCTAGATTACTGTAATTTACTAGCGGTTGCCTAGCTGTATTAATTTAGGTTTTGCACGCCTCTCTAATACTATAACCACAAGCTAAGACCCTATAACCCCTATTAGGAAGCCTAATTTATTAAAGTTGTAGGTGTCCTTATCTATAATGCTGTACTTGACTTTAATACCCTCTACAAGCTTAAACCACGCGTTTATAACCTTAGGATCTTCCTATTATGCCCTCTAGTTATTGTATAACCAAGAGTAACGCGTTTTAACTTTACGTCTGCGCTTAATAAACCTATCTATCTAGTTAATGCTAATATGTGGCTTTCCTCTCTATAAACGTAGTAAATCGGCTATTGTGCAGATTATAAGCTTCGTAGGAGGGAATCCACGCGTGTCCAGCTCAATTATACAATTAATAAGCGCCTGCTCCTTAAGGAGAGTAAAATTCTTTAATTTAGGTGGGTTATCGCGTCGTGCAGTTGTTCTGTTGCGTCTTCGATTAAGGTTCTGCAATTAACGTTATACAGCCCTGCTGCTGCTCACTCTGTAAAATTTGGGTCTTGTTCGATAGCTCTAATAGCAATAAGTAATCGAGCTTTATTAGATGGCTTAGAAGATATAGTAGGTAGTTGTATTATAATGGTATTGTTAGTAATGGTAAGGTCTTGGCAAAGGTGGCGCGCTTACTAGTGTGGGTTACTTGCTAGTAAACCACGTTAGGCACTTTATAGTTAGATTATATAATTAAATTTTTTAATTTTAAAAATATTACTATTATAGGTAACTACTAATAATATCTCTACTAGTATTTCTACTACCTATAGCATACCTACTAATATTTAGATATTTACTAGCTACTATATATTTTTCTTATTACATACTTAGAATACTTTAAAAAACCTATTATTATTTATTATCTTTAGTAATACTCTCAGGTACTTTACCTATTAATTAATATAATTTATATTTGCTTAGATTACTATATTACTAGTTCTTATAAGCACTATTAATATATTATATAGCTTAATAATAGCTTATAAACTATATTCTTTTATATAGTAGTAGTTTAAAATAAGTAATATTACTAGTTACTTATAGCCTATTATTTAGCTTAGCTTTAGCTTTCTAGCAAATAGCGCGACTATTTTTAGGGTATTAAGATTTAGAAGCTTAAATATAGTCTACAAGATATTAAAATCTACTTTATAGTAGGGGCGTATTATTTTAATTACTATATAGTTTAGTTTTGCTTAAATTAGTTAATTATTATAATATATAGATAGAGCTAAATAACTAAAAAGAGTCCTTTTATATATAGCTAGGAACTTATAGTTTATTTAAAGTTTTTAGATAATATAAAGCTATTTAGAGTAGTAGTAGTAGTATTGATTAACGTCCAGGAACGTAATGTTCTAGCCTCCCATGGGGCATGGGGACGTGCTAAGCTGTATTTACAGAAAGCATTTCGTGTCTGCCGGCTGGCTACCACAGTAGCCTTGTTGTACATAGCCCATCCTCCCTTTAATAGGTCTACCTGCTACTACAGGCACCTAGATACCTATAGTAGCCGGCCCTCATCTGTGAGGGTGTTGTTGTCCTGCCCCTCTCTCCCTCGCCCTTGTAGCTCTGCTCCCGTACTGTCTTCCTCCCCCTACCTCGTACGAAGTAGGACCTCGTACGAGTTAGCAAGCTGCCTTGTACCTTGAGTAAAAACCTCGTAGGGGAAAACCTCAAGCTTGAACAAGTAGTAGTAGTCGCCTGAGCGGTACTTAGTTTGGGTGAAAGGTTTTGACCAAGTCTTGGCAGAGCGAAAACTCTGCATCTTGGCTTTTGGTCTCTTTATCGCAACAGCGCCAGCTTTTTGCGGATAAAGAACGTGATTCTAGTAATCAGCTTGTTCAGGCGAACAATTTCATACTACAGGAACCCCCCACACGGTCGTGTGGGTGGAATCACGATTTTGGTGTTCCTGTGTAAAGCTATTTAGAGTTACTCTGGTTTAAATTATAGATAACTTTCTTTACTTATACTAAGAGGTAGGGAAGCTAAAGATATACGCGTTATTAACTTAATAATATATATTTAAGACTTTTATATAGAGCTAGAATATAGAAAAAAAAGGTTATAAGTAGAATTTCTTTTTTACTATAGTTTAGTTGCGGGATATAGCTTTATTTCAAAAAAAAAGACTATATACTACCCTTATATTATACTAAGCTTAATATTTTCTTTAGCTATAGATAATAATATAATATTTGCTTCTTTCTTAAGACGCTGCCTATAGGCAGTTAAATTAGTAAAAGTTTTATCTTATTAGTTAGTAGAAATAATTCTTAGCGCTAGGAAGTTTATATTTTACTACCTTAAGGTCTATTAAAAAAAGCTACTTTTAAGTCTCTTTTCTACTTATTATATAAGGGTAGGAAGTTTATTAGTTACTAGAAAGAATTTCTAGCACTAAAGAGTTTATATTTTACTACCTTAAGGTTTATTAAAAAAGGCTACTTCTAAGTCTCTTCTCTATATATTATATAAGAGTAGGAAGTTTATTAGTTACTAAAAGAATCTCTAGCGCTAAGAAGTTTATACTTTACTCTCCTAAAGTCTATTAAAAAAGACTACTTCTAAGTCTCTTCTTTACTTATTATACTAGATAATTATTATACTATACTAAAGTCTATTAATAGAGACTACTTTAAAAAGTTCTAATATTTTAAGAACAAATAAATACTTACTAAATAATAATTAATAAATAACAACTACTACACTATACTCTATAGAGCTAACTTGCCTAAGAACTACTTTTTAGTATTATTATAGTAAGAATATAAGGTATAAAGCTATAGGAATTATAATAAGACTATAAAGATAATATAGAAATTAAAGTTCTATATATTTTATTTTACACTTTATTTTTTATTTTGTCTTTTTTTAACTTTTTTTTGTGTATAAAGCTATATTTTGCAACTATATTATAGTAAATAATAAAATCTAGCTATAAACTATTTTTCTATATACTAGCTCTATAAGATAGATACTATATAAATACACATAACTAGGTTAATATTATGCTTACTATATAGCACCCTATAAGGCTATTACGTACATAGATAGGGTTAACTTAACTATAGTTTAGAACTATTATTAAGTAGTAACTTATCTTGTCTATATAAGTAGTAATAAGATTAGAGTGCTTATTACCTATATAAAGAGAGCCGAATTTTACTACTATCTTATACACTACTATATAACTAATAACTATAGTTAAATTAAATAAAATAAAAATATAACTACGTAATAAAAATAAAAATATAGCTACGTAGTAAAGTAAAGTTTAAATTTAAGTACGCCTAATTTACTATAGACCTTTTCTTATATTCCTAAAACTTAATTAATAAGCTTATAATTATTACTAGTAAGAAGCTAAAGCTTAAGATAGCTAATAGTAATAAGCTTCTAGTTAAGTTGCTTATACTAAATTGCTATATAATATATATATATAGTCTATATTTCTATTTATTAGATTAGATTATAAATATATTAATAATACGCATGAAAACTACTTTAGAGACTAAGGTAAATCTAAAGTATATTATATAGTAGAGGAGGAATATAATAAGGCTACTTAATACTATAGATAATAATAAGTTCCTTTAGAAGCTAAGGGAGTATAATAAGCAAGATACTAAGTAATTAAATAATATTTAAAAGCTACTACGCTAGCTATTAGTAGTAATTGTCTATAATAGCGTTATTTATAAAATTAAAAAGTTCCTTAATTATACAATTTGACTATAAAGGGTCTATAAGTCTTAGTTAAGACTGTTTTTTTAGCTTAAACTATACACTACCTTATACACTATATAAAATCTACTACTTTAGGTCTATTTACTATACTTTGTTTTACTACTTTTACTATACTTAATTTTACTACTATCTATACTATAGTAAGCTAAAAAAAAAATTTTTTTAAAAACTTTTAAAGTATTTTTTATATTCTTTTTAGCTTTAGATTGTTCTAGAATAAATAATATAAAGGGAGATATTTAACTATACTCTACTAATAATAGTTTATATAATACTTGCCCTAAGATTTTCTTACTTAACTCTACTAGTAAGCTATTCTTTAATAAGTATAGAAAGCAGCTAATAGCTACTTTTTAGATAATTAGATACTAGACTTCTAGCTTTATAAAAAAGAAAAGTATTATTAAACTATTAAAAAGGTCTATTCTAATAGAATTTTTTATAATATAAAATATAATTATTATATTACTATGTGTGTATTGTTAAATTAACTACCTAGGGAGAGAATAACAAAGACTTTTATTTTAAATAATATAATAAAAAAAGCAGAGCCCTCTCTATAGTAATATAATTATAAAAAAAGCGCGTTTAAACTACAAAGCAAGCTTAGTAGTCTTAGCGTATATAGCTTCTATATGCAAAGGTTTTATAAAGACTATATTTTAAACTTTAGAGAAGGTATAAAACTATAGCATAGTAATACTATAAGCTATTCTTCCTTTACTATTTTAATTATTATAAACCCACTATTTAGATTATTATAAATAATATAAGTTATTATATTAATAGGTATATATTACTATACTTATAAGTAGAATAAGAGTAATATATATTAGATACACTATTACTATATTACTATATTAAAGTTGTTCTTAATAAAGTCCCTACTATCTCTCTAAGCCTTACTATCTATCTAGGCATTAATATTATTCCTAAAGAAGTATTTGCTATTCCTAAAAAGTATATACTAAAGATTTATACTACTACTACTAATATAGCTATACTAGAGTTTTATTCTATCTATAAAATACTTATCTAGTGTAATAGATAGGTATACTTAACTATTTATAATACTATCTATATATACTAGTTAAGCTAGCAGCTAATCTAGTTTATAAAGAATAGCTAGACTATATTTCTACTCTAGTAAATATAATTACTCCTTATTAGTAATATAATTCTCTAGCAAGGAATATAAGAGAATAATAAGGTCTTTATTAATAAGCTTTAGTATAGTAAGAGTATTATATAGATTTATAAGTGTAACGGTAACTGCTGGCCTCCCTGCCAAGCACTCCCTATCACCTTTCCTTCACACCCTATTTCCCCTATCTGCGCCTTTTACCTTCCTAAAAGGCGCCTTTCCTAGTTAGTGTTAGCGTGGTAGTTAGCGTGGGCTCGTGCCCCACGCCGCCCTCTATATAAGAAAGGGCCCCCCAGGTTCCTTTCTTATCCACTGTCTTAGAATAGTATCAATTCAACTAGCTCTTTCAACTATTCTAGCTGTCCCCGATAGGTTAGCCCTGTAAGGAATTGTTCAGTCCTTACAATAAGATCCTTCTAGCTATTATATTATAGAACTAGATTGGAGTTACCTTACGCTGACTACTAAGGTTTCCCCGGCGCTAGTCCTAATTAGGTACTAGCGTGTTTTTAGCGCGCCTCGCGCGCCTTATAAACTTAGCCAGCACCTTTGGCTAGCACTTATACATAGATTTTATTAATTAACTTTTAATATAGGCCAGCTTCCTAATAATTATTAGTATTAAGTTAGCTTATTTAAGTAAGGATACTATATAGTAGTGCGAGTATAGATAACTAATAATAGTAGTAGTAATAAGCTAGGTATACAATATATAGTATAAGTAAACTATATATAGGTTAGAAGCTTATAAGGTATAGATAGAGTGCGAGTAAGTTTAAACTATTATTGCGTTATTAGGTAGTATTTAAGGTTAGTCTTTAATTAGAATTAGGTACTATATATAGTAGTATATAATAATCTTCTATCTTAATCTACTTTAATCTTAAACTAAAAAAAAGATTAAAAAGATATTTAATAAGCTAACTATATTACTATATTTAAAGCAAATTAGCTAGGCAATAAATTTTTAATTCTAGACTTTAAGTAGCTTATATACTAAGGGAAAGCTAAACTTAAAGCTACTAGTAAGTATAATATATTTTTAAAAAAATAAACTAAATCTATTCCTCTAGTATAGCTTAGAAATAAAATAGTTACTTGCTACGTATTAGCTTTTGGCTTAACTTTTCTTTTTTTAAGGCCTACTTATTAAGAAATTACTAGTATTAGTAGCTAGAACTATTATAAAGTCTAATAATAACTCTAAATAACAGGGTATTAGTTAGGCTTTATATAAGTATACTAATATATTTAACTAAGCTTTTACTATACTTAAGGTAATAATACTTTACTATATAATATATATAGTCTTAAAAGATTTGTACTCTTAGTCTAATATTACTAATTAAATAGCTATTAGACTAGGCTTATTTAGCCCTAAAAACGTTCTTCTCTTTATAAAAAATAATTATAATCTATAGCACTATACTTAAGTTTCTTTAGGTCCTTTAGGTTAAAAATACTTAATCTACTATATAGTTCTTACTACTCTTATATAACTAAGCAGAGCTTATCCTATCTAGTCTTAGTCTAATATCTAACCTATTATTTGCTCTAGCTTATAGAGTCTACTCTACAACTAGATAATTCTTTTTACTACTTCTTAGTTTCTAGATATATATAAACTAAGCTTACTAATAGCGCCTAAATAGATATACCCTAAGGTAGATATACTTTTACTATACTTTTTACTATATCTAAGCTAAAATACTTTATAAAGCTACCTAATATTAATAAATATTATAAAAAAGGTTAATCTATATATTGCTACTACTACTATGTGCTAGATACTAGATTATAATGCCTTCTATTTTACTTCTCTCTATATATAGTGCAAACTCGACCTTAGTTAGAATCTCTATATAACAAAGATCTTTAATAAAAAAGGTTAATCTAGCCTTAATATTAAAAATTAGGTAAAGGATATATAAAATAAGATTTGCGTAAATATAAACTATTGCTAAATTAATAATAATAAAAAAGATTAAAATACCCTTATAGAAGTAATTCTTAGCTGCCTTAAAAACTCGCCTTAAAAGGCTGCGTAAAATTAGTACTAAATAAATTAGGCTTTTTAAAAAAGATTATAGACCTAACTTACTTTTTAAATTTCTAGAAAAGACTTACTATAATCTTTTAACTTTCTAATAGGTATATAAAAAGATTTATAGGCAGGCTATATACGTAGCCTCGCTTAGGACCTCGCTTAGTAATCGCGCTAGTCCCAAAAAAGGTAATATGACGTAAGCGAGGGGCCCGCACCTCAGATCGGTGACACTACCCCCCCCCCCTCCTTAGCAGCGACTCCGGTGCTGCTGAGATCCATCTCTGTATAACCATGTATCAATCTCCGTATACCCATCGCGTTACCTTGCGCTGTCTTGCGCTTCATTTCCAACCATTGTAGTCTCACAGTGATTCATACAAAACCACTGTAAGATCCTACTGAATCACCATAGACTGAAGTAAGTTCATCAACGTCCATAGGTATCGTTTTGTCGTCGCCATGACCGCTATCTTCGCCGTGACCGCTGTCGTCGTCGTGACCGACGTCGTTGCCATGAGCGCCGCCGGGATCGCCGCCGCATGAGTCGGGATGTGCTACCTCGCCGAGAGCATCACCGCTGGGAGGGTTCCTAGGGGGACTGCTATGTATCGTTGACTCAAGACCCATGTCCGACCATCTCCAGGCATCCGGGCGGGCGTCTGCGACGAGGAGGGCCGCGAGACACGCGACGACGTCCTGGCGCGCGACAAGCTCGTCAAAGTTGTGCGGCATGGCGGGTTTCTTCAGGTTCTTGGCGTGAAATCCGGCGACTAGACGAGGGCAGTTAAGCAAGTTGTAGTAAGGCTCCCATGTGGGCTCTTCGAAACCGTCCCACAAGACCTTATACTCCATGACGCTGCGGTCGGGCACGTATGGGTCCTTCTTTAACTTGTTTAGACGACAGGTGAGTACAGTCTTCACCTCGTATTCCTCATTAGTGCGCTCGTCTAACGGTACATCGTCCTTGTCATGTGCTTGCCCGTTGAGCGGTTGTTCGTCATAAGGATGCAGTAGCTATGGGTGGAAAACGTTGTGCAGCCGGCCCATCTCTTTGGGTAAGTCGAGCTCATAAGCCATGTCGTTAATAACTTGTACGACGCGAAAGGGTCCCCTGTTGTAGTCAAGCGAAGAGCTAGGTCTCTTAGTGTTCAGGTTGCGTGCGTCCAACATCACCTTGTCGCCGACTTTAAAAAACGGTGCCGGCGCGCGTTTGGCGTCCGCGTACTCAGCCTGCTTGGCTTGCGCCCACTGCAGGTTGTCGCGCAGGAAATCGCGCATGCGAGTAAGGGAGTTGACAAAGTCGTCAGCGCGTTGACGATCCATGCGGGCAGGCGCAGTAATTGGGCGCTCGCTAGTGGCGGCGGCGTCTCCACTTGCTGACTCAACGTCACGTGACAGCGCGGGCTCAGTACCATCTCGCGGCAGGTATCCCTTGGTGGCGACAAAAGGTGCAACTCCCGTCGAGTCGCTGACTGATGAGTTGGCGACAAATTCTGCCATGGGCAAGTACAGGGCCCAATCGTCTTGTTGATAATTGACGTACGCGCGTAAGTACTCTTTTAACGTGGCATTGGCGACCTCAGTTTGACTATTAGTCTTAGGATGCCAACTAGTTAACAAGCGCGGCTTAGTACCTAGTCGCTTACAAAGCCGCTTCTAGAAATAGGATATAAACTGGCGTCCGCGGTTACTAATAACGTCTTCAGGAAAACCTTCCTCGCGCCAGACGTAGGTGATGAAGGCCTCTGTGACTGCCTCAGCCGTGATCTCGACTATAGGGATGAACTTCTTCTTTTTGCTAAGCCAGTCTACGACGACTATAATAGCTGTGTAGACCTTGCCGTTGTTGTAACAAGGTGGCAATCCAACAATAAAGTCCATTAATATCGATTTCTAGTAACAGTCCGGGATTGGTAAAGGATAGAGCAAACCGTGTTTCGCGTCGCGATAGGGCTTGCTGCGACGACACGAGACACAAGCGCGGACGTAACGAGCGATAGTATGGGTCATGCGCGGCCAGTAATACCAGCGGCTGACTCGTTTATAAGTACCCTCGCGACCGACGTGACCAGCGGTGACGCTGTTGTGGGCTTGCTTGAGGATGCGCGTGTAGAGCTCCTTATCGTTGGGGACGTACAGCTGGTCCTTAATGTATAGCAGCCCTTTGTTTAGACGACAACTAGCAACCTTGATCCTAAGTCCTAGCTTAAGGAGCTTCTCTAGCAAACGTCGAGCCTTAGCTCTGACAGCGGCAATGATGTCCTAGACTGTCTTGTCTATAGTGTAGGCTGTCTCAATGTCTTTAAGTAATTGCGCTGTCTTGTTAGTTTCTGTTATTGTTGTGGCGATGGGATTGTTATTATTGGCGGCAAGTTCGGCAATGTGGTATAGCATGGCTGCGAGCTGCAGACTAGAGCGGCAACTCTCGTCCAACAAAGCGTAGGCGGCGGCGACCGCGTAGTGTGACCCTTCGCCTTCAAAGATTTCTGGGCGTAGGACCGTCTGGACTTGGTGTTGTTGGCGGGCGTTGTCGTTTCCTTTAGGTAAGTCGCCCGGGCAGCGTGTTAAGGCGTCGGGCTTTGTACCTTGTTTTCTAGGACGGTAACGAATGCGAAAGTTGAACTTAGCTAGAAACTCCGCCTATCGCGCTTGTTATTGGTTAAGCTGTTTGCTAGTCATAAAATACTGTAAAGCTAAGTGATTGGTGACGACGTTAATTGGATCCCGGGTCCCTGATAATTCGGATCTCCATTCCTCAAAAGCTCGTACTATGGCTAGTAGTTCATTGTCGTAGATCTCGTAATTGCATTCTGCGGGATTTGTTTTGTGTGACAAGTAAGCAATAGGTTGTAATATGTCTTGATCGTCCTTCTGCGACAGGACCGCGGCTGTGACAAAGTTGGAGGCGTCTGTTTCTAACCAGGTTTCTTTGTCTGGGTTGAAGTGTACTAAGACAGGTGCGGTTGTAAAGGCCTGCTTAAGTGCGTTAAAAGCGGTCGCGGCGGGAGAGTCTGGTTTAACAGGCCAGTCTTTTGGTGCGTCACCTTTCGTAAGGTTAGTTAATAGTCGGGCGATCTGACTAAAACCTTTGATAAATTGTTAGTAGAAATTTGCGAAACTAAGGAAAGCCTGTACGTCTTTAAGCGACCGTGGCAGCTGCTAGTTGTGAACTGCCTGAACCTTGTTGGGGTCCATTTTAATACCCTTGGTGGTCAGGATGATCCCTAGATACTTGACCTTCTTGACTTTGAATTGACACTTGTTAATGTTTAGGTACAGACTAGCTTGTCCAAGTTTGTTAACCACAGCTTATACGTGTTTAATGTGATCCTCCTCAGTTTCACTGTACACAAGTATATTATCTAAATAAGCTGTACAGAAATTATCTAAGTGCTGTTGTAGCGTTTCGTTGATATACGTTTAGAGAGTACCAGGAGCTCTGGTGAGTCCAAACGGCATGACAGTGTACTCGTAAAGTCCGTATCGCGTAAGGAACGCTGTTTTTTCTTTATCGCCTTCCTTAACGCGTATGTTGTTAAAACCCGCGATGACGTCTATAATAGATATGAACTTCGTCTTGTTCATGCGCGCCAGCGTGTCTTTCAATGACGGTGGCGCGTTGCGATTGCGCTTCGTGATGGCGTTAATTGCGCGATAATCGACGCAAACGCGTAATCCACCCCCCGGTTTTTTAACGACGAGGACGGGAGACGCGTACCAAGACGTGCTTGTCCGCAAGAACCCTTTCGCGGTCATTTCATCAATATACTCCTTAACCGCTATGGTCTCTAGTCGTGTAAGACTGTATATGTGGGGTCGCGGAGCTTTGTCGTCGACAAGGTCAATGGCGTGGTCGACTCCGGGGCGATGGGGAGGTAACTTGTTGGCCTCCTTTGGGTCGAAATATTGAGACTTGTCGTGTAACCACACGGGTAACGACTGCCTTATCTCATCCGCCGTTCGGGGTTTGTCAGACAACTTTTTCATAAACTTGTCATAGTCCGTCTGACTGCACGCGGCGAGCCCCATAGCAGCGCAGAACGTCTGCGCATCGCAATCGCCCGTCGTTGGGTCGGGCGGTCGACCCAGCCGGTCCCAGTCATGAGGCTCCAGCCAAGTAACGGAGTCCGGGTTGTGGATCGCCATCAGATAAGCTGCCTAGCCAGTGATTAGACTAATATCCTTGCGAGTTGTAGGTTGTAATGAACTAGTGGGTGGCTTATTGTGGTATATAGTTTTGGGCAGTGCGTCTTTAAGACAATAAACTAGGCAATAATGCGTATTAAACGTTATGGATTGGTCGCGTAACCCTAGTCGCGGGTCGTGAGCGAACATCTAATCCATGCTGAGGATGACGTCGAAAGCGCTAGTGTTGGTAATGAAATACATCGCGGTGCTGGTGTGAGTACTATGTCGTATTGTGAGGTCCACAGCTTGACTAATCTTGTCTACGACTTTGCTGTCTGCGAGACACAGGGTAATTGGGTTGTCGATATTATATGGTCTCAGTTAGTGTTGTTTAACGTAGGCGGGACTAATAAAGCACGCGCTAGCTTCTGTGTTAGTAAGTTGTCGTGCCTTAACCTATTTGTGAGGCGCTGCGAGTTTGACAAGATATGTGAACTATAATTATTTAACTTTGTTTAACTGAGGTTTTGTGTTAATAGTAATAGTGGAAATCTGTTGTATACGCTATAGGTGAATGCTAAGCTTATTGTTTAACTTAAACTTATCTATTTTTTATTGTATTGCTCCGAGATTCTTCCGTATACGCTGCTGCTGTCGCTCCCTTGCGCGATTTCGCTCAGGAGCTATTGAAAATGTGACTTATCTTCATCCTTATAATCCCAGCCGTGACGCACACCTTCTTTATCATCACTAGCATCACTGTTGGGCTTAGGTGACCTATCGCGCGGGCCGTTATGTCCATGCATTCCGTACAGTTGGTTGGAATTTGTCTGAATAGCATAAACGTGCTGCGCGTCTTTATGATTAATGGGGCCTGAGAGGATGACGTGGAGGTGCTTGATATCTTTTGCTGGGGTTATGGCGTTATTGCGACAGTTAGCGGTTGCGTCTGTCGCTCGATGTCCTGCAGCGCCACACTTAAAGCAGGCATTGGCCTTGGCTAGTAGATCTAGTTCGCGTGACGTACGCCCGTAGTTATTGCGCCTAGTGGACTTATTTGTACGCGGGGCGGATGAAGTGGTGCGCGTAGCGGCATTGGATCTAGTGGTTGTCGTGCGAGCTTTTGAGCGGTCGGGTGCCGCAGTTGAGGAGTTTCCTGAACGGCCTATTGTAGATTTGCGATTGAGACGTTCTATGTACAGCGCGCGTTCCATGTAGGAGGCAAAGGACTCACTGGGGACGGATGACGCGTTGGTGGCGTGGACGACACGAGTATGCATGAGTCGACGGGCGTGATTTATTAGCAGGTAGTCGGGCATGTTGAGATAGTTGACGACAGCCATAAAGCGCGCGTGCCAGTCCGTGAGGGTTTCCCTAGGGCCCTGCGCTAGGGTGTCGCCTATGATCTTCTCCTGCGCGTCCAACAGCTTGTTCTTAGACAGGTAGATTTTATTAAGATAATTAAGTATGTTAGCGACAGTTGTGGCGGTTTTAAAGTGCGGGTACACAAGAGTCTAAGCACGTCCTTTAAGTTAGCTTTGCAAATACATAATGCGTAACTGCTTATTTAGTAGAGTTTGCAGCTTGTCTATTAATGCGATGCGCTAGCGTTTATAGTTGTCCTTGTCCTTGTCTTTGCTAGTGAAGGAATCTACCTCGGGCATTCGAATGCGTGAGTATTGGGGATCCGCAGTAAGTCTAGGTGACGGAATTACTTTACGGGATGGCAGCGGATAAGTCTGTTGTTGCGTGTGACTTGTGTAGATTACAGCGCGCAGGTTGTATTGTGCATCTAGAGCAAGAAAAGGACGTATGTAGTTAAGTGACGGATTATTTGCTGGAGTATAGCGAACTTCGACGTTGGGGAGTTGCTCAACGGAGGGGATGGGCTGATTGGGATCCCCAAACTGTTGAGCGTCACAAGGTTGACCCCGCGGGATGATGCGTATAGGCGGCTTTCCCTCAAGCTTGGTGATGCGGATGCGAGCTGTGTTTAATTCCTATTGAATTGCGTGCTCCGCTTTGGTCATTTGTAAGACGCGGTTCTCTAAGTCTTGATAGTCAACGCGCGGGACATAGTCGTCTAGCAGTCGACCTTAGAGCTCCCTAAGTTGTTGTTGTAGAGCCACATGATGGGCGGCAGGGATCTTAGACCTGCTAAGAGAAATGAAGTCCTTCTTTAATGACTTATAATGTCCCCGCAGCTAGATGTTATCTTGTTCTACTATCTTAAGGGAGTCCTTGTGTGACAATATACGACCCTCTAATGTCTTGACTTGTTCTGACTTTGTTATAAACTGTTGTTCTAACACTTTACAACTAGCCTTAAGTTGTTTGAACTCTTAAAGCTTGGTCTAATCATCTTCTAATTTGTCGGTGATCCGTTGTACAGTCGTTGATAGTGACGTGAAAATGTCCCACTAGAACTCGGGTTTCTGGTTGACAGCGTTGACGAACTGTACATGCCCTTGAACCTTGACTTCGTCTAGCTTTGAACTATCCTCCACACTAGTGACGCCGACGCGGAGTTTGTAATCTAGAACATTGCTGTTGGTGTTGGTGACATCGGTGAAGTACATGTACTTGGGGAGATCGGCGGGTAGCAAGCTAGCACGGTCTCGTCGGTTACGTGTCGTAGTCGGAAGATCAGGTGTGTTAACAAAAGGATTGCGTTTGTTAAAAGGTCTGCCTTTGTTGGAAGGTCTGCCTTCGTCGTCGTCGTCTGCGAAAGCTTCGTCGTAATCTTTGGGTCGAATAAGTCCCTTTTCGAATGTGACTTTGCGCTCGTTGCGTCGTCGCTCTATCTCCAACAAGTCGTTATCTAACTCATCCCGGTCTATGGGCAGAGCACCCTGAGTGGTGCTCTGCTGAGTCGGGACCTCTGGCTGAGACGCGGTAGCGAAGTCGCGGGGCTTCTTGCGGAAACCGGTGTTGTCGTCGTCGTTTTCTTGGCTCGGTCTCGCCATCTTGTCTACCATGTACAATGGGTTCGTCTCTTAGTGAGTGTACAATTTGAATCGACGGTGGCGGTCGCAAAGTCGAGGGCACGGTGGGTTGTTGCGGTAAGTCGTAGCAGGTGATTTTGTGCGAGGCGTCGCGACTGTGGCCTATGCGTAACTGTGAACGACAGGACAAGCCTGATGTGTGAAACCTCGAGACTTTGTATAGTAACGCTGGACTCCCTAGGCTTCCGCTGAAGCAGGTAAGACTTATTAGAATTACTGCGAGGTCTTAAGACTTTCAACTACGCAAAACGAACGCGCCCGCGAAGGGTTTGCTGTTATACCGCACTAGAGCAATTTACTAGGGGCGCAGGTCTCACTAACTCGACTTACGACTGTGCCTCAGGCCGTGTGTCGTCCAGGTCGTCACCGTCATCGTAGAGGTCTTGTGTGTCCGTCTGCCGTTATTGCAGAGGTCCTGTGTGTCGTAAGTAATGGAGGAGACGTCGTAGTCGGAGACGTTACTGTCGTCAGATCTGGGTGATGACGTCGACGTCGTCTTATCTCTTATCAGTAAGGTGAATGGGATCACAGTGATTTATAGTGACTCATAATGAGTTTAATAAATGGTTGTAACTGTAGGTGGCTCGTCTAAGTGAGCCAGGCTCACAGTCGTCGCAGTGACCGGATTCGCTCGTCAGTGAGCTGTTCTCGCGACTGCCGCAAGAGTCGCTGCATGTGAGGCTTGGTGAGCCCGTGGATCGTCGTGGGGAGCCACGTTACTCATGAGTGAGTTACTCTCCCAGGGACTTAGGGTAGTGCTAGGGGGCCGACGTCTCGCGAGACGTGACCTACGTGCCGCTGAATAAGGCAGCAGCCATCCTTCATCTCCTGCCGCACCCGTCGTCGATGGGTGACCCGTAGGTAAGCGTCGTCGTCGCCGTCGATTACGTTGGTGACGCTCCGGAGGAGGCATCTGTGCTCCTAATACTTGAGGTACTCGAGGACGCGGGGGGCCCGCCCACCGCGTCAGTCGACAGGCGTCGTCGTCGATGACGCCCTGGAGACAGGCCGTGGATAGTCAAGCCGCAGCTTGACGATCGCTACTATAGTGTGAGGGCACCATGGGGTCACCACGTCGTACATGAGATGATAGTAGTAATCAGGATCCAAACATGAGATAGTAGCGATACCCACGTAAGGTGGGTACGTAGGCAGGCTATATACGTAGCCTCGCTTAGGACCTCGCTTAGTAATCGCGCTAGTCCCAAAAAGGTAATATGACGTAAGCGAGGGGCCCGCACCTCAGATCGGTGACACTAACCTATAAGGGACTAAGCGCCCTTTTATAGTTACTTAGTATGCGGCCTTAGAGTTCTAGATTTATACTTCTACTAAGCTAGGAGTATATATAAGTCTATAGCTAGTGTTAGTATTAAACTTTATTAAATTTATAAGTTTTCTTAGGCAATTCTAACCTCTTAGTCTAAAGTTACTTATATTAAATTTAATTAACCTCTTATAATAGCGGAGCTTACAAGACCTCCCTAATACGCTAAGAATAATTCTATAGAATAGATACGTAGTTAAGTTAGATATTAAGATCCCTTAACCCTATAGAATAAATACATAGTTAAGTTAGATATTAAAATCCTTTAACCTTATAAGTAAATATGTAGTTAAGTTAGATATTAAAATTCTTTAACCTTATAGAATAAATATAAGTATAATAGAGGAAGCACTAAAGCCTTTTTATAAAAGGAAGAATATTCTTATCTCTTATCTAGCATAATAAGTTACTAAACTCTAATAGTAAAGAGCTATAGAGGTAAATATTACTACTAACCTTACTAAAAAGCTATACATAGAAGGTTATAATAAACCAAAATATATATAGAAAATTAAGCTAGTTTACTAGTATTTATAAAACTAAAGATTAATAGGGCCCTAAGCACCTTCCTAAAGGGGGGGGAGGGTTTAAAATATAAAAGAGAGTGCCCTCTAAAATATATAAATATAAATTATAGGCTATCTTACTAGCTTAAAGTAATTTTAAAATATACTAGTAGCTTAATTAAATACTAGTAAGTAGTTTTAGGCCTTATTAGAAATAATTACTAATTAGCTTACCTAATTAAAATAATACACTAGAGTAGAGAGTATACTCTTAGCACCCTTTTAAATAATAGTAGTAATACTAGTACTTAGTAAAGTGTTGCTAAATCGCTAGCGCTATTAACTCCCTAACCTAGAGTTATTCTCTAGAAGCTATTAGGATTACTAATAATAGGAATATATAATAAAGGCTAAAATCTATAAAAATTATCCCTGCCTAGAGAATATAGTTAATTATATTATAAGTAGGCTAATAGGTAAGGTAGTAGATATTACACTAGCCTTTATAGAAAAAGGAACCTATTTTAAAAATAAATTCTTAGGTCTCTTCGATATAAGCTTTTATAATAAGTTAGTTAAGTATAGAATAGGCTATTCTTTAGCTAATAAGGTAAAACCCTACTAACTAAGTTTAATACTAACTTTATACGCCTAGCTACTAAGACTAATAAAAATAACTAAGAAAACTTAAAGAATATTTACTAAAGAGCCTTATATATAGACTTATAGAATAGGCTAATTATACTAAAAATTCTTAAAGATTAGGACTTTATAATACTGAAAAATAGAGTTAATATAGTTACGACAAACATTTGCTATATAAAGATATTAAAGCCCTTTTATATAGTAGCCGTCTCCTTTACTAAGTCTACTAATACTATAGATTAGGAACTTATATATTCTAGAACTATAAGAATTGCTAAAACAAACTCTTTAAAGACTAAAAAGCGCGCAAAAAAAAATTCTAGAAAGTAATTAAAGAAGCGCTAGAAAGAAAAAGTATATTTTTACTATAGTAAAAAAGGATATATAGTATTTAGAGTTATTTCCTCTAAGCTATAATACTTCTAATATAAGGTAGGACTAGTAAGGGTTAGAAAATAAATAATAGTAATAAGGATATTAATAGCATAGTAGAGTTAGAAAACTAGCTCCTCCTCTTAAAAGTTATAAGAGGGAGAAGATAAAGTAAGCTATAGAGGAACTAGAGAAGAATTTTAATATATATAGAAAGATATAGCTATATTTAATACTAATTACTATAAATACTTTTATTAATAATATTATCTTTATATATACTATACTTAATTTAAGATCTTTAACTATTACTTTTATATTAAAAAAGTTTACTAGGAAAGCTAACCTATAATATATTAGTTTAAATAATCCCTATTAAGTAATAGAATTTAGAGAAGTAATCTCGTTAGTCTATAAAGTTACTTATATAGAGATAGATATTAAAGGGTGTATTAAAATAATATAGGCTTATATTAATAGGAAAGAAGAGGATAATAAATTAGTTTTTAAGTTGCTATAGTAAAAGAAGAAGACTATATTAGTGGCCTTAGGGAAATAGTATATATATATATATATATATATATAGAGTCCTCCTATATAAAGATTAAAGATAAATAGAGGAGATAAACTTCTACTTCTAGTTAAAAAGTCTTTACTATATTATTTATAAACCCAAAGAGAAAAAAAAAGAATAGGCTAACTGTTTTTATTAGCTTTCTTAAGAATATACAGAAGGCCCTAGCCCTAAAGACTAAGGTAGATCTAAAAAACTATCTCCCTAAGTAGCGTCTAGACTAAGTAGAAGTTTTCTTAAGAAAATAAGCTAATAAACTACCTCTATTATAAAGCCCTAGAATTAATTACTTAATTCCCTATATTAAGAAGAATAAAAAGACCCTAAAGATTCTCTTTAGCCTTCTCTATAGTATATTAAAAGAGGAATTAATGGTTCTCTATAAAGAACTAATAGAATACCTTAACTGTAGCTTTATTTAGATAAGTAAGTCTAGCACTATAGTAGTAGTAGTATTTATAAGAAAACTTAAAAAAGGTTCATAGTTTTATATAGACTATAGGGTATTAAATACTCTATTAAAAAAGAACTACTACTCTCTCCTCTTTATTAGAGAGATATTATAGCTTCTTACTAAGACTAAGTAGCTAATAAAGTTATATATTATTTAGCCCTTTTATAAGTTAAGGATAGTAAAAAAAATAGGCTTTTAAATTTAGTTTAGATTATATAAGTAACTAGTAGTCCCTTTTAGACTAGCTAATACACTAAGTACCTTCTAAAGATACTTTAACTATATTTTAAAGAAATACTTAAATAACTTTAACTTTATTTATATAAATAATATTTTTATATTTTTAAGTAAACCTTTATGGAAATATTAAAGTAAAGTATAATAGGTAGTAGAAAAGCTAGGCAAGATAAGGCTATACTTAGATATTAAAAAGTGTAAGTTTATAGTTACGAAGACTAAGTACCTTAGATTTATTATAGAGTATAAAAAAGGGATTACTATAGACTTAGAAAAGATTACTACTATTTAGAATTTAGTCCCTCTTATAGATATAAAGGATATTTAGAGTTTTTTAGAGTTTACTAACTTTTACTAAAAGTTTATAAAAAAGTTTATTAAAGTAGTATTTTTATTAATAAAGTTAACTAAAAAGAAAACTCCCTTTTTATAACGGAAAAAATAATAGTAGGTTTTTAACTACCTAAAGAAAGCATTCTATACTAAACCTATACTAGTCTACTTTAATACTAAGAAAGAAAGAGTATTAAAAGTTAACTCCTTAGGTTAGGCCTTTAAAGCCTACTTTTTATAGTTTAATATAAAAAAGGTTTTTAGGCTAATTACCTACTTTTTTACTAAATATACTCTTTTAGGAGCAAACTATATAATTTATAATAAAAAGATACTTATAGTTATTAAAGTAACTAAAGAATAGTATATTATACTTTAGACTATTCCCTATACACTTATATATACTAACTATAAGAATCTTATATACTTTATAAAGTCTAGAAGGTTAGATAAAATATATATACGCTAGGCTACTACCCTTAGTAAATATAATATAATATTCTAATATAGACTAGAAACTATTAACTTAAGGGCAAATACTCTTTTATACTACTAGTATAATATTCCTACTAATACTAAAGATAACTAGGTTAAGTCGTATAAAATCTAACTACTTAAGAAGGTTCTTTTAGAGAATAGGAGTATAAGGCTGTAAATATGTATAGCCTTAGTAATATAAGCTCTGCCTAAAAGGCTTAACCTTCTTAAAAAAGAAGGGAGCTAGACTAAATATAAAGACTACTAGTCTTCTCCTTTCTACTTACTAAAAGAGTTTCCCTCTAGACTACAAATACACCTTTTAATAAACTTAGACTTAGATAAACTATAATCTTATAGCTTAAACGGAGATTTTATATTAAAAGAAGTAAAGAAGTGCCTTCTTTATTATTAGTATACTTTCCTCTTTTCCCTAAACCTAAACGTTACTATGGTAGTTTTTTTTCTTACGACTAAGGGGTTTCTAATAAAAATATTACAATAATAGTAGATATCCCCTCTGCTATTATATATATAGAAAAGCATTTTAAGGTGTTAATAAAAGTTACTATATAAAAAGACAATATTAATAACACTAGTTACCTTTAGTACTAAAAATAAAAATAGGTTCTAGACTAGAACCCTCTATAAATAATACTAGTAATTATGGTCTATAACTCTGTTAAATCTAGATATATATAGAGAGAGATTATTTATAAAATAGTTACTAGATTCTCCTTTTTTTTAAAAATATTAGACCTTATTTATAGATTTATTAAGAACTATAATATATATAAAAGAACTAAGTAATAGAAAGATATAATATAAAGTCTACTAAAACTTCTTCCCCTTCTAGACTAGATATAAAAAGAAATCTCTATAGTCTTTATTACTAAGCTCCCTATTAGTAGGGGAAATATAAATATAATAGTAGTGTGTCATAGACTAGAGAAAGAAATAGTTATTGCTAGACTTAGGAGTAAAAATAGGAGTAAAAGTATTTTTTTTATTATATTATAGCCTACTATTAGGTTCCTAATACTATAACCTCTAACTATAGAGGTTAATTTATAAGCGACTTTCAGAGTTGTTTATATAAGAGAATAAATATTTAAAGGAAATTATTCTTTTTGAAATATGTAAAGACTAATAGTACTATAAAATATATATATTTTATAATTAAGGTATACCTCTGTACCTTTTTATAATAGAACTAGAAGAATTAAGCCCTATACTACCCTATAGTATAAATAGCTATTAATAGGTAAAAAAGCTACCTCTACTAGAGTAGCACTATTCTTTTTCTAGTAGAGATATAATATAGACCTTTCTAAGCTAAATAGGGAAATAAAAGCTATTAACTATTACTAATAAGACTTATAGCTAGTAAAGTCTATTAAAGGTATAATTTAAAAGTTTTAAAAAGTTTTTATATTTATTTAAGCTAAAATAGCTAAGTTTTAATAAAAGTAAAAGTAGTAAATAAATTAGTACTAGAGGCATACTCTTATATTAAAGAAAGAAGCTAAGATTTAGCTTTAGTATAGGGACTACTTATTGAACTTCTACTCTAATAAGAAGTTCGACTAGAAAAATATAAAGTTTATAATTATATAAGTAGTAGACTTTTATAATATAAAACTATATATTCTATTTAGAGTCTATCTAGTATTCTTAGTAAATTATCTACGCCTAGCTAAAGAAGACCCTCTCCTTAGCTAGGCTGTAGATAATAGGAAACTAAAGGCTATTATTATTAAAGAAGAAAAGAAATATGTTATAAAAGATATTTTAGCTAAGAAGCCTACCTAAAGAGAAAGAAGGCTATAAAGATTACTATGCTAAGTTAAATAGGTAAATAATACTAACCTAACTTAAAAACCTACTATAAATATCTTTACTATAAAGATATTAAATTACTAGGAAATATATACCTCCTTATTTTAAAGTAATACTAGAGAGTTATTTATAAACTTTTATAGAAACTTTTTAAACTAATAAATATACTATAGCTTCTAGTATAGGAGTTATATTTCTAGTAAAGAACTTAGAAAGCTTCTACTAAAACAAGATTAAGATAAATCTAAATCTTTAGCCCTCTCTACTAATTACTTAAGGATTAGTAGAAAAAAAGATTATAATCTACTTAGAAGAGTAGAGAATATGTTAGAAAGAAAAAGATTGTAAATCTTTTAGTATATAGTATAACGCTATAAGGGAAAGCTATAGGTATGCTAAAAACGCATTAAAAAAGGTAAAGTAGTAAAATAGGTTAGGCTAGAAATTATTTGTTAGCGCGTGCAAATTAGTCCTTTATACTAATAAGGTAGTTAATTATAGTATACTATAGTCTATAGGTACTAAAGGTAAAAATAATAATATAACACATAGTTGCCTACGCAGTATTTTATAAAAATCTGCAACTAGATATAAATTATCTTTATCTATCTACCCTTACACGCAAAGTATAATATTGCGTAACACCTTATAGTTATAATCTAATAGCCTTCCCTTAACTAAATAACACGCTTTCTATAGAGTAGGCGGTTACGCGCCTATATATATATAATAAGTAGAATAAGTAGAATAATAATAATAATAAAAATTATAATAATAGGAAGTATAATTTAGACACTAATAATAAATATATAGAGAATAGGTATTATAAAGGTTAGACGCCACTATTATTTTAAAATATATAGCAGTATAGTATAAGTTAAATAGCAAATTGATTACTATAGCTAGTTTATCTTATTATATTAGATAATACCTAAGTACTTTAGAAACTATAGATTTTAACTTATAGCTTTCTTTCTACTAGTTTAGGTGTCTAGTGCTTAGCTATATTAGTAATAGGTGTTACTAAAGCGATTTTAGAAAGTAAGAGGCTAGATTTAGTTAAATCTAAAAGTAAATAGTTAGGCATATTCTAGACTACCTATAGTTTTGCGAGAAGAATAAAATATATAATAAATAGTTACTAAAAACGTAGGGTATATATAGGTACACGCTTATCTTATAAAATTTCTATAAAAGATAGGTAGAGTAATAGCTAAGTGTCTAGAAGTTAATAGGTTATTAGTAGAGGATAGTAGAGTGCTATTTAGTGTTAGAAGTAGGAAGCGCGCGCGATTTATTATATATTATAGTAGTAAAGTAGAGTAGTAAAGTAAAGTAGTAGTTCTAAGTAGTTAATTATTTAGCAAGGTAGTAAAAAATTAAAAGGTAGGTAGGGTATTATTCTTATAGGTCGTCTTAGAAGCTAGAAGAGATATTAAAAAAACTTTAACGCGCTCTAGTTTTAGGGCTTAGTATTTGTATGTAATATTATATAACGTTATATAGGCGCTAGTAATATATTAAAAAAAGCAGTAATTAAATATTGTAGGGCCACTTAAAAACTAAATAAGTAGAGGCAGTTTATAACTCCTGCCTAGGAGGAAATAGTGAATATACAAAAAAGTATTATAAATTATTTAAAAGTATTACCTCTAGTATAAGCTAGTAGAAAAACAGGGGATTATTCTTCTAATAATAAAATAATATAGATTCTGTCTATACAATATACAGGCAAGGGCACCTAAAGGTGTTTAGATTTTAATATTGCCGTATAATAGTATTATATAGAGATTATATAATATATGTGCAGTATTGCCTATATACTATATAATCTTCTTCTTTCTACTTGCACCCTCTTTAGAGATAAGCAATTAATACTAAGTTATTTATTATATTATTTCCTTTCTCTGTATAATTATCCTATACACTCTCTATACTTGCTAATCTAAAGGATTAGATAACATGGATGGCAAGCGAGCGGCGCACCCCATCAACTTTCGCACCCGCTCTAAACGCGTCCTACAACAACTCCACGCCACAACACTCAAATGGCTTCAAAGGAAGCAGATGTTCAGCTTGCCATCTTTTCAATCAATACCAGCCAGATCCAAAGCAACCGAGCTGCTGCAGCAGTCTACAATGTACCCGAAACAACGCTCCGCCGCCGACGCGCTGGGAGACCTACGCGACGCGATTGCCAGCCCAACTCGAAGAAGCTCACCCAGCTAGAAGAGGAGGTGATAATTCGTCATATACTTGATCTGGACCTACGTGGATTTTCGCCTACCTACTTAGCAATTCGCGATATGGCAGATAAGCTGCTAGCTGCGCGCGGCGCAGGCCAGGTTGGACAGAAGTGGCCAGCCAACTTTGTTAGGCGTACAGACTCTCTTAAGACGTGTTTTAACCGAGCCTACGATAGACAGAGAGCTCTCTGTGAGGATCCTATCCTAATTAGCGCCTGGTTCAAGCTTGTAGAGCAGACTAAGGCCAGGTACGGCATCTGCGATGAGGACGTCTACAATTTTGATGAGGCTGGCTTCATGATGGGCAAGATTACGACTCAGCTCGTTGTTACAGGGTCAGAGAGGAGAGGCCGGCCAAAGGCTGTCCAGCCTGGGAACCGCGAGTGGGTGACACTTGTCCAAGCAATCAACGCTGCTGGCTGGGCTATCCCACCGTTTATCATCTTTGCGGCCAGCACCACCTATCTGCTTGGTACGAGGAGGATATCCCGCGCGATTGGGCTATATCTCTTAGCGACAACGGCTGGACGACGAACGAGCTTGGAGTTGAGTGGCTAAAGCACTTTATCAAGCATACAGAGACCCGGATTGTTGGCACGCGTAGGCTGCTTATCCTTGATGGCCATGCGAGCCACCACTCTCTTGAATTTCAACAGCTCTGCAAGGAGAACAACATCTACACGCTCTGCATGCCGCCTCACTCCTCGCATCTGCTGCAGCCACTTGATGTGGGCTGCTTCTCGCCGTTGAAGCGCGCGTACAGCCGAGAGGTTGAGGCTCTGATCCGTAACTACATCAACCACATTACGAAGCTTGAATTCCTGCCAGCCTTCAAGACAGCCTTTGAGCAATCATTTACATCAGCCAATATCTGTTCAGCCTTTCGAGGCGCAGGCCTTGTTCCTCTCCAGCCTGAAGCTGTTCTGTCAAAGCTGGATGTGCAGCTTCGTACGCCTTCACCAGCTGCTCTGCCAGAGGCTCTCTGGGAAGCCAAAACGCCGAGCAACATACGTGAGCTTGAGGCTCAGTCAACTCTAATCCGTGAGCGCGTTCAACGGCACAAGAGCTCCTCGCCTGCCTCTATTATTCAGGCGATTAATCAACTTAAGAAGGGTGCTGAAGTAATGATGCTCTCAGCTGAGCTTATGCGCGATCGGATTACTAGCCTTGAGAGAGCCAATGAGGCAGCAACTAAGCGTAGACAGCGCAAAAAGAAGCGGATACAGAAGCAGGGGACCTTAACAAAGGGAGAGGGAGAGAATATACTTGCTCAAAAGGCGGCTGACCAGCAGATAGAGCATGAACAGCGTCAAAGTGGAGAGCGATCAGGCCTGAGCCGCCAGGCTCTGGCGCGCTGCACAAGGTGCAGAGAGCTTGGGCATAACTCACGTACGTGCAAAAAAGATACTTTAAATACTGCTTACTCTATTGTATCAAAATCTATATAGTATATTATATTGTGGTTGAGCTGCGCGACTTCAAAGGTGCGAAAAGTTGATGGGGTGCGCCGCTCGCTTGCTTGCGCCGCTCGCTTGCCATCCATGTTACTAATATTTGTATAGCTAATTATAGGGTACCTATTTAATACTAATTAGTGGCCAACTAACTCTTAACTATAAATTAGTTAGAGTAAAGATAGATTATATAAGTTATTATTAGCTATATAATTTATTTATTTTACCTTATCCTTTATACGTAAGACAATTATAGATTAAACATTTATAAAGTTAGTAAGTAGATATTACTACTATATAAAATAAAGAAAGCAATTCTATAAAATATATAAAACCTATTCTTATCTATAAGAATAGTAGATTAACTTTTTTATTACGTTAGTAAGTAGATATTACTACTATATAAGATTTTAGAGAAAATAGTTTACTAAGTACGCTACTAGTAACTATATAAATATATAGTTAGATAATAATAAACCCTAGCAAAGCGCAACTTTTTATATAACTAACATATTAAATAAACTAGTTATATAATAGCTACCCCTACTACTACTTTATATAAAGCCCCTACCTTTACTATCTTTACCTTATAAAATAACACTAATATGCCTAAATATACTAGATTGTGTAACGGTAACTGCTGGCCTCCCTGCCAAGCACTCCCCATCACCTTTCCTTCACACCCTATTTCCCCTATCTGCGCCTTTTACCTTCCTAAAAGGCGCCTTTCCTAGTTAGTGTTAGCGTGGTAGTTAGCGTGGGCTCGTGCCCACACGCCCCTCTATATAAGAAAGGCCCCCCAGGTCCCTTTCTTATCCACTGTCTTAGAATAGTATCAATTCAACTAGCTCTTTCAACTATTCTAGCTGTCCCCGATAGGTTAGCCCTGTAAGGAATTGTTCAGTCCTTACATTATTCTAAGACCAACCATTTTATTTGGCCGTGGACGGCGACATAATATCTACTCCTCCCTTAAGACGCTGCCCGCGGGCGGTCGAATTAGTGGAAGTTTTACCTTGTTATCACTAGTTGTGCGGTTGCCTAAGGTCTGAGACCGCTAATAACGACTCCTCTGCCCGCTGCGAGTAGGTAAGGTGTATTAGTTTGTTAGTCACTGGGAAGGATCCCCAGCGCCAGGGAGTTTGTGTTTCACTGCCCTGAGGTCTATTGAGAGAGGCCGCTTCTGAGTCCCGCCTCTGCTTGTCGCACGAGGGTAGGAAGTTTGTTAGTCGCTGGGAAGGATCCCCAGCGCCAGGGAGTTTGTGTTTCACTGCCCTGAGGTCTATTGAGAGAGGCCGCTTCTGAGTCCCGCCTCTGCTTGTCGCACGAGGGTAGGAAGTTTGTTAGTCGCTGGGAAGGATCCCCCAGCGCCAGGGAGTTTGTGTTTCACTGCCCTGAGGTCTATTGAGAGAGGCCGCTTCAAAAAGTCCCAACGTTCTGAGAACAAACAAACAATCAACAAACAATCAACAAACAACAACCACCCCACTACTGCCCGCACTATGGCTAACCGCCGCCCTTCAATCCAAGAGACTCCTGGAACGTTCCCTGCGTCCTCTGTACCCCGGACAGCTCCAGGATCGAAGATACAGAGGTGGACGTTCGCCTGTACCCCGCCAACAATAGTCTACACGACATTCGCCTTAAGAAGATTTCCCCACTTAACCCCAGCCCTACAAAGAAAAAGAGCATCATCAAACTACTGGAAAAGGTCTACCCCGAAGGAATTCTTTACAACTCACAGCACGAGCACCACGTCGCTACACTCCAAGCGGACCAGCTAACCGACGAATTTGCGACAGCAGAGCTTGAGTGGCTTGCGCACCAAGGCGAAGCTGAACTCAAAGCTACCGGCAAGTATAACGCGTTTACGGGAAAATTCGAGCCAGACCGATCGATCCAGCACGGTTTGGAAATGAAACAGTTACTGGCCACCTGTCAGCTTCGGGCTCGATATCGCTTTCTCGAGGTCTGTTTTTGGAGACAGCACCAGATTTGGTGACCAGGGCTGTTACAAAGTCCAAAGAAGACCCCGAATGGGAGGTCCTCGTTCGGGCCTTGTGCGAGCGCGCTGATATGTTTGAACAAGCTTATGCTATACTCAAGGCAACAACACCTCACCACCCAGTGTACGCAGTCTTGGAAGATTCCGACTCACAGTCCGATGTTGCCGATCAGGCAGCCATTGGACAAGACTTGTTCAGCCCCGAGAAAGTTCTCCCCTCTGTCGAAGATCGTCATGGTCCGAAACACCGCACTGAAGTCCCCTTGAAACCCCCCGGCCCAGGAACGCCCCGCCCTCAGGCGGGCCGAGCGGAGCTCATCCCGCCCAGCCGCGCCCCAACGTGCACCGCGAAATCCGCCCCAGCTCGCGGTGCCCACTCCACAACAGGAGGACACCCTTCGCTACTCCCCAGTCCCCGGATACGTGCAAACCAAGCTCGCCAACGGCGCCTGGATGGACGTGCCCTGGGGCAGACACGCTTCCGCCGCCCCCTCTAGTGTGTCTAAGCTAGGACGCTCCGCGAAGCTACCCGACGTTGACAAGTACTACGGAAAAGGTCAACCTGGCCCCAGCATCGAAGATTGGCTAGAGGATATGCGCAACAAGATCCGCGTAAACGCAGACCATTACCAAGGCGACAACGACAAGGACGATCAAGACAACCAAGCAGAAGCTATCCTTAGCCGCCTTAGAGGCGCGCCTCGAGAGGCAGCGCGAAATTGGCGTCGAACGAATCAGGCCCTCTAAGAAGACTGTGGACCTAAAGCACTCTTTGAATTTCTAGAAGAGACTTACTGCGACCCCTTCGCTCCCCAGCGGGCACACAAGAAGTTTCACAAGCTCTTCCTCTCCAATAAAATGGACGCCCAGACGTTCCTGCAGGCTTTTAAGAGCCTAGCTAGGAAAGGTAGACTAGACGCAAAAACCTAGAAGGACGAATTACGACTTAAGTTGACCGGGAGTCTCAAGTTGATGCTTTGGAAAGAGATGGAAGACTCTAACGTTGACTACCCAGCGATTAAACGCCAGATAACCGCCGCCAGCCGTACTCTCCGCGACAACAACACGACAAACCCGTTTCAGGCGCGTACGAGGACCCCTTACAAGGCATCACCCTCTGGATCAAAGCCCTCGTACACGGCAGCTGAACAACCAACGCCCCGCTCCGGACCCGCTGTTCCCTTCTCGCCCCTCCACAGTCACGACAAGACGTGGTGCATTCAGCACAACGCCTGTTTTCGATGTGGTAAGACGGAGAACAAACACTCGAGCCGCTGCGACCGTTTCAAGAAGACAGCTACACAAGCGAATGTACAAGCAGTGGACGATCTTGATTTGACCGAACTTGGTATCGCCTACTACTCCGATTCGGAGGCAGGTGATTCGTCAGACGACGAGGCTTTAAATGCGCGCTACTAGACCACTCCGACCTAGTAGCTTACATAGGAGCCACCGAACCAATCGATCTGGACAAACCGCAATTCCAATCACGAAACACAGATGCCAAACCGATATCGCTGCCCGCGGGCGGCAAGACACTGAGAGTTCCCGAGCTGTTCGGAGGCCCTCAGCTGGTCATGCCAGTGCAAATCGTATTCCAAGGGTTGGCTCTCAGGTTGCGAGCCTTGATGGACACCGGTGCTAGCGCTTACAACCTCGTCGCTTTAAGGTATATGAAGGCTGTCCGAAAACAGCTCAAAGCCAAACTACTCCGCCTGAAGACACCGATCCCCCTTAAGAACTTCGCAGGAAAGAGAAGCGCGAAAGTGGACACCTGTTTCACAGCCTAGCTTAACATTGACGGACGCAGCATCACCACATGGTTCGTTTTCTGTGAAATAGGGGACCACGATCTTATTGTTGGTAGAAAATTTTTTGAGCAGGCCAACTGCCTGGTTGACGCTCGGGACCGCCGCCTTTGTTGGAAAGATGACAAGAATCTAACCTTGCCGGCAACCTCGTCCTACCGCGGACTTCTCCACCACCCGACCCCTCCCACCAGGACGACGCCACTCGACGGGATGGTCTACTCGAAAAGCAGGACCATACCTGCCGAACGACTCGCTTATTGAAAGCTGACCAGAGTATCTCCAAGGAAATCTCTGTTCAGCTTCCCAGCCCCACCATCTCGTTCATCGGCACATACTCACAGGCTTACCGGAAACCGAGCTGTGAGGACGACTTCGATGGAAATGGTAGCGTAGAGGCTGTCGAGCTGTCTTCCTCGGACGACGAGCCATCAGACGACGAGTCGCCTGTTGGTCACCCCGTCCCCGCTACCCAAGGAAGCCACCAGCAAGACCAGCCCCCAGGAATTGTGCGGCAGGATCCGGGTATCACCCCTAGCCCTAGACCTGGAGACTGTGATCCTACCAGAGAAGCTGATCCGAAGATCAGACAGCTCTTGCAGGAATTAACTATTCAATTCGACCCACCCCGGCCAAAACGACCTGGGATGACTCCCTTCCGCCCCACCGAATCACTGACGCGGCAGGAGAACTTGCGGAAGATGAACGATGAATTGCGTTCAGCAGACCCACTAGACCCATGGGATCCGGCCGACCTCCCAGAACTCATTCAGGCGCCAACACGGGAACAATTGTACGCTGCCGGCTTTGACGTCAACACAGTGAGCGCCGCAGCCTTCGCTTTGAACAGCGGCCACAAGTCCAACGCGATCATCGGTTGTACCAGCCCCTACGAGCTGGCCAAACTCATAGAGGACCGCGAGAGCGAGAGGCGCGGTCCGGAAAACAAATCCCAAGTCGACCTGCTCGCCGAGATGGAACAAGCGCTTCCCTGGCCCGGATACGCCGGAGCGGAGCCCGCCCATTTTTCAAAAGCAGATTCCAACGCCCTCCCGCCTTACCGAAAGGGCGTCGATCACAATGTCGACCTCACTGAAGACCCGTCCACGCTTACCACCTCGCCTTTGTACAGCATGTCCTTAGAACACCTCAAACTCCTCAAAGCCTACATCGACGACCACATTGAGCGCGGGTTTATCGTCCCTAGTGACGCCAGCTTCGCTTCGCCGGTGTTATTTGCCAAAAAACCAGGCGGAGGTTGGCGCTTTTGCGTTGATTACCGCCGGCTTAATGCCATTACTAAAAAAGACGTTACGGCGATCCCACTCATCGAGGAGACACTTATGCGCCTCTCTAGAGCGAGACTCTTCACCAAGCTCGACATTCGCCAAGCATTCTACCGAATCCGGCTCACCCAGAGACTGAAGCGCTGACTACTTTTCGAACCCGGTATGGAAATTACAAGTACAGGGTCTTACCCTTCGGTCTCTGCAACGGTCCTGCCACCTTTCAACGGTTTATTAACAGCGTCCTGGGCAATTATCTAGACGACTTCTGTACGGCATACATCGACGACATCCTCATCTTTTCTGACGATCCCCTAGAACACGAAGAACATGTTCGCAAGGTCCTACTTCGCTTGAGGGACGCTGGTCTCCAAGCTGATCTCAAGAAATGCGAATTCGCCGTAACGGAAACTAAGTTCTTGGGATACATCATTAGCACTGAAGGAATCCGTAAGGACCCCGCGAAGACCGCTGCGGTTCGGGAATGGAAAGAGCCCACAACACTCAAGGCATTGCAGAGCTTTTTGGGCTTCTGCAACTACTACCGCTCTTTCCTTCCTTACTACGGTCGGGTCGTTCGCCCCCTGACCAAACTACTGAAAAACAGTGCCTTCCACACTTTCGGAGAACAGGAGCGCGCCGCTTTCGAGGCCGCAAAGCAACTCGTCGCCAGCGACGTCCTAGTCTCCTGGTACTCCCCATTTCGGATCACCCGCATGGAAACCGACTCTAGTAACGGCGTCAATGCGGGCTCTCTTAGTCAACTGCAATCGGACGGCACATGGCGCCCGGTTGCATGGTATTCGAAATCACTAAAGCCCGCTGAGTTAAATTACGACATTCACGACAAAGAGATGTTAGCAGTTATGCGGGGCCTTTCGGAATGGAGAGCGCAGCTGATTGGTCTCCAAACCGCCGAGCCCTTTGATATCATTACTGATCATCGGGCCCTTGAATACTTCAGCACCAAGCGTGAGCTCTCTCCACGGCAAGCCCGTTGGTCTGAGAAGCTGTCCGAGTACCATTGTCGAATCACGTACCGACCAGGCACCGCAAATGTTGTGGCCGATGCGTTATCTAGGAAACAGGACGAGCTAAAGTCGCAGAAGGAAAAGGATCGAGAGGCTCGAACCCGGTTTTTTCTCCCACACCCACCGGATACCGCCGAAGCAGCCCTAGTAGCTGTCACGATCGCAGACCAGGAGGAAGGAAAAGTCGATATGAGCCCCAAAGGAGCCCATCCTCACATGCTCATTGATCGCCTGCTGCATGCCAATCGGACACACGAGGTGCTCGAATCGCTTAGAGAAGAGGCCCGTACGGGATCACCAGGTTTCGCCCTTACCCCTTCTGGGTTGCTTCTCTACAAAGACCGCCTAGTAGTTCCCTCCGTAGAATTTCTCCAGACGCATCTGATTCAAGCGGTGCATGCTTGTCAGGTCACTGCCCATCCAGGTCCACGAAAAACTCTCCGGCTGTTACGCCAGTTGTATCACTGGAAGGGAATGAACGCCGACGTTAATAGGTACATCTCCAATTGCAAAGACTGCCGGTGGAGCAAGCCCCCGCTGGATAGAAAGCCAGGCTTGTTACACCCGCTTCCCATCCCCGAAAATGTCTGGCAGGATGTCTCGATCGATTTCAAATCATTTCCCAAAGATAAGAAAGGGTACGACAACGCGATGGTATCTTGTTGCCGTCTGTCTAAGCGCGCCTTTGCTATGCCCTGCTGCAAGACGGTCACCGCTGAACAAGCCGCCGATCTCTACTATCAGTACATATTTAGAGTCTTTGGCCCCCCTCGCTCGATCGTCTCCGATCGCGGCCCCCAGTTTATTTCCGCCTTCTTGGCTGCTTTATGCCAGCTCACGGGTATCACGCAACTTCTCTCCACGGCGCGGCATCCGCAGACCGATGGCCAAACTGAGATTATGAATCGGTACCTCGACCAGCGTCTGCGTCCGTTTATTAACTTTCATCAAGACAACTGGTCTGATTTGCTGCCCAGCATGGACTGGGCCCAAGCGATACTGCCCCACGACAGCACCGGAGTTTCGCCTTTCGAGATTGAGTTCGGGCATCAGCCGTACTTTCACTGGGACTGGCGCGAGCGTACCCGACCAGTCACCGAATCTCTGGACGACGTCACTTCAGAAAAGGCTAAGGCGTGGGTTGAGGCCCGCGCCAAAGCCTGCGAATTCGTCCGTGACACCGCCCGCGCCAACATGTCTACTGCCCAGGAAATGCAATCGGAGCAGGCCAACAAACGCAGACGAGCCGTTGACTTCGACGTCGGGGACCAGGTCTTTGTCACCCCGAAGGGATTCATTACCGAACGCCCGTCAGTCAAGTTGGATCATCAAATGAAAGGACCATACCCGATTGTGGGCAAGCAAGGCCACTCCTTTGTACTCAAACTCCCACAATACATGAGAGTTCACCCAGTGTTTCACGCCGACAGGCTTCGAAGGGATCCGAATGATCCCTTACCAGGTCAATTGCAACCTCTGGAACCACCCATTGAGGTGGACGGAGTCCCCGAGTGGCCGGTTTTCTCGTATCCTTGACAGCAAAGTAGACCGCGGAACACTGAAGTACCGGGCAGCGTGGGAGGGGCATGACCCCGACCCGACCTACTACCTGCCGACAACTTCGTCAACTCTCCCCTGCTGATCGAAGCTTACCATCAAGAGTACCCCGAACGAGCCGGTCCACCCAAACGGTTGCCCATTTGGCTGGACGCTGCCCTCCGAGACACCTTCCTGGAGCCTATCCCCGAAGACAATGTCCCCGCGAAGACAGGGTCGAAGCGCCGCATCAGGCGTGCTTAGCTAGGTGCCTGTCGCTTTTCAACACCTGCACGCCCTTAGGCTCGCGCGCGTCGCCGGATACCTATGGCTTTTCGGTACCCTCAAACCCCGGACAAACCTCACCCCCCGACAGACCCTCCACCCCCCGACTGTCCCCACTATCGCCGGCAGCACCTATGGCTTTGGAGCTGCCCTGCCCTAATTGAAAACCGCATGGTCGGGTCAACACGTTTTTCAAAACGCTCTCCTATGGTGGGGAACGTCATGCGACACGATTGCGCCCGCGCGCAACGAACCGACCGGAAAATTTTTGGCTGACCGCGTTTTTGTATGGCGTCGGAGCTGAGGATGCGCTCTGTCGGCAAAACGCCGAACGCTGAGAGGTGGTTTCTAACCAATTCCAAATCCACCAATTCACCTCCAACTACTTTCCTTAATATCTCCACTATATGGCAACCAAATTGGACACAAAGGCCACCGTTCGAACTGTAGGGGCCTGTTGCCCCTATTGCAACCCTCTTCGGCCCTAAAATAGTGCTGGTTACGTTGAAAATCCGCCAAAACACCCTATTTTCACGTACTTTCCTTCCTATTTTCGGACCTTAAAAGGGGGGTTATGTAACGGTAACTGCTGGCCTCCCTGCCAAGCACTCCCCATCACCTTTCCTTCACACCCTATTTCCCCTATCTGCGCCTTTTACCTTCCTAAAAGGCGCCTTTCCTAGTTAGTGTTAGCGTGGTAGTTAGCGTGGGCTCGTGCCCCACGCCGCCCTCTATATAAGAAAGGGCCCCCCAGGTCCCTTTCTTATCCACTGTCTTAGAATAGTATCAATTCAACTAGCTCTTTCAACTATTCTAGCTGTCCCCGATAGGTTAGCCCTGTAAGGAATTGTTCAGTCCTTACAATCTATACTTATAAATAAAGATATTAAGATAAACTTACTAGAAACTAAAAATAGGTTTACTAGTATGTCTATTACTATAAAGAATATATTCTAGAGTAAAATTAGTAAAATTAGTCTTAGTAAAGTCTTCTTAGAAGCTATTTTAAATCTAAAATATAAATTAGTAAAGAAAAGGTCTACTAGAGAATTATTATATCTTACCTAAGCACTTACTAAAGTAAATAATATTAGTTTTATAGTTACACTTCTTTGCTATTAATCTCTATGTATAGAAAATAAGCTACTTAAAGTAGCGCTAATAGGTCTTTTTATAAATATAGGTAGTCTTAAAGATATATTATTTAAATGTTATATAAATAGTATTAAGAATCTTCTAATTATAGCTTAAGTTCTTAACGAACTGCTTAGAATTAGTAAAGAATAATATAGAATAGCTAAAGAACTAACCTTATAATATTTTTTTATAGTCTTATTATATATAAACTTCTTAAGGTCTTTAGTATTCTAGGAATCTAAAGTAGGTAGTAAAGGCTTACTATTATAGGTAGAAGTGCTATAAGTCCTAATATTTATAGGGGAATATTAAGCTATAGTAAAGCTAGACTTTATATACTTACTTAAAGTTATAAATACTACTATTATAAAGCCTTCTTATTGCTTAGCTAGCCTAATAGGGCCTTATGCCTTTTTTTAAGTCTAGTAGGGGTTTAGATAAAAACCTTCTTACTTTAGATAAGAGCGGGTAGCAATTTGTCTTAGTACTACTTACCTTCTAATATTATTCTATTCTGCCTTACTAATTATTATGCGTCTTAGTAGCGTTCTTATATTTAAATTGCTTCCTTATAGATAGCGATAGAATTTTTACTACTATAATAGCAATATATAGGTCTAGTAGACGCCTTGCCTCTATAAGCTAAGAGCTAGGTGGCCTATCTAGAAACACTCGGCAGCAAGCTAGTACTATTAGGTAGGCAGAAGAATAAGTAAAAGAACTTAGAGAGACTACCTAATAACAAATTAATAATAGCTCTAAAAGTGCGTAAGCGTCTTAGAAGGAGCCAAATATAATAAAGCTAATAAAAGGGCGGCTTATTTTATAGACCTACGGGACTAGGCATATAAAAAATAGAAATAATAGAAAATAGAATATATTAAGGATATTTAATAATAATATAAAGATAGTAATATAGTAGTTTTTAATAAGCTTACTAGTACCTTATATATAACTACTATAGTCTTATTATCTCTAGTAGCTACTAAATAAAGTACTTTACTATAACTACCTTTACTATATACCTATAACTATAAAAGCTATTATAATTATAGCTAATAAAAATAAAAATAAAACTTTTATTTTTAGTAAGTACTTTCTTGATTTATTATAAAAGATTATAAGGTTATCTTTAATAGATAGTACCTATCTAAGGACCTTTAAAGTTTGTTTAAGCTATATTCTAACTAATAATAATAGATAAACTCTAAATAGGCCCCTACTTAGTAGACGTTAGTAAAATAAATACTTAATGTCCTAGACACTCTATTAAAACGCTAGCAGATAGCATTTAAGGTAATAAAGAACTACTACTATAGAGTAGATTAGTCTCTAATAGGCTTACTTAACCACTCTTTTCCTTTATAAGATAAAATTAAGAAGTAGAATAAGTATTATAAAGTAGCTAAATTTATAGCGTCTATAAAAAATAAGCTACGCAGAAAAGTTTTATATTATCTATCTTCTTAGAAAGAAACCCTTATACGGAGGTGCCTTTCAAAAGTTTTTGCCCACCTTGGCGAGCAGGGGGTTCTGTGCTATTCCTAATTAAGAGCGTTCTCCGGCTGGCTCTAGCTCTGGCTTCCTGAGCCTCCGACCCTCCTTATACTCGTTGCCTCCATTGAGCTCAAGGATCTGTTCTATATGGTATGGAATCCGCTCAATCCAAGCCTGTATTTTCTCCTGAGGCAGCTCTCTCCAGCACTGCTCCCATGCCCGTACTGCCTCTGCTCTATTCTTAGGAGCTCCTTTCTTCGTAGTAGCCCTTTTCATCCATGGCCAGCAAGGCTCAATAGAATTCAAATTAGGAGAGTTACCACACCAGATAATCCTCTTAACATCATGAATGCTATATATATAGCTTTGAACGTAGTGGTCGTGAGAAGGCGCCTTGTCTTCCTGTACAACTGTTCTAGGCCGCGTAGCCTTACACTGCTTTGCAAAAGGAATAAGCTTTGGCAGCAGAATTGTTGTCTGGTACCGGTACCAGTCAATTCCTGAGCCACTGCCTCGGCTGAGCTTTCCAGTCCTCTGGTTCCATCTCCACTGGGGCAGCCGTCCAGGCTTGGTACGGAGACCTAGGCGACGCATGCCATTCTCAAGCTCCCACTCAGCCTTTTTGATAGGCTCAAGCTCCTTGTTCAGTTCATCAATTTGAGCAGCAGCAGCCTCCTTCTCTTTCTTTGTTTCTGGCGTCCAGCAGTGGCAGGGGCCCTTCTTGTCGTACGAGAAACAGCCCCAAAACATAAATTCAGAGTAGCCTTTCCATCTCTCACGAATACAGCTCCGTACGAAGGCCTCATCTGCTTTCCTCTATACTCGATATCCTCCACGCCTATGGTTGAGAACAACAGACGTTTCGTCTGACCAGATAACATTCTTCCAATCTTCAAGCGTCCAGTCTTGATGGGCCTGGCACCACTTATATCGATCCTCCTTCATCTGCTTCGTCAACCCAGGCTTCCTCGTTGGCTTGGTCTTCTTGAAGCCTGCCTTCCTTAAGATTCGCCAGACTGTGGCAGCTGAGATATTGAATCCTTCTTGGCTAAGTGCGCCAGCAACGTCAGCGCAAGACTTCTCTCGCCCATATCGATCAGTGCGTACGGTGTTGACTACTTTCTCGGAGACTTCAGATTGCTTTGATGGCCGGCCAGATCGATAGGCGTTTTCAAGATGCTTATCTTCAAGCTTCAGCGGCCGCTGGCCTGGATCGAAACCTCGCTCGATTGCTCGCGCGTATATAGAGTTGATCGTACGCTTCTCGATTCCAGTGAGTCCGGTGATCTCATTGTTTGACTTGCCTATAGCCTTAAGAACGACTACCGTGGCACGAGTAGAGTTATCGTGATGAACCATAGCGACAGTACTAGATAGATCAATTGACAGAGAGTAGTAGTTACAGAGGGTAAGGCCTGAGGTTGAGAAGTGGCCACGTCAACTCGGAGATGCTTCCCGATCTGGAATGTGGTGCATACCCCTGCTCGCCAAGGTGGGCAAAAACTTTTGAAAGGCACCTCCGTAGACGTAGAAGAGATTACTAATTACCTTTACTAAGAGAAAGAGTAGTCTACTAAGAGTAAAGTCAAGTCTAAGGACTTATTAAAGAGGTCTAAGTTAATAATACCCCCCGCTAAGTTATCTAGGCTAGTTAAATATAGTAAAAAGGAGTATAAGGACTATAAGTAGTATACCTTAATATAAAAGGAAAAGAATAAAGATAATCTAAAGGTTATTTACTAGAACTATAGTAAAACAGGCTATATTTTTTCTAATTGCAAGAAGGGGAGAAATCTAAATCTACCTTTCTATTCTAAGAACGTATTAGAGTCCGCGAAAAAAGGTAAGGGCTAGTAAGACTAGACTCTATTCTATTAGCCACAATTATTAAGTATAAGGAGAATAAGGAGCTTAGAAAGCTTTATAATATACTTTACCTAAAAAGGCTAATAATAATAATAGTATAGGCTATAGTAGGGAATTTAGGCTTAGTAAAGGCACTAGTTAATAGTAGCGCTAAACTTAATATAATCTTTACTTACTTTACAAAGAAGAGAGATATAATAGTAATACCCTTACTAGACTTTATAGTAGAGGCGGCAAATAGTGTAAATATTACTATATATAAATCTATAGTTACTAAAGTGCACTTAGTAGATACTAGAGGTTATAGAAAGAGCTGATAGATTCTATTTATAGTAGTAGACTTAAGAAAGTATAAGATATACTTAAAATTACTACAGATTACTATATATAATCTAAAACTCAACTTTCGTATAGGTTAATTATTATTTTAAGAAAGGCTAGAGTAGAATATACCTAACTATACTAAAGTAGCCTTTAAAGACGCGGAATAGTTTAGTTTAATAATATTAGACTTAACTATAGAATTATATACGTGTTATATTAGCTATATAGGTAATAGAATATTTATAACCTTAGTAGAGGCTATAATACTACTAGTATACTAAGAATTTACTAATATAGCAAATAGTAATAAATTAGAAGTGCTTATAAAACACTTCGCGACTAACCTAAGTATTACTCTTTTTTTTAGAAAATAACTACCCTATTAGCCCCTCTATAACTTATCTAAGAGCGAGCTAAGTGTCTTATATAAGTATATTGGAAATCACTCACAAAGAGGCTAGATATAATATTTAAAGTTACTAGCTAAAGCACTAATCCTATTTATAAAAAAGAAGAATAGTACGTTAAGGCTATACGTAGATTATCGCGGCCTTAATAAGATTACTATTAAGAATTATTATATATTACTCTTAATTACTAAGTCTGTAAAAAGATTAGCAAAAGCAAAGTTCTTTACTAAGCTTAATATCTAAAAGGCATATTATAGAATAAGAGTTAAGGAGGATAATAAATAAAAGACAGCTTTTTATATAAGGTATAGATATTTTAAGTAGTTAGTAATACTATTTAGTTTAACTAATACTCTAGTATAGTTCTAGAAATATATTAATAAGGTTATAGCAAGGCTAATTAATATAATATATATTGTCTATTTAGATAATATACTTATTATTTCTAATATAAAAATAAAATAAAAATAATATATAAAAGATCTTCTTTAAAGGCTACATAACGCCAAACTATATATTAAACTTAGTAAGTGTAAGTTTTATTAAGAATAGACAAAGTATCTAGGCTATATTATTAACTAAAAGAAAGTTAGGGTATATAAAGACTATAAAAAAATAATTATAAAGTAGCCACTTTCTAAAATAGTGCGTAATATTGGGGTGTTTATTAGCTTCATAAATTATTACTAGATAATTATCTTACGGTTTTTAAGAATGGCTCTACCCCTTACTAAACTTACTTCGAAGGAGTCTAGTGCTGCCTAGGGTAGTCAAGCTTAAAGAAGAGAGGAAAGCTAACCCTTACACTTAGACGCGCAGATAAGAGCAGCTCTTAAAGAGTTAAAGGCCGCATTTACAAAGGTGTCTATATTAGTGCACTTTAAGTCTAATAGAGAGATAAGACTTAAGGTCGATAGGTTAGGTAGCGTAATATTTAGCATATTAAGCTAGAATGTGCCTAAATCTAACAGAACTCTATAATAGCAACCTATTGGTTTCTTTTTATAAAAGCTAGACAGCACACAACTTTAATATAATATATATAATAAGAAATTAATACCTATTAATAGAAGCGTTAAATATTAGTAACGCTACCTATTAAGTATTTTATACACTATCCTTATAGATTAATATAATATATAATAGTTAATAAATATAAAGAAATTAAACTACTAGTAGATTGGAATCTATAAAAGGCTAGTAGAGTATAATTTTATTATTATCTACTAGCTACAAATAGAAAACCTAGCGAATAGACTATTAAAACGCCCTAACTATATAGGTAAGGCGTAACACCTAGTAGAGAAAGAAAATAGAGCTTATATAGAGCTTTTAAAAATATTATTAAGTAGAAATACTTTTAATAAACTAACTACCTAATTAATTAGTGCGATTATAAGGTCCTAGTAAGCGGCACCCTAGATACAAAGGCGGCTAAAGAGGCGCGAACCTAGAAGAGCAATTATAGAAGAGCTAATATTATTAGTAGATAGTAGCTCTAAATCTAACTTAGAGACTAAGAATAAAGTTAAGGCTCTAGAAGAACCTTAGCCCTAATACTTAGGTATAAAGTTATTAGAAGAAGGTATAATAAAGTAAAATAGAATTAAAGTGCTTATAATAAGTGTAAAGAAGGCAAAGGCCCTTTAAATATACTATAATGGCCCTATAGGGACGCACTTAGGGGGGAAAAATATTGAAGAAGTTAAGAAGGTATTTCTAATAGAAAGAAATATAACATAAAGTTAAGAACTATTACTTAGACTATTTAAAGTATAGAATATTTATTATACCTTAATACTAACTATATAGTCTTCTAAATTCTTTATCTATACTAAATAGCTCTTAGAAGGATGTTACCTTAGATTTTATTATAGACTTACTCTTTAGCCAAACACTTAGCTAAGTCTATAATACTATTCTAGTAATAGAAGACTATTTAAAAAAAATAGCTTATTATATACCTACTAGAGCAAATTAAAACGCAAAGGACTTTGTAGAAGTCTAGATTTAGGATATTATTAGGTTACACAGCGCTTATAAGACAATTTTATAAGATAGAAATCTAATAATAAACTTTTACTATTAGGACTCTTTTTATTATTATCTAAACACTATAAGAGTGTTATTATTAGCCTATTACCGGCAAACAGATAGGCAAACTAAAAGGCAGAATTAGACACTTAAGCAGTATCTTTAATATTTTTACTAGCTAGAATTGAATAACTAGGTAAAGTAGTTACTAATTACGAAATTTCCGTATAATAACAGCGTTAACATAATAACTAAAGTAACCTCTTTTTACGCATACTATAGAGCGTATCCTTATATACTAAAATATCCCAAAATGCCGCTTAGTAATAAATAATCGCTACTAGGGATATTAATTACAGCAAAAGTTATTATACTATAGGCTTAATATAGAATAAGGATTGTAGTGGCAAATAAGTACAAAAGAAAGTATGCTAATAAAAAGAGAAAGTATCTTAGTCTTAAACTAGAGGATTAAGTGTTTATATCTACTAGATATTTAAACTTTGCTTAACCTAAGTATAAACTTAATTAGAAGTTTATTAGACCAGATATAGTTAAGTACTCTATAGAAAAAGAAGCCTATGGAGTTAACTTTCTAGAATTAAATATACACCTAGTCTTTTATATATTATTATTAGAGCTATATAAATAAAGAAGAGCTATTAAGTCTTAAGTAGATCCTATTATAGACACTCTATATATATTTAGCAATAATGTGTACTATATAAAAAAGGTACTAGAGAGTAGGTAGTTACTAGTTAGAATCTAAAAATACCTTATTAAATAGGAAGGTTACCCTAACAAAGAAAACTTATAGGAGCTAAGCATTAATCTAAGTACTAAACAATATTAAAGAATTCTAGAAAAGAAAAAATATTCTAGAGTAATATTAAAAACACTCTTGTTTAGGTTAAACAACTATAAAAAAGGGATAAAGAAAGAAAATAACCTTCTTAGAAAATTTTATTGTATTTTCTATAGATAAAATATTAAACTTAGATTAATTATATAGTTAGGGAACTACTATAAGAAGTATACTTACTATCTTTACCTATTTGTGTCCTATAGAGAGGTTTTTTTACTATAATTATAAAGGTATTTAATAGTATAAGGTGTTATAAAGATAATATTAACTTAAAAGAATTATAGTATTTCTAGGGATTAGTTAAAAAGAACTATAAAGGACTATAAGAGCACATTACACTTCACTTAGAGTCAAAAATAATATTTTAAGAATCTAGGTTTGAGGTATTTTAGAGCGTTGCTACTTGCTAGAAGGCACTATTTAAGTCCTAATAAACTTCTATATTATAAAGAGCTGTTACTCCTAGAGACCCTAGGGTATAATAACTCTAGAGGTTCCCCTTATATATATATACTAGCCTAAGGCCTCTAAAGAAGCTAAAAGTACTACTAAGAAGCTAAAAAGATACTATCTATAACTAAGACTATAAGTAGGGCTCTTACTATTACCCTAGTACTTATAATAATATATAAGCCTATACTTATTCTATAATTACGTTACTATATAATATAATAAAATAAAAGATAAAATTATAGACTTTATTACGCTTAGGCGTTCTACCTTTATAAGTAGTATAGTTAATTACCTTTTTATAGTAATATTATTTTATCTCGCGTTTTATATTAGACTAAGTACACTTTTTAGTAAAGTAATAAGTAGATTTATAAATATTACTACTATTATAAACATATACGTTTTAAGTATAGAGCTTAAATACGCTAAGAAGTAATTAGTTAATAGAAAGCGCTATAAGAATAACTACATCTACTTAATATAGTTTATTAGCCTCTTAGTATACTTACAAATATATTTCTTATTCTTCTTAGTATTTCCGCTATAAAGAATAAGCTAAGCAGTTATAAGGTAGTTAACCTTAGTGTTAAAGTTAATAGGGCATTATATTCTCTTACTTAGCATTATAATAGCGCCAAATAAGGGTATATATTATAATAAAATAATATTTATTTTAAATTTAGTAATTTCTACACCTAAATAGCTAGACTCTATTAATCTAGATTAATAGGAAAAGTTTTATATCTAGAAAGTAATAAGTGTGTAGAAGATCCCCTTTATAAATAAGTTTAATATAATAAATATAAAAATTAGCGCTAGTAGGTTAGTCATAAGCTAACTCTGCCTACTATATAGTATACGTTTTCTTAAGGGCTATTATACTATAGAAAGGGACGTTAGGACACATTAGAACTTATTAGGATAATAAGAGTAGAATAGTATATACTAAATTAACTAGTAGAGGCGCAAAGAGTAAAAGTAGTGCGAAGGTAGGCAAAAACTAAAACAACTACGCTAAGTCTCGCTTAATAGCACCTTTAGCTTCTAAATTAGTTAGGGGCCTTAGAGCACCTTAATAGCGTAATTGTGCCTAATATAATAATAATTATTATTACATAGTTATAAGACTAGTGATTGTTTACTTTTTAAGTAGAAATAATAGAATATTATATATTTTAATCTTCTAGAGTAACCCGGGTTAGATTAATCCTAGAAGGGAGATACTATAAGGCCTTCTTATTGCTTAGCTAGCCTAATAAGGCCTTGTGCCTCCTTTAAGTCTAGTAAGAGTTTAGATAAAAAATCTCTTTACTTTAGATAAGGGCAGGTAGCAATTTGTCTTATTACTACTTACTTCCTAATATTATCCTAATCTGCCTTACTAACTATTAGGCGTTTTAGTGGCGTTCTTATATTTATACTCTATAATAAATCTAAGATACTTAGTCTTAGTAATTATAAACTTGCACTTTTTAATATTTAAGTGTAGTTTTATGTTGCCTAACTTTACTACTACCTATTATATTTTATCTTAATAGTCTTTTAAAGACCTACTAGAAAATATAAAGATATTATTTATATAAGTAAAGGAGAAGTTATTTAAATATTTTTTTAGATTATAATTAATATATCTCTAAAAGGTGCTTAGTGTATTAGCTAGTCTAAAGGAGACTACTAGCTACTTATATAACCTAAACAAAGTTTAAAAGGCTATTTTCTATTTTTCTTCTTTTACTATTTTTAACTTATAAAAGGCCTAAATTATATTTAACTTTATTAGATACTTAGCCTTAGTAAGAAGCTATAATATCTCTTTAATAAGGGAGAGAGAATAGTAGTTCTTTTTTAATAGGCTGTTTAACGCCCTATAGTTTATATAGAACTATAGACCTTCTCTAAAAAAATTTATAATACTAATACTACGGCGCTAGACTTACATTTCTAAATAAAGCTATAGTTAAGGTATTCTATTAGTTCCTTATAGAGACCTAGTAATTCCTCCTTTAATATACTATAGAGGGGGCTATAGGGGATTTTTAGAGTCTTTTTATTTTTCTTAATAAGGGGGATTAAGTAATTAATCCTAGGGCCTTATAATACGGGAGGTTTATTAGCTTATTCCCTTAACAGAACTTCTACTTAGTTTAGAAGCTACTTAGAAAGATAGTCTTTTAAGTCTACTTTAGCTTTTAGGGCTAGGGCCTTCTAAATATCCTTAAAAGAGGCAGTAAAGACTATTAGCTTATTCTTTTTTTTCCTATTTAAAGTTATAAATAATATTGTAGATACTTTTTAACTAGGAGTAGAAGTTTATTATTTCTACTTATCTTTAATTTTTATATAGAAGGACCCTATATGTGTAGACTATTTCTTTAAGTCTACTAATATAGAGTTCTTTTTCTACTATAGCAACCTAAAAACTAATTTATAGTCCTTTTTTATCATATTAATATAAGCCTATATTATTTTAACGTGCTCTTTAATATCTATCTCTATATAAGTAGCTTTATAGACTAAGAAGGTTATTCTTTTAAATTTTATTACTTAATAGGAATTATTTAAACTAATGCGTTATATCTTAGCTTTCCTAGTAAACTTATTAGATATATAGGTAATAGTTAAACACCTTAAATAAAGTATAGTATACGCAAAGATAATATTATTAATAAAAGTATTTACAGTAATTAGTATTAAATTTAGCTATATTTTTCTATATATATTAATGTTCTCCTCTAGTTCTTTTATACCGTGCTTTATCTTCTCTCTCTAATAACTTCTAGGGGAAGGAGCTAGTTTTCTAACTCTACTAAGCTGTTAATATCCTTATTACTACTATTTATTTTCTAGCCTTCCTAGCCCTAGCTTATATTTAGAGTATTATAGCTTAAAGGTAATAACTCTAAATACTATATCCCTTTTTACTATAGTAAAAGTATACTCCTTCTTTATAGTATTTCTCTAACTTCACTTTAAAGACCTATTTAGTACGCTTCTTAGTCTTTAAATAATTTACTTTAGTAGTTTTTATAGTGCTATATATATTAATGTTCTCCTCTAGTTCTTTTATACCGTGCTTTATCTTCTCTCTCTAATAACTTCTAGGGGAAGGAGCTAGTTTTCTAACTCTACTAAGCTGTTAATATCCTTATTACTACTATTTATTTTCTAGCCTTCCTAGCCCTAGCTTATATTTAGAGTATTATAGCTTAAAGGTAATAACTCTAAATACTATATCCCTTTTTACTATAGTAAAAGTATACTCCTTCTTTATAGTATTTCTCTAACTTCACTTTAAAGACCTATTTAGTACGCTTCTTAGTCTTTAAATAATTTACTTTAGTAGTTTTTATAGTGCTAGAATATATAAGTTTCTAATTTATAGTATTAGTAGACTTAGTAAAAAAGAAGGCTACTATAAAGAAGGGCTTCAATATCTTTATATAGTAGATATTTTCTTTAACTATATGAACTATATCTATAAGTATTATAAGGTCCTAATTTTTAGAAATCTATAGCGTAATTAGTCTATTCTATAAGTCTATATATAAGGCTCTTTAGTAAATATTCTTTAAGTTCTTTTAGTTATTTTTATTAACCTTAGTAGCTACGCGTATAAAGTTAGTATTAAACTTAGTTAGTAGGGTTTTTACTCTATTAGCAAAGGAATAGTCTATTCTAAGCTTACTTTTTTACGAACTTATTATAGAAGCCTATATTTAAGAAACTCTAAAATACATTTTTAGAATAAGTTTCTTTCTTTGTAAAGGCTAGTGCGATATTGACAACTTTACCTATTAGCCTACTAATAATATAATTAACTATATTCCCTAGAAGAGTATAATTTTTATAGATTTTAGCTTTTATTGTATATTCTTATTATTAGCAATTCTAACAGTTTCTAAAGAACAACTCTAGATTAGAAAGTTAGGGGCGCTAGCACTTTAGTAACGCTTTACTAGACACTAGTATTACTACTATTACTTAAAAGGGGCCTAAAGGCATAGTCTTTACTTTAGCGTATTACTTTGATTAAGTAAGCTAATTAGTAATTATTTCTAGCGAAGCCTAAAGCTACTTATAAGTATTTAATTAAGCTACTAGTATACCTTAAAGTTACTTTAAGGTAGTAAAAAGCCTATAATTTGCATTAGTATGTCTTAAAAGGCGTCTTCTTTTATATTCTAGGCCTCCTCCCCTCTTTAAGAAGAGGCTTAGAGCCCTATTAGCTTTTAGTTTTATAAATATTAGTAGACTAGCTTAATCTTTTATATATACTTTATTTTATTATAACCTCCTATATATAGCTCTTTAGTAAGGTTAGTAGTAATATCTACCTTTATAGCTTTATACTATTAGAGTTTAGTAACTTATTATACTAGATAAGAAATAAGAATATTCTCCCTTTTATAAGAAGACTCTAGTGCTTCCTCTATTATACTTATAGTTGTTCTATAGAGTTAAGAAATCTTAATATTTAACTTATCTGCGTATTTACTTATAGGGTTAAGGAATCTTAATATTTAACTTAACTATGTATTTGTTTATAGAGTTAAGAGACCGTAGTATCTAACTTAATTACGTATTTATTTATAGAGTTAAGGGATCTTAATATTTAACTTAACTGTGTATTTATTTATAGGGTTGTCCTTAGCGTATTAGAAAGGTCTTGCGAGTTTCCCTATTATAAAAGGTTAATTAAATTCAATGTAAGGGGCTTTAGACTAAGAGGTTAAAGTTGCCTAAGAAAACCTATAAATTTAATAGAGTTTAATAGTAATTCTGGCTATAGACTTATATATACTCCTAGCTTAGTAGAAGCATAGACCTAGAACTCTAAGGCTGCAGGCTAAGTAACTATAGAAGGGCGCTTAGCCCCTTATAAGTAGAGCTATACTTATAGATAAAAATATTAAAATAAGCTTACTAGAGATTAAGAAGAACTTTACTAGTACAACAATTACTATAAAGAATATATTCTAGAATAAGATTAGTAAATTTAGTCTTAATAGAGTTTTTTTATAAGCTATTCTAGACCTAAAATATAAATTAGTAAAGAAGTGGTCTACTAAAGAATTATTATATCTTATCTAAGCACTTACCAGAGTATATAATATAAGCTGTATAGTTATACTTTTTTGCTATAAGCCTCTATATATAGAAAATAAGCTACTTAAGGTAGTATTAGTAGCTTTTCTTATAAATATAGGCAGCCTTAAAGATATACTCCTTAGATATTATATAGATAGCCTTAAATTCTTTTTATTAATACTTTAAAACGCTTTTCAATATATGTAATAGTAGGAGGGATATCTGCTATTTTTGTAATACTTTTATTAGAAACCCCTTAGTCGCAAAAGAAAAACCATAGATAGCCTTAAGCGTCTTTTAATTATAGCTTAAGTTCTTAATGAACTACTTAGAATTAGTAAGGAATAGTATAGAAAAATTCAAAAACTAACCCTATAATAGTTCTTTATAGTCTTATTATATATAAACTCCTTAAAGTCTTTAGCACTATAGGAATCTAGAGTAGGTATTAAAGACTTACTATTATAGATAAAAGTACTATAAGTTTTAATTTGTATAGGGAAATACTAAGCTATAGTAAAGCTAGGCTTTACAAGCTTACTTAGAGTTATAAAAGCTACTATAAGATATTACTTATTAGCTCTAACTATAATAGAGATTAATAATAAGAAAGATAATTAAGATATTATAAAAATAGGAGTAATAATTAAGATATAGCGTAATATTAATAAGGAGTGTTACAGACATAGCAGTAGAGTAAGGGATAAAAGATAAAACTAAGGTAAGGACCTTTTTATTACCTTAACTAAAGTATATAATACTAACGCAAATTTTTATTTAAAATTAGTAACTGTACTATAGAAACTAATTTTTTTAAAATATATTAGATATAATAATTAGGTTACTCTACTAAAGGTAGGAGGATAGAAGCCTAGTGCTTTCTCTAGCTAAAGAATATTTAGGACTTTATAGAGGCTTAAAGTACTATTATTAGTATATATAGTACTATACTTTTTTTAGGGGGGGGGGAGATATATAAGGGGCTAAGTGCTCTTTTATAGTTATTTAGTCTATAGCCTTAGAATTCTAGGTTTATACTTATACTAAGCTAGAAGTATATATAGGTCTATACCTAGAGTTACTATTAAACTCTATTAAATTTATAGGTTTTCTTAGGTAATCCTAACCTCTTAGTCTAAAGCCTTTGATATAATCTTAAACACTACTTAATAATATAATAATAGTTTAAACTTTAATAAACTTACTTATACTTTTCCTATACCCTATAGGCTTTTAACCTATATATAGTTTACTAACGCTATATATAGTCTACCTAAATTAGTGCTATTAGTATTATTAACTATCTATACTTACATGCTACTTATATAGTATACTTGCTCAGATAAGCTAATACTACTATAATAGCTAGAAGAATCTTATAGATCTATATAATATTCTTATTACACTAGAGATTATTAATAAATACCTTGTCCTCTATATTTTATATTCCCTACTAAATTGTACTACTTACTAAGAGTAATTACTACTAAAACTAAAAATAAACCTAGTAGTCTATTGCAAACTAGACTAGCTACTAACCTAGTAGGTATATAAGGATTGCCTTATAGATAGTTAAGTATACTAGACACTTATAAATAATCTTATAGATAGAATAAAACTCTAGCGTTATTACCTTAGTAGTAGTAGCGTAAAACTTTAGCGTGTACTCTTTAGTAGTAGTAAGTACCTTAGCTTTAGGGATAATATTACTATCTAGATAGATAGTAGGGTATATATATATAGATAATAGTAAAAGATTTATTAAGAATAACCTTAATATAGAAATAGAGTAATAGTGTATCTAGTATATACTTCTTTTATTCTACTACTATAAGTATAGTAGTATATACCTAGTGTTATTAATATTATATTATTATATAGTAACTTTTAGGTTTAAGAAGAAGAGGAAAGTGTGCTTATAATAAAAAATACACTCTTTTATTTCTTTTAATATAAAATTTTCCTCTAACCTAAACGCCTATAATTTATCTAAGTCCGCGTCTATAAAGGGGTGTATTTCTAGTTTAAGGGGAAACTCTTCTAATAAAAAAAATCTAATAGGCTTTGCATTTAGCCTAGCTTCTTTGATTTTTAGAGAGGTTAAACCTTCTAGGAAAAGCTTATATTGCTAGGGCTATAGATATTTAAAGCCTAATATTTTTATTTTCTAAAGGAATTTTCTAAAGAAGTTAGATTTTATAAGACTTAATTTAGTTATTTTTAGTATTAGTAGGTATATTATACTAGCGTTATAAAAAGGTATTTGCTCTTAAGTTAAAAGTTTCTAGTTTATATTAGAATATTATATTATATCTACTAAGAATATTAGCCCCTAGTGTATATATCTCTTATTTAATCTTCTAGACTTTATAAAGTATATAATATTCTTATACTTAGTATATATAAGTGTATAAGAGATAGCTTAGATTATTATACAACTTCTTAGTTGCTTTAATAACTATAAGCATTTTTTTATTATAAATTATATAGTTTACTTTTATAAAAGTATATTTAGTAAAGAAGTAAGTAATTAGCCTAAGGACTCTTTCTATGTTAAACTATAAAAAATAGGATCGAAAGGCCTAGCCTAAGAAATTAGCCTTTAATACTCGTTTCTTCTTAGTATTAAAATAGGCTAGTATAGATTTAGTGTAAAATACTTGCTTTAGGTAGTTAAAGGCCTACTATTATTTCTACCCCTATAAGAAAGAAGTTTCCTTTCTAGTTAACTTTATTAATAGAAATACTACTTCTAAAAAGTTCTCTATAAACCTCTAGTAATAGTTAGTAAACTCTAGAAAACTCTAAACACTCTTTATATTTATAGAAGGGGCCTAATTCTAAATTGCCTTAACTTTTTTAGATTTATACTAATCTCTTTTTTATTATAAAGTCTTCTTATTGCTTAGCTAGCCTAATGGGGCCTTATATCTCGTTTATATCTAGTAGGAGTTTGGATAAAAAAACCCTTACTTTAGATAAGAGTGGGTAGCAATTCCTCTTATTACTACTTACCTTCTAATATTCTCCTATTTTGTCTTACTAACTATTAGGCGTTCTAGTAGTATTCTTATATTTAAATTGCTTTCTTATAGGTAGTAGTAGAATTCTTACTACTATAATAGTAATATATACGTCTAGTAGACGCCTTGCCTTTATGAGCTAGAAGCCAAGTAGCCTATTTAGAAACACTTAGTAGTAAGCTAGTGCTATTAGGTAGGTAGAGGAATAAGTAAAAGAACCTGGAGAGACTATCTAATAAGAAATTAATAATAGCCCTAAGAGTTTACGAGCCCCTTAGATAGAGCTAAATATAGTAGAAGCTAATAAAAGGGCGGCTTATTTTATAGAACCATAGAACTAGGCGCAGAAAAAATAGAAAAAATAGAAAAAATAATAAATTATGAATATTTAATAATAATATAAAGTTAGTAATATAGTAATTCTTTATTAGCTTACTAGTACCCTACGTATAGCCACTACAGTCTTATTATTTCTAGTAACTACTAAATAAATTATCTTGCTATAACTACTAGTATTATATACCTATAACTATAAGAGCTATTATAATTATAATTAATAAATATAAAATTATAAGTTTTTTTTATAAGTACTTTTTCGCTTTATTATAGAAGATTATAAGATTACTTTTAGTAGATAGTACCTACCTAAAGACCCTTAAAGTTAGTTCGAGCTATATTCTAACTAATAATAATAGACAGACTCTAAATAGGCCTCTATGTAGCAGACATTAATAGAATAAATACTTAATGCCCTAGGCACTCTATTAGAACGCTCGTAGACAGCGTTTAAGGTAATAAAGCACTGCCGCTAAAGAGTAGGTTAGTCTCTAATAGACTTACTTAACTACCTTTTCTCTTTATAGAATAAAATTAAGAAGTAGAATAAGTATTATAGGGTAGCTAAATTTATAGCGTCTATAGATAATAAGCTACGTAGAAAAGTTCTATATTACTTACCTGTTTAGAGGGAAATCCTTATAGAGGTAGAAGAGATTGCCAATTGCCTTTACTAAGAGAAAGGGTAGTCTACAAAAAGTAAAGGTAAGTCTAAGGACTTATTAAAGAGGCCTAAGTTAATAACGCCTCTTGCTAAGTTAGCTAGACTGACTAAATATAGTAGAAAGAAGCGTAAGAACTATAAATTATCTACCTTAATATAGAAGGAAAAGGGTAAAAATAATCTAAAGATTACTTACTAAAACTATAGTAAGAAAGGCTATATTTCCCCTAATTATAAAAAGGAGAGAAATCCAAATCTACCTTTCTATCCTAAGAACATATTAGAGTCCGTGGAAAAAGGGAAAGGCTAGTAAGACTAGACTCTATTCTATTAACTGCAATTGTTAAGTATAAGGAGAATAAGCAGCTTAGAAAGCTCTATAATATACTTTACCTAAAGAGGCTAACTACAATAATAGCATAGGCTATAGTAGGGGATTTAGACTTAGTTAAGGCACTAGTTAATAGTAGCGCTAAACTTAATATAATTTCTACTCGCTTTGTAAAGAAAAGAGATATAATAGTAAGAGTATTACTAGAATTTATAGTAGAGGCGGCAAATAGTATAAATATTGCTTTATATAGATTTATAGTTACTAAAGTATATCTAGTAAATACTAAAAGTTATAGACAGACCTACTAGATCTAATTTATAGTAGTAGACCTAGAAAAGTATAAGATATATTTAGAACTACTATAGATTACTATATATAATCTAAAACTTAACTTTTATATAGATTAATTATTATTCTAAGGAAAGTTAGGGTAGAATATATATAACTATGCCAAAGTGGCCCTTAAAGACGCGAAATAGTTTAGTTTAATAATATTAGACTTAACTGCATAATTATACGCGTGTTATATTAGCTATATAGGTAATAGGATGTTTATAACCTTAGTAGAGACTATAATACTACTAGTATACTAAGAGTTTACAAATATAGTAATTAGTAATTAATTAGAGGTGCTTACGAAATACTTTATAACTAACCTAGATATTAATCTTTTTTCTAGAGAATAACTACCCTATTAGCCTCTCTATAACTTATCTAAGAGTAAGCTAAGTGTCTTATATAAGTATATTATAGATTACTTGCAAAGAGGCTAGATATAATATTTAAGATTACTAGCTAGAGTACTAATTTTATTTGTAAAGAAGGAGAATAGTATGTTAAGACTATATATAGATTATTATAGCCTTAATAAAATTAATATTTAGAATTATTATGTGTTACTCTTAATTGCTAAGTTTTTAGAAAGATTAGTAAAGACAAAGTTCTTTACTAAGCTTAATATCTAATAGGTATATTATAAAATAAGGATTAAGAATAGTAATAAATAAAAGATAGCTTTTTATATAAGCTATAGACGTTTTAAGTACTTAGTAATACTATTTAGTCTAACTAATACTTTACTATAATTCTAGGAATATATTAATAAGGCTCTAGTAGGGCTAATTACTATAACGTGTATTATCTATTTAGACAATATACTTATCTTTTCTAATATATAAGAGGAATATAAATAATATATAAAAGAAGTTTTTTAAAGGCTATATAAGTCTAAACTATATATTAAACTTAGTACGTATAAGTTTTATTAAGAAGAGACAGAGTACCTAGACTATATTATTAGCTAAAAGAAAGTTAGGGTATATAAAGACTACATAAAAATAATTATAAAGTAGCCACTTTCTAAAATAGTGCATAATATTAGGTTGTTTATTAGTTTTATAAATTATTACTAGATATTTATTTTACGATTTTTAAGAATAGCTCTACTCCTTACTAAACTTACTTAGGAGTCTAGTGCTGCCTAGAGTAGGCAAGCTTAAAAAAGAGAGGAAAGCTAACCTTTATACCTAGATACGTAGGCAAGAGTAGCTTTTAAAGAGTTAAAGCTATATTTTTAGAAGTGCCTATATTAGTGCACTTTAAGTCTAATAAAGACATAAGACTTAAGGTAAATATCTTAGGTAGCGCAATATTTAGTATATTAAGCCAAAATATGCCTAAATCTAATAGAACTCTATAATAGCAACCTATTAGTTTCTTTTTATAAAAGCTAGATAGTATACTACTTTAATATAATGAACATAATAAGAAATTACTAGCTATTAATAGAAGCGTAAAATATTAGCAATACTACCTATTAAGTATTCTATTTACTATCCTTATAAATTATAATAACTTATAATAGTTTATAGTTATAAAGAAATTAAACTACTAGTAGGTTAGAATCTATAAAAGGCTAGCAGAGAATAATTTTATTATTATTTACTAGCTAGAGAAGGAAAACCTAGTAGATAGACTATTACAACGCCTTAACTATATAAGCAAGGCGTAACGCCTAGTAGAGAAAAGAAATAGGGCTTATATAGAGCCTTTAGGAATATTATTAAGTAGGAATATATTTAATAACCTAACTATCTAATTAATTAGCATAATTATAAGGTTGTAGTAAGCGGCACCTTAGACAAAAAGGTGGCTAAAGAGGCGCGAACCTAGAAGAGTAATTATAGAAGAGCTAATATTATTAATAAATAGTAGCTCTAAATATAACTTAAAGACTAAAGATAAAGTTAAGGCTTTAAAAAAACCTGAGCCCTAATAGTTACATAAAAACTTATTGGAAGAAGGCGTAATAGAGTAAAATAAAATTGAAGTGCTTATAATAAGTGCGAAGAAAGCGAAGGCCCTCTAGATGTGCTATAATAGCCCTATAGGGGGCACTTTAGAGGGAAAATAATATTAGAGAAGTTAAGAAGGCATTTCGAATAAAAAGAAATGCAACGCAAAGTTAAAGCCTACTACTAAGACTAAAGTATAGGATATTTATTATATCTTAACACTAACTATATAGTTTTTTAAATCCTTTCCCTGTGCTAAATAGCCCTTAGAAGAATGTTACCTTAGATTTTATTATAGACTTATCCTCTAGATAAATACTTAGCTAAGTCTATAATACTATTCTAGTAATAGTAGACTATTTAATAAAGATAGCTTATTATCTACCTACTAGGGTAGATTAGAATATAAAAAACTTAGAAGAAGCCTAGATTTAGAATATTATTAGGTTATACGGCACTCCTAAGATAATTTTATTAGACAGAGGTCTAATAATAAACTCTTACTATTAGGACTCTTTTTTTTATTATCTTAATAGTATAAGGGTAGTAGTTTATTTAGTTATTTATATAAATAAAATTACTCTTAGTACTTATATAAACATTCTCTAAAGATATCTATAGGGACTTATAGCTATATAGGTGCTTACAGTAGTAGTAGCCTACTCTTTTTAGGTTTGTATAATAGCCTAGCTAGCTTAAATAAAATTAGCCGTAGTGTTTACGTATAAAGAGTTAAGTAGGCTAGAGAAAGTAGTATTATATAAGTAGTATTAGTATTACTTTAAACTACTTTATATAGTTTGCTAGCGCTTATAACGCTAATAGCTCTAGTATTTATTTTTAGTGTAATACCCTTTTTTTCTAGAACTATAATAAGCTCTCTTCTAAACGTATAGCTTAACTTTAAAAAATAGTATTCTTTTTTTATTCTTTAAAATCTTCCTAGAAATTTTTTTAAAAAGCTATTCCTTTTTAGTATAATGTATAATAATTAGTAATAGTATATACTATATACAATTGTATTTCTAATAAAGAGGAATTATCTACTACATTAATCTTATCCTTCTAGTACTTAGGTCTTATTTCCATATATAGTATTATCTCTAATATTTCTATTCCTTTAGTATACTTATTATACAATCTGTAAGGACTGAACAATTCCTTACAGGGCTAACCTATCGGGGACAGCTAGAATAGTTGAAAGAGCTAGTTGAATTGATACTATTCTAAGACAGTGGATAAGAAAGGGACCTGGGGGGCCCTTTCTTATATAGAGGGCGGCGTGGGGCACGAGCCCACGCTAACTACCACGCTAACACTAACTAGGAAAGGCGCCTTTTAGGAAGGTAAAAGGCGCAGATAGGGGAAATAGGGTGTGAAGGAAAGGTGATGGGGAGTGCTTGGCAGGGAGGCCAGCAGTTACCGTTACATAACCCCCCTTTTAAGGTCCGAAAATAGGAAGGAAAGTACGTGAAAATAGGGTTTTGGCGGATTTTCAACGTAACCAGCACTATTTTAGGGCCGAAGAGGGTTGCAATAGGGGCAACAGGCCCCTACAGTTCGAACGGTGGCCTTTGTGTCCAATTTGGTTGCCATATAGTGGAGATATTAAGGAAAGTAGTTGGAGGTGAATTGGTGGATTTGGAATTGGTTAGAAACCACCTCTCAGCGTTCGGCGTTTTGCCGACAGAGCGCATCCTCAGCTCCGACGCCATACAAAAACGCGGTCAGCCAAAAATTTTCCGGTCGGTTCGTTGCGCGCGGGCGCAATCGTGTCGCATGACGTTCCCCAGTACCATAGGAGAGCGTTTTGAAAAACGTGTTGACCCGACCATGCGGTTTTCAATTAGGGCAGGGCAGCTCCAAAGCCATAGGTGCTGCCGGCGATAGTGGGGACAGTCGGGGGGTGGAGGGTCTGTCGGGGGGTGAGGGTTTGTCCGGGGTTTGAGGGTACCGAAAAGCCATAGGTATCCGGCGACGCGCGCGAGCCTAAGGGCGTGCAGGTGTTGAAAAGCGACAGGCACCTAGCTAAGCACGCCTGATGCGGCGCTTCGACCCTGTCTTCGCGGGGACATTGTCTTCGGGGATAGGCTCCAGGAAGGTGTCTCGGAGGGCAGCGTCCAGCCAAATGGGCAACCGTTTGGGTGGACCGGCTCGTTCGGGGTACTCTTGATGGTAAGCTTCGATCAGCAGGGGAGAGTTGACGAAGTTGTCGGCAGGGTAGTAGGTCGGGTCGGGGTCATGCCCCTCCCACGCTGCCCGGTACTTCAGTGTTCCGCGGTCTACTTTGCTGTCAAGGATACGAGAAACCGGCCACTCGGGGACTCCGTCCACCTCAATGGGTGGTTCCAGAGGTTGCAATTGACCTGGTAAGGGATCATTCGGATCCCTTCGAAGCCTGTCGGCGTGAAACACTGGGTGAACTCTCATGTATTGTGGGAGTTTGAGTACAAAGGAGTGGCCTTGCTTGCCCACAATCGGGTATGGTCCTTTCATTTGATGATCCAACTTGACTGACGGGCGTTCGGTAATGAATCCCTTCGGGTGACAAAGACCTGGTCCCCGACGTCGAAGTCAACGGCTCGTCTGCGTTTGTTGGCCTGCTCCGATTGCATTTCCTGGGCAGTAGACATGTTGGCGCGGGCGGTGTCACGGACGAATTCGCAGGCTTTGGCGCGGGCCTCAACCCACGCCTTAGCCTTTTCTGAAGTGACGTCGTCCAGAGATTCGGTGACTGGTCGGGTACGCTCGCGCCAGTCCCAGTGAAAGTACGGCTGATGCCCGAACTCAATCTCGAAAGGCGAAACTCCGGTGCTGTCGTGGGGCAGTATCGCTTGGGCCCAGTCCATGCTGGGCAGCAAATCAGACCAGTTGTCTTGATGAAAGTTAATAAACGGACGCAGACGCTGGTCGAGGTACCGATTCATAATCTCAGTTTGGCCATCGGTCTGCGGATGCCGCGCCGTGGAGAGAAGTTGCGTGATACCCGTGAGCTGGCATAAAGCAGCCAAGAAGGCGGAAATAAACTGGGGGCCGCGATCGGAGACGATCGAGCGAGGGGGGCCAAAGACTCTAAATATGTACTGATAGTAGAGATCGGCGGCTTGTTCAGCGGTGACCGTCTTGCAGCAGGGCATAGCAAAGGCGCGCTTAGACAGACGGCAACAAGATACCATCGCGTTGTCGTACCCTTTCTTATCTTTGGGAAATGATTTGAAATCGATCGAGACATCCTGCCAGACATTTTCGGGGATGGGAAGCGGGTGTAACAAGCCTGGCTTTCTATCCAGCGGGGGCTTGCTCCACCGGCAGTCTTTGCAATTGGAGATGTACCTATTAACGTCGGCGTTCATTCCCTTCCAGTGATACAACTGGCGTAACAGCCGGAGAGTTTTTCGTGGACCTGGATGGGCAGTGACCTGACAAGCATGCACCGCTTGAATCAGATGCGTCTGGAGAAATTCTACGGAGGGAACTACTAGGCGGTCTTTGTAGAGAAGCAACCCAGAAGGGGTAAGGGCGAAACCTGGTGATCCCGTACGGGCCTCTTCTCTAAGCGATTCGAGCACCTCGTGTGTCCGATTGGCATGCAGCAGGCGATCAATGAGCATGTGAGGATGGGCTCCTTTGGGGCTCATATCGACTTTTCCTTCCTCCTGGTCTGCGATCGTGACAGCTACTAGGGCTGCTTCGGCGGTATCCGGTGGGTGTGGGAGAAAAAACCGGGTTCGAGCCTCTCGATCCTTTTCCTTCTGCGACTTTAGCTCGTCCTGTTTCCTAGATAACGCATCGGCCACAACATTTGCGGTGCCTGGTCGGTACGTGATTCGACAATGGTACTCGGACAGCTTCTCAGACCAACGGGCTTGCCGTGGAGAGAGCTCACGCTTGGTGCTGAAGTATTCAAGGGCCCGATGATCAGTAATGATATCAAAGGGCTCGGCGGTTTGGAGACCAATCAGCTGCGCTCTCCATTCCGAAAGGCCCCGCATAACTGCTAACATCTCTTTGTCGTGAATGTCGTAATTTAACTCAGCGGGCTTTAGTGATTTCGAATACCATGCAACCGGGCGCCATGTGCCGTCCGATTGCAGTTGACTAAGAGAGCCCGCATTGACGCCGTTACTAGAGTCGGTTTCCATGCGGGTGATCCGAAATGGGGAGTACCAGGAGACTAGGACGTCGCTGGCGACGAGTTGCTTTGCGGCCTCGAAAGCGGCGCGCTCCTGTTCTCCGAAAGTGTGGAAGGCACTGTTTTTCAGTAGTTTGGTCAGGGGGCGAACGACCCGACCGTAGTAAGGAAGGAAAGAGCGGTAGTAGTTGCAGAAGCCCAAAAAGCTCTGCAATGCCTTGAGTGTTGTGGGCTCTTTCCATTCCCGAACCGCAGCGGTCTTCGCGGGGTCCTTACGGATTCCTTCAGTGCTAATGATGTATCCCAAGAACTTAGTTTCCGTTACGGCGAATTCGCATTTCTTGAGATCAGCTTGGAGACCAGCGTCCCTCAAGCGAAGTAGGACCTTGCGAACATGTTCTTCGTGTTCTAGGGGATCGTCAGAAAAGATGAGGATGTCGTCGATGTATGCCGTACAGAAGTCGTCTAGATAATTGCCCAGGACGCTGTTAATAAACCGTTGAAAGGTGGCAGGACCGTTGCAGAGACCGAAGGGTAAGACCCTGTACTTGTAATTTCCATACCGGGTTCGAAAAGTAGTCAGCGCTTCAGTCTCTGGGGTGAGCCGGATTCGGTAGAATGCTTGGCGAATGTCGAGCTTGGTGAAGAGTCTCGCTCTAGAGAGGCGCATAAGTGTCTCCTCGATGAGTGGGATCGCCGTAACGTCTTTTTTAGTAATGGCATTAAGCCGGCGGTAATCAACGCAAAAGCGCCAACCTCCGCCTGGTTTTTTGGCAAATAACACCGGCGAAGCGAAGCTGGCGTCACTAGGGACGATAAACCCGCGCTCAATGTGGTCGTCGATGTAGGCTTTGAGGAGTTTGAGGTGTTCTAAGGACATGCTGTACAAAGGCGAGGTGGTAAGCGTGGACGGGTCTTCAGTGAGGTCGACATTGTGATCGACGCCCTTTCGGTAAGGCGGGAGGGCGTTGGAATCTGCTTTTGAAAAATGGGCGGGCTCCGCTCCGGCGTATCCGGGCCAGGGAAGCGCTTGTTCCATCTCGGCGAGCAGGTCGACTTGGGATTTGTTTTCCGGACCGCGCCTCTCGCTCTCGCGGTCCTCTATGAGTTTGGCCAGCTCGTAGGGGCTGGTACAACCGATGATCGCGTTGGACTTGTGGCCGCTGTTCAAAGCGAAGGCTGCGGCGCTCACTGTGTTGACGTCAAAGCCGGCAGCGTACAATTGTTCCCGTGTTGGCGCCTGAATGAGTTCTGGGAGGTCGGCCGGATCCCATGGGTCTAGTGGGTCTGCTGAACGCAATTCATCGTTCATCTTCCGCAAGTTCTCCTGCCGCGTCAGTGATTCGGTGGGGCGGAAGGGAGTCATCCCAGGTCGTTTTGGCCGGGGTGGGTCGAATTGAATAGTTAATTCCTGCAAGAGCTGTCTGATCTTCGGATCAGCTTCTCTGGTAGGATCACAGTCTCCAGGTCTAGGGCTAGGGGTGATACCCGGATCCTGCCGCACAATTCCTGGGGGCTGGTCTTGCTGGTGGCTTCCTTGGGTAGCGGGGACGGGGTGACCAACAGGCGACTCGTCGTCCGAGGAAGACAGCTCGACAGCCTCTACGCTACCATTTCCATCGAAGTCGTCCTCACAGCTCGGTTTCCGGTAAGCCTGTGAGTATGTGCCGATGAACGAGATGGTGGGGCTGGGAAGCTGAACAGAGATTTCCTTGGAGATACTCTGGTCAGCTTTCAATAAGCGAGTCGTTCGGCAGGTATGGTCCTGCTTTTCGAGTAGACCATCCCGTCGAGTGGCGTCGTCCTGGTGGGAGGGGTCGGGTGGTGGAGAAGTCCGCGGTAGGACGAGGTTGCCGGCAAAGGTTAGATTCTTGTCATCTTTCCAACAAAGGCGGCGGTCCCGAGCGTCAACCAGGCAGTTGGCCTGCTCAAAAAATTTTCTACCAACGATAAGATCGTGGTCCCCTATTTCACAGAAAACGAACCATGTGGTGATGCTGCGTCCGTCAATGTTGAGCTGGGCTGTGAAACAGGTGTCCACTTTCGCGCTTCTCTTTCCTGCGAAGTTCTTGAGGGGGATCGGTGTCTTCAGGCGGAGTAGTTTGGCTTTAAGCTGTTTTCGGACAGCCTTCATATACCTTAAAGCGACGAGGTTGTAAGCGCTAGCACCGGTGTCCATCAAGGCTCGCAACCTGAGAGCCAACCCTTGGAATACGATTTGCACTGGCATGACCAGCTGAGGGCCTCCGAACAGCTCAGGAACTCTCAGTGTCTTGCCGCCCGCGGGCAGCGATATCGGTTTAGCATCTGTGTTTCGTAATTAGAATTGCGGTTTGTCCAGATCGATTAGTTCGGTGGCTCCTATGTAAGCTACTAGGTCGGAGTGGTCTAGTAGCGCGCATTTAAAGCCTCGTCGTCTGACGAATCACCTGCCTCCGAATCAGAGTAGTAGGCGATACCAAGTTCGGTCAAATCAAGATCGTCCACTGCTTGTACATTCGCTTGTGTAGCTGTCTTCTTAAAATAGTTGCAGCGGCTCAAGTGTTTGTTCTCCGTCTTACCATATTAAAAACAGGCGTTGTGCTGAATGCACCACGTCTTGTTGTGACTGTGGAGGGGCGAGAAGGGAACAGCGGGTCCGGAGCGGGGCGTTGGTTGTTCAGCTGCCGTGTACGAGGGCTTTGATCCAGAGGGTGATGCCTTGTAAGGGGTCCTCGTACGCGCCTGAAACGGGTTTGTTGTGTTGTTGTCGCGGAGAGTACGGCTGGCGGCGGTTATCTGGCGTTTAATCGCTGGGTAGTTAACGTTAGAGTCTTCCATCTCTTTCCAAAGCATCAACTTGAGACTCCTAGTCAACTTAAGTCGTAATTCGTCCTTCTAGGTTTTTGCGTCCAGTCTACCTTTCCTAGCTAGGCTCTCAAAAGCCTGCAGGAACATCTAGGCGTCCATTCTATCAGAGAGGAAGAGCTTGTGAAACTTCTCGCGTGCCTGCTGGGGAGCGAAGGGGTTGCAGTAAGTCTCTTCTAGAAATTCAAAGAGTGCTTCAGGTCCACAGTCTTCTTGGAGGGCCTGATTTGTTCGACGCTAATTTCGCGCTGCCTCTCGAGGCGCGCCTCTAAGGCGGCTAAGGATAGCTTCTGCTTAGTTGTCTTGATCGTCCTTGTTGTTGTCGCCTTAGTAATGGTCTGCGTTTACGCGGATCTTGTTGCGCATATCCTCTAGCTAATCTTTGATGCTGGGGCTAGGTTGACCTTTTCCGTAGTACTTGTCAACGTCGGGTAGCTTCGCGGAGCGTCCTAGCTTAGACACACTAGAGGGGGCGGCGGAAGCGTGTCTGCCCCAGGGCACGTCCATCCAGGCGCCGTTGGCGAGCTTGGTTTGCACGTATCCGGGACTGGGGAGTAGCGAAGGGTGTCCTCCTGTTGTGGAGTGGGCACCGCGAGCTGGGGCGGATTTCGCGGTGCACGTTGGGGCGCGGCTGGGCGGGATGAGCTCCGCTCGGCCGCCTGAGGGCGGGGCGTTCCTGGGCCGGGGGGTTTCAAGGGGACTTCAGTGCGGTGTTTCGGACCATGACGATCTTCGACAGAGGGGAGAACTTTCTCGGGGCTGAACAAGTCTTGTCCAATGGCTGCCTGATCGGCAACATCGGACTGTGAGTCGGAATCTTCCAAGACTGCGTACACTGGGTGGTGAGGTGTTGCCTTGAGTATAGCATAAGCTTGTTCAAACATATCAGCGCGCTCGCACAAGGCCCGAACGAGGACCTCCCATTCGGGGTCTTCTTTGGACTTTGTAACAGCCCTGGTCACCAAATCTGGTGCTGTCTCCAAAAACAGACCTCGAGAAAAGCGATATCGAGCCCGAAGCTGACAGGTGGCCAGTAACTGTTTCATTTCCAAACCGTGCTGGATCGATCGGTCTGGCTCGAATTTTCCCGTAAACGCGTTATACTTGCCGGTAGCTTTGAGTTCAGCTTCGCCTTGGTGCGCAAGCCACTCAAGCTCTGCTGTCGCAAATTCGTCAGTTAGCTGGTCCGCTTGGAGTGTAGCGACGTGGTGCTCGTGCTGTGAGTTGTAAAGAATTCCTTCGGGGTAGACCTTTTCCAGTAGTTTGATGATGCTCTTTTTCTTTGTAGGGCTAGGGTTAAGTGGGGAAATCTTCTTAAGGCGAATGTCGTGTAGACTATTGTTAGCGGGGTACAGGCGAACGTCCACCTCTGTATCTTCGATCCTGGAGCTGTCCGGGGGTACAGAGGACGCAGGGAACGTTCCAGGAGTCTCTTGGATTGAAGGGCGGCGGTTAGCCATAGTGCGGGCAGTAGTGGGGTGGTTGTTGTTTGTTGATTGTTTGTTGATTGTTTGTTGATTGTTTGTTTGTTCTCAGAACGTTGGGACTTTTTGAAGCGGCCTCTCTCAATAGACCTCAGGGCAGTGAAACACAAACTCCCTGGCGCTGGGGATCCTTCCCAGCGACTAACAAACTTCCTACCCTCGTGCGACAAGCAGAGGCGGGACTCAGAAGCGGCCTCTCTCAATAGACCTCAGGGCAGTGAAACACAAACTCCCTGGCGCTGGGGATCCTTCCCAGCGACTAACAAACTTCCTACCCTCGTGCGACAAGCAGAGGCGGGACTCAGAAGCGGCCTCTCTCAATAGACCTCAGGGCAGTGAAACACAAACTCCCTGGCGCTGGGGATCCTTCCCAGCGACTAACAAACTTCCTACCCTCGTGCGACAAGCAGAGGCGGGACTCAGAAGCGGCCTCTCTCAATAGACCTCAGGGCAGTGAAACACAAACTCCCTGGCGCTGGGGATCCTTCCCAGCGACTAACAAACTTCCTACCCTCGTGCGACAAGCAGAGGCGGGACTCAGAAGCGGCCTCTCTCAATAGACCTCAGGGCAGTGAAACACAAACTCCCTGGCGCTGGGGATCCTTCCCAGCGACTAACAAACTTCCTACCCTCGTGCGACAAGCAGAGGCGGGACTCAGAAGCGGCCTCTCTCAATAGACCTCAGGGCAGTGAAACACAAACTCCCTGGCGCTGGGGATCCTTCCCAGCGACTAACAAACTTCCTACCCTTGTGCGACAAGCAGAGGTGGGACTCAGAAGCGACCTCTCTCAATAGACCTCAGGGCAGTGAAACACAAACTCCCTGGCGCTGGGGATCCTTCCCAGTGACTAACAAACTAATACACCCTTACCTACTCGCAGCGGGCAGAGGAGTCGTATTAGCGGTCTCGCAGACCTTAGGCAACCGCCTAGCACAACTAGTGACTAACAAGGTAAAACTTCCACTAATTCGACCGCCCGCGGGCAGCGTCTTAAGGGAGGAGTAGATATTATGTCGCCGTCCACGGCCAAATAAAATGGTTGGTCTTAGAATAATGTAAGGACTGAACAATTCCTTACAGGGCTAACCTATCAGGGACAGCTAGAATAGTTGAAAGAGCTAGTTGAATTGATACTATTCTAAGACAGTGGATAAGAAAGGGACCTGGGGGGCCCTTTCTTATATAGAGGGCGGCGTGGGGCACGAGCCCACGCTAACTACCACGCTAACACTAACTAGGAAAGGCGCCTTTTAGGAAGGTAAAAGGCGCAGATAGGGGAAATAGGGTGTGAAGGAAAGGTGATGGGGAGTGCTTGGCAGGGAGGCCAGCAGTTACCGTTACACTAACTCTATTATCTCTTCTCTATTTATCTACTTTTTACAATATTTAAGACTTAGCAAGGTAATATATCTACTATATTAATAAAAAATAGCTTTCTTTTAGTTTTCTATAACGCGTTTTTTAATATATTTATACTAGAAAACTATAAAAAAGCTTTTAAGGTATCTAGCCTTATTCTATTAAGTCTAAATATAGTGCTAGATTATCTAAATATATAATTATATACCCTATTAGATTAACCCCTCTTTATAGCAGTCTAGTAGTCTAAAACCCTAAGTAACGCAGCTAAACTTAAGTTCTAGATAAAATTAGAAATAGAATTTATTAAAAAATTACTTACTACTATTTTTAATAGGCTTATATAGCTTATAAAAGGTGCTAAAACTTTTATACACTAAGGTATATTAATAATAAACTAGATTATAGAACTTTATAAGTAAATAAAAGTGTTAACTAAGTAAATATTATATATAAAAAAGCAGATCTAGTAAGAAAGTATCTCAAACTTTAGATAAATTGTAAATTAAGTAGCTATAAGTCTATTTATAAAGGCAAATTTATCTAAGAAAGTGTATAGTAGTAGTGCCTCTAAAAAGGCACTTTTTATATAACACTAATATAGTAAGTATAAAAGAACTAGATATAATATAAAAATGTATTAAAAAGCTAAAAAGTTTTTTTTAAATTAGATATTACACTTATAAAGATATTTTTACATAGTATTAGTAGTAATAATACTAATAGAAAATCTTAAGTTATTATTACTAAGAAAAACTAACTAGCTTAGTAGTCTAATACATTACTAGTTATATACAAAAACTAACTAAAATTAGTATTTTTAAAAAGATAAAAGGCGCTAGTATAGTAGTATAGGATAAGAGAAAGGTAATAGAGTGTAACTAATAAGGAGGGTAGGCACAAACTATTACACGCGCTTCTATTTTTTAGTGGGATGGCCAGTATGGTGGTGCATAACGCAGAACCAGCTCCTTTGTAATCACACCTCGATTACTATCTTGTTTTTAAACCCAAGCCTGATTCGTAATCATACCTCCGTTACTATCTCCATTTTTAAACCCGAGCCTGATTCGGACGAAACACTCCGTTCCTGTTTTCCACCGAACACACCATATGTAAAAGGACTTTCCCTCACCGAATTTAACATCCTTTTCCACCACTTGATTCCTCCCTATTTAACAACGAGTACATTATCTACCTTACTATCCAACACTATGAAAAGACATCGCCAGGATGTTAACTACAATGAGGGCATGGGAATACGCCAGCACCGCCGGCGGTATGGAGAAGAACCTGAAAATTAATGACGCCGTCCCCCAGCCGGTCATTAGCGACAACGAGATCCTTGTTTAAGTCTACGCTATGGCGCTCAATCCCATCGACTACAAAGCTACCGAAATGGGCATTCTATTAATGTTTTTTGGCTCGCAGCTTACCCCTAGGATCGACTTCTGCGGTAAAGTAGCCAAGATAGGGAATAAGATCGACTCGTACCAGATTGGAGAATAGGTATTCGGCGCAAAGGTTAGGGAACTCGCAAACAGAGCTCTTGCGCAGTATGTTAGTGTGGGAAAAGACTTATTAATGCGCCTACCATAAGGTGTGGACGTAGACAATGCTGCGACTGTAGGCGTTATAGGGTTAACAGGGATCCAGGCTATTAAGCCATACATCAAAGCGGGGGACAAGGTCTTTATCAATAGTGGTTCTAGTGGCACAGGAGCTTATAGTATCCAAATTGCTAAAGTGCTTAGATGCTACGTCACAACAAGTTGTTCAACCACTAATATGGAGTTCTGTAAGAGCCTTAGTGCCATTAAGGTTATTAATTACAAAACCACAGACGTTGTTAAGGCCCTTGCAAAGAAGGGCCAAGTCTTCAGCCTCGTTATAGACAACGTAGGCTCATCTAGCGACCTGTATAAACAATCCGCGGCCTACCTCATTCCCAACGCTAAATATGTGTAAGTTAGGGCTGGCAGCAGTATAAAAGAAGTGGGTCGAATCGCAAGGAACGCGCTGCTCCCAGGTTTCTTAGGTAGCGGAAAGAGGAAATTCCAAATATTAATAATGCATCCATCAACAGATGATCTGCGGCAGCTAGGAGCGTAAATAGAAGAGGGGAAAGTGAAAGCCGTACGGGACCAGGTGTTTGAGTGGGAGGATGCGCCGAAGGCTTTTAAGAAGCTGAAGACTGGACGCGCAAGGGGAAACATTGTGATACATGTCAAACAGGAGTAGTTGAGCAGGAGTGTGGATGTACAGCTTTAATTACTTGCCGTTTCTTGTTTGGCGTTCAAATATGTGCTGATGCAGTTGACTGCAATTCTTTGTCAATCTGAATCAAGCGTACGTTGCCAAGGATGGTCTGACTGGTTCCAGCTTTGACGTCTGTTCGTGGTGTCGTTTCTCAGACACAAAAACAGCCCCAAAACAATCCAATTCGGCGCACTCCCCGCCACAATAGCAAAAACCGAACAAATCACCAGACTCGTGTGGAACGCAAACCGCCTCCCTATGATATCCGCACTGATGGCCCAGAAGCTCGCGCCCGTAAGCATGTCCACATACGCCGCAATCGTCAGCCCGTTCTTGAAGCCTGGATGGAACTCGAGCGCCGCTTGCCCCGCGATGATGCTCTGGATGGACAGGATCAGGCTGTCTATGGCGTAGCCGAAGCCATTGAGCACGAAGAGCTTCCAGTGGTAGGGCGTGAAGCCGATCTCGTCGATGGCATTGTTGACGAGGGGCATCTTCGCATTGAGCACAGGATCGGTGTGCTCGAGGGAGAGGATATCGCCTTTGCCGAGCGAGAAGGCGGTTTCCGTGGTGGGTTCGACATGCCGCACGCGGGCACGCCAGATAAATGTATGTCGCCTGGGCCCAACCCACCATCGCAGATAATCGTCCCAGATCTTTTCCCCCGCGCCGCTCTCCACCACCAGACGCACAGACCGCCCACACCCAATCACGCGCGCTGCCCCGGTAACCTTGGAAGCGGGCACGCGCAGAATCTTGGCTCGCACGAGATTCCGCATCTATGTTGTGTTGAAAAGATTTCTATTCGAGTAGAAGCAAAAAACTACTACGTGAGCATGCAAGGTCCATAGACTCATGTCCACATAACGCCATTGCTCGTCAAAAGACATAGACGGTAAATCGCCCGTCTGTTTCCATGGCCGTGCATACGAAGAAGCAGGTAGCAGTACACATTCATGTTAGCACATCCAGATATCCCACTTGCCATAGCCCATGTCTCAAACGCTCTCAAACGCCGTGCCTGGGGGAGTGTCCTGTATCGGGTATTCCCTACTCCAGACCTGTGACGCCGTAGAAGGAGAAAGAAGAAAGAAAAGAACGCGCTCCTCACACATGAAGAGAAGCAATACCCGTTCCTATACCGTCGCTGTTGGGCGACCTCGCATCCGCTCTTCCTGCTACATAGGCGCCTATATCGGAGTATTCTCCCCCGTACTCGCAATTGCACTCTCGTTGGCCTCTGCCGATCCGACGCTAACTGGCGTAGGTGCGATTCTTCTCTTCTTGGTTTCTCTGGCTTCTTCCATCTCCGGGACAACCTGCAACTCCCGCTTCTTCGCTGGTGATGCAGTCTCTTCACGTTCCGATTCGCTCTCGCGACGCAGGCTACCAGAAACTCCTGGGATGCCGCTCACTGAGCTACTGGCACTATGCGTCCCGTGTCCATGAGCTGGAGTCAAAGGTGGTGTCCACATAGGCATGGCTCCTACAGGCCCCGAGTTCGCCGCCGCAATGCCTGGCACAGATGACATGGAGGGAGTTGGGGCGTTCATTACGCTTTGATCACCGGCACCGGGTGCAAACGACGACGCAGTAGCAATACTCGAAACAGAGTTACTACGTGTTGGGCTTCCAGGCCTGGCCGGAATAAAGGAGCTGGGCGACGCTGGAAAGCCGGCCGAAGGCTGCTTGGAAGGTGCTGTGGCTGTGGTTGTCGTCGAGGATGCCATGTTTGATGTTGTCGGCGTCTGAGTGGGCGTGGAATGGTTAGAGGACTGCGATGCCGTCGTGTTGATTGGAGGTGTGGGTTGATGCCGTGCTTGGCTTGCAAGCGGTCCCGAGTACTTCTCACCCAGCTCGCCTGATGCGAACGTCAAAGACGAACAAAATCCATCCGAGGAGCTCATCAGCAGCGTAGATCCATCACTCGACCTTCTATTGTTAGCATCCATCTAAAAAAAAGACGTGCAGGTCCACATACCATGTGAGATCGGTGAAAGTAGCGTAATGCAGATTGCTAACAATGCACAAGGGCTTTTGTTGCTGTGTGTCATAGACATGCACCGCATCCTGCGTCGCAACTGCATACACCATGCGGTAAGGTAGGCTGAAGGCCGAGACAGGCCCTGGAGGTGGGTTGCCTGACGCCCCAACCTCGCTTTCTACCGGCTTCGGGGATGCAGCGGTCAGGCTTGGCGAGGGTGAGGGGGCACTGGTCAGCGGTGGTGGCTCCATCGACGCATTAGAGGTGGGCGCCTTGGATGGTAGAGCTGGCTCTGGCAATGCAGGAATCTCGTCGTCACCCGACGCCAAGTCGATCGTTATCTGCTTTGTGGGAGGGAGAGTCTGACGAAGTGTGTAATAAATAGGCGAGCAACGAACTGCCACCGACGGCTTCTTGTGGCCGGGTAGGTATGCGACCGGAGGTTTATTCAGACCTGCTCGGGTGTAGATGTAAACCGTATTAGTGATGTCCTCGGTCGACTTGGCCGCGTTCGTGAGCGATGGCAGCACCGTCTTGTACTGGCCTGCTGGCGTGAACAATAAGCTTCCGTCCGGCGCAAAAGCCAAGCGTCTGAAGAAGGAAGTAAATGTCTCGTTGGCATATAATGGAGCATTTCTGACTCCAAAAGTGGACGTGCCGATGCTGCCGATGCTAGGCGAATTGGGCATAACGGCAGGTAGAGGCAACGACGGCGCGGGTGAAGCTGATCGCCGCATTGACGGAGACGAGCCAAACGACGATCGGCGGCTGTGTGATGTGGGTGGTGGGTTCATCGGGAGAGCCAGTGATTGGGGAGTACCCGGTGCTGATGGGACGGGAGAGCCTGCTGCAAGCCCGGAGTCGTGTGCAACAAAGGATGCCCGACCTCCGAAATCTGGTGGAGCAGGGCTGTTTGACGAGATTCGCCGGGCAGGCAGGTCCATCTTCGTGACTTTGCTGTGTTGGGCCAACGAGAACTGGCCGTCTTTTGTCTTCAGGGTGTAGATGTGCACCGATCGATCCGACGACTGCGTAGCGACAAACTCGTTGAGAGGATCCCACGCTACACCTTGCACATAATGGTTGTGTTCAGCAATCTGCCGTACGCAAGTTCCTACTGATTCTTAGATGGTGAAATGAATGGATATCTGGAGCAAGCGCCGTACCTGTCTGAGCGTTGTATATGCGGGCAATGTTGTCCATGCTGCCGGTGATGAAGAAGACGCCGTCGGGAGACCAGGCTAGGTCGTATATCTCGGAACCCATGGACCTGCACATGTGCTTGACCCGCCACGTCTCCTGGTCTTCGAGGCCATGTTCGAAATTGGTGTGGGACGTCTGGTTCTCGGACGGGACCCAGCAGGATGTTGCCGTCGTCGCCGGCCGAGGCCAGGACCTCACCTGCGCGCTGTTAGATGGCACTCGAAGCCTGTGGGGAGCCGTATCATACCTCGAGGAGCCCATCGGACAACGTTTACGGCCTGTGAATGCTTTGCGAGGGTGGAAAGGTAGCTGACATTCCGCTCCTCGCCGTTGGCTTCCACCTTCCAAAGCTGCGACTGTCAGCCGGCCCAAGATGCCACCAGAAGCTCTGCTAACCTACCCTGACGTTGTTGTCGCCGCCTGCCGTGGCCAATCGCCCCTTGCCGTGGGGCTCGAAGTGTGCCGAGTAGATGGGTGCGTTCTCATTGTGCCAGGACACCAGAAGCGGAGCAGCCTTCATCACGAACTGTACGGCTGCTCAGCAGCTGTGCACCCAATGTGGAACAAAGACGATAGCCTCGCTATCGCAGACGGAGGCACGGGTGCTTGGATTCGACGTCGCCGGCCGGGCTGCTGAGAGATGACGGTGCCGGTGGAGCTGCGTTGGGCGGGAGGAGCTGGAATGGATGGGTCGAGCGTGGGCGAGGGCGAGGGCGAGGGCGAGGGCGCACAGAAACGGGGACGGAGGATGGCGGAGCTCACAGGCTCGTAGCATCTGGCGCGGCTTCTTTGTGTCGGTGAGTGAATGCAGGTTGCAAGTGCCGGCACTGCGGGACAATTGCTTCAGGTGAGTGTTTTCGGGTGGTTGGCCCTGGGTTCCCTAGGCGGCCCACACGAAATGCTCGCGGCGTCGCGCGTTCGCGGGAAGTAGCCAAATGGGACTTAATTGCGACGCGCCCACGAACAACATGTCTTACATACTCTTCCTTTGCGTCACCATCTTGTTCCCGCGCTGCCCAACGTGCTCTACAAGCAAAAGATCCGACGAAGCAAGCAGGCAAGCCAACGAGCAGCCAAGTCCAGCTGCCCACGCCGCAGCGCTGTGCAGTCGATGCTAAGCGCAAATGGGCCGACTCAGTGCGAGGAAGCGCAGACCGCCTGACTCTCGGTGAATGTCGTTCCTTTGCATAGACTCCAGCCAGGCGTTTTGACGCAGCCAACGAATGAGCATGCTGGGCCAGCAGAGCCTCCGCCACGCGATTCGCAGAGCCATGCCACTGTGAACTCACCGTCGGAGATGCACTGCAGAGTGGCAGCCATCGCGGACCGGGACCTGAGCGGCAGATGCTGCACACTTGCTGTGGGCGGGCAGATCGAGCGGCCCAATACGAGTTGCTCACCGCATCATGGTGACCACCCATACATGCATCACAACGCCCAGCTGTTCGCAACAGCTATCTTCCATCTATCCATGGATATGCTCACGGGGACTTGTCGCCGACTAAGGCGCATAAGGAATGAAACGTAAACATGGATGCAGCACCTTCTGTGCCGTCCGTCTGCTCGGTGTCGGTCAGCGACAAGAGGCTCTTCCTTGGTTCTTTTGGTCATGGAAGAAGTCACTGTCTTCATCCTTTGTACTGAGTGCGTATTGAGCGCGCCCTCCTTGGTGCGTTCAGCACTTCCACACCGTGGAATCCTTCCAGCGGAAAGGCCGTTGAGTTACTATTCTGGAAGGTCCATGCCCACACCACCTGGCACCATCGTTCATGTCTCAAGTAGACAGCCGACGGACGTCTCATGCTTGGCGCAGCTGCCGTCAGCACGCCCCAGTTTTTCCTTCTCGCACTCATTGAGGCATATAGGCAGCTCCTGGCGCTGAATCCAACATCCTCCTACGGACAGTCTGCTGTTGCTGTTGCCGCCGGCCCCCTCTGACTCGAAACGTCGATTCGTCAGCTGTCGCTCCTATTCGGAGCATCCCCTCACAACTCGCCATCAATCCATGAAGCCATTGTATAACGTTCGCCGAGAAAAGCAAGACCAGTCGCGGCTATGTAACGCTGTCCTAGCAAGCCTGCTCAGCTTGAAGCACCCCCCCGAAACTGAGGCCTGCCCATCTCACTTGATCCCCACCGCCTTTAGAAACTCCTCCCTCCTCTTCTCTCCCGTCAGCCCTTTGACAACCTCAGCCATGGTCTCCACTTCCCTGATGCCCATTCCGTGCTCAAATTCCCACACTCCGTTCTCCTCATACCGTATTTGAAAAGCCTGCCAATTCTCCGCCTTCAGTGTGTTGACATGGTCGGTGACCGCCGCCGCGAGCCCGGAGAACAGCATGACCCCTGGGTAGCCAGGCTTCGTAATACCGGATATGGAGGTAGGAGAGAGTGCGAGTTTGCGTTTGGACAGCGCGAGAAGGTGGTGCAGCCAGATAATGACCGTCTTCATGGGTGCAGGCGAGTTTGAGGTGTCGGACACATTCGTACCATCGGCACCTGCGTGGGAAGCAGTGGTATTAGCATCAAGGAGGTTCTGAAAAGACGCTATGATGGCATCAAGCGCTTCTTCTCCTTCAGTAAGTCCCAAGATTCTGACTGCAGCTTTCATCCGATCTCGCAAATCATTCTTCTGCGCATCTCGAGCAGATAGGACGTCAGGCAGCCCCACCTCCGGGTACTGCTCTGGTATCCTCAGTTGCAGCCGCACAGCGCCGTTCAGCGAGAACCTTAGGTCGCGGCTCTTGCTGTCGTAGACGACCTGGTCCGGATACATGGCTTCGAGGAGCTCCAACTCCATCGCAAGACGCGATTCATCTTGCTCCGACATGAATTGCGCGTGAAACACGGCGGTACGGTGCAATTGCGGGGATGGTGTGGGAGTTTGAGAGCTCTCGTTCGTGCGATGAGCGCTCGGCGGGGAGAGCTCGTGCGCACGGGCGATGTCATGGAATGATGTTTCACCGCGCCAAGCGGAAAGAGGAATGGACCACAAATTGGTCGTGTTTATCTCTATGACAACTACACGAGCCTTTTTATCATTGTGTCATACGCTATTTTTCTGTCGCTATAGCAAGAGGAACTTTTTTTTCCATACAAAATAACCGTAGTGGTTACTTTCGTTGTGAAAAGCAAAATCTTCATCCACTATAAGAACAATTTCTTCAATTTTTATATATATTTAACGGTGTAATGGTCCTTGCTAGCCTTCCTGCTAAGCACGCCCTATTACCTTTCCTTTACACTCTATTTCCCCCTATCTACGCCTTTTACTTTTCTAAAGGCGCCTTTCCTAGTTAGTATTAGTGTAGTAGTTAGCGTAAGCTTATATCCTATACTACCTTTTATATAAAAAAGGGCCCCTTAGGTTTTTATTTATTTATTATCTTAAAATGGTATTAACTTAACTAGCTTTTTTAACTATTTTAGCTATTCTTAATAGGTTAGCCCTATAAGGCTATATTTTATCCTTATATTATTCTAAGACTAATTATTTCTATTTAGCTATAGATAGTAATATAATATCTACTTTTTCCTTAAAATACTACCTATAGGTAGTTAAATTAGTAAAAGTTTTAGCTTACTAGATTAGGCTAGAAGCATATTAGTTACTTTAGTACTAGATAGCTATTATACTATACTAAACTTACTAGATTAGACTAGAAGTTTTAGATAGTTATTATACTACGCTAAAATAAGTTAGGCTATTACTTACTAAATTAGACTAGGAGTTTATTAGTTATTTTAGCACTAGGTAGCTATTATACTATACTAAACTTACAAAATTAAGCTAAAAGTTTTACGCAGTTATTATACTATACTAAGGCAAGTTAGACTATTACTTACTAGATTAAACTAGAAGTTTATTAATTACTTTAGTGCTAGATAGTTATTATACTATGCTAAGCTTACTAGATTAGGCTAAAAGTAAATTAGTTACTAGTTATACTAAGTAGCTATTATACTATTTAAAGTCTATAAAACTACTAATATAACTTTTTTATCTACTATAAGTAGGTAAGAGTATATTAGGTTAGTTACTAGTTATACTAAATAGTTATTATACTATACTAATATCTATATTAAAAGGCTACTCTAAATATTTCTAAATAATAAATAATAATAAGTAATAACTATATTACTTTTAAAGACTAATTTGCTTATAATGCCTAACTAGTATTATACTATAAGAGCTAAAGACACTAAGTAAACAAAATTAGAATTAGGCTCTAAAGGTGCTATAGCACTACCTATAAAGATTTTATATAAATAATATATTCTATTAGTAGCCCGAATAAATTAGTCCGCCAGATAGTTTTTCTTAGTAACTTTGAGGTCCCTTATAACTTATTATAGAACACTACTAATATTACTTTATAGTAACTTATAATAATCTACTATAACTAATAATATACTAAGTTACTATTCAATTTACTTTTTATATTGTGTGGCCTTTTTGCGCGGCTGCTATAGCCGCGTAAAGCTAAGAAGTCTTTCTTATCAGTACGAACTTATAATAAGACTCCCTATAATATATAATATATTATCTATTATACTATACATAAGTAATATATAGTATACTTATTATAATTTATAGTAAAGCATACTATATCTTAAGTAGTACTTTATCTAATTTTTAGTTACTAAGTGCATACTATTATAAAATAAAGTTAACCTATTATTTTTAGCATTATAGTAACCTATAATAAAATTACTCTAATTTACTATTAACACTATCTAAAAATAAGCTACTAAGGGTAATATTTAACTCCTCCTCTATTTCTTTATCTATCTAATAGGTCCTTGTGTTGTGCCTATGCTCTCTGCACCTTCTACAGCGGCGTTGTGTTAAGAGACCTGCCTCTTCCTCACTACTACCTCGCGCCCTTTTCGACAACTTTACCCTAATAGAAGGGCTTTCTACTCCTAAATCTGCTCTCTAAGCAAAGTCTAGCATTGTACCTTTCTAAATACGCTTTCTTTTACGCGTTTTTTACTTTATTAGAACCTTAATTTACTTCTTAAGTTTCTTAATACAGGTCTCTTAAAGTATACTATAGTAGAGCATAAGTTTAGCACCTTTTATAAGCTATAAGTAGCTTAATTTAGTATTAGGTAGAGACTAAATAAAAGAGTCGCGTACGAGCTTTGACTAGGATCTAAAGTTAAGGGTATTACTTAGAGTTCTGGCTTACTATAGTGTATCTAGTAGAGTACCCTAAGGTAGAGTGTAAATACGCATATTAAGGCAATCTACTACTACTAATAGAAATAAGTCTATAGGCCTTAAAGGGTTTTTTATAGTTTTCTAATATAAATATATTAAAAAACGCGTTATAAAAGACTAGTAGAAAGACCTCTTTATTAATATAAAAGACGCGTCGGCGCGCTAAGTTCTACACGCGCTAGGAGTACTTTAGCTTTAGTAGCGCGAAACAAACTATATTAAGTAGCTAGAGGATATAATATTAGTGCGCTAGCATATAAAATATTATAATCTTCTATTCTAGGCAATAATACTTAAAATCCTAGAAGTAGTAGCTCTTATAGCTATTTAAAATAAGTAATCTCTATAACCCTACTATGCGCGGCCTTATATACGCGTTAAAGTGCTTTAACTACGCAACTCTAAGCTTATTATTAGTCTAGCTAGTCTTAGAGACTAAGAGCTTCTAATTGTAGATAATACTAGTCTCCTTATATTACACTAAGATATAGACTTGCCCTTTATAGATAATAAAGAGTAGAGTAGTATACCTAGCAGTGTAAATACTCTAAATTACTATAACCTACTTATAGTTGCCTAGCTAAATAAGCGTAGGTTAAGAATATCTTTTTAAACTAGTTATAACCTTTATTAAGCTAATAATTCTTATTTAGAAGGCTATCTTATTAAAGTTATAAATATCTTTATTCTATACTCTCTACCTAGCTTTTGTATCCTCTACTAACTAAAACTACGCGTTTATAACCTTTAGATCTTTCTATTATATTCTTTATTAGTTCTTTACTTAATTAAAAGCTATTTTAAGCTTAGGTACGCGCTTTATAAAGCGCTAAGCCTAGTATTATCCTATAGGGTCTCTATACTACGTAGCTAGTAGTTTATTAGCTATATTTTTTACCTTACCTAGCTAGAATATAAATTCTTACAAATCTAGATTAAGAATATACTATATAAGCGTCTACTTTTTAGTTATAATAAGCTTTGCGATACCTAATTGTTTATTTGCTTAGGCGGTAATTCTATTAATTTAATTACTTAGTGTAGACTTTGGGATATTATATACTGTAGCAGTGCGTCGTAGGCTTAAAATTTGCTTATTCTAATAGGCGTAAAGGGCAAGCTTAATTCTGCCTTCTTAATTAGATAATAATATATTATTTTATTAAGACATTACAATTTATAGTATAGTGTTATAGTCTTAGCAAAAACTATTTAGTAGACTAATCTATTCGGGCTACTAATAAAATATATTAATACTTTTATCTTTTTTATAAGGCGCCCTATTTTATTTACTAAACGTACTAGCTTATACTTATAAAATACTTAAATCTACTAAATCTAAGTACTTTACTACGCCTAACTATTAACTTTTTAAATATTTATTCTTCTTATTCTTTACTACTTTTATAATAAACGCCTCTAATAAACTACTCTAATACTTAGAAAACCTTAATACTAAGTTGTCTTAGCGCTAACCTTATTAAGTATCTATTATAGAAATAAGGCTCTAACTAGATGCAATCACGTGCCTATAATTATGTAAATAGTACTATTTTAGCCTTACTCCTTTTCTATAAGCGTATATATAGTCTAGCCCTTTAGCTTCTTTTTTTATATAGTAATCGTATCTAATTTACTTACTAAATGTAAGGACTGAACAATTCCTTACAGGGCTAACCTATCGGGGACAGCTAGAATAGTTGAAAGAGCTAGTTGAATTGATACTATTCTAAGACAGTGGATAAGAAAGGGATCTGGGGGGCCCTTTCTTATATAGAGGGCGGCGTGGGGCACGAGCCCACGCTAACTACCACGCTAACACTAACTAGGAAAGGCGCCTTTTAGGAAGGTAAAAGGCGCAGATAGGGGAAATAGGGTGTGAAGGAAAGGTGATGGGGAGTGCTTGGCAGGGAGGCCAGCAGTTACCGTTACAATACTTACTAGTAAGTATAGTGCGCGTATAAAAGATCTTCTACTTAAAGATATTAAAGTTATAGAAGATTTTTATATTAATATTATCTCTAAAGTTTATTTAAAAAAGGTAAAGATCTAGTACTTATACTTAAATAGATTATTATATATAGGAACTTTTATTTAGAATATTATCTTAGTAGAACTAAGTAATATTTATAATCTTACTTTTAGTAAATATAAGCCTTTTGTCTACTATTCTATAGCTATAGTAATTAAATAATTATACTATAATTTCCTACAAGTAAATACTAAAAAACTGTAGCATCCTTAATTAGGTTATTTAGGCTAATAAGTACTTTAAGCTCTAGTTTATAATATATAAAATATATATATTCTTAGTACTTAAAGAAAGAACTATTAGCACTACTCTATAATATATATAATAAAAGTAATCTCTAGATACCTAAAAGAATAATTTCTAAGACTATTCTACAGCATCTCTTAGAATCTATTTAACTTCCTAGTATAATAGCTTAGAAAGCTATAGAGCTTAATTATTCAAAAAGAATTTAGTAGAAAGATCTAGAATAATAACTTTATATTAAAATTCCTATTAGAGATTATATAAGTAATAACTAAGTTTTATTAATAGGTTAAAAAATAAATATAACCTTAGAATTATTATAATTTATTAGGATAATACTACTACTACTCTTCCCTAAAGTGAATAATTAGTCTATATGGACTATATAGATAAATAAATAATTAAGATTAGTAATGCTCTATTATATATATATAAACTAAATAGAGTACCTAAGTAAGTAGGATAAGAGATTATTACTAAGGCTATAAAGATAAGGGAAAGTATAAATCTACTACCTAAAATATAGCCTAAGATTATAAGTATAGCTACTTATCTTTATAGTAAAAGTCTATTAGCTCTATAAACTTTTTAAGCACTAAATAAAGTCCTTAAAACTTAGTTTAGATAGTATTTTATTAGTATAAGACTAATAAAATATATGTATAAATAGCTAATCCTTACCCTAATTAGAGTAGAATTTATACTTAGAGCTATTAACTATATCTTTTAAAAAGAGATTAAGTAATAGAGTAGAATAAATAAGTATTTAAAGTAAATCATAAGGGCTATATTAGATATCTTATTAGTTATAGAGTGTTAAATCTCTATAGGATACAGATTTTAGTATTTAATTCGGTTATTACTACGGAGGTGCCTTTCAAAAGTTCTGTCTGACGCTAAAAGCGCCACCACAACGCCCAGCTCTTGGCACTAAAATACTTGAGATAGGAGCAATCTGATCTCTCTTCTGATCAACCATAGCCCCCAATACTGACGTGTATACGCGTACTCTTGTTGTTACTCTCAAATCACCATCTGTTAGCAAGTCAACCTCTCAAGTCTCAGAGCTCACTGGCATCAAACCACGCACAATTGATCGTATCTACAGCCGAGCTATTGCTGCTGGCTTCGAGCCCAACGTTCTGCCTCTCAAGATCCTCCCACACCACGTTCAAGACGCTCCTCGCTCTGGGCGCCCATCCAAACAGACGCAGGAGGTCAAGGAGGAGGTATTACAACAAGTATGCCGCGACAGATATGGACGTGAAAAGACCTGCGCTGACGTAGCTGGTGGGCTTAGTCTGCGAGGGATAGATCTCTCAGCTACTACTATCTGGCGAGTCTTGAGAGAGGCTGGATACCACAAGACAAAGCCAACAAGGAAGCCTGGGTTGACACAGAAGATGAGGACTGAGAGATTAAAGTGGGCGCTTGAGCACGTTACTTAGACGCTTGAGGATTAGAAGAACGTTATATGGACAGATAAGACTTCTGTCGTTCTTAGTCATCGCCGTGGTGGATACAGAATATGGAGGAGACCTAAGGAGCGCGTAGTCAAGAGCTGTATACGTGAGAGATGGAAGGGATACTCTGAGTTCATGTTCTGGGGCTGCTTTACGTACGACAAGAAGGGTCCTTGCTATGTCTACAAGCCAGAGACTAAGGTAGAGAAGCAGATAGCTGCTCAAAGGATCAGTGAGCTGAACGCTGAGCTCGAGCCTTTGATGCGAGATGAGTGGGAGCTGAACACAGCCATAAGGAGGACAGGACTACGCAACAAGCCAGGCAAGAAACCTCAATAGAAATGGACAGCCAAGAATGGCAAGCTCGTACGCAGCTCTGGTGGAGGCATTGATTGGTGGCGATACCAGACGTGCGTTCTTATCCCTAAGCTTCTGCCCTTCGCGCAGGAGTGTATGAAGGATAGGCCACAGACTGTGGTGATAGAGGATAAGGCACCTGCGCATGCACACCACTATCAGGATACAGTGTACAGTCTGTACAAGGTCACAAAGTTGCTCTAGTGTAGCAACTCACCAGACTGCAACTGCATTAAGCCATGCTAGTTCTATATAAAGAGAGAGACTACAAAGAAGGGAGCTCCTCAATCAAGAGCAGAGGGTATTAAGGCATAGGAGAGATGCTGGCGAGACCTCCCTCAATCAAAGATACAAGCTTGGATTGAGCGTATTATTGAACATATCCCTAAGATTATTAAGCTTAAAGGTGGCAATGAGTACCTTGAAGGGAGAGGAGAAAAGCGAGTTAGATAGATCAGCAATATGTGGCGTTTTGGTGGCGTTGTGGCTTTCCTTGGCAGACAGAACTTTTGAAAGGCACCTCCGTATATATAATATTATATTTAATAAGATATTATTCTATAAGGATAAAACGAATTAAGGTATTTTCTATAGAGAAGTAGTAAAAATTGTTAATGTCCTATATAAGAGGAAGATTAATAATTTAAGAGAAGAGTTTATAGATATTCTTAACCTTCTTACTATATTAAATAAGCAAGTAAGTACTGTAACGGTAACTGCTGGCCTCCCTGCCAAGCACTCCCCATCACCTTTCCTTCACACCCTATTTCCCCTATCTGCGCCTTTTACCTTCCTAAAAGGCGCCTTTCCTAGTTAGTGTTAGCGTGGTAGTTAGCGTGGGCTCGTGCCCCACGCCGCCCTCTATATAAGAAAGGGCCCCCCAGGTCCCTTTCTTATCCACTGTCTTAGAATAGTATCAATTCAACTAGCTCTTTCAACTATTCTAGCTGTCCCTGATAGGTTAGCCCTGTAAGGAATTGTTCAGTCCTTACATTATTCTAAGACCAACCATTTTATTTGGCCGTGGACGGCGACATAATATCTACTCCTCCCTTAAGACGCTGCCCGCGGGCGGTCGAATTAGTGGAAGTTTTACCTTGTTAGTCACTAGTTGTGCTAGGCGGTTGCCTAAGGTCTGCGAGACCGCTAATACGACTCCTCTGCCCGCTGCGAGTAGGTAAGGGTGTATTAGTTTGTTAGTCACTGGGAAGGATCCCCAGCGCCAGGGAGTTTGTGTTTCACTGCCCTGAGGTCTATTGAGAGAGGTCGCTTCTGAGTCCCACCTCTGCTTGTCGCACAAGGGTAGGAAGTTTGTTAGTCGCTGGGAAGGATCCCCAGCGCCAGGGAGTTTGTGTTTCACTGCCCTGAGGTCTATTGAGAGAGGCCGCTTCTGAGTCCCGCCTCTGCTTGTCGCACGAGGGTAGGAAGTTTGTTAGTCGCTGGGAAGGATCCCCAGCGCCAGGGAGTTTGTGTTTCACTGCCCTGAGGTCTATTGAGAGAGGCCGCTTCTGAGTCCCGCCTCTGCTTGTCGCACGAGGGTAGGAAGTTTGTTAGTCGCTGGGAAGGATCCCCAGCGCCAGGGAGTTTGTGTTTCACTGCCCTGAGGTCTATTGAGAGAGGCCGCTTCAAAAAGTCCCAACGTTCTGAGAACAAACAAACAATCAACAAACAATCAACAAATAATCAACAAACAACAACCACCCCACTACTGCCCGCACTATGGCTAACCGCCGCCCTTCAATCCAAGAGACTCCTGGAACGTTCCCTGCGTCCTCTGTACCCCCAGACAGCTCCAGGATCGAAGATACAGAGGTGGACGTTCGCCTGTACCCCGCCAACAATAGTCTACGACATTCGCCTTAAGAAGATTTCCCCACTCAACCCTAGCCCTACAAAGAAAAAGAGCATCATCAAACTACTGGAAAAGGTCTACCCTGAAGGAATTCTTTACAACTCACAGCACGAGCACTACGTCGCTACACTCCAAGCGGACCAGCTAACCGACGAATTTGCGACAGCAGAGCTTGAGTGGCTTGCGCACCAAGGCGAAGCTGAACTCAAAGCTACCGGCAAGTATAACGCGTTTACGGGAAAATTCGAGCCAGACCGATCGATCCAGCACGGTTTGGAAATGAAACAGTTACTGGCCACCTGTCAGCTTCGGGCTCGATATCGCTTTTCTCGAGGTCTGTTTTTGGAGACAGCACCAGATTTGGTGACCAGGGCTGTTACAAAGTCCAAAGAAGACCCCGAATGGGAGGTCCTCGTTCGGGCCTTGTGCGAGCGCGCTGATATGTTTGAACAAGCTTATGCTATACTCAAGGCAACACCTCACCACCCAGTGTACGCAGTCTTGGAAGATTCCGACTCACAGTCCGATGTTGCCGATCAGGCAGCCATTGGACAAGACTTGTTCAGCCCCGAGAAAGTTCTCCCCTCTGTCGAAGATCGTCATGGTCCGAAACACCGCACTGAAGTCCCCTTGAAACCCCCGGCCCAGGAACGCCCCGCCCTCAGGCGGCCGAGCGGAGCTCATCCCGCCCAGCCGCGCCCCAACGTGCACCGCGAAATCCGCCCCAGCTCGCGGTGCCCACTCCACAACAGGAGGACACCCTTCGCTACTCCCCAGTCCCCGGATACGTGCAAACCAAGCTCGCCAACGGCGCCTGGATGGACGTGCCCTGGGGCAGACACGCTTCCGCCGCCCCCTCTAGTGTGTCTAAGCTAGGACGCTCCGCGAAGCTACCCGACGTTGACAAGTACTACGGAAAAGGTCAACCTAGCCCCAGCATCAAAGATTAGCTAGAGGATATGCGCAACAAGATCCGCGTAAACGCAGACCATTACTAAGGCGACAACAACAAGGACGATCAAGACAACTAAGCAGAAGCTATCCTTAGCCGCCTTAGAGGCGCGCCTCGAGAGGCAGCGCGAAATTAGCGTCGAACAAATCAGGCCCTCCAAGAAGACTGTGGACCTGAAGCACTCTTTGAATTTCTAGAAGAGACTTACTGCAACCCCTTCGCTCCCCAGCAGGCACGCGAGAAGTTTCACAAGCTCTTCCTCTCTGATAGAATGGACGCCTAGATGTTCCTGCAGGCTTTTGAGAGCCTAGCTAGGAAAGGTAGACTGGACGCAAAAACCTAGAAGGACGAATTACGACTTAAGTTGACTAGGAGTCTCAAGTTGATGCTTTGGAAAGAGATGGAAGACTCTAACGTTAACTACCCAGCGATTAAACGCCAGATAACCGCCGCCAGCCGTACTCTCCGCGACAACAACACAACAAACCCGTTTCAGGCGCGTACGAGGACCCCTTACAAGGCATCACCCTCTGGATCAAAGCCCTCGTACACGGCAGCTGAACAACCAACGCCCCGCTCCGGACCCGCTGTTCCCTTCTCGCCCCTCCACAGTCACAACAAGACGTGGTGCATTCAGCACAACGCCTGTTTTTAATATGGTAAGACGGAGAACAAACACTTGAGCCGCTGCAACTATTTTAAGAAGACAGCTACAAGCGAATGTACAAGCAGTGGACGATCTTGATTTGACCGAACTTGGTATCGCCTACTACTCTGATTCGGAGGCAGGTGATTCGTCAGACGACGAGGCTTTAAATGCGCGCTACTAGACCACTCCGACCTAGTAGCTTACATAGGAGCCACCGAACTAATCGATCTGGACAAACCGCAATTCTAATTACGAAACACAGATGCTAAACCGATATCGCTGCCCGCGGGCGGCAAGACACTGAGAGTTCCTGAGCTGTTCGGAGGCCCTCAGCTGGTCATGCCAGTGCAAATCGTATTCCAAGGGTTGGCTCTCAGGTTGCGAGCCTTGATGGACACCGGTGCTAGCGCTTACAACCTCGTCGCTTTAAGGTATATGAAGGCTGTCCGAAAACAGCTTAAAGCCAAACTACTCCGCCTGAAGACACCGATCCCCCTCAAGAACTTCGCAGGAAAGAGAAGCGCGAAAGTGGACACCTGTTTCACAGCCCAGCTCAACATTGACGGACGCAGCATCACCACATGGTTCGTTTTCTGTGAAATAGGGGACCACGATCTTATCGTTGGTAGAAAATTTTTTGAGCAGGCCAACTGCCTGGTTGACGCTCGGGACCGCCGCCTTTGTTGGAAAGATGACAAGAATCTAACCTTTGCCGGCAACCTCGTCCTACCGCGGACTTCTCCACCACCCGACCCCTCCCACCAGGACGACGCCACTCGACGGGATGGTCTACTCGAAAAGCAGGACCATACCTGCCGAACGACTCGCTTATTGAAAGCTGACCAGAGTATCTCCAAGGAAATCTCTGTTCAGCTTCCCAGCCCCACCATCTCGTTCATCGGCACATACTCACAGGCTTACCGGAAACCGAGCTGTGAGGACGACTTCGATGGAAATGGTAGCGTAGAGGCTGTCGAGCTGTCTTCCTCGGACGACGAGTCGCCTGTTGGTCACCCCGTCCCCGCTACCCAAGGAAGCCACCAGCAAGACCAGCCCCCAGGAATTGTGCGGCAGGATCCGGGTATCACCCCTAGCCCTAGACCTGGAGACTGTGATCCTACCAGAGAAGCTGATCCGAAGATCAGACAGCTCTTGCAGGAATTAACTATTCAATTCGACCCACCCCGGCCAAAACGACCTGGGATGACTCCCTTCCGCCCCACCGAATCACTGACGCGGCAGGAGAACTTGCGGAAGATGAACGATGAATTGCGTTCAGCAGACCCACTAGACCCATGGGATCCGGCCGACCTCCCAGAACTCATTCAGGCGCCAACACGGGAACAATTGTACGCTGCCGGCTTTGACGTCAACACAGTGAGCGCCGCAGCCTTCGCTTTGAACAGCGGCCACAAGTCCAACGCGATCATCGGTTGTACCAGCCCCTACGAGCTGGCCAAACTCATAGAGGACCGCGAGAGCGAGAGGCGCGGTCCGGAAAACAAATCCCAAGTCGACCTGCTCGCCGAGATGGAACAAGCGCTTCCCTGGCCCGGATACGCCGGAGCGGAGCCCGCCCATTTTTCAAAAGCAGATTCCAACGCCCTCCCGCCTTACCGAAAGGGCGTCGATCACAATGTCGACCTCACTGAAGACCCGTCCACGCTTACCACCTCGCCTTTGTACAGCATGTCCTTAGAACACCTCAAACTCCTCAAAGCCTACATCGACGACCACATTGAGCGCGGGTTTATCGTCCCTAGTGACGCCAGCTTCGCTTCGCCGGTGTTATTTGCCAAAAAACCAGGCGGAGGTTGGCGCTTTTGCGTTGATTACCGCCGGCTTAATGCCATTACTAAAAAAGACGTTACGGCGATCCCACTCATCGAGGAGACACTTATGCGCCTCTCTAGAGCGAGACTCTTTACTAAGCTCGACATTCGCCAAGCATTCTACCGAATCCGGCTCACCCTAGAGACTGAAGCGCTGACTACTTTTCGAACCTGGTATGGAAATTACAAGTATAGGGTCTTACCCTTTGGTCTCTGCAACGGTCCTGCCACCTTTCAACGGTTTATTAACAGCGTCCTGGGCAATTATCTAGACGACTTCTGTACGGCATACATCGACGACATCCTCATCTTTTCTGACGATCCCCTAGAACACGAAGAACATGTTCGCAAGGTCCTACTTCGCTTGAGGGACGCTGGTCTCCAAGCTGATCTCAAGAAATGCGAATTCGCCGTAACGGAAACTAAGTTCTTGGGATACATCATTAGCACTGAAGGAATCCGTAAGGACCCCGCGAAGACCGCTGCGGTTCGGGAATGGAAAGAGCCCACAACACTCAAGGCATTGCAGAGCTTTTTGGGCTTCTGCAACTACTACCGCTCTTTCCTTCCTTACTACGGTTGGGTCGTTCGCCCCCTGACTAAACTACTGAAAAATAGTGCCTTCTACACTTTCGGAGAACAGGAGCGCGCCGCTTTCGAGGCCGCAAAGCAACTTGTCGCCAGCGACGTCCTAGTCTCCTGGTACTCCCCATTTCGGATCACCCGCATGGAAACCGACTCTAGTAACGGCGTCAATGCGGGCTCTCTTAGTCAACTGCAATCGGACGGCACATGGCGCCCGGTTGCATGGTATTCGAAATCACTAAAGCCCGCTGAGTTAAATTACGACATTCACGACAAAGAGATGTTAGCAGTTATGCGGGGCCTTTTGGAATGGAGAGCGCAGCTGATTGGTCTCCAAACCGCCGAGCCCTTTGATATCATTACTGATCATCGGGCCTTGAATACTTCAGCACCAAGCGTGAGCTCTCTCCACGGCAAGCCGTTGGTCTGAGAAGCTGTCCGAGTACCATTGTCGCTTTTCAACACCTGCACGCCCTTAGGCTCGCGCGCGTCGCCGGATACCTATGGCTTTTCGGTACCCTCAAACCCCGGACAAACCCTCACCCCCCGACAGACCCTCCACCCCCGACTGTCCCCACTATCGCCGGCAGCACCTATGGCTTTGGAGCTGCCCTGCCCTAATTGAAAACCGCATGGTCGGGTCAACACGTTTTTCAAAACGCTCTCCTATGGTACTGGGGAACGTCATGCGACACGATGCGCCCGCGCGCAACGAACCGACCGGAAAATTTTTGGCTGACCGCGTTTTTGTATGGCGTCGGAGCTGAGGATGCGCTCTGTCGGCAAAACGCCGAACGCTGAGAGGTGGTTTCTAACCAATTCCAAATCCACCAATTCACCTCCAACTACTTTCCTTAATATCTCCACTACATGGCAACCAAATTGGACACAAAGGCCACCGTTCGAACTGTAGGGGCCTGTTGCCCCTATTGCAACCCTCTCCGGCCCTAAAATAGTGCTGGTTACGTTGAAAATCCGCCAAAACACCCTATTTTCACGTACTTTCCTTCCTATTTTCGGACCTTAAAAGGGGGGTTATGTAACGGTAACTGCTGGCCTCCCTGCCAAGCACTCCCCATCACCTTTCCTTCACACCCTATTTCCCCTATCTGCGCCTTTTACCTTCCTAAAAGGCGCCTTTCCTAGTTAGTGTTAGCGTGGTAGTTAGCGTGGGCTCGTGCCCCACGCCGCCCTCTATATAAGAAAGGGCCCCCCAGGTCCCTTTCTTATCCACTGTCTTAGAATAGTATCAATTCAACTAGCTCTTTCAACTATTCTAGCTGTCCCCGATAGGTTAGCCCTGTAAGGAATTGTTCAGTCCTTACAGTTAGTATTATTAAACTGGTTAATTAGATTTAATAAACAGGTTACCTAGTAGTCTATATATAAAATAATTTAGACTGATAAATACTTAGCTTTGTATAGTTTAATTATGCCTTTAATTTTTATGCTTGCTAGTGTTTTAAACTAGTGTTTTATATACGAGCTATTATTTTATATACAAACTAGTGTTTTATATACGCGCTATTATTTTAACTTTTGTTTTACTATTACTTAGTTATAACCTTAAATATTTTATTTTATAATAGTTTATTAATCCTTAGTTTATTATACGCTAATATATTTTATAGAACAAGTCTTTTATATAAGCTAGCCGATACGTAAGCTGGCCATTCGGGTAAGCTGGCCACCCCACCAAAACGCGATACCTGCACAAAACATACAATTTCTCAGCAACACTACTTACAATTACTATTAACTATATATAGATTTAAGCGCTACAGCTGCTATAGCTATATTAGCTGTTTCTAAGGTACTTAATATAGTAGATCTATATAGTTAAGCTACTAAAGCCTTAGCTGCGCGCATAGCCTCCCTAATACTCTCTACCTCTATAAAGCGTTAATTTGGGTCTACTTAAACGCGCTTACGCTAACGCTAAAAAGTAGATATCTCTAGCTGCTGCTTAAGTCGTCTTTTCTCTGCTTCTAGGCCTGCAGCTCTAGTATTTGCAGCTGCTAGAGCCTTACCTGCTTTCTGTAGGAGTAGCCGGGTTGTACGATCTAGATTCTTGACGCTCTGGACGCTGCGCTGCGCTATATAGAGATCGCGAGGACCCTAAGGAGTAGAGAGGAAGCTCTGGAGCTGCTGTTGAGGCTGCTGCTGACGTGTAGGCGTAGTAGGCCTCTGAGAGACCTGCGACGAGCTGAGCACGTGATTGATGTTGAATGGGCAGATACCAGATGCCTGCCAGCCAGCTCGAATCACACGCTCTGTGAAGCCTTCCTCCCTAGCTTGATAATAGCAGGTGATAAAGCGCTCCTTCTTAACAGGCGCAGCGTCGTTAAGTAATGTGAGCTCCTAGATCTGACGTCTATAACTAGACTTGATCACAGAGAAAGGAGCGAGATCTAGAGGCTATAGGACGTGTAAGGTGTGCGTAGGTAGATATAGGAGCTGTATATAATGCAGCCTGCAGAGCTATAGAAAGTCTATATTAATATAGCTGCTGTAACTGTTAAGTATTAGGAGCCTGTGCTAGCAATTAGATACAGCTGTCTTAGGTATAAATATACGCTGCAGCCACTCTACACCTATCGATTTTAATATCTATCTGTTCTTAGAGGTTGTATAGATCTAGTTAGGTATGTAGGACAAGGAGAACTATATTGTCTGTAGGCTCTAGCCCTTAAAGATAACCACGCAGCGTAGCTTCTGTCCTGTCGCAGATACACACTTAATTATAGAGACCCACTTGCGATTCTCTAGAAATTGTATATAAGCCTTCTTTTTCTAACTACTAAAGAGTACTCTAGTGTTAGTACATACCCCTAAAGCAACGCTAGTCTTATCTATATTGTATGTATTCTCTGCCTATATATTAAGCCGCCGTTAAGTCTACTTATAGAGCTCTAGGAACGCGCGTAGCTACTCTAGTGTTGCTGTATCAGCTCTCTAAGCCTCTAGCTTTCTACCAACTATAGAGGCAACGCGTAGCTGGTGCTAGAGGAAGTGTAAGAGCTAGAGCTTACTAACAGGCTAGTTGTCGCTATTTATACGCAGAATTTAATTTGCCATTTCTTAAGCGCAAGCGTGCAAGGAAGGGCAGGCGCGTGCGTCTTCTTTAAGGATCTAGTCTACTAGGAAGTCCTCCTATAGAGGAGTCAGACGCTGCCGGTGTTAGTGACTGACGCGTCGGTTTTGTACGCCATTAATGCGCGTTAATAGGGTCGATCGAGGAACACCGTACGCGGTAGCCGCAGCGCGATGACTAGAATAAATGCCTGCATTGAAATCCCTAATAGCTGATTGTATAGCATGCTCACAGGCGTCCATATTAATAAGCGTTGTGGAGAGATGTGGCGTGTTTTGTGCAGGTGTCGCGTTTTGGTGGGGGGGCCAGCTTACCCGGATGGCCAGCTTACGTATCGGCTAGCTTATTATATTTTGTTTTTAGTAATTTAATAATATTGCCTTATTTAGTATAACGTACTTTGCACTCGAGTCGGACACTCTATCGAGTCGGACACTTTGCCAAGACCCCACCAAAACGTACTATTAGTAATAGTATAACGCGATGCCTCAACCACACAACGAACTACTGGCGTTAAAAGAAGCGCGTATACAGCTTGCGATCCAGGCTATTGAACGAGACGCGACACTCTCTTAGCGACGCGCTGCAGCTATCTACAACGTCTCTCGAAGTACACTTAGCAACCGACGCGCTGGAAAGACGTTTAGACGCGACTGCGCACCCAACAAAATAAGACTTACTATAAGAGAGGAGCAGGCGATTGTGGAGCATATACTCGACCTAGACGCGCGAGGATTTCTGCCTCGGCTTGATGCTATAAAAGATATGGCTAATTCTTTACTAGCTGCACGCCACTACGAGCTAGTTGGCCAGAGGTGGCCTTATGACTTTGTTAAGCACTAGCCAGAGCTTAAAGTCAAGTTTAATCGAAAGTACGACTATAAGAGAGCTCTCTAGGAGGATCCTGAGGTGATACAAGACTGGTTCCAGCTTGTGGAGAACATAAAGGCCAAATATGGTATCCTGGACGAGGACACCAACAATTTTGATGAAGCAGGCTTCATGATGGGCATAATATTAACTGGAGCAGTAGTCACAGGCTCTGAGCGTCGAGGACGGCCAAAGCAGGTGCAGCAGGGCAATAGGGAGTGGACAACAGTCATCCAAGGCATCAACGCGATGGGTTGGTGGATCCCACCCTTCATTATCTTTGGGGGCAAGCACCACCTCTCCGCCTGGTATAAGGAGGAGGATCTACCTCATGATTGGGTTATTGCAGTCTCTCAGAACGGCTGGACGACAAATAAGCTTAGTCTGCAATAGCTGAAGCACTTTAATAAGCATACAAAGAGGCGTACTACTGGTGGAGCACGTTTGCTCATTATCGATGGCCACGAAAGTCACAACTCGCTCGAATTCCAGGATTACTGCAAGAAGAGCAATATTGTTACTCTCTGTATGCCCTCGCATTCGTCGCACCTCTTGCAGCCACTTGATGTGGGCTGTTTCGCGCCTTTAAAAAAGGCGTATAGGCGCTAAGCTGAGGATTTAATGCGCAACCACATCACGCACATCACTAAAATCAAGTTCCTGCCTTGCTTTATTGCTGCTTTCAAGGCTTCGTTTACTGAAAGTAATATCAAAGGAGGCTTTCAAGGTGCTGGCCTAGTGCCCCACAACCTAGAAGCTGTGATATCGCAGCTTGACGTCCGCCTGCGTACGCCTCCACTTTGTACTATTCGCGATAGTACATGGGAGTCGCAAACTCCGCGAAATAGTACAGAACTTAGGTCGCAATCAACGCTGGTTAAGCAGAGGATTCAAAGGCATGTAGATAGTTCCCCAACCTATATGGTTGAGGCGGTGGAAAAGCTCGTCAAAGGCACCGAGCTGATGGGGCATTCTTTGGTGTTGATGACCAAACGCAACGCCGAACTTCAAGCTGCCAATGAGGCCGCCACACGACGTAAATCATATAAAAGAAAGCGATTGCAGCAAGAAGGAGTCCTTACAGTTGAAGAGGGCCAGCGACTGGCTACTCTAAAGGACTTTGGGGTGCGTAGTGATGGCAAGAAGGCAAAGAAGAGGGTGCACACTGATGGAGGCGAATCCGCTTAACGGCGCTGTGGACGCTGCGGCAAGCCTAGGCACAATAAAAAAACCTGTAGGCAGCTTATAGAAGTAGATTCTGAATAGTTTAGCCTATTTAGACTATTGAAAATAGTTCATGTTGACTCTATACTATTGTGAATAGTACAGAACTTGGTGGGGTCTTGGCAAAGTGTCCGACTCGATGGAGTGTCCGACTCGAGTGCAAAGTACGTTATTGTTCTTTGTCTTTTTTAATAATAGCTCAAAATTGTTAAAGCGCTTGATTGCGACAAATCGTCAAAAGTTATTAATTTAGAGAAATTAATTACGAGCTTATTTATATTATAATGGCGTATTTTATAATTTTTATTAGGTTAGTTTTATGTTAAATTTTGTTTTTAGTCTTAAGTAATTTAATATATGTAATGTTGGATTTTTTACAATTATCTTTTAGTAAACTTTTTATGCATTACTTAAAATTGACTTTGGCTTTGGTTGCGACTTTATTGTTTTTTATGTTTTTTATCTATTTATTATTTATAATAGCGAAATTATAATATATTATTTTATTATTTGTTCTGCTTACTAATATAGTTTTAACAAATATATTAAAAGCACTTTAGCTTTAGTAGTGTAACGGTAACTGCTGGCCTCCCTGCCAAGCACTCCCCATCACCTTTCCTTCACACCCTATTTCCCCTATCTGCGCCTTTTACCTTCCTAAAAGGCGCCTTTCCTAGTTAGTGTTAGCGTGGTAGTTAGCGTGGGCTCGTGCCCCACGCCGCCCTCTATATAAGAAAGGGCCCCCCAGGTCCCTTTCTTATCCACTGTCTTAGAATAGTATCAATTCAACTAGCTCTTTCAACTATTCTAGCTGTCCCCGATAGGTTAGCCCTGTAAGGAATTGTTCAGTCCTTACAAGTAGTATAAAACAAACTATATTAAATAGCTAAAGAATATATAATCAATACGCTAGTATATAAAGTGTTAGAATCTTTTATTTTAATAGTAGTCTTTAAAATTCTAAAATTAGTAGCTTTTAGAGCTATTTAGAATTAGTAGTCTTTAAAATTCTAAAATTAGTAGCTTTTATAGCTATTTAGAATTAGTAGTCTTTATAACTCTACTTAGCGCGCCTTTATATACTTATTAAAGTGCCTTAACTATATAACTCTAAGTCTATTATTTATCTAGCTATTATTAGAGATAAATAGCTTTTAACTATAGAAAATATTAGTCTTTTTATACTACGCTAAGATATAAACTTGCCCTTTATAGATAATAAATAGTAGAATAATATATCTAGTAGCGTAGATACTTTAGATAACTATTACCTACTTTTAATTATTTAGTTAAACTATTATTAGTTAAGTATATCTTTCTAAACTTATTATAACTTTTATTAAACTAATAACTTCCATTTAGAAGCCTATTTTATTATAGTTATAGATATTCTTATCTAGTATACTATAGTTAGCTTTTATATCCTTTATAAGCTAAAACTATATATTTATTACTTCTAAATCCTCTTATTAAATCTTCTATTAATCCTTTACTTAATTCTAGGCTATTTTTAGCTTAGGCATATATAATATAAAGTGCTTACTCTAACTTACACCTATAGAGCCTTTATATCTAATAGCTAGTAGTTTATTAGCTATATCTTTTATTTTATAATACTAAGGCGCTTCTCTCCTAGGGTTAATCTGTATTATTACGTAATTCTAGGCTGGCTGTTTAACTAACTGCCGTGTTACGTAATTAATAATTTCGTTAATAAGAATTTTTTACTGTAATAATAATAATAAAAATTATAATAGCAACTAACCTAACTATATAACTTAGTTATACTGGATAGCAGACTGTCTATTAACTACTATTGCTAATACTACTAAATAGAAAGTTAATAATAAAATTATTATTATTTTATATACATTTTATTACTACTACTATATACTAAGTACTAGATTTTAGTGCCTCTTATTTTACTTCTTTCTATATATAGTGCGAACTTAACCTTAGTTAGAATCTCTATATAATATAGATTTTTAATAATACTAAGGCGCAAATCCTTATAAATTAAAGTTAAGAATATATTAGATAAGCGTCTGCTTTTTAGCTATAGTAAGAAGGCCTATATTAAGGTAGGTATTTGCTTTAGATTAAATTCTATTATATTAATTAGTAAAGGTAGATCTTAAACTATTATATATATTAGCATCGTGTTATAGGCTTCAAAATTGTTTTTCTTAATAGGCTTAAAAGGTAAGATTAACTTTGCCTTTTTTATTAGCTAATAATAAGTTATATTATTAAGATATTATTAAAAAAGTATAGTAGTAATAATCTTAGCAAAACTAACTAGCTTAGTAATCTAACTAGCTTAGTAGTATAATACGTTATATTTTTTTATTACTAAGTACTTTCTAATAAAGAGATTATAATAATAGTGGTTATTATGTTTACTATTACATAGTGTTAATTAAATCTACTTATATAGTATTAACTACCTTTTTTATTAATACTACCTTAAAACGCTTCTCTGTGTATGCAATAGTAGAAGGGATATCTGCTATTATTATAATATTTTTATTTAAAACCCCTTATTCGCAAAAAGAAAACTATATAGTATTAATTAAATCTATCTAGGGGTAGGACTATAAAGGCTTTTATCTCAAATAATATAATAAAAAAAGTAGAGCCCCCTACTTAGTAATTAAAAAAAGCTTACTATTATAAATATAGAAATTAAATAATATATTAAGTTCTATAATAATATATAACTTAGATATACTAGACTATTTATTTACTACTATTACTAATACTACTAAGTAGAATATTAAAAATAAAATTATTATTATTTTCTAGTTTTTTTATAACTAAAGCAGTTTCTAATAAAAATATTATTATAATAGTAGTTATCCCTTCTACTATTATTTAAAAAAAAGTGGTTTAAAGTAGTATTAGTAAAAAGGGTTAGTGTATTATAAGTAAGCTTAGTAAGCTTAGTACGCCTACTTTAACTAAAAAAATCTATATATAAAACTATGCGTAAAGCTATATTACTATACTATAGTTTAGAGTAGGAGAAAAGAAGATATAAAATAGTACTAGCGCTCTAGCTAGTATAATACTATAACTATTATATTATCTTTCTTTATTATTATTTTTAAAGATTACTAGAAGTAATAGCTATTATACTAGTAGGTTTATACTACTTAGAAGTAATATATACTAAGTAGAAGCTTATCTACTATAAGTATACTAATACTCTATTTTTATATTAAAGTTAACCTTAATAAGAAATTTACTATTATTTTATTTCTTACTATCTTTCTAGGCCCTAATATTAAAGTTGCTATTAACGCTACCTAAAAGTATACTTTCTACTTACTACTATTACTAAGGCTATATTAAAGTACTACTTTATTTAAAAAATTATTAATAAATTAAAGTAAAAGGTATACTTTAGCCTATATAAGGCAGTTTTAGTATACTAATTAGGCTAGTAATAAATTAGTAACTAAAGATATAAAAAGTTTAAAAAGTTCTTACTATAGTTCTTTATATTACTACTAGTTAAAATAGTAGTAATAAAATATAGTAAAATTAAAAGAAAAGAGAAAATAGTATTTATTAATAAGTTACTAAGAAATAAAAGTATTATATAGATATATTATTTTCCCCTATATTTAATCTGTAATATTACGTAATTCTAGGCTAGCTATGTAACTAACTACTATGTTACATAATTAATAATTTCTTTAATAATTTTTTTTATAGTAATAAAAATAAAAATAATTATTATAGTAACTAACCTAACTATTTTATCTAACTCTCTTTCTATAGTAAATCTCCTCTTATAACTAGTAAGCTGTATACTATTACCTATAATCTTACTACTACTACCCATCTCTTCTATACTTCTACTACTACTTACTTTTACCCTTATTACTTATAGTCCCTTACTTTAATAGTAGTCTAGATAATTACTATTATAATAGTAACTGCTGGCCTTTTTGCCAAGCACTCCCTATTACCTTTCTTTTATACCCTATTTCCCCTATCTGCGCCTTTTACCTTCTTAAAGGCGCCTTTTCTAGTTAGTGTTAGCGTGGTAATTAGCGTGGGCTCGTGCTCCACGCCGCCCTTTATATAAGAAAGGGACCCCCAGGTCCCTTTCTTATTTACTGTCTTACAATAGTATTAATTTAACTAGCTCTTTTAACTATTCTAGCTATTCCCGATAGGTTAGCTCTATAAGAAATTATTTAGTCCTTATAACTACTACCTTAAAAAGCTTTTTATACTACTATTATATCTTTAGTGTCTTATATATTATAATAAATTCTTTCTCTTTTTTACTCTAGTTCTTGCTCTTATAGTCTTTATTATCTTTATTTTTAGTTATATTTTTAAGCTTTTATAGTATAGTTTTTACGTTATACTATTATTTTATTATAAAAGCCACGTTTTTACTAATATTTAGATACTAAAGGAGTATCTTATATTCTAGAATTTAGAGGCATAAGGCGCAGCAAATTAGCTTAAAGATATTACTAATAGGGTACTTAAAAATAAGCTTTAGAGGTCCCTTTTATAATCCTTTTAGTTATATAAGGTTACTAAATTTCTAAAGATTATTTTTAACTTTACCTAGCTAGTTATCTATACCTTAACTAAATTTAATAATAGTTATATTACTATAGATATTAGATTTAGGTATAATATTAAGTTACTAGAAAGTTATTACATCGCTAAATATAATAGATAAAGAGATAAAGATTTAATATTCTAGGCATCTCTAATATTATAAGAGATAGACTTTATATGCTATAGGTATATCAAACTATAGTTACGCTACTACTAGGTTATAAGTGTAGTAACTAAACTATAGTTAAGTATTTTATTACCTATACTACTTTTATACTTGCAACTCTATAGTCTACTATAGCTCTTTAATAGTTTACTAGTTAGAAGATAATATATAACTTAGTTATACTAGATAGCAAACTATTTATAAACTACTATTAATAATACTACTATAAAGAAAGTTAATAATAAAATTATTATTATTTTGTATATATTTTGTTACTATTACTGCGTGCTAGGTACTAGGTTTTAGTACCTTCTATTTTACTTCTCTTTGTGTATAGTGCAAACTTAACCTTAGTTAGAATCTCTATATAATAAAGATCTTTAATATAAATATGGTAAATTTTTTTAGTTATTATAGTATTAGATAGTAAGTGTATTATATAAGTGTGCTACGTATTAGCGCGTAAATATAGTATAATTACTACTAATAGTAATAATAATATAAGAGTTAGTTTTTTATATACGTTTTAAGTAACCTTTAATAGGTATTAAAGTGCTTATAAATAATAGAGTAAGTATTATAAAGAATACTTTGCGTATATTCTATATATAGTATAACACCATAAGAAAAAGTTTTAAGTATACTAAAAACGCTAAAAATCAAGGTAAAGTAATAAGACTAGTTTAGTAACTATTTAGGGACAGAGTATATATAAATTAGCTAGCCCTTTATAGAGTTAATTATAAGCTATACTATAGTCTATAAGTAAAAAAGTTAATAATAATAATATAATATAGTTGCCTATACATAAAGTATTAAAATCTATAACATGGATGGCAAGCGAGCGGCGCAGGCAAGCGAGCGGCGCACCCCATCAACTTTTCGCACCTTTGAAGTCGCGCAGCTCAACCACAATATAATATACTATATAGATTTTGATACAATAGAGTAAGCAGTATTTAAAGTATCTTTTTTGCACGTACGTGAGTTATGCCCAAGCTCTCTGCACCTTGTGCAGCGCGCCAGAGCCTGGCGGCTCAGGCCTGATCGCTCTCCACTTTGACGCTGTTCATGCTCTATCTGCTGGTCAGCCGCCTTTTGAGCAAGTATATTCTCTCCCTCTCCCTTTGTTAAGGTCCCCTGCTTCTGTATCCGCTTCTTTTTGCGCTGTCTACGCTTAGTTGCTGCCTCATTGGCTCTCTCAAGGCTAGTAATCCGATCGCGCATAAGCTCAGCTGAGAGCATCATTACTTCAGCACCCTTCTTAAGTTGATTAATCGCCTGAATAATAGAGGCAGGCGAGGAGCTCTTGTGCCGTTGAACGCGCTCACGGATTAGAGTTGACTGAGCCTCAAGCTCACGTATGTTGCTCGGCGTTTTGGCTTCCCAGAGAGCCTCTGGCAGAGCAGCTGGTGAAGGCGTACGAAGCTGCACATCCAGCTTTGACAGAACAGCTTCAGGCTGGAGAGGAACAAGGCCTGCGCCTCGAAAGGCTGAACAGATATTGGCTGATGTAAATGATTGCTCAAAGGCTGTCTTGAAGGCTGGCAGGAATTCAAGCTTCGTAATGTGGTTGATGTAGTTACGGATCAGAGCCTCAACCTCTCGGCTGTACGCGCGCTTCAACGGCGAGAAGCAGCCCACATCAAGTGGCTGCAGCAGATGCGAGGAGTGAGGCGGCATGCAGAGCGTGTAGATGTTGTTCTCCTTGCAGAGCTGTTGAAATTCAAGAGAGTGGTGGCTCGCATGGCCATCAAGGATAAGCAGCCTACGCGTGCCAACAATCCGGGTCTCTGTATGCTTGATAAAGTGCTTTAGCCACTCAACTCCAAGCTCGTTCGTCGTCCAGCCGTTGTCGCTAAGAGATATAGCCCAATCGCGCGGGATATCCTCCTCGTACCAAGCAGATAGGTGGTGCTGGCCAGCAAAGATGATAAACGGTGGGATAGCCCAGCCAGCAGCGTTGATTGCTTGGACAAGTGTCACCCACTCGCGGTTCCCAGGCTGGACAGCCTTTGGCCGGCCTCTCCTCTCTGACCCTGTAACAACGAGCTGAGTCGTAATCTTGCCCATCATGAAGCCAGCCTCATCAAAATTGTAGACGTCCTCATCGCAGATGCCGTACCTGGCCTTAGTCTGCTCTACAAGCTTGAACCAGGCGCTAATTAGGATAGGATCCTCACAGAGAGCTCTCTGTCTATCGTAGGCTCGGTTAAAACACGTCTTAAGAGAGTCTGTACGCCTAACAAAGTTGGCTGGCCACTTCTGTCCAACCTGGCCTGCGCCGCGCGCAGCTAGCAGCTTATCTGCCATATCGCGAATTGCTAAGTAGGTAGGCGAAAATCCACGTAGGTCCAGATCAAGTATATGACGAATTATCACCTCCTCTTCTAGCTGGGTGAGCTTCTTCGAGTTGGGCTGGCAATCGCGTCGCGTAGGTCTCCCAGCGCGTCGGCGGCGGAGCGTTGTTTCGGGTACATTGTAGACTGCTGCAGCAGCTCGGTTGCTTTGGATCTGGCTGGTATTGATTGAAAAGATGGCAAGCTGAACATCTGCTTCCTTTGAAGCCATTTGAGTGTTGTGGCGTGGAGTTGTTGTAGGACGCGTTTAGAGCGGGTGCGAAAGTTGATGGGGTGCGCCGCTCGCTTGCCTGCGCCGCTCGCTTGCCATCCATGTTATATAATAAGATAACTTGAAGAGTGTGTACAAGTGTCCGATTACATGGTCCTTTGCACTTGCAACTTACACCCTTGCATAATATGCATTCCACAACAAAGCAAGGGATCAAGTAAGGGATATCTAGACGGTTCTAGGCAGGCCATCTGAGGACAAGACAGAGTCCTTTGCCTCTAGCACGAAGACAGACAATTACATCTCTGTTCAATCAATTATCATCCCACTTTATCAAGAACACCCTTCAATCTGACAACAAGGCTTATGTACGAAATTTAAGGAACGTAGTACGACCTGAAGAATGCCCTAAAAAGATTGAGTTTTTGTTAACTGTAGCGCAAGTCGGTCGATATTCAGAAGGAAGCCATAACAACCGCTGTTGGTTTAAAAAAATCCACTGGCCTTGCACAAAGACATGAGACGACTGCGCACTTTGGAATAAGGGCGATGGCGTAGTAGGGGTGTGTAAAGGAATATCACCGCGATTTGTTCGGATATATTGGCCGTCTGGTGAGAAGGCGACGTCCCTGACCCACATGGTATGGCCCTCGAGCACGCTGCGGCACGACCCCGTTGCTGCCTCCCACACCCGTACCGTGTTGTCGCGAGAGGCGGACGCGACCAGCTGGCCGTCTGGCGAGAAGGTGACGGCGTTGACGGAGCTGGTATGGCCCTCGAGCACGCTGCGGCACGACCCCGTCGCTGCCTCCCACACCCGCACCGTGGTGTCGCCTGAGGCGGACGCGACCAGCTGGCCGTCTGGCGAGAAGGTGACGGCGTTGACGGAGCTGGTATGGCCCTCGAGCACGCTGCGGCACGACCCCGTTGCTGCCTCCCACACCCGCACCGTGTTGTCGCCTGAGGCGGACGCGACCAGCTGGCCGTCTCGCGAGAAGGTGACGGCGTTGACGGAGCTGGTATGGCCCTCGAGCACGCTGCGGCAAGCATCCCAGTTGTCTTCCCTTTTTGACAATGACTTAATCCACCCTAGCATTTCGTTTACAAAAGCTTTCCGTACTATACTTGCTTCTGGGGCAAATACAAGAGCCGAGGAATATATTTGTGGAGGAGCATCTTGGAGTATATGTCGGAACCAAAGAGTAAATCGTCGAGCGTCTTGGAGAAATGCAGAAAGAGCACTGTTTGATGCCTGTATTGCATGTTAGTGTAATACTGTTAGAAAAAAGTAGAAGCCTTACCTTAACTAGCGTAGAAAGTGTTTCTAGCAAGGAAACACATTTGTTCGTCTCTCCAATTAGACTCATCGCTTCGAGCCAGTGAAGGAAGTGTTTCTGGAGGAACGTATCTGCAGTAGCCTTGTCGCCAACGTAGCGCTGGCTCTGTTTGAGATGATACACCCAGTAACGGCAAGCGTACTGCAATTCGGGCGACAGATGGCTTGTAATCCTTCTTTCATTGACCTCGCTTCTCAAAGTCCCAGGCCGTAAGTCGCACATGTTCTGTCGTAGGCCATTAGGGCCGGACATGAGTTGAAGGCAATAAGACGCTAACCTCTCGTGTCTCGCTCTCTCATCCACCCAGAACGGGCTCTTCTTCTTCGACGCATCGACGAGGAATTCGCGGAACGACAGGTGTAGGAGCCGCACAGGCATATCATCGCGGTCTGGTATGCTTAGAACAGAGTGTAGGGAATCCAGTCGGCAAATGACGTCATCCTTGGATATATGAAGAAGGCGAGCAAGCGATGCGGTGGAAAGTGGAGTCTCTAGAACCACTATACTCCCTACAATATCCCGAAACTCGCATGCCCATCTCTCTTTGTCTTCTTCGTCCTCTTCGTCGAATAGCTGATTGAGGATAGGGAGATACGTCGCGTCGAGTGTCGAGACTTTCGCCTTCCGATACTCCAAGATGATCTCCAGACGCTTTTTGGGATTATCGCGTCGATCGCCAATGTATCGACACGCGGTAGCAGCGAAGATGAACAGTGGGACTGCTTGTTCGACTAGCGCCTCGACTTGATCCCTTCTCGGCCAGCCTGAGGACAACGATCGTTCTTCCCGTACTCGTGCCAGTTCATGCTCGAAATACACGCGGATGTCGTGTTGGATCGTTTGTTTGCGACTTCGTGCAGGATGAGGTCTTCGAATGTGCCGTCAGGCAATTGTTTAAATCCCAGGCGGATGTGCAGTTCTGGTCGGCTTGTTACGAAAACTCGCAACGATACCGACTTAAGATCCCTCGTTCGAGAAAGGAGCTGGAGGACCAGTCGTATGTCATTGTCTGGCTCGCATTCATCCAACGCGTCTATCACGACGAGTAGTACCAAGGCTGGTGGATGTGCCATGTCTAAGAGCGGATGGAGGATCAGCTTCTCGAATTGATCCTTCAGAGTCTTCTCGGATATGGCTGGATCAGCTTCAATCGCCGTCTTGATTCCAGGTCCTAAACCCGATACACGACGAGCCAGCTGTGTAGCAATGGTGGTGAAGAATCGAGTGGCGTTCCCGCGTTCCCCCTCGCCTTTCTTAAAGAAGAAGCTAGCTCCTAGTTGATGTTGGTCGGCGACGGTTCGGGCAACCGTACGAGCGATGGTAGACTTTCCCGTTCCTGCTGCACCATTCAGCCAGAATATAGGTTTGCTGTTTTTATCATTTGCCCATCCTTGTATGTAACGCAGTAACTCGGTGCGGGTGTTCGGAAGGCATGTCGAATTATGTTCTTCCATGTGAGAGTCGAAGGAAGCGCCTTCGGCGGTAGGTAATAAAAGCGTGTCAGTCTTCTGGTCAACGCGCAGAATAAGGGCCCTGCATGTCTCTTGTTAGTATTTGCTTGCACTAGAAAGCACACACTACTTACGTCTGATCAACTTGAAGCGCATTGCCGAAAGTGTTCCCATATTTCTCAAGATTTTGAACCGCCTTCTCTACCTCCTTGCTCGTCAATGGCCATTTCAAGGCCCGCATACCGAATCGCTGCATTGCCTTACGGCCGAGGCCAGGCTCGAGTTTGGCCTTGAGTTTATCCTCAAGGTCTTTCAGCTCCTGGGAACATCTTTGGAGCGGGTCTAGCAATGTGCGTGTAGTAGAGAGCCGCGACTCGTCCTGCCTGAGAAGCTGTTGAAGCTTTTCGAGGACATTCTTGATTTCGTTAACCTTTCGATGGAGGCGTTCGATATCGCCCTTTGCGTGCTTGACCTCGACCGAGTACTGGAAGCAGAGCGATGCGACCTTGGCGGACATGTCGACGACGGCTATCACGCTTGCGGCTCCCGAAAGGCCATCCATAATGCGGCGCGCGGTCGGAGGTGCAGCGGACGTGGTGGTTCTGTAGAAGCTCCGGCATAGATTCGCAAGGCGGCGAGACCGTTCCGTGGGTGCCAACAATGTTGCCGTTCATCTTGAGCGCGGCGGGGCTGAGAAGGCTGAGAAGGCTGCAGCGGCTGAAGGCTGCAGCGTCAACGTTGGGCTCAAAGTTGAGAGGCGTGGCCGACCGCCCGGACAGCCACAAGCTTTGCTTGTTACAGTACATGTAAATTACATCGTAATATTAATGTAAGACATACAGAACTGTCCTATACTAGCCGAAACTGGAAATCGCTTAGATCCGAAGTACCAACAGGGTGGCAATCTTGCATGGAATTGCGCGCCACAGCAGACATAAGGCTGATAGTGACTTTCTAGAATTTTAGTAAGATTTTACGGCTTAGATAGCACTGTTTATTTGCATCATAGGGTAGCAAAAGCTTAATGGTGGTGCTGTACGGAAGGAACTCTGTTTCGCTAGAAAAGAAGGCTCTGTATGAATCGGCAGCGAGGCGACGATGCGTGACGTAATTTTTAGATAGAAGAGGTTATAGATATTAAGGAATAGCTACAGTATATAACCTATAAAAGACTTATCGCGAATTTAAATAAATACACAGATTTTAAGTTGCTTAAAGTTGAAGTACCCCACATATTTCTCGGCGCGGGGTGTTTCTCGACCTGCAGTGACGGACGTTACGGCTACGCTACGGCCCAGGAGGCAGCTACGTACGTACGGCGTACGGGACGTACTACGGGACGTAGTACTACGCGTGGTACGGTACGTTGTCAGCGCTGAGAATCACATCCATCTCTTGATGGCCATTAACAACGAAGCCAAGACTCGACAATCAACTAAGTCAGACATATTGTTGAAGGGGACCAGGAAGGTGATTAGCTATAAGGACTTTGAGGCAGCACGGGCGAAGCGTGCTAAAAAGGATGCCGCCAAAGCGGCTAACAAAGGGAAACGTAGTCAGAAGCGCAAGGATACTAAACTAGAGGTCGAGGCATTAGAGGCAGCGGCAACTACACTAAAGATCAAGGCAACTGCTCTAGAGGTTAAGGCTAGTCCGTTAATACTAAAGGTTAAAGGGAAACGCAGTCAAAAACGCAAGAATACTGCGCTAGAAGTAGAGGCAGATATCAAGGCTAGCTCATCTGTGCTAAAGGGGAAAGTGGCGCGAACAAGCGACAAGATAGCGATAGATATAGAAGTGTTATAGAGGGCCCCATTAGCGAAAATATATTAGTTCTCTAAAAGTCAAATGTTCATGCTACGTAGTGTGCAGGTTCGGCTTCCAGCTTTCGCGCTGCTTAATTTACTTCCCACCAGCGCTTTAACATACGCTATACTAACTTTGGATCTTACACGCCCTAGCCCAGCTAGATGCACGCGATAAGGCGATTAGTTAGGGGTGCCGCAACCCTAAGGCATATACTCGTCTTAGCGCGGTTGTACCCCACATTAACATCCCAATGCATTGCGGAGCCTGGACCCCTCACTCCTAACAATTCCTTCTTTCTTCTAAGAGGCCGTCCGTCTACTCTGTCTCCAACTTCTCTAGTAGTGTAGATAAGCAGGTGGGTGAAGCAGAGTGACACTTTTTTGTCCTGTCGCAAGACTAACATCTCTAATTAGTCTCCTTCTAAACTTGTTGCGAACAGATATATACGCTTTTATCAATTCTAAAAGGTATAACACCCAGCTTTCTTTATTAGGTTATATCTAATTTACTATTAAGATGTGCAACGATGTCAATACGATTTTTTGATGCGCGCCAAGTCACACAGACCCAATTAATAATCCTAACAGTCTTGCTTTTAAACATATTGCGAGATGCTAACAAGCTATAAACGCTAATACTACGTGCCCTCCTCCCTAACATCAGGTTGCGCATGTGGTGCAAGAGGATGAGCCAAATAGGGACTGCCCAGCATGCAGAGGAGAGACTCTACTAGAAACACCTTAGGAACAATTGCACAAACTTAAGAGTTACGAATTAATAGTTAATGCGCTTGCAATAAAACCTATTTCTTTCTTCCTTAGTGCTTCCGCAATCTTTTGTTCTTCTTGACCCCCCTAGCAGAACATTGCGCAGTAACTCTTTGCGTTAGAAAGCTAAGTATCGCGCTTAACAAATATCCTAAATACAGTAAGCATACCTATTAATCAACTCAATAAGCTATCCTACCATTGATTATCTACCAAGCTAGCTTGGTAAACATGGTGTGGAATTCTTGCTAGTAGTTCCTTCTCTTCTAGGTTGCATGCAACGTTGAGATTGTAGATAAACTACCACTTAAGTGGTTTATTGGAGTTAAATCTATGCGGAATATAAACAGCATCAAATTTTGACGCTAATACTTTTGTATTGAAGGACCTCCCAAGGATCTCTGTGCAGAATATCTCCCCAAGGGTAATCGGGCGGCGACACGACTCCCCTGGTATATCTGTTATGCGAGCTCGGATGATGATACGAGATTCTTTTCCGTCGCGTTCCATGAGCTTTATGCTGGCGAGTGAAGAAGAAGCGGACGAGTTAGGCTGGAAGAGCCAAGGAAGTGTGGTTAGAAACGAGGAACAGTTTGGTAAGGTTGCTGTTTGGAGAGAAAATTTAGGGTAACATCACTGAGCCTCGCTTTATGAGCTCCTGCGCTAGTAGATAGTTATCCCGATCTGCTGTAGATGCATCTGCGCTCTCGAGGTTTCGTTGCCCTGGAACTAGCTTAAAATAGGTAAAGTGCCGTCTTATGCTGCAAGGCACTTGCTAAGATAAAGGCAAGTAGCGTGCAAAAGCTAGAAGCCGAACCTACACACTACTGTATAAGTATAGATGCTAGTCCGAGATAAGTTGGTGTTAATTATTGCTAGCATAGGTTGGACTGTCATATTCTTGTCAGCACAGCCATAAGCCTGAACAGCCACATGCCAGCCAGGAGAAAACGCTTACTAAGGGGGAAAACTTACACGCTAATGGGTATGAGGTGTGCGGGGTCGGCATCGCACCAGCCGGATTAGTGATCTGATGTACCGACCAGGTGGCAATCAAGCATGAACATGCGCGCCACAATCGCCACAAGGACGGGGATGACTTCTTACTAACGTTATCGCTGGTGGACTGAGAAGCATGAGCGGAATCAAGCTATTGGCTTCAGAGGCCTATAGGGGTTGCTGCATGGTGTAGGCCTATATACACGCCCCAGAGAAGGCTCCTACTTAATCAGGCGCGAAGGCATCAACGCCACTGTAATTTTTGTATGCGCAAGGGCGAGAGCAGTCTAGAGTAGGCTTAAAAATTTATTAACGTCCCTCACTGCTTAGCGAGAAACACTGTGTGCCGAGAAAAATGAGGGGTACTTTGACTTTCAGCAACCAGAAAACCCATGCGCACGACAAATATTGCTATAATTCTACAAAAATAATCTACTACAGCTAATTCTAAATGTCTATATTCTACTTTGCCTAAAAATTACGTTCGCATTGTTGCTTCTACGCCTAATTTATACAGCGCCTTGTGTTATAGCACAATAGGCTTCCCTCCCTATAGTGTTAGCCTTAAGCCTTTTTTGCTCTAAGTTTTCGTAGAGTAGCCTAATCCTACTCTAACAACCCCCCTCTAATACTAGGAAGTCATTATCAGCCCTATGCGCGCTGCGAGGCGCGATTTCATGCAGGGCCGCCCCGTCGATTAGTACTTCCAGCGGAAGCGAACTACCGATCCTGGCTAATGCGAGACGACCCCGCACGTCTTACCTCATGCACTAGTAGGGTATTTTATTGTAAGATATGTGGCTGTGCTAGTTGCACAAGCCTTCGGATTATCCTATCGATATCCCTATCAATTCCCATCCCGGACGGGTGCCTTAGGTAAGCAGCACCGCCGCAAGCAGACAGGCCAATGGGCGAGCGGCGCGCATGATGATACGGAGCAATCTGGCCTCAGGCTCAGCAACTCAGCCGCAGGCTCAGCGGTGGGTGTGGTGGGAGCAAGATGTCCACAGAGAGCTCAAGGGGGGTGGTGTGGATATCCGGCTGAGCCGGCAGGGGGTCACGTGGGCCGTGCGCGCGCCGGTCGCTCAGCGGGCGCGCAGCGGGACCTCGGACACCCTTAAATCCAACTTGGGATTAGGAGCAGTGATAAGGCTTGGCCCAGTGCTTATTTAGTTAGCTAACGCGCTTCCGCATTGAAACCGACTTTGACATAGCAATCCCACACTCTTTGAGATGTAGTCCAACGCACAGCGATACCTACTATTACGCCGCCCCCGAGTGCTGAGATCCGCCGTTGTCCCTTCCGCTGACCAATAGAACAACCTAATTAAGCCCACCACGCCCTCATACTTCTCGAGTCCACTAGCGCGCCGATTCCTAGACCAAGCCGCAGCGAGCTCTAGTCTTAGCTCGTTAAAGGGGAATACGATGTGATGGGAAGAATACAAGCTAAGATAGAGCGCGGCGGGCCTAGAAATTAAAGCCCGTGCTTCGGCATGTGGGTTTAACTAAGCGCTACTAGCAAAACGCTGTCGTTGTAAGCGCATACAAAGGTGGAAAGGCTCTGTATGCTTTGGTGATACAGCTGTTGTATGGTTAAACAACTAGCGGCTCCTTACATAAACACTGCAATCTTTAGGGCTAGAGAGATATGCTTTAGTACGGCCTCCAACGGTTATGAGGAGTTAGATTGTTCATATTTGTGAGGGATGAGTACTAGCAGAGCTGTAGTAGTGGACATGCTTAGCAATATTCTACATTATCTACAGCTGCATACAGCACTCTTCTCTTTAGCCATATCTACAAACCATCGCCTCCAGCGCAACCCTCTAGCCGGTGCGGGTCGGCCGCCCTCCTTGCTAGCGGTGGCGGGTTGAAAGTATTCTGCAGTCTCACGCGCATGCTATAAATGCCGCTAATTAGGTTGCCGCTAACCTGTCCAGTACAAAAGGCACGTTGGTGACGGTCGCCCCACAATTTGGCAAAAGTGCCCAAGACTCTACCTCAGGCAACAGTCGGCAATAAGCTTGCCCAGAATATTCAAGACAATGCTCAAACAACTAGCTACGCGACTATATATTAGTGCAACTGTTACTTAATCTGCAACGTGTTCTGTTAAACTTCCAGTATAGATTGTTTCATCTCTACAGTTGCCCCAGCTGGCCAAGCACCCACAACAGTTACAGGTAGGCTTAGCCCACATGTTGGGCATGCCTCGTAAATTGATGTTGAATTCATATATGCGCCGGATACTCCTCTAGATTTCCTAACACAATCATTCAGACAACTCGCACGCTGAGCCTCTCTCTCACTACGCAGTCACTCTGAATCAGCCCAACTCCTACCCTCCTATACTCTCCATCTCTGGTCGGTCTGACAACTAATATGTAGTAGACTCTAACACCGTTCTTAGTCTTCCTTCCAACGACAACACATCGTTCTTCACAAAGACCCCTGCGTTCCTCGTCCTTGTCCTTCTCCACATCATATTGTGCTCGCCCTCTTTCCATTCCGCCAGAATCTAAGACGGCAGAGTTCCCATCTAGTTCCATTCCATCCTGGAATTTCCCTAAGTCTGCGATCAACGCATGTTCGCATTCGTCATGGAACCGGAGGTTGGCAATCCAATCAACGTCACCAAATTGGGTGTCTTCGTCAAAGAATTGAATGCCCCCATCATATACCATCCATGACCAAGATGGCACTTGTCGGGATCTGTACACAATCTTCTCCATCTTGATATCGGACGGCTGCCAGAGGAGATTCCTGTGTAAGTACCTCTCAAAGATACCATATCTGCTTTTGCAGCCTAAAGCACGTGCAATACGGGCTTCTAATCCAGATATTGCCGCACATCTGTCAGTCTTCTCTGTAAGCCCACGTTTCGAATAGTCCTGGGAAAGAAAGCGAATGAATTCCATGGTACGTTGATCGCCCGACGCAAGGAGCCGCCTCGGAAAGCCTGGATCGAGCATGAAGTACTTTTTTCGGAATGAGCTAAAAGAAATGCCCAAGTTAGGAAAGCGTTAAACAGTCAGATACAGTCAAGCACTTACCTTTCCAGCCTTGTGAGATTTTCGCAGTAAACACCTTCACCGCATTCCCAGTATACCTGATTGGCGCTGAAATGGATAGTCCGTCGAGACAAGACTCTTTCTTGCATTACCCATGCTCGTGTGTTGAGCAGAGCCTTCTCCACATCATTGTCAAAATCGTCCCTACCCGCACAGATATAGAATCGGTTGCCTGAGGGATCCTGAACATGAATATAATCATGTTTCATATGTGGCTGAAGGAACCCTGTGTACGAATTTGAGGCTGAAGTTGCAGCAATTGTGCAGTAAGCCCCAGAGAAGACCTTTTCCATGCGGCAAGCTTCGCGTTTCCAATCTTCCCCATTGTCGCCGTATTGGACAATGCAGAGTGAGTCGATCCAAATGTACGGTATGTGAAGTTCTCGCGTCACTTTAACAGCGTCCTGGAAAGTCTTTGGCAGTTCCCAGAAACTGAAACCTCCCTCCCGGCGGCTAATATTATCCGAGGTTGTGCAAAAGTGTTTCTTGACCTCGGTTGGAAGTTTGCCCCAACAATGTGATAACGCGACATATTTTCCTCCACTTTTATCTGTGGTGGTGCTAAGTCGCAATAAATTAGGATCGTAATGCTGATCATCTGGATCTCCGACCCAGAGGAGTCTGCTCGGAAGCAATTGGTTCGATCTACTGTGACGTATGTTGCAGTGTGGATGTTGATCGCACCAACGAAGCCATGTGCGAAGTAATTCAAACCGTGCAGAGCTGGTAGCCCCAGGATGAACTAGTCTTTCTGTCTGGATGTGGGTCTTCGTATCGACGGAACCTTTTGTGGCAAAATGATGCAGTAAGCAAAGGGCTTGCCCAATACACATGAACTAGGAACACTAACCTAGATTCGAAGATACCCAGAGAATATGTTGCCCATTGCTCCCTACTTTCAACGCTGACCCTTTCCGAACGATTCGAACATCGCGTCCATCATCATTGATAACGTGGGGCACAAGTGTACGGAGGAGTAGAGCGCAGAATTGACAATCCTTTTCAGCTGCACGGACATCAGAGAGGTTAGTGTCGCAGCTAGCAGCTAAAATGGAGCTACAGCAATTGCAACACTGGGTTGGGGTATGCTGCGTCCGTAGCGTACCAGCCGGCAACACTTCAAAGAAATCTTCGGCGAACGTGCTGTCAAAGGAGGAATTCCAGCCGTCAGGCTACATAATTAGTAGTTCAAGTTCAACCAGATACATGCAAAGGCCAACTTACATCCTACACCATCAAACAAACCAGAGTCAGCAGCAGCCTCATATATCAAGATTCGCAGGTCAACTTACTCGCTACACCATCAAACAAACCAGGGTCAGCAGCAGCCTTATATATCAAGATTCGCAGGCCAACTTACAAGCTACACCATCAAACAAACCAGGGTCAGCAGCAGCCTCATATATCAAGATTCGCAGGTCAACTTACATCCTACACCATCAAACAAACCAGGGTCAGCAGCAGCCTCATATATCAAGATTCGCAGGTCAACTTACTCGCTACACCATCAAACAAACCAGGGTCAGCAGCAGCCTCATATATCAAGATTCGCAGGTCAACTTACTCGCTACACCATCAAACAAACCAGGGTCAGCAGCAGCCTCATATATCAAGATTCGCAGGTCAACTTACAAGCTACACCATCAAACAAACCAGGGTCAGCAGCAGCCTCATATATCAAGATTCGCAGGTCAACTTACAAGCTACACCATCAAACAAACCAGGGTCAGCAGCAGCCTCATATATCAAGATTCGCAGGTCAACTTACTCGCTACACCATCAAACAAACCAGGGTCAGCAGCAGCCTCATATATCAAGATTCGCAGGTCAACTTACTCGCTACACCATCAAACAAACCAGGGTCAGCAGCAGCCTCATATATCAAGATTCGCAGGTCAACTTACAAACTACGCCATCAAACAAACCAGGGTCAGCAGCAGCCTCATATATCAAGATTCGCAGGTCAACTTACTTCCTACACCATCAAACAAACCAGGGTCAGCAGCAGCCTCATATATCAAGATTCGCAGGTCAACTTACATCCTACACCATCAAACAAACCAGGGTCAGCAGCAGCCTCATATATCAAGATTCGCAGGTCAACTTACTTCCTACACCATCAAACAAACCAGGGTCAGCAGCAGCCTCATTGTCAGATATGCAGCTATCAGATAGAACAAGCGCGTTGAGGTTGGATCTGTACAATTGAGCAGGGACCACCGTGCTTGGCGCACTAGTTGAAAAGTTAGAACTAGCTGAACACAGGAGAGAAGAACACGACAGTTCATCCATCTTATCCATCAGACCCCCCCATCTCAATGAGCTCAAATAGTGCTCAAATCTGACAATTAAGAGTCTCACTGCCTCAATCGATACCAAAATAGCTGCACTACCCCAGCGTGACCCGACGGTGACCCTTCGAGACCACACCAACTACAGGGCATGGATGATGCAGCTCCAGTCTAGATGCGTCGCATATCGCATCTGGCCAAAAGTTAATCCTACGTCGAATATCCCAATAAAACCTAAACCTATAGCCCCAAGGGCGCCGCTAATTAATGGGTATACTCCAGCAGCGAACGTTAGCATCCCAACAAGGCAGTCCGAACTGTCAGCAGCAGGACTTAAGGCGTTCAAAGAAGATCTCGAGTATTACAAGATTCTTGCTGAGCAGTATAAGAACGATTAATATGAGTTTAAAAAGGAGCAAACAAGCCTCCAGCAAATCATTGTTTTTATTCAGGCTACTGTTAGCCCACATCTTCAGCGCACTTGCTGCCTCCCAGATCAACCACTAAGACAGTGGATTACGAACCTCAAAGCCACAGTTGGCGTCGACGAACGATTCGAGAGAGAACGAGCCCGCGACCGATACCTTACATCCCTCAGACCGATGAGAAACGCGTCGAATTGGGACACATAGCTTGCTAAGTATAATCAAGCAGCTACAGAAGCGGAGACAAGCAATGTCCCTGAGATAACACAGATCGATGTGATCACAAAGGACTTTCTGACTGCCGTGAACAAAGTTGCGCCCAATTGGTCTACGACCTTTCAGGATAGCGGACGGTTCACACCTGGCATGAATCGGAAAGAAATGATGAAGCGCTTCCGAGAGCATATGATGTTGAATCATCCAACCCCTCGAACAGGGAAGCACAAGGCCGCATTTGTGGCAGATGACTCGTCATACCTCGCTGAAAGTGGGAAAACCACCCAGGGCATTGATGCCGAAGCAGCACCATCTAGAAAACGGGGCAGACCCCGATATCAACGTGATGACCGAAAAGATAATAAGAACTTATCCTCGGTCCAAAGACCTGCAAAAACAGGAGGCGCTAAATGTCCTGCTTGCAGACATCTCTATAGACTCCAGAATTGCTTCTATGTTAATGCAGACAAAGCTCCCAAGTGGTGGAAACTAAACAAGAAGATCGAAGAACTCGTCGCATTGAAGCGCAAGCACGATCCCAAATTTCAAGAACTGCTAAGAGGACAAAGCAGACTAAGATCAAAAACACCAAACATGAAACAATCACATACTCCAACACCTAAGGTCCAAGAGGAATGACTAGATGGTCAGGAAGTATTAAGTGTCGATGCAGCCTTTGTATCAGCGTCCTTTAGGACTGAGCAAGGTGGCTATCCACTCCAACGATCTTTCATCCTCGACTCAGGCTCAACCTGTCACATCACGAACGATCCCAATCGCATCCACAATTATCGCCAACCAGTACCAGGAGACTTCATATAGGCTGGCAACTCCAAGGTATGGATCAAGGGATACAGATCAATTAATCTCAACCTAAGGAGCACCTCTAGAATACACACACTAACTCTGCACAACGTGGTAATATGTCCTAATCTATTGTGCAACCTAGTGTCATTCTAATTACTTAGGCGGAAAGGTATATAGTGGGATACCCAAGCGGAGCCAACCGCTCTACGAAAGCCAAATGGAACAATCATCTGCCACCTCACTGAAACTCATGGGCAGTGGGTACTGGAACACCATCCGACGACTGATGGCTCATACCACACACACAGAATTACCTCAGCAACCAAGCGAGGACTACAGAAAGCACCGGCCGAATTATGGCACAAGAGACTAGGACACCCTGGACCAGCAGCTATCGAACATCTTGTGCAGCAAGCTGAAGGGGTGCGAGTCAAGGGAGTTACAACAGTTCAATGCGACTCCTGTGGGAAAGCAAAAATCTGGCGACAAATTAGCCGAGCACCGCGAATCAACGATGAAGGACTAGGAGAAAGACTGGCTATCGACTTTCATGCCTACGAGGCGCAAAGTAGCACTGGCGAAAAGAGCCAGATGCTTGTCACTGACAGGTACTCAGGCCTGCAATGGGATTTCTATTTTAAAGACAATCGACTAGCAAAGTCGGTTATCAAATTTCTATCGAACTTCTTTCTCTTCCTTAAAAACTATTACAACATTACGGTCAAGGTCATTGAAGCGGACAACGAGATCACGATGGTGAAACCGGAAATCGAGCGCTGGTTGGCATTACAAGGAATTACTGTCGAGCCTTCCGCCCCGGATACACAAGCTCAAAATGGAGGTGCCGAACGCTCAGGGGGTGTGAACAAAGAGAAATCGCGCGCGATGCGTCTCGATGCCAACCTACCCTGGGAACTATAGCCCGAAGTTACGAGAGCTGCAGTATACCTCTATAATCGAACACCGAATTATGCGAACAACTAGAAAACGCCATACAAGATATTCTTCACACAAGTTGCTCTGAACAACAGAGTAGTCACCTCAATTAAGAAACCTAACCTCGCTCACCTCAATGCGTATGGCTGCAAAGCGTTCGCAATGACGGATGATACACATCGAGGTAAATTAAGGCTACAACGCCTAGACCCAAAGGCTTGGATTAGTTACCTGGTAGGATACCGGTCCTCAAACATCTATCAAATCTGGATACCGTCACTTGCCAAGGTGATAAGCACCCGCGACGTTATCTTCGACGAACAAACTATCTTTAGTGGCAAAACTAAGGACCTTATAGATAACCTTATGCACAGCACACTAGAGGAAATCGCCACATACATAAGAACGATCAAACTCCCAACACCAAGTCATCAACCAGAGACAGAGTCCTTCCATAAAGACGACATTGTTAGAGGCTCATTAAATCCCCAAGGCGAAGTAGACCCACCAGGCTACTACCAAGGAGTGAAGATTAGGGACAACTATCCAACTCCTCCAACTACACCACCACCTGCAGCATTACTTGCGCAGTTAATAGCTAGAAATAAATCAGAAATGAACCTAAAAGGGTCATCCAAGACTGTCCCCTAGGCAGCCGCCTTCATAGCAGGAACTTAAGCCGGCAACGTTAGAACATACGAAGGAGAAGTGGTAGATAAGGCTAAGATAAAAAGGATGCTCGCCAAAGGCCTAAAGCCTCATCGAAGTCAACTACCCCCCCTACCAACATGTCGAACCAAGCTTGAAGATCATCCAATGGGTGAACTATTCAAAGAAGCAGAACAGGTCCATCTTCAAAGTCATCAACAAATAAGATTATAGTCAGAAGTATCTCTCAAATCTATTAAACTAACAGGTTAACAAATACTTAACTGCATATAGGTATACACCTACAAACTAAACAAGCATTATTAGTTTCTCAAGTGCAAGGCACGACTAGTAGTTCGTAGAGATCAGCAAAGGAATATCGCACCACAAGATACCTATGCTGCAACATTGGCAAGTCGTTCGTTCAGGATGCTTATAGCAATTGCGGCCAAATATAATCTTGAGCTAAAGCAATACGATATAACCAATGCATTTGTTCATGCAACAATGGACAGGGAAGTATATATGAGGATGCCCCAAGGATATCAGAAGAAGGGCACAATCCTTAGGGTGCAGAAGGCCCTCTACGGTCTACGCATCTCACCTATGCTATGGCAGAAGGAGTTCACAACAACCCTTAAGACCATCAGCTTCAAAACCGTACCTCACGAGCCCTGTTGCGTAATCAAGGACGGCATCATCATCTTCTTCTATATAGACGATATCATCGTCGCATTCCACAAAGAGAGTGAACAGGAAGCAGAACGAGCCGTCAAGCTCCTGCAAGAAAAGTATACCATAACTGGAGGAGACGACCTGCAATGGTTTCTCGGCGTGGAGATCATCAGACGACGTGATCAGCGCCTTATTCAACTTTCACAAGCTGGTTACATCGACAAGATCAGTCGCCTGATTGACAAACAAGACTGTCGCCATGATACCCCAATGGCCGCTACCGAGTTAAAGCCTCGAACAGGCTTAGCAACACCCTCAGAAATCAACAAATACCAACGCAAAATCGGATCGCTTCTATTCGCGGCAGTAACGACTCGACCGGACATCGCCTTTGCAACTTCAAGGCTAGCTCGATTCCTGTCAAATCCGGGCTCAGAACATCACAATGCCGCTGATCGAGTACTACTATACTTATCCAGCACCAGATGGAGAGCACTGCAGCTCGGAGGAGGCAACTGCCTTCAAGTAGCCAGCGATGCCTCATTTGCTGACAACACACTGGACAGAAAGAGCTCGCAAGGATACGCTATTAAGCTATTTAACGGACTTATTGCCTGGAAAGCAAGCAAACAAGACACTGTCACAACTTCGACAACCGAAGCAGAGCTTCTCGCCCTATCACAAGTGGCCAAGGAAGCAATCTTTATATCAAGACTACTGGACGAACTGCAGATTGAACTGCGCTCATCGTTAATTACCGTTCAATGCGATAACAAGCAAACTATTCGACTGGTCACTAAGGAGATATCCAGGCTTCAGACCAAACTACGACACGTTGACATTCACAATCACTGGTTGAGACAGGAAGTCTCTACTGGAAAGATTAAGGTGGAGTACGTACAATCGGCAGAGATGATCGCCGACGGCTTCACGAAGGTCCTCCAGTCAACAAGTGGAAGGATTCCTAACCCAACTTGGGCTGGTTGAGGTAACAGAACGCAAAGTAGCGAATGAAGTACCTCTAAAGGAAATTCAAGGGCAACTTGATAACCTCACTTTGGGATAACAGGCTGCTAGATAGTTCAGCTTGCAAGGATCTTCCAAGCTGAGGGGGTGTGTCAGATATGCAGCTATCAGATAGAACAAGCGCGTTGAGGTTGGATCTGTACAATTGAGCAGGGACCACCGTGCTTGGCGCACTAGTTGAAAAGTTAGAACTAGCTGAACACAGGAGAGAAGAACACGACAGTTCATCCATCTTATCCATCAGACCCCCCCATCTCAATGAGCTCAAATAGTGCTCAAATCTGACACTCATATATCAAGATTCGCAGGTCAACTTACTTCCTATAGTCCAAAATGTTAAATGGAGGGTTAGACTATGCAACTTGAATACTTACACTCTGTATTTACTCCTTTAGCTAGAGCAACATCTAATTACTAGCAACGCTTACCTTAAATAGGGTGTCTTCCCATGTTTTCTGGTCCATCAGAACTTGTTTAACTGTAGCCACGACAGATTATGATGTTTTCCTCTAGCTCACAATGTTCCACACTAACCAGCTATAATTCGAGTTACGCTTTTGCTCTCAGGGTTGAGTGATGATTTGAAGATGGTGCATCGAGATAGCGAGGTAGTTGAATTGGCTGTTGCCTATTTCTTTCGTCAGCTGAGCATTTTCCCCACCTCAGCCAAATAACGTAATCAACCACCACATGCACGCCACCAGCCCGTGCACGCGCACAGCCGAACTACCACCTTTTTCAACACCAAATATCTCCAATATGGGTGATGTTGATGCCGCGCTTGCAGCGCTGGACGCGCTGAAAATAGGAGAATCGTTTAGTTATACTGAAATTGCGAAGCAGTATGGTGTACAGCGGTCAACGTTGTCGCGGCACCACCGAGGGATTGCCCAACCGGGTGAGGTAGTTTTAGGCCATAGCGGCAACCTAATTAGCGGCATTTATAGCATGCGCGTGAGACTGCAGAATACTTTCAACCCGCCACCGCTAGCAAGGAGGGCGGCCGACCCGCACCGGCTAGAGGTTGCGCTGGAGGCGATGGTTGTAGATATGGCTAAAGAGAAGAGTGCTGTATGCAGCTGTAGATAATGTAGAATATTGCTAAGCATGTCCACTACTACAGCTCTGCTAGTACTCATCCCTCACAAATATGAACAATCTAACTCCTCATAACCGTTAGAGGCCGTACTAAAGCACATCTCTCTAGCCCTAAAGATTGCAGTGTTTATGTAAGGAGCCGCTAGTTGTTTAACCATACAACAGCTATATCACCAAAGCATACAGAGCCTTTCCACCTTTGTATGCGCTTACAAGGACAGCGTTTTGCTAGTAGCGTTCAGTTAAACCCACATGCCGAAGCACGGGCTTTAATTTCTAGGCCCGCCGCGCTCTATCTTAGCTTGTATTCTTCCCATCACATCGTATTCCCCTTTAACGAGCTAAGACTAGAGCTCGCTGCGGCTTGGTCTAGGAATCGGCGCGCTAGTGGACTCGAGAAGTATGAGGGCGTGGTGGGCTTAATTAGGTTGTTCTATTGGTCAGCGGAAGGGACAACGGCGGATCTCAGCACTCGGGGGCGGCGTAATAGTAGGTATCGCTGTGCGTTGGACTACATCTCAAAGAGTGTAGGATTGCTATGTCAAAGTCGGTTTCGATGCGGAAGCGCGTTAGCTAACTAAATAAGCACCGGGCCAAGCCTTATCACTGCTTCTAATCCCAAGTTGGATTTAAGGATAATCTAAAGGCTTGTGCAACTAGCACAGCCACATATCTTGTAATAAAATACCCTACTAGTGCATGAGGTAAGACGTGCGGGGTCGTCTCGCATTAGCCAGGATCGGTAGTTCGCTTCCGCTGGAAGTACTGATCGACGGGGCGGCCCTGCATAAAATCGCGCCTCGCAGCGCGCATAGGGCTAATAATGACTTCCTAGTATTAGAGGGGGGTCGTTAGAGTAGGATAAGGTTATTCTACGAAAACTTAGAGCGAAAAAGGCTTAAGGCTAACGCTATAGGGAGGGAAGCCTGTTATACTATAACGCAAGGCGCTGTACAAATTAGGCGCGGAAGTAATAATGCGAACGTAATTTTTAGGCAAAGTAGAACATAGATATTTAGAATTAGCTGCAACAGATTATTTTTGTAGAATTATAGCAATATTTGTTGTGCGCATGGGTTTTCTAGTTGCTGAAAGTCAAAGTACCCCTCATTTTTCTCGGCACACAGTGTTTCTCGCTACGCAGTGAGGGACGTTATTAACTTAAGAGACTTTAGGAAATTTCAACGCGCTGAGAATGTAACGTTAAGAGTTGTTTGATCTTAAAGTACCTGTAGTGTGTCTCGCTACACCGTGCGTCTCGCGACCCCGGGACAGACGTTACTTTACGAATTTATCTATAGAGCCGTGTGCCCCTCTCTATTTCGCTTGCCCAACTTTTGAATTAGACATATTCTGCTGCTCCCCAACTATTACATCACTATTTATGCTATCCGCATACTCTTCATTCTTCTTTATAGCTAGAAACTTTTGGTATAGTAAAAATTCTACTTTTACCTTCTTACCTTTCACCCAAACTTCTATATATTGAATACTTTCTTCTTTTGGCTCTGCATTATTAATAAATTCAATCTCGTCAAGAGGAACTTTAGCTAAGTTAAAAAACGTTGGAGTGTATACCTTATCTTGGTCTTGCTGCAATTTACGTCGTATATGTTCTTTATCATCTTTATCAGACCCATTTGAGGGGTTATCTATGTTAAAACGCCCAAGTTGCGCGGAGAGTTCATCGACGTCAGTTTCTCCCTTATTGTGGGCCTTATCATCATTAGACCCCTTTGAGGAATCATGTGCTTCCTGACCCTGCTGTGCACCTTGCTCACCAGGGGCATCCTCATCACCGAGGTGGCATCCTCGTCACCAGAGGCATCAGCGGCATCAGCGCATCAGAGCCATCAGAGCATCAGAGCCATCAGAGCGATAAGCCATCAGAGTCATCAGAGCCATCATCCTTTTCTTTGGAGCCTCGTTATCAGTTTTAGAGCTACCTTCCCCTTCGAACGATCTCGCTGTGCAAGTTCGCAAACAGTGCTCTGTCTATGGCCTTCGCATAATGTGTGTCGCTTGCAGGGAGCTTTGTATACTAATGCGCTAATATCATAACGCTGAACTTCTCGCCCTCATATTGCAGTGAACGCAAGATTCAATCCTCTAACTGAACCGAAATTCACTACCGCCACTGTATTTGCTCAGCATTCTAACTCCTTAGCCGAAATTTGAGCGTTTTTTTTAAATCTTTTCCGGTTTAGGTGTTTTTCGCCAGCCCATTCGACAATAGCTCATTAGACGAACAGTGGCATTATATCGGTTCCTTCTTCTATTCCTTCCAAAGGGACGGCAGCATGAGCGCCACTAGTCTTGTCCCGAAGCATATTCAAGAGTCTCCGATGCGAAGTTGCTACAGAACTCATAATGTAAGATCGCTGTTGGAACAGCTTTAAATCAATAATGGGAAATGCTAAAGGATGAACTGTAGTGAAAGGATGCCTAGCAGTCTTTATATTATAACCGTGCTTCTACTTTCTGCACTAAAAGCCCTAAGAAAATATAGCATCTATTATTTACTGCAGGGTGACTATATAAAATAGATGTCGCTAAGCCCTCACAAAATACCGGCGCGTGCGCTTTGCAAAGACAGTCAAATGTTGCAGGGCAACTAGATAAGTTTTACGCGAGCCACCATAGTTTTCTAAGCTGTTAGCAGACACACACACGATATAAAAAGGAGTACTCGCTTAAGATATTAATTATAAGCCTAAAGTTTGCCTTCTTCCTATAATGAAACAGTTGGCGATGAGTATTCCGTCCAATGAATATCGTTTAATGTCAAGATAACCAATTTTTATGCTCTCCTTCGCTTACGCTGTTTCATAGCTACGCATAGCATAGACCATATTCAGGTAATATAATAAGTCAGCATTATCAGTTAGGTTTAAAGTTGGTATCCTGCTAGGCGCTGTGTAACATCAGATCGTTTTATAAAGCCGCAAGCTGTATTAGCATAATTTTAGCACCTATGCCGCTAGTTATTATAACTACATTGCTTACGCGCCGCCACAAAACGCAAACCAAATGTCCCTATCACTATGTGGCACAGCTACTAGCTTATCCTTCAGGCTACAAACGGAAAAAACCTAACCCTTAATATTATAGAAAATCCAAATTTAATTCAAAAAAGTTCTTGCCGCATCTAACATTAGGAGTGTAAAGCTTCTAAGGTGTTTAAGGTTCCCAAGGTCCAAAAGCTATCACGTAACCATAACCACCCCAGGCAGGAAATTTATTCTACTATCCTTTTTATTGGCCCTCATTTAAAATCATTGCTAGAATATATAAAGATCTCATACCGACACTAACTATACCATATATTTCTCCACAATGATGCTAACCACAGCTTACGCTATTAGCCTTTTTATAGGCCAAATATATGCGCAAAATATAACAGATAATTTACTAAAGGTATGTAAGACCGTTTAGATCCTAAATGTATACTTATAGGTGATAGCTATGGTTCTGTAATAAGAACCAATAGAGACATTGCACACACTTAGGAACAGGTCCCTCTCCAAATATTTATTGGGCTACTAATATAATAAGAAATACTTCATCTATTGCAATTAGTCTTAGCGTATATTGCCAGTTCTACAGGTAATTAGCTCTTTATTATTCCGTTTTAAGTTAACATAGATAGCGATAAAACCTATAATATACCTTATAGAGAATAGGGAGGTAAAGGTGTATAGTACCCAGGGTCATCCTTTGTAAACAAAGACTTTTAGGAGATAGTTCGCAGTTACAAGTGTTTACAAAGTACGTAGAAATGCCCATCAGCAGCAGAGGGGGCTACCTAAGTGACGGTTCCTGTGTCTCCCGCACCCTCCAACCCAACGGATAATGCACAGGGGTACCCGACAAATAGCGCAGTCTGCACTACTTAATAAGTCTTTCTATAGATAGGTATATAAACCGTTTTTAAAGTAGGTAGTTAACTCTAGTTTTATATTTAAGTTACATAATAGAAATATTTTCTTCAGCGTTTAATATAGGTAATAATGCAGTAATAATTATAAACGCAACTATACTTCTATCACATGCGAGTTATACTCTGCTGATGAGGGGACCTGTAGCAATATTAATGTCTCTAACAGACAATCACCATTCGGATAACAACCCGTCCTGTTTAGCTCCGAATGCCCTATCCACGCCATACCAACTGTTTATACCTTTGGCTTAAGTTTGAGGGAGTTTTGCCTAACATATATTTATGCATTTCTACTGTAACCTACTTCCCTGGGTGGCGAGACGCACGGTGAGACGAGACAAAGTAGAGGTACTTCGACTTCAGGCAATGCATTCTCTCTCATAAGGACTGGTCCTTGCTATAGCTGTACCGGAATAATTTCTGTACCCTCCTAAGATACTCTGCGCCTTGTTTGGCCTGAGGAATACGATCCTATCCACTTTTCAGCCAAGGCGTGCGAGGCTCTTTCGTAGCGATCTTGAGTCCTTTCCATATACCACAACCACAGTACTTCTACGACTCTATGTTACTTACATATAGGTCCATAGGACCCTCGAAAACTTACTTTGGTGCCAAGTAATCAATATCAGCCCTATGGCTGGCGAGGCGCGCATGTTCATGCGAACTCGCCACCCCGGTCGGTACTTCGCATCAAAGACCTTCCAAATGCGGCTAAAACAAATTAATCTCCGAGACTGACGATCGCTGTAAAATTACTTATGTCATTCGTACAGCTAAGCTAGTCAGCCATAAGCCTGAGGCTGTGCAGACCGTCTGCTTCAAATCTTACAAAGCACATCAGATCATCTGACCTTCAAGCCGTCTGTAATAGTCTGTAACTTCATAATCTAACATCCTCCCCTATGTGCCGGAAAACCCACCGTGCCAGAAAATACGAGGGGTCCTTCAACTTCAAGCGACTATAACTCTGCACGCACCTTAAAGTTTGCTATATTTCTTTATAAGTCGTGTAACGTTACTATAGTTTAATTTTAAACCGGCAAAACCGCCTTACCACTACTTGGCGTAATAATTCCCCATCTACCACTGTTTACAATACACTACCACCAATGTGGCCGTGCGGCAGAAATAGACCGAAATACCACTGTTTCTGACCCAAATGCCACAGTTCCCATAGTAGGCTTCGCGCCTCCCTCAAGGCTCTCAGGCAAGAGAACAATAGCTGCAATGTTACATAAGAAGGGATAGGCCAGAATCTATACTACGATATAGTTATTTTCTGGTGCTAGCGGTAGGACTTATTGTTATTCGCGTCAGAACGCGTTGACTACCCTCAAATCGCATTAGACGCGCAACGGCTGTCGGCCGCCTAGCTGCTGGGGAACGACAGCCCATAAGCTAGGGAGCGACCACCCATAAGCCGGGAGCAACCGCCCACAAGTTAGGGGGCGACCGCCTAAAAGTTAGGGAGCAACCGCAAAGCCAGGGGGCAGCCGCCTGTTAGCTCTGGGTCGCTAAATTTTAGTGGGTCAGAAACAGTGGTATTTCGGTCCATTTCCGCTGCACGGCCACATTGGTGGTAGTGTATTGTAAACAGTGGTAGATGGGGAATTATTACGCCAAGTAGTGGTAAGGCGGTCATTTGCCGAAAAAAAACAATGCGCCACAGTATGGCTGGAGTGAACCTTACCATTCAATACCGCTGCTATGTAAGCAGACTTGAGGCGCGCTAATGCAGATACGAGACCCGCTAAAACATCCAAGGATTTCGAGGGTTGATCAGCCGACATCGGAACCTTCGGAATCTATCGTCTCGCAGTCAAATTAGACTTCAAAGCGC